>CM032332.1:38639264-39256704 GCA_019022515.1 Quercus aquifolioides
CACCTGTGCCTAGGTCTTGCATGGTCCACGGACCCAAGCCTACGGGGAGCTTGCCACTATCTTTAAAGCAGCACCAGAATCTTCTATAGGAGACTAAATGCTTACCGAGGGATTGAAGCGCCGAGCCGACAATTTGGGAAAGAATCAACCGGCGGAAGGCCTTCTGGGGTATGAGGGCCATGGATATCAAAACCCTCCTCCCCGTTCAAGGGCACGTGCAGCAGGATTTTGAGGGGCTATTGTGGGGCCCGTGGGCCTGAAAGTCTCAGCCCACCTCTAGGCTGGCCCAAGGCCCACGCCGAGGATCAATGGCTGCCCCAGGCAGTTATCTAGGGGCTTTTAACCCTCGTAGCCACGCCGAGGACGACCCTATCCTCGGCCTACCTATCCTAAATCCCAGGTGGGGGACAAGCCCAGTACAGGCGGTCACATCCACACTTAATGCGTCTACCTAACTCCCCTGGCAGTATTAACGCTGAGAGGACTCCTGAACGGCGGAACCTTGGGTGCTGCGACTCACAGAAGGTGGGGAACGTGGCTGATGGGACAGGTCCTTAAGCAGTGGTCTAGATGATTGACAGTTGGAAGGCCAGGATTGGCCAAGGAGGGTATATAATGCAAGGGGGCCCTTCAGAGTAAGGGGCTCCTCGGCCGTCCGAGGAGCAACCCCCAAGCCAAAAAGAACAGGGCCAAGTCCCCCCAAAGGAGGGAAAACGCTCCCGGCGAGCCGGTGGCAAGCCTGTCGGTGCCAAACCCTACGTCCCACTCTCTAAACAAATTTATTGCTGGGGGATCTACGACGAAACGAGCCCCTACAGCTCTTCTAAAAAAAAAAAAAAAAAAAAAAAAAAGGTGAAATGTAGACACTGGACGTGGCCGCTGTATCCAAATTGGATACTTAGTGTATTATGTGAGATAACAGACTGCACACACCTTAATAAATAGTTAGGTACTAAAAAGTTGTTAGTTCTAGATTTTTAGTTAGCTTAATTAATAAGTTTCTTGTTATCGAATATGAGATCTTAAATTTAAATCCCGAATACACCAAAAAGGCAAAACCTTATTGGTGTTTTGACCTTATCAAGAAGAAAAATCACTATAGAGCAATGCTATAAGTTAAAAATACTATTATATCTATCAAAATTACTCAAAAAATGAATGATAGACCAATAAAATGAATTAAGTTGCTCTAAAGATGGTTGTTCATCAATTTAACGAAACCAAAATTTTGATAATTCAAATTCAGATTCTGATAAATTATACCAAGCTTTAACAAGGTCGAGCTGGCTTTGGATATTCATAAACACTAAAGATAGTACATCTTATAACTATGCAACTTAAAATTAAAATTTTAAAAATGTATTTTTTTTTTTTGACAAAATATTTTCTTTTGAAATGTAAATATATGATTATTAAATTCTTAGTGTAGATATTGGTGGTTAATATGCATTAAGAAAGGTAGAAAAAAAAAAAAAATATATATATATATATATATATATGTATGTATGTATGTATATAAAATGTTACACCTGGTGTAATTTTAAGTAATATTACACCACTCAATATATCTTTATTGAATGCAAATTTTAACAAATCCACTGATGGATTACATTATCTTCATATATTCTTCATACTTGCAAAATTTTAAAGTAATCAAAAATCAATAGTCATGTCATCAATCAATTGGTTAAATTTAAGTTTTTGTAGATTAAAGTAATGCATAAAAGATGAATTTATGAATTGAATGATAAATAACATTTGATTTGTATTAAAATTGACAGATATGTTAAAAACATATAGAATAAGTAATCCAACAGTAAGATTTTTAAAATATGAATTCAATAATAAATTATTAAATGGTGTAATATTTTTTTTTGAGTAACCTAGTGGGGTTGGCTGAGTGGTTGGGCACTCGATTTCAAAGTGGCTGTCTTGGGTTTGACTAGGAGCTCCATAGTTCAAGTCCCTGGGCCAGTGATTTACCCCGCTATGGACCCATCCGTCACGAACAGTAATTAGTCTCTGGTTAAAAATTTTGAAGAAACACGATAAGAAACAATATATATATATATATATATATATATATATTGAGTTATACCAAATATAATTTTAACCCATCACATATAAACAAAGTTTAATCACTTTATGTTAGGTTCGATCCTACTTAGTGAGTTATACCAAATATAATTTTAACCCATCACATATAAACAAAGTTTAATCACTTTATGTTAGGTTCGATCCTACTTATCTACAATCTAGTCCAGGTGTAAAGTGTGATTGTTGGAAACTTATCCTCTTAAAAAAAAAGAAAAAAAGAAAAAAAAGAAAAAAGAAAGGGTGTCCAGGCCTCCAGAAAGGTAAAGGTAAAAAGAAATTGCCATTCTGGTTAAACAAATTGAGCGTAACACCAAAAAATCTCCAAAAAGGCAACCAAGGAGTCAAACTTGACCACATGCTGGACATACTCACTTGTCAATCTTCATCTTAGCTAGCATTATAGCTGGTGCCTGGAGGGTGGGAATAAAAAATTAGGTTTGTAGTTATGATAGGAGATTCAGGATTGGTGTTGTTGAGACTTGAGATAATTATAACACCGTCTTCGTTAAGGAACAATTCATTTAATTTTTTGTTAAAAATATACTAATGTATATTTATATTTTAAAAAATATATAAAAAAATAACAAAAATTGAGGGTTCTAAAAAAGGTATACATAACAACTAAAAGTAAAAAAGCTAGCTTATAATTTAATGACAAACATATACATCAAGTATTAATGTGATTCATTCTAAAAAAAAAAAGTATTAATGTGATTAATCATTTAAAAAAAATTATTAACTAAAGTTAGCTCAATTATGAAAGTTTCTTATCGTCAAATAAAAAATTTAAAAGTTAAATACTGTTTACATCCAAAATTACTTACCGTCTTGGCTGGGTTATAAAAAAGAATAATCACGAAGTGATCACCATATTAATTTTTTTTTTTATGGTATTTATTAAAAAATGAAATTGAGCAACACTAACTTAGTTGGATTTTTAATTTTAATTTTTTTTATAATGAATTTAGGTATCTTCTAGACGGTTAACAACGTGACTTGGCAGGATTGGCATAAAGCCTTAAGCTAGTTTAGATGTCTTCTTCTAGGGTCAACTAGTTATTTATATAAGCAATTCATCTCTAACACATCATATAACAATATAATAATAATAATTACGGAAGGACTCATTAGGATTAACATAAAAATAATATATGCTAAAAGTAAACAAACAAAAACATGACAAGCATAGCGCCCAATCTAAGGCGCCAATTTATGTGGCAGAGCAAAATAAAATAAAAAGAAGATAGCGAATACCCTCATACACATTAAGGTATCCCTGTTATTTCACACGAAATTTGGTCCACCCTCCCTACATTACCTAACACGTACCCATCATCACCTTGTTCTTTGTTGTACCTCAATTCTTGATTCCTCGTTCTCATTAATTCTTGTCTTCTTCTTTTTTTCTAATGTTATAATTCATTTTGACTAGGCCCCCACCAATTCTACCTTTCCATTTGTCTTTGTTTCAACCAAATCTACCTTTCCATTGATTTCTGCTGACTTCTCTGGCAAATCCAAAGCAACCCCATTTGCTGTTGACTTACCAGTAATAGCCACACTTCTTGCTCTCACCTCATCCACAAAGGCTTGTATGTTCCGATCGGAGGAGCCACCTTCTGAAAACGCCGCCTCCGCCGCATCCTTCCACTTCAAAGCGTTTTGCTTCATCTCCACTGCTTTAGGCCCAACAGTAGCTTCCAACAAGCATTTCTCAACTTCATCCCTAGTGATCACTCTGTTCTCAGCTTCACCACGGCACATTCTCACTCCGGTTTTGAACACATCAACTAAGTACACAGCGTCTGTGACTTGGTCACCCCATTGTGGGAAAGCCACTACAGGCATGCCTGATGTGAGTGACTCCATGGTTGAGTTCCAACCACAGTGTGTCACAAAGCAAGCAACTGATGGGTGTGCCAACACTTGCTCTTGTGGGCTCCATTGGACCACCCTGCCATTGTCCCCAGCTTTCTCGAGAAACCCATCTGGAAGAAGAAGGAGTTCTAAGCCAGCATCCTTGTGAGGTGGCTTCATAACCCACAAAAAGGACAGCCCAGATTGCAATAGCCCATAAGCAATCTCGTCGACTTGCTCTTGTGTCAAGTACACCACACTTCCAAATGAGATGTACACAACAGATTGGGGTGGCTTTGAGTCAAGCCACTCCACACAATCATCAGCCTTCATGAAGTCACCACGGACATTGTTTGGTGCTTTGGGGTTCTTGAAAAGAGGCCCAACGGTTTTGATTGGGCAAATCTTGGACATGAACTCGATGACATCTTGCTCGAGCTCTTGAAACGTGTCCATCAAAATGCAAAAGGGCTTGTCCAAGTTCCCGTATTGTCCCAAAATAGCCCTCCTCAAAAAGGGGTAAGGGGTGGTGGGGTACAAGAAGCTTGGAGTTTCATCGTACTTCAGAAGTGGCATACATGGCAATTGGATATCAATAAAGGGTTCAGCTTCAGAAGGGAAAGGAACTAAACCGTGGTAGTAGTGGTAATAGGCGCAGAAGCAAGCGCAAGATTGGACCCAAAGCATAGCTGAAGGAAGGCCAAGACTCTCAGCAACATCAGAAACCCAAGGGATAAAAGGGTTGTTGATTAGGCACGAGACAGGGCGTCCCATTTCAGCGTTTTTCCTGATCATCTTAGGGATGACATCTTTGCCAATGAGCTCGAGTTGAGGCAAGTATTGATCCAAGTCTTGGCGCCTTGGCTCATCCTCGTCCCAACCGTCTTCGAAGAATTCGAAGCGGATGAAACCTTCACCGACCGGGGCAGGCTCGTCGGTGATGTTGCTGGCTTTTCTCATCTGTTTGCCAATGCTTTCGGGAGTGGAGAATGTTACAAGCAAACCCTTTGCAGCAAGGCGCTTGCCAAGCCTGAGTAGGGGGTTAACATGGCCTTGGCCTGGGAAAGAGACAAGGAAAACATGAACTAGAGCTTCGGATCCCATTGATTCTTCTCGTTAAGCTAGGTAGAGAGGAAGAGATAGAAGGATAAGCTTGAGGTTGATTCTTACAAGGAAGTTTGTGATCGTGTGGAATTTGAATTGTGAGTATTTGGGAGTAAGAACGGTTATATATACCGAGCAGGAATGTCTCACATTTGGAATTGGAGGAGAGCAATATGACCATTAGGTAGCTAAATTATATACATGAAACGTGAAAGTTTGGTTAGAGAGGCAAAATCAAAACTGACAATGTGGTGAGGTAGAGTCCGAGATTTTGCACTATCATCTTATATGGATGATAAAGTCTTCCTAGTCAGCAATGATGTTAAACCTACGTACATAACTTTCTTAATTACTTTACGGATATGAAAAAATTTAGATCAATATAATAACATGTTACGCCGAAAAAGCAACAGATCCAAATTGTATTTGTCACAAAGCATAATAATCATCGTTGAGCATGGGCTTGTGCTACAACTCTCTCAATCTCTCCCAACCATCCGACCTCACACAAATATGATATTAAAGTCCAAGCGGGTTAATTAGGCGGGTTCAATTATTAAAACGGCAGGTTGAATGTTTTTGAAAACCCTAGGGTTTATCTTATATCAAATTTAAAGGGTTTTTTTGTGTGTGTGTGTGTGACTCCATGATTTACACAATATTAATATAAGAAATGAATGATATTTCCTCAATAAAAAAATATTTTTAAGCATACATAGTAACATGGATGTGGTACTCATAATTTATTTCAATTTTTAAAGAAAAAATTAAAAAGTATTTATATATACCTTAAGACATGTATACTTTAATATATGGAGAGTATTATAACCTCCTATGATTTCCTTCAATGGTTTATTGGATTTAGAGGAAATAGAACTTGAATTTATTTGTAAATGGTAAAATATATTTTTCAACTTTACTATACAACACATAACTAAAATTAACCCGCCTAACTTACTGAATCCTTCAAATCAAAATTGCCTAATTTTTTAATTGATCTGTTGTTTTTGGAGGTTAGTAGGTCAGCGATAATTTGAATCCCCTCCCCCCCTGCACCTCAAAATTAAGGTAGAAGCATGATATTGATGATGCCTTGAGTTTGGAACAAAGCCTTGAGTGAAGATTCCTTGAAGAGAGCGTTGAGTGATGCCTTAAAGATGACCTTAGAAGTGACGGGATTGAAAGGGGGTGGATTGGGCACAATTGTGAAAGAAACATGCAAATGAAAATAACAACGTCGAAAGAATGTTGGAAGAAGGCTACAAAGGCCTAAGAATGGTTTCATTAATGACCAAGAAAGGGTTGCAAAGGCTTGAAGACAAAGACAAGGGTTGGAGAGTGGCTACATTGATAACCTGAAGTAGATCAGTGAAGAAGGATGTTGTGAATTGTGATGAAGCAAATACGCATAAGTTGGTGAATTTTGCATATACAAGACCCAAATAGGCCAATTTGAGTGATTTATGGGCCTTAAATCAGAAAATAGACCCCAAAATCGAAGTCTATCCAAAAAACAAAGCACAATAGAATGACTTGTGGTATGCAGTAACTATTAAATATGTTTGACATTTCAATATAAAGGCATTGTCTTGACCACCAACATGACACCCAAATTTTTCTTGTTTATAATTCCCCTTTTAGGATAGATTTAGCCTCTATTGTCATGCAATTTACCTTTTCGATACAAAAATTAGTTTTATTTGGTGTAGCATATCCCCGAATTTACTTTCTGTGATTAAGAATTTATTTGGTGTAGCATATTCCCTTTGTGTTTAAGTGAAATGGCACAAAAATGCTATGAGATTGGAGACGATGTATACTCCATTTTGACAGAGATAAGATTTGAACTGAATGAGGCAAAACAACCAAATAGCGGAAGGGAAATGAGATAAAACAACTTATTATTATTTTTCTCCTTCTTCTTCCTATTTATTTATTTATTTATTTATTTGAGAATCTAGCTAAAACAACTTGAGTTCAGTAGTGCAAGACTTCAAATCTCTGACCCTTTCTTTTTAAAAAATAGTAAAAAATAAAACAGAGACATGCGCACACATACAATATACCCCATTTTGACAGAAATTTAGATATAAGATTTGAACTGAACGAGGCCAATTAACCAAACAGAAGAAGGGAAATCAAATAAGCGCAACTTAAGCTCATGAGTAGTACTGAGGGACCTTTTTTTTAAATAAAAAAAAAAATAAAACAAACACACACTGACACACACAACCTTTGACCCCTCTGTGACAGAAAAAACTTAGATAGCCCCGCTGAGACTTTAATGGGATTTGCACACCAGGCCTATTTAGCACCTGTTAAAGTTAACCCTATGCGAAGCCCTACTTTCCCTTTGTTGACATAAACTTCAAAAATGTGGATTGTACTGGGCTGTAGCCTTTCTCAAAACTGTCTGCCTTGGCGCAAAGGTTCCCTGCAAACATGTGAGCCTTCTAATTCGTTCTCATTTTTAGCAAATTTCAAACCTACTTCAAAAGCAAAAAATGTATGATTTACAACAAAATATTCATTTATGACCTATAGGACACTTCATGTGTGCTAATTAACTAGGAATTATCTTTTAGGATCATTTTATTTTGATCAATTTACTTAGCACCATAGGAACATTTCTCTATTAAAAAAAAAAAAAAAATACAACAAGAAGAAGAAGATTTAATTCCAAATTTCTAAGGTTGGTTATAGATTTTCAACAAATTAGCTAAGTCAGTCATTATTCATTTAATTTTCTCCAATTCATTATATACGTCTTTTTAAAAAAACATAGAGACAGATTTGTAGTAAAATATTGAATATTGTATCAAGGGGGTTTCTATATTTTGTGTATGTCCATGCACGGTACTCCTGCAAGAATTAATTCGTAATTATGCTTAAGCCTATTTTGCAATTTTTCAACCAAAAAGGGGGAAAATGAACTTATTGCTTTACTTAACATTCTCTTCCTATTATTTATGACAGATGAAAAGAGGTTATCGTTTGATATGTGCTGTTTTGTCTCTATCCTCTCAAACACAAAAACAAAAGAATATACTTTCACTTTCAAGTAAAGACAATTGCATCGGATAAGCAAAGTTGAATGGCAAAACCCAAATCGGCCAGCCAATAGTTTGACCATTAGTTTTGGGATTGTGAATAATAGAATAAAAAAGTTATATGCTTTTTAATTCACAATATTTTAATGTCTTTATTCTCTGTTTTATCTAAATGCATGGTATTAAAGAGAAGAAATGTCTAGAGTGGTTTCGATGTTGCTTTATATATATATATATATTCTCTATAATTAATTCAGTTTTGCGGCCCTTGAGAATTAAAATAATCATTGAGAAGGAGAATACAAGAGACTATTATCTAACAATCATATAAAAGTGGGATTCGAATAAGCGGTCCAAATTGTCTCGGTCAACATTTCCGGACGCAACTTCACTTTCTTACCGAGAAGTCAAAATTATAAACAACGTTGGGTCACAGCGAAACAGCAGTTGCGGCGCGAACTAGAATTTTGCTTTGCATTATTGCTTATTAGTTAGTTACTACAATTACTATTAGGCGCGCATGTGTCAGGCTTTCCGATGTACTTCCTTTTCAATAAAGTTTGGAATGTTTCTTCTCAAAACCAAAATATATATATATATATATTAGGAATTTTCAATTTCATTTTTTATTTTACCAGTTATATTTATTGACTGGATAATGAATACCCCATAGATATCTTAAAAATGTAAAATTAAATAAAACTTCAAATAAACAATACTCTTAATAAATCTCTTACAATATCTAAAATCCACAATTTAAAAATAATTTCCAAATAGTGTAAAATCTTAAGTTGAAAAAATAAAAAATAAAAAAAATAAAAATCCTTTAAAGCTTCAAGCATTATTGAAGTCGCCTAAAATTCCCCCGCTCTACCTTGCACCTTACGAAGTAATCCAAAGGTTTTGTTTCCAACTAAACTTTAATCTGAAAATTGTAATTGATGGGGTAAGCCACTCATTTAGTAAACAATTATACACAATACACAACAGAATAGAGTCAAGTAGAGCATGGGTATTTTGATTTCACAAATTCACTCAATGATATCAAATATAGTTTTCCAAAACATATAATGAGCCACTTAATACATATGTTATCAAATCTTAAAATCATTCGAGAACACAGAGATAATTGATCAGAGCATAGTGTCACATGTACACATATCACATATTCTCACATACAATCATGTGAGCGGATACCAACATCTAACCTTTGCTAGTAAGGGATTAACACTTATTCTCGCATACAACCCTGTGAGCAGGCTTACACATATATCTAATCAATTTTAAAAAACACTTATTTTGATTCACATATCACAAAAGCAAAGTTTATACAAAATAGAACAATTTACTTAATAGTAACAATCATTCCAAATATAGAGGCATATTGAAGACCACAACATCGAATTGAACATAAATCAAAGGATTCTTGACTCTTTTAGGGAATGAATAGGAATTGAGGAGTTTATATAAATATATTTTTACAATTCTTAAGTAAGTCTGAAAACTCAATTTGCTAAAAGAAACATTTTAAATAACATTTGAAAAATAGGAATATGAATTTGAAATCACTTGGTTTTAAACAATTTAAAGAATAAAAATCTTTTTAGAAAACCTACGTTGAAATTCATTTCATTTCTAAAAGAATATACTTTTGAAATAATCTTTTAAATAAGATGCAAATGTTCAAACGTTATTTAAAATTCAAAATTTCTCCTTAAAAGATTAATTAAAAGTCAAAGTGTCTCATTTAATGATGTAAAAATGTTTTTGATAAACTTTAGAAAACGTAAGCTTAAAAACATAACTTTTGAAAACTTTTGACTTCTAAGAACCTAATGGACAAAACTTGTGCATATTATACATAATTACTTACCTTTGTTGCTAATACTTGTAGTCTAGATCCAAAATCAAATGAGCTCTTCCTCCACACCTAAAAGTAAAGGAGTAACAAAATTATATAATTAACCCACCTTGCCGTATACCATAAGGACGTAAGGGACACTTCCTAAAAATTTACTAGTCTCTAAACATCTCTAAAATCCTCCATAGTATATTCCTTTTCTTTGTTGAGACTCATTTTGGAGAAACCCAATAGCAGGGAGAAGCCCAACAATAAGGGCAGAAAAGAGTTAGTGGATTGAGAGAAAAAACCATTGGGCCCGAATGGTAGGAAAATGGATTATAGGCTCCTAAAGTAAATAAATGGGTTTTGAGGAAAGCAAATGGGTCTAAAGGAGCCCAGAGAAAGAAGTAGTAAACTCATGGGTATTATGTGATGTAAAAAAGTAAGAATGGGCCACAGTAGGCCCGAAGTAATGAAGTAAGAAAATAAGGGGTTGATGGAAAGCCCATGAGCCCCAAGGATGAAGGATACGGTAATTGGGTCAGGGAAGTCCAAAAGAGTTAGTAAAAACTCAAGGGAATGCAGAATTAGAAAATGGGCCGAGGATGCCCAAGGAAAGCAAATGGACCGAGAATGCCCAAGGAGAAAGAAATGGGCCAAAGGAGTCCACAAGCAATGTAATGAGTCAAGAAAGCTCAAAGTAGCATGAGTATAAATCCAATGATCATACTGGGTCATTGTGACCTATTGAAAGAAGGACATGCATCAGGCCCAAAAGAGGCCCAACAAGCACGAGTTAAATAACACTACAGCAGAAATAGCAGGGTGGCATGGTAGGAATGGTAGCAGGATTACGTAAAGAGCAAAGAGTGGGCTAAAGAGAGGAAACCCCACAATTAAGGAAGGCCCAGCCCTTGAAAGGAGTAAGCTAATAAAGAATGAAAAATTAGAAAACAGTTCACGCCATAAGAGGTTAAGGATGAACGGTAGAATACATAGATGAACCTCTAGGCCATGACAAACGCATGACTAGTGGACAAGCTTTGGATATACACGGAAGTTGAGCACGCATAAGGCCCAAGCACTACCAACCTGTACCCAGCCAATACAAGTGTGGTGGGCCATGGGTCAGAGGTAAGAGAGGGTATGATCTGGCAGTGAGGAGAAGGGGAAGCCTATTCTGGGGTTCCCACTCGAATTCTTTTGGGAGAGATGTTTTGCTAGGATGACATACTATCCAAAAGAAAGAAGGATAAGTTGGAACCACTAGGTGCATGCCATGAGGGATAGCAAGAGAGAATACCCACACTTTGGTGGATAAGAATGCCACAGTGAACAAACAAACAAAACAGTATTCTTTGTCTGGTAATGGGGAGTGACACAGCCAGCACAGGTAAGTGGTGGTGGTTGGGCAGCTGACAAACCAGTGGGTGGTCGAGATGGATACCCAAATCCAGACAAAAATAGTTAAAGACTGTTGAGGGTCATTTCTTCGAAGTAGACAAGGGTAGCCCAACCCAGCAACGCGGGCAGCAGACCAAGTAAAAATAAAAACCATTGGGCCCAAGCGGCAGGAACAATGGATCACAGGCCCATCAATACAAATGAATGGGTCTTGAGGAAGTAAGTGGACCTAAAAAGGCCCGGAAAGAGAGAAAATGGCACCCATGGGCAAGTATGTGTTGTAAAAATGAGAGAATGGGCTGCGGCAGGCCCAAAGTAAAGTAAGCAAAGTAAGTAGGGGATAATGGCAAACCCATGTACCCCAAAGATGAGAATGAGGAAATTGGGCCGGGGAAGCCCAATTGAGTTAGTAAAAGCCCATGGGATGCGAAGTAATGAATGGACCAAGGATGTCCAAAGAAACGGGCCGGAGAGGCCCAAGGAAAAAAAAGGGCATGAAAGCCCATATGCAAGGACACCAGTGGCCACCATTGATTGGGCCAACTGGGGGAAAGAATTGGAATGGCAGGCCTAAGAAAAGGCCCAGTAGGAAGAAATCACCGCGGCAGGAAAAGCCACGCGGAAAGAAAGCAAAGGCATTTAAACGGATTGGGCTGAAAAGAAAACAAAGCCCAAACACTGGGTAAAAGCCCAGATCCTGAGGGAGCGGGAAATCAGAATAGCAACCTGTGAAAAGCCAGAAACGGGCGGCAGGCAAGAAAAGTCTTCACTCCACGGCAAATGCATGAACAGCAGGCAGGATTCAGACGCAAACACGCGCAAGGCCCAGGCACCACCAGCCTGTACCCAGCCAATACAGGACATGGTGAGGTCATGGGTCAGAGGTAAGAGGGCACGGTTTGGAGGTGGGGAGAGGGGAAGGCTTATTTTAAGGTTCCTGCCCAGACTCTTTCGGGGATACGTCCTGCTGGGATGACATACCACCCGAAAGAGGCAATGCTGAGTTGGAACCAATAGGTGCATGCCACGAGGGATAGAGAGAGAGGAAGCGTCACCGCGGCAGGAATGCCGTGGCAGACTAACGGACAAAAAATGTCTGTACCCGTAGGCAGGGGAACCACAGACGGAACAGTAATGTCGGCAAGTACTCTCAGACCAGACAAAAACGGTTGGAGGGCAGAATAGTAAAATCCGTCCACGGCAGGCACTATAAAATGGGAGCCTCTGCCGTGAACAAGGGGGGACAAGAAGTGTGAAAGGCAACACAGAAAAACAAAAGAGATACTCTGTAATACACTTAGCAAAACAGGGGAGGCATAAACCAAAAACACTAAGGGTGGGAAATCACTAAGAAAAAGGAAAAAGAAAGAAAACCAAGGAAGGAAAGATAGAAACAAAAAGAGTGAGAGCTAGCGGCATGCACCGATAGGTTTCTTCCCTTCTCTCCCTCTCGGATCCTTGTCCTCTTCCATATTCATTTAGGGTATTGATCACTTGGGTCCACTTCCCTCAAACCCATTAACTTCACGGCAGGATTTCTTTTTTTCCTCGGAAGTTAGTTGCGTTGAGAAGAGGTGTTCTTCCTATTTGGTTTTGCCCCGCGGACGAAACCAAATTATTTCCATGTCCTTTGATTAATTTCTATAGCCATTCTCATCACTATTTTTGTTAAGTGTCATTATGGTTGTGAATTATTTTATCATTTTCCATTAAGAAAGTTATCTGGTCATTCCAGAGTGTATGTTTATGTTCATCAATAATATCTGCCTGCCGTAAGCACTTTTCTGAAACAGCTATGCCTGCCGTAAGCACTTTTTTTCTCTAAAGGGCTCTGCTTGCCGTGAGCTCATCTCCGAGTCAACTCAGCCCGCGGTAAAAGCGCCCCTTGGCAGACGAGGCACAGTTCGTGCACAAGCCCGGCCAAGTTGAATTCCATTTGGCCCGGTCTCGACTCCCGCAACCCAGAACATTTGGGCCTACGATCACAAGAGGGCAGCCCAGCCCAACATAGCAGAAAAGGCCCCCACATTAAATTGGCGACTCCGCTGGGGAGTTGAGAAACAGACGGGGACGAAAACCCACGCGAACGAATGCCTCCGAAATCCAGGACTACACGCAACATGAGTGCTGTACCCTCACAAGCAGAGTCTAGGCCTACAACACCCCACCAACCACAGCCTAATCAGGCAGAGGGTGGTAACGAGATGGGGGCTGTACCCCAGCCTCCGCCGAGGATCCCCACGGACAATGCCAACACCTTCATTGAAGTATTGCAGGCTTTACAGCACTCACAACAGCAAATGATGGAAGAAATTCGTCAGCTAAAGACGGATAAGACAAAGGAAAAAGGAAGCCAACATGATCCGGAGCATAGGGCGGAGGAGACACTGGTGGGTGGTGTCCCACAGAATACGGATCAACGTTTTATTACCATGGCAGAAGTGGCAGCTCTCTTGGAGCAGGAGAGAGCCAGAGGACCAAAGGAGAGGTTCTACGCCCGTAGACCCCCATACCCGCTAAGGGTGCTCGGTAAACCATACCCCGAGAGGTATGAACCGCGAGTATTCGCACAATACGACGGCAGGAAGGGAAGTGCTGTTGAGCACGTAAGCAAGTTCATTGATACACTTGGCCCTTACGCAGCAGACGAGGACTTGTGTCTTCGAGAATTTTCCAAATCATTGTGTGACCGGGCTTATACCTGGTACATTGGCTTGAAGCCAGGGTCGATCCCAACATGGGATGATATGGTAGATGTATTCTGCACCAAGTACTTTCACGGAGAGGAAACGGTGACACTTGCAACGTTGCAAGCAACTAAACAAAGGAATGGTGAGGACTTGATGGAATACATCAAGAGATTTAGGGACATAGCACTCGACTGCTATGACCATTGCGAGGAAAGGACGCTGGTGGAGATGTGCATGACGAATATGATCAGGGAATACAGGGCAGTTCTAGAAAACCTTGAAATTTCCCAATTCGCGCAGCTGCTACAAAAGGCAAGAAAAACTGCCCAGTCCGTAAAGCCA
Source organism: Quercus aquifolioides (assembly GCA_019022515.1). Taxonomy (NCBI): domain Eukaryota; kingdom Viridiplantae; phylum Streptophyta; class Magnoliopsida; order Fagales; family Fagaceae; genus Quercus; species Quercus aquifolioides. Next base: position 38,653,652 of record CM032332.1, read on the forward strand.
AGCACGGACAAAAGAAGTGCCCCGCAAGCCATGACCGTATCCACCGGTGAGCGGAGGAGGAAGACGGACGGGAAAGAATACGATACTCCTCCGCCAATACCATGTACCGCAAGGGAGTTGGACGTACTGCTAGACAAATGGATAGCAGATGGCATATTCAAACCTAACCAAGTTGCTAGGGAGCCCACCGAGGAAGAGAGGAGGGACCCGCGTTTTTGTCGCTTACACAACTATGTCCAACATGCCACCGCAGAATGCTGGGCGCTCCGCAGACTAGTGCACCGCAGGATAAAAGAAGGAACTCTAGAGCTGACCCAGCAGGAGGTCCAGAGAAACCCACTCCCGAATCACAAAGGGAAGGGTGTAGCGGCAGTGGTGATCTGTGCGGATCCAGGGGATGACGAAGGAGAAAATCCGGCCTTGCCTGCCGCAGCAATTACCACTTTACAACAGAGTTCAAAATTCAAAAACTTATTTGATCAACTAGGCCTCACAACAAAAGAAAGAAAGGTAGCTACCGAGGCTCTAGTAAGCATTGCCTCCGGGGCGGGGGTGGAATGTTTATCAGCAGAGGTCCAAGATGACAGGGCTCTTTTTCAGGAGTCAACCGAAATCACCTTCAGCGACGAAGATATGGAAGTGGGGTATCCAGACCACCGGAGACCTCTCTATCTTGCGGCATCCATAAATCAAATCCCCATAAAGAGAGCCTTAATAGACACAGGCGCTTCCGTAAACCTCATCCCCTTGAGCACTCTGCAAGCAGCGGGGATTTCAGAAAGAAAGATCCAAGGGTGTCCAATGGAAGTGACAGGATTCGGTGGAAGGGGAGAGTACACTGCAGGCCATATCCAGTTGTGGTTAAAAGTGGGACCCATAGCTTCCCTAGCTCGGTTCCACGTGGTGAAAACAGAAGTCTCATACCACGTCCTTTTGGGACGACCATGGTTGCATAAGCACAGATTAATTCCATCCACCTACCACCAATGCGTGAAAGGGCAGATGAACGGCAGGATGATACGCATAGCAGCGAATCACTCACCATTTGAGCAGGCGGAAGCTCATTTGGTGGAAACCATGTTCTACGATCAATGGGCTCCATCCGGGGAGAACTCAGTGTCAAGGCCGCAAGGTACCTTCGTGCCTAAATGGAAAGACATCCAGGATGATCCCGAGCCTGACCTAAGGGAATTACTAGCCAGAAAAAAGAGGAAGCACGCGCCAGCCGAGGACCCAGAGGATACACCCCACTGTGTCAGGATCCGAGGTCCTGACGGCAGGATCGTGTATAAGTTATGAAGGGGCGCGGGGCCCACTGGTGAAATGCAAGAGGGCCCCACCCGGGAGTGGCAACACAGGAACTTGATGTGTTGCGTGGTTCAAGAAAAGTCAGAAGAAGAAAGTAGCGAAGAAGAGAACGAGAAAGTCGCGACGGAAAAAGAAGTACAGGTCACGGCAGAAGAAGAAATGGAAGAGGTTGACTTGGGGTCTGTTTCCCAAGGGCCAAGACCTATCCTGATTAGTGCAAGTTTGGCCGAGACGGAAAAGACAGAACTGATGTTGCTCTTGAAAGAATTTAAAGATGTCTTCGCATGGGAATACAATGAAATGCCGGGGCTAGACCCTGGGCTGGTCGCGCACACGTTGAATGTAGACCCAGAGGCCAGGCCAATAGCTCAGCCTGCCAGGACGTTCCACACGGAAATAGAAGGGCAAATAATCAAAGAGGTGCAGAAACTGCTTGCTGCAGGATTCATCAAACCTATCCAACACCCGCGATGGCTGTCCAACATCGTACCCGTGAAGAAGAAGAATGGCCAGATAAGATGTTGTGTAGACTTCAGAAACCTCAACAAAGCCTGTCCGAAGGATGAGTTCCCTTTACCAAACATGGACTTACTAATAGATTCTGCGGCAGGCAACGCCATGTTCTCATTTATGGATGGGTTCAGCGGGTACAACCAAATTAGGATGGCACCAAGGGATGCAAAAAAAACCGCTTTCAAAACACCCATGGGCAACTTTTATTACACTGTAATGCCTTTTGGGTTGAAAAATGCGGGTGCCACTTATCAGAGAGCAATGACGGCCATATTTCACGACATGATGCATTGTGAACTGGAGGATTACGTAGACGACATAGTAGTAAAGTCAAGAAAGAGAGAAGAACACTTTCAAGTGTTAAGGAGGGTATTCGAAAGGTGCAGAACCTTCAAACTAAGAATGAACCCTCTCAAATGCGCAATCGGAGTATCCTCGGGGAAGTTCCTCGGCTTCTTGGTTCATAGCAGGGGGATAGACGTTGACCCAGCCAAGGCTACGGCCATTGCAACCATGAAACCTCCGGGCACGGTAAAGGAATTAAAGAGCTTCTTGGGGAAAGTCTCGTACATTCGAAGATTTATCCCCGGGTTGGCATCAATCACTGCCGCTTTCACCAAGCTGCTCAGAAAAGGGCATGATTTTGAGTGGGGGGAATTGCAGCAGGCAGCCTTCAAAAGGCTACAGCAGATTATGATGAACCTCCCCACAGTGCAAGCCCCGATTCACAAAAAGCCACTGTTGCTCTACCTGGCTGCCAACTCATATGCCATTGGAGCGATGATTGCCCAAGAAGACATGGGCGGCACTGAGCAGCCCGTATATTATATCAGCCGCGCCTTGAAAGATGCAGAAACTCGATACCCGAGGGCGGAGAGAGCATGCTTAGCCATTGTATATGCTTCACAAAGGTTGCGCCACTATTTCTTGGCCTACGAGGTATGGTTAATGACCAAATCCCATGCCATCAAGGCTCTGCTGCGACAACCGATCCTCTCTGGCAGGATATCCCAATGGTTGCTACAATTATCGCAATATGATTTAAAAATGGGGACGCCCCGGGCAGTAAAAAGCCAGGCTATAGCGGACTTATTAGCACAATTTCCAGGCGAGGAAGAGTTCCCGCTGGATGATGAAGTCCCCGGGGAAGTGGCCACGGCAGAAGGAGCCGAAGAGCAATGGGTAATGAAATTCGATGGGTCTTCTACCGCCCAGTCTGGAGGGGTAGGAGTTGTTCTATACCATGAAGAAGATAAAGCAGTAGCACTGTCATTTAAGCTGGAATTCCCCTGTTCGAACAACACCGCGGAATACGAAGCCTATCTAACCGGGCTGGCCACGGCTCTGGAAATGGGAGTTAAACACTTAAGGGTGTTAGGTGATTCAAATTTGGTGGTCTGTCAGGCCAACGGGAGCTTCTCCTTGAGAGAGCCTAGTCTAGCCCCGTACAGAGCAATGGCTCAGAAAATGGAGGAAAAGTTTTCGACTTTTGAGATAGAGCATGCTCCCAGAAATGAAAATCGGTTTGCGGACGCGTTGGCCGCGCTGGGATCTCAGGTAATGTTTGAAGGAAATAGCACCCAAGTAGAGGTCAGCAAAAGGAGAGAATCGATAATTGATACGTTGAGAGAGAAATTCCAAGAGGAACAGTGCGACGAAGACTGGCGTTTGCCCATAAGGGAAGCCTTGATGAATGAAGATGATGCCGCAGGACTCAAGATGCTAAAAGATTACGCACTAGTAAAGGGGGAGTTATACCGCAGGATGCCAGGTGGGGTCTTGGCCAGATGTGTAAGACCAGAAGAGGCCCAGAGGAAACTGAAAGAAGTACACGACAAAACTTGCAGATCCTGCGGAGAAGTCAGTCTCTACCGCAGGCTTCAAAGGGCAGGCTTTTATTGGCCAAACATGGGCAAAGATGCGGATCGAGCCCAAATTCAGTGTGGGGCTTGCCAACTTGCGGCAGACAGAGAAGAAAGTTACGTCGTGTCCGCCTGCGAAGACTGGAGAAGCCCATTTGTCCAATACCTAACGGAAGGTATCCTGCCGCGGAAGCAGAGTGAAAAATATAAACTCAAGCGGCTGGCAACACGCTACTTCATGCACAATATGGTCCTCTTTAGAAAGGGGTATGATGGGGACCCCTTAAGGTGCCTAGGTCCTGAAGAAGCAGAGAGAATGGTGAAAGAAGTACACTCAGGAGAGTGTGGGGAACACCAAGGGAAGAAAAGACTCTACAGGTGCCTGCTACAGATGGGTTACTACTGGCCTGCCATGAAGAAGGATACGGCAGAATTCGTAAAAAAGTGCCACAGTTGCCAGGTGCAGGCCAACTTAATTCACACCCATCCACAGAATTTGCACAGCATGGTAACACCATGGCCCTTCCACACTTGGGGGCTTGATCTGGTAGGACCGGTTAACCCACCATCACGAGGATATATATGGATATTGGTAGCTACGGAATATTTTACTAAATGGGCAGAGGCGGTGCCTCTTCGCAAAGCCACCGGAGGAGCAGTGGCAAACTTCATCAAGGAGAACATAATCGTGAGGTTCGGGGTACCCCACAGAATCATTACTGACAATGGCACACCTTTTGTCAACAGTGAAGTAAGGAAGATGTTAGAATTCTATCAAGTTAAGCATCACCGGTCATTACCTTACTACCCTCAAGGGAATGGGCAGGCGGAGGCAACAAAAAAAAACCCTTATAAAAATCATAAGTAAAATGAGTCAGGAGTACACGGGAGGATGGGCAATGCACCTGCCGGACGCCCTTTGGGCTTACAGAAAATCGCCTAAGTCAGCCACAGGTTTTTCGCCTTTTTCTTTGGTCTACGGGACTGAAGTGGTGAGTCCAGCGGAGGTAATGACCCCGTCCCTGAGGGTCATGAAAATACAAGAAAAAGGAGGAGAGGAAGAAGAGGTCTTCGCGGCAGAAAGGTATGAAGACCTGGAAGGACTTGACGAGAAAAGAGAACAAGCCCAGGAACACAGCCGTAGATATCGGCAAAAGATGACTGAAGCTTACGGCAGGACGACTAGAGAACGAGTGTTTGTGGAAGGACAGCTTGTTTTAAAAGTGGCAGACTACGTTAGAAGAGGCCTGGCAGGACCATCCAAATTTGCACCAAAGTGGGAAGGGCCCCTTGTGATAAGGGAAGCATACCCGAGTGGGTACTACCGTCTGACTCAGATGGATGGCAAAGACTTAATGGACCCGATCAACGGGAAATGGCTGAAGCAGTACTATGCCTGAGGAGAAAACTTACATGATTGCCTTTTTTCTTTCCTTTGTTATATTTCCTTTATGTTTCCTTTTACCCTACTATTTTTCAAGTGACTGTGTCACAACATGAAATTGTAATTTTGCTTTCGGCGGGATGTAATGAAAAAAGCATCAAGTATTATCATCATATGTCATAGCAAAATGTAAAGTGTAGCGTTACAAAGATAAGTTACAAGCCCAGGTCATGGCAAACTAGCCAAATAAGTATTACAACAAAATGTAATGTAATAAATAGTCACAAGCAAAAGGAAACAACGGAACAAGGAAAAGCATCAACGAAGCCCGGAAATAAGAGACTGATCTCCAAAACGATCGGATCCACCAACACTGGAAAGAAGACGCTCACGATGGCCTTCCAAGTCTGCCACCTCCTTTCTCAAGATCTCAAGACGCGAGTCAATAGCATCTACATTGGGTCGCACTCTCCTCGTGAAAACAGCCCGAGCAATCTCCCGAAGGTGATCCAAAAGGAACTCCACGGCAAAGCCTACGCTGACAAGTTCCTGCACCGCGGCCCTCCACTGCAAAATCCTCTCGGTAGAGACTGTGTCAACAAAGCTATGCTCTATATCATTCAATACACTCCCCAACATCTTCAGGAAATGCTCTCTAACAGAACGACCAAGTCGAAAGCCCTGCATGAAGTCCCCGTGGTTGCCATAGATCATCACTAGATGAGAAGCACAGTCCCCCGGGACTCTAAAGCCGTGAAAGTCCATATAAGGAGGGCCCGAGCCCCAGAAAGCTGCAGGATCAAGATCATTGACCTCAGGTTGGTCAAAACGGGTGAAGAAGGCAGCAGCCTCGTCCTCGGGACCTGTAAGGGTAGTGGAACCACTACCCGCTTCAAACTGGAATGGGGCTATAGGAGGAGGTCCTACCAAGAAAAAAAAAAAGTGGCTCGGCATAAGATGAGGAATTAAAAAGGAAAAAGGGGAAATGAGCAAAGCCCACGGGGCGCAAAAAAAAAATATATATATATAATACAGACAAGGAAGAAAAGGAAGCTTACCAGAACCAACATGAATGGGGGCTGTGGGAAGAACTGAAGCAGGCACGGAGGGCACGGCGGAAACTGACGCCGTGAGTATGGAAGAAGCTGGTGCAGAGAATACGGCAGGAATAGGCGTGGCAGGATTAGCTACCGCAGGCGTCCCTACGCTAACCGCAATGCCTAGCCCTTCGAAAGTCTCTGTGCACAAAAGAAAATAGATGTGCAAATGAGAAAAAAAAAAAAGGGAGAGAAGAGTGGGCCCCGTGAATAAAGAAAGAAAAGCAAACCCAACAAAAGAAAAAAAAAGGAGTGGGGACATACCCGTGAATCTAGCCTCGGGTGGGGCATCCTCGTCCTCGGACTCAGAAATCCTCCTCGGCAGGACAGGCCCACTATCAATGCCTTCAGGCGCATCCTTTTCCTCCTCGGACTCGGAAATATTCCTCGGCAGGATGGGCTCACTATCAATATCTTCGGGAGCATCCTCGGACTCCTCGGACGATAAATCAACATCGGATCCGCGAATGGCCGAGCCGGGAATGGAAGAAGGAGTGATTACTAAGGAAGAACCGTCCTTCGCGGCCCGAGACAGAATTGCAAAAGGATCAAAGGTAGAAAGGACGAGAGGAGCAACAGGTGAAACAGCCTCGGTCTGAGTCGTGGCAGGAAGAGCAAATCCCCGTGGAGAAACGGGCATCTCGGCTGAAGAGGGAATGGCCTTGCTAACCCCCTCAGTATGAGTACCCTCTCTGGGTACCGGTCCGGTAGGAGGGCTAGGAGCCTCGGCAGGAATCCCAGGCGTAGCAACTGGAACAATGGACAGTTGGGAAGCTTCACCGACCCCGTCAAAAAAATCTGCCGCGGGTGTGCCCATGGAGGCGGGCAGCTCCTCGGCTGAAGGACGATAGACGGAAAGGGGCTCGGGCTGACCCTGGAAAGCAAAGGAAAGAGAAATACATATGTACACGTGGTAAAGAATGAGGGAACCGACGGCTAGACCAAACAAATGAAGGCACGTAGCAAATGAAACATATGTAAAAAAAAAAAAAAAAAAAAATGGGAAAGAAGGAAATAGAAGAGATTACCTCGAGTTCAGGCTCGTCAAGGTCAATGGGATGAGCAGACGACGTGTCTTCCTTATGCTTAGACTGCAAAGAGAGACAGGAGGCAGTATTAAGGAAGGGAATCAGTAGGCATGACATGGGCTCACCGCAGGCAAGTTAAAATCAAGACACAAAAGACAATGTATGTAACATACCCTTCGCTCAGCAGCAGGCATGGGATGGGGGGTTGTTTTCCTCTTGCTACCCCGCGTCCTGCTAGAAGGAGCATCCGTGGGTGGCTGTGGTGCAGCAGGCTTGGGCTTACTCGCAGACTTGTGTTTGGCAGGAGTCTTCTTATTTGGTGCAGGGATGTTGATTACCTTAACTTTCTTCTCCCAACCAGGGGGAAAATCGCCTGCGAGCCAACACCATCCCTTTTTCTCCTCGTCCCACTCGAAGACAGCAGAGCGGCTCTGTTTCTCAACATAGTCTAAAACTGACCTGGAGGGCAAGAGCAACCGAGGGTTGGGAGACGCTAACATACTAAGCCCGTCAGGAGGAATAAGGGAGAAGCCACGACTGCCTGCCAACTCTTGCCCGAATGAAGTCATCACTGCCTGCCAATAGCCATGCATGGCAGGAGTGCAAAGACCTTCTCTCGACGAGCTGGGAATGGTAACTGCACTGAAGCGTGATCTCCAAAAGTCATAAGCAGTCTGCCGCAGGAAAGGCCGAACAGAAGTAGGAGATTCCATGAGATAAGAAAGGTCATCGGGAACGTCCTGGTCCAGCCCAAACTGCCTCCTCACCCGGTTGGCAGGATAGTGGACGAACCTAATACCCTCATCAGTCAAGTAAGGCAGCCATCCAACATTGGTAGCCGCCAAATAGGTGATCCCCACCTCATCAAAACTAGTCAAAGGAGTGGTGGTCCCAATAATATCAACAAAGGAACCCATAGCAGAATCGGCACATGTGTAACCCCTACCCAAATTTCTGTAAGCTCTCCAAGTAAAACCAGTGCCGCTATCGAAAGACTCAACAACTGAGTGACCAATGGGTTTCAGACCAGACCAACGAAAAGCTAAAGGGAAATCAGATTCGAACCTGCCGCAGAAGTCAGTGATCACCCGCGGACATGCTTGGTACTTCTCTCTCGCGAAGCGAACAGGCCTACACTTCGCCAAGTATTGAGCACAACGCTCAAACAATAACTGCTGCAGGATAGTGCTGTGTACAGAAGAAGCAACTATATGGCAGGAACCAGCCTGACTCTCATCCCTCCGCAGGATGTCCAGTTGCACATATAAATGCCCCAAAAACATGGGGGCCAGCGGCAGACTAACTCCGGTAGAAATCTTAATGGCCAAACGGAAGTACAAAGGTTTGATGGCGTAGTGGGGATGCGAACCAAAAACAAATTTACAAAGCCAAAAGGCAACAAAGGCCGCGCGGTGGGCAACAACGGAAAACTTAGAGGAAGAACTAACCCAATAGGACAACTTAGCATTCCCCGTCATCCTCTTTCTCAACTCGGCCTCAATAGCCTCTTCCTCCGGAGAAAGCTCTATGGTGGCAGGATCCACGTCACCAAGGATTGGCAAGAGCAGTTGGTTGGCCACGTCCTCAAGGGTCACGGTCAGTTCGCCGCAGGAGAAGAGGAATGTGTGGGTGGTGGCACACCACCGGCGAACCAAGTGACGGAGGTTGTAAGTGTCTCGAAAATTGGAAAGACTCCGGGACAGAACGATGGATTTCAGAACGCCGGCCTGCTGCAACAAACCCATGAAAACCGAGTCCGATAACTCTCGGTCAACCCACTCCTTCCAACCCAAGGCGGTTCCTGACCCAAACACGAAATGAATCGGCACCGGAAGAGAGACACCTTGACGGATGACCAAATCGGAAATGGAGGAAGACACCGGAGCCCAAGAAAAGTTGGGGTTTCGTCTACACATAGAGAGCCACACACGGCCTGGCGGCGGCGGCACATAATCGCCGGAAACTTCAGGGAAGAGAGGATAAGGATTGTACCAAGGGTCGATTAGCGGCGCGCACTCGCTGTCGGGGTCGCGCGGCGCATCTTCCTCGACGGAATAGTTGGAATCGGAGTACATAGCCTCCTCGCCTACTTCTTGTCCGGCGAGTGGTTCAGAAGCTTTTCCTTTCCCTTTGCGGTGAGAGGAAGAACTTGAGCTTTTCACCGGCGCCATTGTGCGACGGTTTGGTCTGAGCAAGAAAGATGAAGGTGTTTGAAGAGAAGAAGGCGATGAAGGAAGAGGGACAGACACGATTCTTTGGAAAAGATGGTGTTTATGAGGGATTTTCGAAAGGTCTCTTTTCTTAAATACATGGGTAATTAATGCTGGCCTGAAGGAAGGCGACTGATCAGCCATCAGAAGAAGAATGAAATAAATGAAGCGGTAGTTGTGTCTTAGAATAACTGCCGTTCTGGGAAAATCGAAGAGTCAGCACTGTTCACCGCAGGAAAAGAAATATAAGTACACGTAAAGGGGTCCACAGTTTCAAAAAGCCCGCGAAGAAAAAGAAAGAAAGGAAACAGAAGACAGAAAAGTCTTTTATTCACATATGGACCGCAGGAACGTTCCATATGTTCAGGGGGCTAAATGTTGAGGGTCATTTCTTCGAAGTAGACAAGGGTAGCCCAACCCAGCAACGCGGGCAGCAGACCAAGTAAAAATAAAAACCATTGGGCCCAAGCGGCAGGAACAATGGATCACAGGCCCATCAATACAAATGAATGGGTCTTGAGGAAGTAAGTGGACCTAAAAAGGCCCGGAAAGAGAGAAAATGGCACCCATGGGCAAGTATGTGTTGTAAAAATGAGAGAATGGGTTGCGGCAGGCCCAAAGTAAAGTAAGCAAAGTAAGTAGGGGATAATGGCAAACCCATGTACCCCAAAGATGAGAATGAGGAAATTGGGCCGGGAAGCCCAATTGAGTTAGTAAAAGCCCATGGGATGCGAAGTAATGAATGGACCAAGGATGTCCAAAGAAACAGGCCGGAGAGGCCCAAGGAAAAAAAAGGGCATGAAAGCCCATATGCAAGGACACCAGTGGCCACCATTGATTGGGCCAACTGGGGGAAAGAATTGGAATGGCAGGCCTAAGAAAAGGCCCAGTAGGAAGAAATCACCGCGGCAGGAAAAGCCACGCGGAAAGAAAGCAAAGGCATTTAAACGGATTGGGCTGAAAAGAAAACAAAGCCCAAACACTGGGTAAAAGCCCAGATCCTGAGGGAGCGGGAAATCAGAATAGCAACCTGTGAAAAGCCAGAAACGGGCGGCAGGCAAGAAAAGTCTTCACTCCACGGCAAATGCATGAACAGCAGGCAGGATTCAGACGCAAACACGCGCAAGGCCCAGGCACCACCAGCCTGTACCCAGCCAATACAGGACATGGTGAGGTCATGGGTCAGAGGTAAGAGGGCACGGTTTGGAGGTGGGGAGAGGGGAAGGCTTATTTTAAGGTTCCTGCCCAGACTCTTTCGGGGATACGTCCTGCTGGGATGACATACCACCCGAAAGAGGCAATGCTGAGTTGGAACCAATAGGTGCATGCCACGAGGGATAGAGAGAGAGGAAGCGTCACCGCGGCAGGAATGCCGCGGCAGACTAACGGACAAAAAATGTCTGTACCCGTAGGCAGGGGAACCACAGACGGAACAGTAATGTCGGCAAGTACTCTCAGACCAGACAAAAACGGTTGGAGGGCAGAATAGTAAAATCCGTCCACGGCAGGCACTATAAAATGGGAGCCTCTGCCGTGAACAAGGGGGGACAAGAAGTGTGAAAGGCAACACAGAAAAACAAAAGAGATACTCTGTAATACACTTAGCAAAACAGGGGAGGCATAAACCAAAAACACTAAGGGTGGGAAATCACTAAGAAAAAGGAAAAAGAAAGAAAACCAAGGAAGGAAAGATAGAAACAAAAAGAGTGAGAGCTAGCGGCATGCACCGATAGGTTTCTTCCCTTCTCTCCCTCTCGGATCCTTGTCCTCTTCCATATTCATTTAGGGTATTGATCACTTGGGTCCACTTCCCTCAAACCCATTAACTTCACGGCAGGATTTCTTTTTTTCCTCGGAAGTTAGTTGCGTTGAGAAGAGGTGTTCTTCCTATTTGGTTTTGCCCCGCGGACGAAACCAAATTATTTCCATGTCCTTTGATTAATTTCTATAGCCATTCTCATCACTATTTTTGTTAAGTGTCATTATGGTTGTGAATTATTTTATCATTTTCCATTAAGAAAGTTATCTGGTCATTCCAGAGTGTATGTTTATGTTCATCAATAATATCTGCCTGCCGTAAGCACTTTTCTGAAACAGCTATGCCTGCCGTAAGCACTTTTTTTCTCTAAAGGGCTCTGCTTGCCGTGAGCTCATCTCCGAGTCAACTCAGCCCGCGGTAAAAGCGCCCCTTGGCAGACGAGGCACAGTTCGTGCACAAGCCCGGCCAAGTTGAATTCCATTTGGCCCGGTCTCGACTCCCGCAACCCAGAACATTTGGGCCTACGATCACAAGAGGGCAGCCCAGCCCAACATAGCAGAAAAGGCCCCCACAAAGACTAAAATGGTAAAAATCAGTCACGACTAGCAGTATATAAAGGGCCCTCGCCATGCACAATATCATCATTGCAATAGTAGCAATCACTAGGAGAGAATCATAGCACCACCTTCACCACAACACTATATGAGTAAGCGCTAAGAAAGAAAGAATAGGAGTGGAGAAAGAATCAAAATAACAAAACGAAGAGAAAAGAGAAAGAAGAGAAATAAAGAGTGTAGAATGGCAGACATGCACCAATAGGCTAATCCTTTCTTTTCCTCTAAAAGCCTACATTCTGTTGAGGATAAAGAATTTGCTTGGACATAAGCCATTCAGGTCCGTTCCTTTAGAGTGGATAAATTTCTACTGTAGGATTCTCCTGCGAGGTTATCCACGTTGAGGAAGTGGTTCGCTCCTTGGTATTAGTCCTGTAGCACAGTTGAACACGGCAGACTAACCTTTTCCTTTTGATTTCACTATTTATTGAAATTATTTCCTTTCTTGCCTTTACAATTTCACTTATAACGATCGTTCTTTTCCTACTTTACTTAAGGATTCCTTATTTATTTTGTTTAACAAAAAGCGTATTGCCTTTATTGTCATACTGTATGTGTCTGCCATAACTCTTCTGTAACAGCTTCGCCTACCATGGGCATGTGACCAAAGTTTTGGCAAACGAGGCATAGTTTGTGCACAAGCCGGACCAAGGTGAGTCGCAATTAGATTGGTCCCAACTCTCTTATCCAGAACACTTGGGTCTCAGTACAGCATGAGGCAATCCAGCCCAAAATCACAAAAGGCCCACCACACTCTTTTATTTATTTATTTTTAGAGTTACAAAACTGGTAAAACTATTACCCACACCTAGAAACATTAAATCCTAATATACCTATTAGTTATTCTAAAGCAACCGACCAATATATCAAATATCAATTTAAACCAACTACAATGCTAGTATATTTGAACGTAGCCTTCGGATGGTTCTCTTTGGGTTCAATCTTAGACTAGTAATTTAATCAAAGTATATAAAATCTTGTCTAGTCCTTCAAACCTGATGATGTACAAAAATCATCAGTGAGTTGATCGTCCAGACGTGCATTAATTGGGTACCTGAAGAACCTACAGAGAGCACTGATGGGGTGCCGACCGAAAACCCTCCGAATATTAAGTCAATGATGGAAGAATATCTAATAACTCAAGGACACGAGAGTAAAGAGAATTTCTGCATATCTTAGGTATGAGGAGGCTTGGTGCTTACATAGTGGCGAAGGGTTGATCAAGATCCCATGAACTAATGAACGTAGGATTTTTCATTGTATGGAGGATACAGAGTTAATGCTCCAAGATCTAAGGCCTCACTTCCCATATTAGGAAGGCACAAACGCGAAATAGGATATTTGGGCGTGGTGTGCAAGTTATTTTCATATAGGGGTTTAGGAGTGGAGAACATGCAAAGGTTTATGGGGCCCAACATATCCAGCCGTTGGGTTCACACAAACCCACCCGTCAGACTAGGCGTCATTCCCCCATCGTGCTATACGTCGTACCTATCTGTCGTCTTTTATGCGCTTACCACCCATTAGGACCAACTGATAGGTATTCGATGAATCTCTATGAAGCTGACAGATCTCAAGAGGCTAACGGATCTTGCAGAGGTGGAATAGGACCTCTGTCCAGATGAATTTTCAGGTGAGGTGTTTTCGTCCGGACGGGTCAAAGGTCCTAAAAAACACTTATGCCGAAAATATCCTTATCAAAACCAAAATCTTTCATGCTCCAACGTCTAATAACCAAATTAAATCATGGCAGCGATGCACTTAAACAAAAATTCTATTAATCTTTAATGTAATCACAGGCCCATATTTATATGACAATAGTTCTAATAAAAATTATAGATCTGCCATTGTCAAGACTAGGGAGTGATTACCTAAACACTAGGTACTACCTGATGCCTCCAACCGTCCCTACAATTTTCTTTTTCTTTTTCTTCTTCAGCTTTTGGTTAACGTGTATAATGAAGACACCCTAAAGCCTTCCAAGATTTTATAGCTTCTAATTAACCTCAATTTAAGGTGTTATTAACTACTAATCTGTTTAGATAAAATAGAACTCCAAGGGATTCTAATGACTCTTACACTTCTTTTAGAACATAAGGCAACCATCTTGTTGATAATTTTCCAAAAAGACCTCTCTCATATATTATTTTCTTAGCATGGCAATGAGGAAAAAAACACTTTCCGCTTGATGTTTGACTTCAAGCATGATAAAAGAGGTTATTCCCTTCACTTTCACTGGAAGAGGTTCACCTTCAGAAATTCTGAATGATGACGAGAATAATCAGGTTCAAAAGGTTCTTAGCACTCAAGAAGTTCCTGGAGCGCAGCTTTACTTGTCTCCTTAATTCAGACACTTTGAAATCATGGAGGTTCCATTCGTGACTGGTGGTGTTTTCATCAGTTGTGGAGTCAAGATTTGACTTAAAAAAATAAATAAATAAATTTGACACTCTTGTGAATACTAAATGGTATTTTAATGTTATAAAACCATAGAAATATAACAATTCATTATATTGTGTTTATTTGTTAGAGTTTTTAAATATGAATAATCCCTGTTGTAATTTTTTATTATCAAAATTTTACTTATAATTCTCATGTAATGATTTTTAGTGATTAAATAAACTTTAAGTACAACTTACATAAACCGTTGTTAACCTTGTATAATGATTAAATTATTAAAATTTTAAGCCATAATACACCCATTTGTGCATCTAACAATTTTGAGTCCAACTTAAAAATAATATTAAATAATAAAATGCATTACTTGATTTTATGTCATGTTAAATTTGAGTGCTACGGTATGTCTATCTATTCAGGCAATTCTAAGCCATTATTAATGTTATGTGGAAGTTGAATTATGTCTTGGATTATATTTATTACATGTCTTGGGTTGTGATATTGGATATTAGCACACAAGTTATCATGATTATACTTTAAATAAATTATTTATTGTGGAATGAAAGGCCTCGACTGACAATATTTATCTATACGATATTTTGATTTCTTTGTCTTTTGGTCGCATAATTGCATGTTTCAAAGGATTCATAGTCACCAATAACTATAGAAATTTCTAGGAATTAATGGACACCTAATGTGTAATTGGTTTTACTGATAATCTAAGGTTAGGAGGGTTTGAATAACAAAAGAAGGAACATCAAGTGGAACATCTTCTAACCACATCATCAGATAATCAGCCATAGATTTAGAAATTATACATTAGGTGAAATTATATATATATATATATATATATATATATATGTATATAAAATATATATATATATATATATATATAATTTCAGAACTAATTTTGAAAATGATTGAAAAATACTGACTCCATAACTCTTTTGAACATGAGTAGTGTACTTTAATTATCAATGATTGATGTGGTTGGTCTAACTATGTTTCCAAAGAGTCGTACTTTGTGAGTCATACTTCCCACACACTCCTTGTCAAGAAGAGATTGAAGAGGTGAAAGAAGACCAGAAGAAATAAGAAAATGAAAGAGATTGTTGTGCAGTTGATAGGTTTTAAAGACCAGTTTCAAAAATAACAAAAATGCCACAGTGTTTTAACAATTTTCGAAAACAACCAAAAACATATGGAGTTTCTCAAGGGTCATAGACTATTCTTCACAATAATTTTTGAGTAATTATCTTTAAAATTTTAAATTAAAAAAAAAAAAAGAAAAAAAAAAGAGCAAACCATCGCACCCACCATTGGTTTTTCCCTTTTTCAAACAGAAAACTCTTTTCAAAAATAACAACGAAACATTCCAGCATTTTTATTTTTTAATACATCCATAGATATTTGAGATCTACACTACAACATTAAAAAAAAAAAAAAAAAAATCATCTCATTTACTTAAAAATAATAAATATATTATGTACAATGATTATTCTATTCTTTCAAAGTGACATCCGACCAAGATGAAAGCACTACAAAAAAGTTGGCCTATAGTGGCGTTTTTTTTAGCGGCGTTTGTCAAAAACGCCACTATAGGTACCCTATAGTGGCGTTTTCTATAAACGCCACTATAGGTACCCTATAGCTGCGTTTAGAAAGTCCTATAGTGGCGTTTTAAGATAATGGGTCTATAGTAGCGTTTTCATGAGCCTATAGCAGCGTTTTTAAAAACGCCACTATAGGTTCAGCCTATAATGGCGTTTGTCATTGTCTTACAAACGCGGCTATAGGCATTTTTTTCCTTTTTTCTTTATCTTTTTTTTTTTCCCGGCTGGGTTTAATTTCTTTTATAATTATAAAAGACCTATAGTGGCGTTTGTTTGACAAACGCCACTATAGGCCTTCCTGTAGTGGCGTTTGACAAACGCCACTATAGGACCTTGTAACTGTAGGGCCTATAGTGGCGTTTGACAAACGCCACTATAGGATTTTTTTTTTTTTTTTTTTTTTTTTAATAATAAAGGCTGAAGGAGGAAAAAGACATATAGCAGCATAAAAAATTAAAAAAAAAATTTATGAAACATAATTTTTTGAAGAAAAAAAGTCATTAAAAATAAAAAATTCAGCTTAGGGGAGGCAAAATCAAACTGCATCCATTTGCCCACCCAATTAATGGACATTAACCCAATTAAACCTAATTAACGTTAATGTTTATTGAGTTTTAACTAGGTACCCATAAATTACAAAAATAAAACAAATTCCATAAATCCTAAAAATTGTAAGTGTTTAGACTGCAATATAAATTTAAAACTTTACCTATAAATTACCAATCATAATCACTTTAATGTTTCCATAAGTAAGGAAAATAATCTGCATTATTAATTAAGAACACTAAATCAAAAAATAGTATCAATAATTAAGATAAATTGCATAAATCATATTATTTCTTAAATAATTGAACTACTTTAATAGGAAAAAAAAAAACTAAAAAAAAAAAAAAAAAATGAGTATAGCTCTTCTCCTGTAAATCTCTTAATTTCATATTGTAGATGAACTCCATCCTAAATAGATTGTAATCAAATTATCATTACATCATCAACTTAAATTATAGGAAAAGTTAAAATCATATAAATGTCTACTGTAGGGTCAGTTTTTGTAGCCCAAGCCCAATAGGTTCAGATTATGAGCCCAATGAACCCTGAACAATGAATTTGTAGAGAGTGGGTGAAAGAGCTGGGCTGGTTGTGAATGAAACAGTGATAAACTATGATATTTACGGGTGAATTAACATGCAATCAAGCTTGAACAAGTACCAACATGAACGTCCGAGGAGGAAATATATTGAATGAAAGTTGGTTACAGTTCTTAGAGCTACAGTAAAGTTATTTTCTCATTTTCTCTCTTTTTTGTTCCGATCCCCCCTATCAGAGGCTTCTCCCCCTTATATAGCACCCTCTTCCCTCATCTTCATCGTCCACTTGTTCATCATCTAAACGTCCACTTGAGTACATGTCCCATCAGATATCCTCTTTAGCCTTGTGTGAGTGGCGGTGGCTGAGTTTGTACTGTTCAGGGGTCTTCTCCACATTAATGCGGCCAGAAAGGTAGCTGCAATGCATTTAATGTGGTGGTTGAAGTTTGTCTTCTAGATATTTCTCTGTTCCTGCTATCCTCATGCGCGCCTGAGGTTCACACTTATCATTAGAACTGTTAAGAAGATTACTTGAACCTCCTAGATATTTGCTTGATCAAGGTTCTCTGTGTCCGAGGAAGATGATCTCCTCGGACCAATGGTGATCTCCTCAGACTACACTCCTCGGTCGTTTCCAGGTATATTTCTTCCACGCGGACTCATTCTCGAACATTTTCCTCTATTCGGACACACAGTAGTCTTCAAGTAAGGGCTTAGGCCCAATACAGTAGGTTGGGCTTTCACCCCCCACATCTACTATGTTGTTGGTTTTTATAAAAATTATGGTCCTTTTTACTTGTAGCATTATTATTATTTGTTTTTTTTATTTGCTATTTTCCTTTTAAGGGTATAGTTATATCTATTTATTTATTTTATATCATAGAAACATGTACAGTGTTGCTGGTTTTTTTTTTTTTTTTTTTTAATTAGGATTTCCTTTTTCAAACTTTAACGTGTATTATGTTGCTAGTTTTTTTTTTTAATTAAGATATTTTCTAATAAAATAGAATTTAGGTTGTAATCAAATTATAATTTTTATCAACTTAGAAATTATAGTAAAATCTAAAATCATATATTCATGTACTATGTTGCTGGTTTTTTTTAAAAAAAAATTATGATTTTCATTACCTTAAAAATTATATCTATTTTTAAGAAAAAATTTTAAAAAAAAATTATACAAATGACATTTTTTTTTTTAGAAACAAAAACACACAAGGAAGAGGAAAATGAGTTCTAACACAAAAGCACACCACAACTCCACTTAAAAATTTATACAATTTAGTGAAGTCGCGTAACCAGTACTTCTAAACTCAACTTTTATTATATTAGTATATGATATGATATATATATATATAAATAAGATCTATAAAAAAAAAAAAAAAATTAAAGAAGGACCTATGGCCCAACCCAAAAAGAATAAGAATTTGAGGGTCCTTTTTATTTCGTTTTTTTTTTTTGGGGGCTGGTTTTTGTTTTTATATTAATAATGATCTATTAAATAAATAAATAAAAAAAACCTGATAGCAACCCCAAAAAATGAAAAACCCTAGCCACTATCATCTGAACTCTCTTTACTCAAACAATTAAACAAAAAAAAACTCTTCTCTCTTTCTCATTCTCTCTTTCACTCTCTCACAGCCGCCGCCGTCAAGGCCTCCCGCCACTGCCAGCCTCCACCTCGTCCTCCACCCACAAACACACACCTACAAGGTATGATCGATTTGATTTGATTGCATTTTTATTGTATTTGTTTGTGGGTTTTTGGTTTGGTTTGATAGAACATCTTTGGCGATGGGAAAAGAACTAGAGCATTTGGTAAGTGAAAAGTCAGAGCTTGAGAGTTGAGATTTGTGGGTAAGGTACACAATAAGAAGAAGAAACTGAATTAAAGAAGCCATAGAAGGAAACATGTAACTTTGTGTGTGTGTGTGTGTGAGAGAGAGAGAGAGAGAGAGGCTGGGGTGTGTTTGTGAAGAGGAAAAAAATAAATGGTAGTTAAAGGGTGTTGCGGTGGGACTTTGGCTATGATTGGAAGGATAAGGTCTTTGGGGCTTTCCAAGTCTGGCTGACTAGATATTTTGGATAGTGTTTATCACTTTATCTTCTTTTTTGAGAAGGATCACTTTATCTTCTTCATTCTGTCCTTTTCTTTTTTGACCTGAAACGTTTATCTTCTTTAGGTGGGTAGAACACATGATTCACTTTTTTTCTTTTTTCTTTTTCTTTTTTTTTAATCTTGAAAGGATAAGGTTCTCTCTTGGTATCCACTAGGAAATAACAAATCTGATTTTTTGTGGACGTTGGCTAAGTAGTAACTTTGATAACATATAAAAATGTACATACACATGGTTCCTTATAACTTAGACAGCATTTCATTGCATTAAATAAGAAATTAATAGTCAAAATCAGATAAAAAATTAAAAGTAATTCTAGAAATACAAATGTTTATTATTATTATTATTAAAATTGGTAAATGGATTACAACTAGTTTGCACGTAGCTTTTCTAGTACTTATTCATGAGGACCCTGCCCATTTGAATTTTGAGAATGCAAGTTGAGAACATTTCTATTTTCTAAGAACTAAGAATTATAATTCCCTTGAAACACAAGATCTTTTTTTTTTTTTACTGAATTATAATTCTCTTATATCATTTTTTTTTTTTTTTAACTGATCAATTTTTTCCCCTTTGTATTGAGAGGTGTGTTTTCATTAGGTGACTTGCGTCTTGCGTGGGTTGTTACGAGGTTGGTAAGCTATAGTGCAGAGTAAGTTCAGCTGACCTATTCTTATTTCCCAACTCTACAAGATCAATTATTGGTGAAATATCTGCTTTGTGGTGGGTTGTTAAATTGGTGCAAGCGGGTGGCTTGCGTGATGATATAAGGCGGTTTTCGTTGTATATTGGGAGTGTTGAATGTGTTTTATGTATTCTGTATATTTGATGATTCATGTGTAGCATATTGTGACCCATTGAGTAACTTCTTATAATATTAATGTATTCAAATTCTAGAATAGATGTATACATTGAGTTGCTATTTTTGGTTATGGCTTTATGAAATGGAGAATCCAGAATATGTTGAATGAACATGTATAAAATTTACTATATACTTCTGTACGTAGTTATTACGTAAATATAATCTTATTACTAATGATTAGCATATTACATTCTATAAGTCATCTACATATCTTATGTTCATGTTTAATGCTTTAGATATTGTTTAGCAATGGATAAGAGTTGGATGGACAAGAAGAGGGGTACTAGGGAATATGTTGAAGGTGTCAAAAGATTCGTGGAATTTGCGTCTCTTAAAGCACGCAATGGGAAGATCCCATGCCCTTGTGTCAAATGTGTGCATAGTCAACTCCATCCAGCAGAAGTTGTACGTGGTCACCTAAACAACTTCGGGATACTTTCCAATTATAGAACTTGGACGATGCATGGGGAATCACAGTCGACCACGACACCTGCTGAAGTTAGGAGTAGTCATGTGCATGAAAACTTGAATGAATACGGGAATTTTGGTGGGATGTTGCATAATTTGTTCTCCATGCATGATATGGCACCAGAATCAATGGATGAAGGTCCTAGCGTGCAACAACCAGCAGAAGGTCCTAGTGTACAACAACCGGCAGAAGGTCCTAACGACGATGCAAAAAAGTTTTACAAAATGATAGAAGATGTGGAGAAACCTTTATACAAAGGATGTACAAAATTTAGTATATTCTCAGCTGTTGTCGTGTTGTACCAGCTGAAGTCTCTTTGTGGTTGGTCCAACAAATCATTTACTTTGTTGCTTCAAGTTGTGCAAGACTTACTTCCTTTGGATGCTACATTGCCAAAAGATTGTTATGAGGCTAAGAAGATTATTAAAGATTTGGGTTTGGGTTATGAGAAGATTCATGCCTGTATTAATGACTGTATGTTGTTTTGGAAGCAAGATGCTAACCTAGAGGCTTGCAAATTTTGTGGGGAGTCTAGGTGGAAAGAACAGAACACAACTTCTGGGGAACCAAATAATGCATCATCCAGTAAGAGGAAGAAGAAAGCTTCAAAGATGCTACGGTGGTTCCCTTTGAAACCAAGATTGCAACGGCTGTTTCTGTCACCCGATTTAGCGGGATATATGAAGTGGCATGCGACTGGGCGTACTGATGACGGGATAATGCGGCATCCCGCTGACTCAGAAGCATGGAAAATGTTTGACAGTAAGTATATAGATTTTTCATCTGAGCCTCGTAATGTAAGACTTGGATTAGCATCGGATGGGTTCAACCCGTATGGCATTTTGAGTACCAGCCACAGTACATGGCCAGTCGTTTTGGTCCCCTACAATCTCCCTCCTTGGATGTGCATGAAAAGGTCATCTTTGATACTGTCACTAGTTGTTCCTGGTCCTTCCTCACCTGGTGTAGCCATAGATGTGTACTTACAACCTTTAATCGAGGAACTCAGGGAGTTATGGGACGTTGGAGTAGAGGCGTATGATGCATCTTCTAAAAACAGGTTCCAATTACGTGCAGCATTGATGTGGACCATAAATGATTTTCCTGCATACTCAGATTTGTCTGGTTGGAGTACGAAAGGCATGTTTGCTTGTCCTTCTTGTGCCTCTGATACGGACTCTCGCTATTTAAAACATGGCCACAAATTCTGTTACATGGGACATCGGCGTTGGTTGGATAGAGATCACCCATTTCGGAAAGAAGATACAAACTTTGATGGTACTCAAGATACGAGATTGGCTCCTGTGCCTCCATCGGGGTTAGATATACTTATAAATACAGAAAGTTTAGATGGACGTTGTCTTGGTAAGAAAGCTCAAGCTACGTTCAAAAAAAGAAAGAGAGGGGAGGAAAATGTAGGTGCTTGGAATAAGCGAAGTATACTATTCACATTGCCTTATTGGAGGGATCACAAGTTGCGTCACAATCTTGATGTCATGCACATAGAGAAGAACGTGACAGACAATATAATAGGCACGTTGTTGAGTTTGAAGGGCAAGACAAAGGACAATCCTGAGGCACGCCTTGACTTACAGGCCATGGGTATACGGAGTGCTCTTCACCTAAAATCAAGTGTTGGCGATAAATATACCATGCCGCATGCATGTTTTAATATGACTGCAAGAGAGAAAGATGGGTTCTTGCAAGTTCTAAAGGATGTAAGAGTTCCTGATGGGTATGCTTCCAATATTTCACGACGTGTCAATCTCAAAAACCGCACGATTTCAGGGCTAAAGAGTCACGATAATCACATATTGATGCAGCAACTCCTCCCAATAGCATTACGCGGATCGTTGCCAGCTTCGGTAACTAGGCCCTTGATGAAGTTATCCTGTTTCTTTAGGGAAATTTGTTCGAAGACGTTGAAGGTTTCCGAGATTGAGAATCTTGAAAAGGACATTGCAGTGACGTTGTGTGAACTTGAAAAGATATTTCCTCCATCATTCTTCACAGTTATGGTACATTTGGTGATACATTTGGCCACTGAGGCCAAGATGTGTGGGCCAGTTCATTATCGTTGGATGTATCCCATTGAGAGGTTAGAAATATGTAAAATAGTATATGCTTAACGGTTTCATTCAAATTTAATGTTCAATTTTTAATATTATTATTCCAATTAGGTACCTCTCTCGACTTAAGTCCTATGTGCGAAATAGAGCTGCTCCAGAGGGATCTATTGCTGAAGGGTACTATGTGGAGGAGTGCTTAACATTTTGTGCACGGTACATGGAAGGAGTTGAAACTATATTCAATCGACCGACCAGGTTGATTGAGGGATCTACAGGGCCTGTGTTGAGCATGCAACTAATGAATATCGAATTAACCCAAGCTCATCGATACATTCTATTCAGTAGCAAAGAAATTACCAAGTTCATTGAGTAAGTAATAGAGAAGTATATTGATATCGCTGCATGTCAATCTGATAACGCTAGCTTATCATAAGAGTAACATAATTTCCTTCACAGGATGCACAGAAAATTGGTGGAGGAAGAACTCCAAAATGCCCACCGTCGTGTATCCGAGAATGTTATAAATAAGCACCACATGGAGCAATTCTGTAGTTGGCTTAGACGTCACGTATGTTTCAAACATGCAACTTAATTATTCATAACACTGTAATAACTAGTATTGTATTACTAATAATTAATGTGCTTGATTCTGTTAGGTGGTGACAATGACTGATGCTGATAGGGCGAGACTGAGTGATACAATAATAACACTCTCTAGATGGCCATATGAGACAGTGAAGCGGATGAAGCATTATGTAATAAATGGATTGAAATTCAGATGTGTGGATAATGAGGCATATAGGAAAACCCAAAATAGTGGAGTTAGTGTTGTCACGGAAGGTGGCGCAACTTACTATGGTGTCTTAATTGATATTATTGAGTTAAATTATAGTGACCGTATAAGACACGTCTTATTCAAATGTAGATGGGTTGATGTTCATAGTATTAGGGGATATAAGGTTGATGAGTTTGGGTTTCCTATGGTAAATTTGACCCGTTTGATACATTGTGGGGATAAAATGACTGATGAACCATTTGTCTTGGCATCTGAAGCTTCACAAGTATTTTATGTTGCAGACAAAAGGGAGAAAGATTGGTATGTTGTTGTTAAAACTAAAGCGAGAGATGTGTTTGATGCTGGTACTGGTCCACAACGTGATGATGATGATGATGATGCATATACATATTGTGAGCACGTTCCTTACAATATAAGTACAAACGATTATTTCGATGGAGCGAATGACAACCAAGGATGGGCTCGAGATGATATAGAGGGCATGACAATTGATGCCCCAGTCAGTGGGGACTTAGCCGTTTCTGGATGGGACGACATAGATGAGAATGATGTTATTGACGACGAAGAAGATTATGAGGACACTGATGATCCGTAGATATTATTTATTACTTGTATGTATAGTTTATTAACCCACGTGTTCTTAAGTTATTGATAGCATGTCCCTTTATGCTCAACCCTTTAAATCTAGCGCATGGTATTTTGTAATGATAGTTATTTAATATGGTAGACGATTAATTGCTTGAAGTATATCCTAAATAAGTACATGGTATTGCAGGCTTGTGTCATATTTTAGAAGTGAAATAGAGAAAAATATATTGCAGGCTTATTTGGCTCATTTTACCAAAAATTACTTTTATACTCGATTGCTTTGTGATGTGCTTCTAATATTTGGCTTTGTTTGTTCATTTGTTATAATGTTGCCTCCATCTTATTCAGAGTGAAGAAGATGCTCATGCTGATGTTGATGATGGGGATGAACTTGATGATGGGGATGCACTTGATGATGGTGATGACAAATTTTTTTGATGGAGTTGTGAGTATTATCCTTCTACTCCATGTATTTATATTGATTATGTAGTTTAATTGAGTATGTATGTATGTATCAAGTTTAGTTGATACAATTTTTGCTTTGTTTGTTCCTTTGTTATAATGTTGTCTCCATCTTATTCAAGGTGAAGATGATGCTCATACTGATGATGGAGATGCACTTGGGGATACACTTGATGATAAGGATGCTTTTGATGATGGTGATGACAGATTTTTTTTTGATGGAGTTATGATTATTGTCCTGCTGCTCCATATGTAGTTAAATTGAATGCCCCATATATTAGGGCCTATTTTGTGTACCCTTAGAAAGGGTGTGATATGTTTTGTGTAGCCTATGTTTGTGATTTGCCCAGGACAAGTGAAATATGTGTGCATATATATATACTATTATTATATGCTTAATTGTGATTTGCTCAGGACAAGTGAAATATGTGTGCATATATATATATAGTTGCGTTTGTAGACCCAGCTAGATATTTTCATATTAAAAAAAAAAATTAATATAGTGGCGTTTGTAAAATGCCAATATAGACGATTGGTGAGGAATCCGTTCTTGACCTATAGTGGCGGTTTCAAACGCTGCTATATGTCTGCTCCTATAGTGGCGTTTATCAAACGCCACTATAGGTCCATCCTATAGTAGCGTTTTAGTTTACCTATAGTGGCGTTTAGAAACGCTGCTATAGGTAAATTAATTTTTTCTGGAATTTGGCTATAGTGGCGTTTCTGAAACGCTGCTATAGCATTTTTGTAAAAAACAATTTTAGCCTATAGTGGCGTTTTAGGGTATACCTATATTGGCGTTTGTAAACGCCACTATAGGCCTATAATAGCGGTACATAAGTGGCGTTTACAAACGCCACTATAGCAAACGCCACTATAGCCCAAATGGGCCTATAGTGGCGTTTTTTGGACCTGTAGTGGCGTTTTAAAAACGCCACTACAGGACCAGTTTTTTGTAGTGAAGGTGCTCAACCTAAATATTGAAAATTATAATAATATTAATAGTTGTAACTTGTAACTATTTCATTGGGGAGCATGGAACATGCAATTTATCAAAGATGCTACTTTGATCGCGTGCTAGCTCTTGCACTTCAAACTTCAAAGCAGACTACAATTTAAATGACCTTGTACTCGTAAGTCATAAGTCGCAGCTAATATATTTGGCTAACAAGTAACCCTTCCCTTACGTGATATGAATCATGCATTCTTTAAGGTATTAATGATAAAATGTTTTGAAAATAAAAAATTTTAGAGTTGAAGGGTTGTTGGGTAAAAGGGCATGAAATGAGAGTAGCAGAGGCTATATAGCCTATCTCTAAGAACAGTAGTTGAAAAGTTTCGAAAAAAAAAAAAAAAAAAAAAGGAAGAAAAGGTAGTTGAAAACTGTAAAGTCGTCTATGAAAATGTGAGTAGCTCCCGCTGCTCTTCAATGGGGGAATAGGATATATATATTGCATATTATACTAATACAAACAGGTCAAACATAAAAACCCAACTACTACATGATGAAAACAAAAAGAAAAACCATTGACCATATAAAGTAACTTTTAGTTACAAAAGTAGAAAGTTTATTAAAAGTGTTGCAAATATCCAGATATGAATAAATACTTTAGTAGGGTCACTCACACCACCTTGACATATTTGACATCGGGTAAATATTGTTGAACATAGCTAGCTTATCGCACACTGTGGTACACATTCTTTTGAAATTGTATTTTGAAAACTCGGTTTTAGCCCCCATGGCGTACTATGTACATACACATTGTGTGTGATGATCATTATCCATTTTGATAGGAATGACGAATCCAGTGACATCGTCTTTAATTGACGATGTTAGACAAGACAGACGAAGGCATGCTTGGACGAGCATATCTTATGCCCACGTCACTGACGAGGAAAACACTACATTCATTACAGCACAATTAAGTTAAGAACGGTTATGGGGCCAACTGTATGAGCCATTGTAGCCCATTAAAGTCACATTACAACCAGACCAGACGTTACAAGGAGGAGCATTAAGATCTCCATAACTACTCCAACGGCTAGAAGCCATGAAGGTATGCATATAAAGCCCTCTCATTATCAAGAACAAGGTACATACACAAACACACAAAAAGAGAACTATTACTTTCTTGCATTCTCCAATTTCTCTGAGATTTCTTTGCATACTAACTTTGGCATCGGAGGCGTGGTGGCAGGCACCACACCGGTGACCCTTTCAGGAGGCTGCAGGTTGGCTTCATCCGACCACATTGACTGACGAGTTCACGCTCCATCAGTTTGGCGCCGTCTGTGGGAACGACATTTTTTCGCATCTAATCGCGAAAAGGTAGTTTCCTCTCAAATACTTATTTCAGATGGAGTCCAATCAAGAATCTGCAGCCTTGTCGCAGCAAATTCAGGCCCTTGCAGCTACCGTCGAAGAATTGTCCAAACAAAATGAGGAAATGAAGCAGAGACTTCAGCAGGAAGAGAATAGGTCCAAGGGAAATCGGGATGACGAAGGGGATAGCCATAGAAGAATCGACCAACGAAGGCCTACCACTCCAACCGAGCAGAACTCGGATCTACTCCAGGAGATGAGGAAGGAGATGGACGAGCTTAGGAACGCCATCAAAGAAAAAACTGAACGAAGTGTGGACCGACTGGTCAGGGCAACAGATTCGCCATTCACTGTGGCCGTCCTCGACTGTCCAGTGCCGTCAAAATTTCGGCTGCCCCAACTTGAGCCGTTCGACGAGTTAAAAGATCCCCAGGATCATCTTAACACATTTAAGACGACCCTGGGACTCCAGCAGCCCCCAGACGAGATCTTGTGTCGTTCCTTCCCAACCACTTTCAAGGGAGCCGCACGAGAATGGTTCACAAAATTGCCCACATCGTCCATCGATACCTTCGACTAATTGAGCAATGCCTTCCTGCGTCACTTCATTGGAGGACAACGACCAAAGAGAACCGCAGATCACTTACTCACCATCAGGCAGGGAGAGAAAGAAACTTTGAGGTCATATGTGAAACGTTTCACTCGGGAGACACTGGAAGTAGACGAGGCTGATGACAAGGTACAGCTGACGACCTTCAAGGCGGGGCTGAGAACCAGAGAGCTCGTCTCGTCACTTGCAAAAAATCCCCCGAAAGCAATGGCTGAAATGCTCCTCAAAGCACAGAAGTACATGAACGCGGAAGATGCGCTGGCCGCCATCAGGGACGTTGAGAGGCCAGGAGACAAGGGTAGAAGGGAAGGCGACCGTAGGGGGCAAAAACGCGAGCGTCCAGATCGCCGAATCAGTGACGGAACCAGAGGAAAAGATGATAAGAATCCTCGAACGGTAAAATTCACTCCTCTTGTTATGCCTGTTGATAAAATCCTAACGCAGATTAAGGACGATCATTACCTGAAGTGGCCACGGCCCTTACATTCGTCTCCTAATGTCCGTGATAAGAACAAGTACTGCCGGTTCCACAAAGATCATGGCCATTACACCGAGGACTGTCGAGACCTCAAAGAGCAGGTAGAGGAGTTGATACGAAAGGGGAAGTTGCAAAAATTTGTAAAGAAGGGTGAGTATAGTAAAATTCGGGAAGGGAACAAAGGCCAGCCTGAAGCTTCGTCAAGAGGGAATGACCGTCAGTCACAACCTCCTCAAAATGTGGTCGGGGAGATACAGACGATCACAGGGGGACCCGTCACCGGAGGTTCGTTCAGATCCCTTCAAAAAGCATACCAACGTCAGGTGAACAGCGTCCACACGATTCCCCCGTTGAAGCAGAGACAAACCGATCAAGACATGACTTTCAATGAAAACGACGCAAGGGGAGTGAAGCAGCCTCACAATGACCCCCTGCTCATAATGCTTACCATAGAAGGGTTTAACACCAAAAGGGTCCTCGTGGACAATGGAAGTTCTGCTGACATCATTTACTTCCCTGCATTTCAACAATTGAACCTAGACCCCAGAAGGCTACGTCCTTTCGATTCCCCCCTCGTCAGTTTCAGTGGTGACAGGGTCTACCCCAAGGGCATAGTCACGTTGACAGTGACAGTGGGGACATACCCGAAGCAACTGACCCGTCAGCTGGATTTCTTGGTAGTAGATTGCCCCTCCTCATACAACGTCATCATTGGGAGACCTGCCCTCAATAAGTGGAAGGCATCCACATCTACCTACTGCTTGAAGGTGAAGTTCCCCGTGGAGAACGGGGTTGGTGAAGTTAAGGGAGACCAAGTTTTAGCTCGGGAATGCTACCAGGCTGTGTTGGCCGCAAAGGAAAACCATACCTGGATAATTGAAGAGAAGGAGGAAGAAAAGGTAGAGGCTTTAGAAACAGTACAACTAACCGAGGAAGAAACAGCCAAAACAACCAGGATAGGGACGACCTTAAGTCCCGAGATGAGAACAAAGCTCGTCCAGTTTCTTAAGCAAAACTTGGATGTGTTCGCCTGGAGCCATGACGACATGCCAGGTATATCCCCGGAAATCATCCAACACAAGTTGAATGTAGACCCTGAGAAGAAGCCCGTCAAGCAGAGACGAAGAGTCTTCGCACCAGAAAGAGATCAGGCAGTCGCTGACGAAGTGAAGAAGCTCTTGACTGCTGGTTTCATCAGGGAAGTGTATTATCCAGACTGGCTGGCCAACACTGTTCTGGTGAAGAAAGCAAATGGGAAGTGGAGGATGTGCGTGGACTTCACGGACCTGAACAGGGCCTGCCCGAAGGATAGTTTCCCCCTTCCAAGAATAGACTAGCTGGTAGATTCCACAGCCGGGCACAAGCTATTGACATTCATGGACGCTTTCTCAGGGTATAACCAGATAAAAATGGCTGACGAGGATGAGGAGAAAACGGCCTTTATCACCAGCCAAGGCCTCTATTGCTATAAGGTAATGCCTTTCGGACTAAAGAATGCAGGCGCTACTTATCAGAGATTAGTGAACAGAATGTTCAGCAGGCAGATAGGCAGGAATATGGAGGTCTACGTGGATGACATGCTCGTCAAGAGCAAGGAAGAACTTACCCATTTGGACGACCTCAGGGAAACATTCGCCACTCTCAAACAATACCAAATGAAGCTGAATCCGAGTAAGTGTGTTTTTGGTGTAGCCTCAGGAAAGTTCCTGGGATTCATGGTATCCCAGAGAGGAATAGAAGCAAATCCGGAGAAGGTTCAGGCCATAATCAACATGGCGTCGCCCAAGACCGTCAAGGAGGTCCAAAAGCTCACGGGACGGATCGCCGCCCTCAACAGATTCGTCTCTAGAGCAACGGATAAATGCCTCCCCTTCTTCAAGACCCTGAAGCAGGCTTTTGCCTGGACTGACGAATGCGAGGCAGCTTTCCAAGAGCTCAAACGCTACTTGAGCAATCCACCTCTACTAAGCCCGTCAAAAGAAGGTGAGAACTTGTATCTGTACCTAGCTGTTTCGTCTACAGCCGTCAGTGCAGCCCTGATCCGAGAAGAAAACCGAATACAACTCCCCGTTTACTATATCAGCCAAGCCTTCCAGGGGGCTGAGTCCAGGTACCCAAAAATCGAAAAAATCACGTTCGCATTGATAATTGCCTCACGTAAGCTCAGGCAGTATTTCCAGGCAAATCCAATCTGGGTAATGACGGACCAACCTATCAAGAAGTCCATGAGCAAGCCCGAGGCAGCAGGGAGAATGGTCCAATGGGCGATTGAACTTAGCCAGTTTGATATAGAATACCATCCCAGGGCGGCGATTAAAGCACAGGCTCTGGCGGACTTTATCGCTGAGTTCACCCTTCCGGATGAACAAAACCCTGCCAGTAAAGGTAAACCTTGGGTAATACAGACCGACGGTTCGTCGGCCCAAAAACGGGGAGGAGTAGGGGTCGTCATAACCACCCCTGACAGAGAGGTATTGAAGTATGGAGTTCAGTTGAAATTCCCGGCGACCAACAACGAAGCCGAGTACGAAGGGATTCTGACGGGGTTGAGGCTAGGAAAGGTGTTTGGAGCCAAGACCCTGTTAGTCCAGAACGACTCAAAGCTAGTAATCGGGCAGATCAAGGGAGAATACGAAGCAAAGGAGGAAAGAATGCAGAAGTACCTCAGGTTGACAAAGCACTTGACTCAAGAATTCAAAGATGTAGAGTTCGTCCAGATTCCCAGAAGCCAGAATATGGCAGCAGACGAAGTATCAAAGATAGCATCGTCAGAAGGAACGGGGTCAAATGCAGACTTGATGATGGAGGTACAGAAGAGCCCCAGCATAGAAGAAGTTCCAACCTTCGCAATCCAGAACACCAGTAGCTGGATGACGCCCATTGTATCCTTTCTTCGGGATGGACACCTCCCTCAAGACTCAAATGAAGCCAGGAAGATCAAAAAGAGGTCTGCCAGATTCACAATTCTCAATGACACCTTGTACAAGAGGGGCTTCTCCATGCCCTACTTAAGGTGTGTGAACGAAGAAGACGCTGAGTACATCCTAAGAGAGGTCCATGAAGGGATCTGCGGGGATCACGCAGGCCCTAGATCCTTGGTAAGCAAAATTATGCGAACAGGTTATTTCTGGCCTACTATGCAGGTGGACGCAATGGAGTTCGTCAAGAAGTGTGACAAGTGCCAGCGATTCGGGAATGTTCAACGACTGCCAGCCGAAAGACTGACGACGATAGCATCCCCATGGCCATTCGCACAGTGGGGAATTGACATCGTCGGCCCATTCCCCTTGGGCAAAGGCCAGGTAAAATTCTTACTCGTCGCTATAGATTACTTCACAAAATGGGTTGAGGCAGAGCCACTGGCAACTATCACTGAAGCAAAGATCCAGAGCTTCATATGGAGAAACATAGTCTGCAGGTTCGGGATTCCAAGGACGATCATATCAGACAACGGACGACAGTTCGACTGCCAAGGCTTCAAGGACTTCTGTTCTGGACTAGGCATCAAGAACCATTTCTCATCGCCAGGCCATCCTCAAGCAAATGGACAGACAGAAGTGACGAATCGGACTCTACTCAAAATCATAAAGACGAAACTGGATGATGCAAAGGGTTCTTGGCCAGACGAACTACCCAACATCTTGTGGGCATACAGAACAACAGCGAGAACCCCGACGGGAGAGACCCCGTTTAGACTTACTTACGGAACTGAAGCAGTGATCCCGGTCGAAGTCGGAGTAACCAGCACCAGGCGGGAGATGTTCAGCAAGGAAGACAATGACGATCGTTTACGAGTCAACCTGGATTGCCTGGACGAAGTCAGAGATAAAGCCTGCAACAGAATGACGGATTACAAGAAGAAGATGACAGAGTATTACAATAAAAGGGTGAAGCTCCGACGACTCAACATCGGCGACCTCGTCCTACGTGAAGTAACACTGGCGACCAAGAACCCAACTCAAGGGAAACTTGGCCCCACATGGGAAGGACCGTACCGGGTTGTTCATTACTCCAGACAGGGAAGCTACCACCTTGAAACTATGGACGGACAAAGACTCCCGAGGCCATGGAACATTGAACACTTAAAGAAGTACCATCAATAGACAATCAAATGTACTTGTTATCAAAATCAATAAAGAATCCATTCAGCTGATATTATTCTGTGAGCAGGTCTATGCAACCGAAGGTAACTGACGAAGGCAATATCCCTAACAAGGGTGTAAGCCACGTAAAGCCAAAGATGGCTAAAGTAACAAGATTCCGCCTTGACGGATGTAAGTTACTGACGATGATTAA
Organism: Quercus aquifolioides; assembly: GCA_019022515.1. Lineage (NCBI taxonomy): Eukaryota > Viridiplantae > Streptophyta > Magnoliopsida > Fagales > Fagaceae > Quercus > Quercus aquifolioides. Next base: position 38,685,589 of record CM032332.1, read on the forward strand.
AATCCCTAAAAACGGGTATAAGTCACTGAAAGCCAGAAATGGCTAAGTAACAAAATTCCGCCTTGACGGATGTAAGTTACTGACGATGACTAAAATCCCTAAAAACGGGTGTAAGTCACTAAAAGCCAGAAATGGCTAAGTAACAAAATTTCGCCTTGACGGATGTAAGTTACTGACGATGACTAAAATCCCTGAAAACAGGTATAAGTCACTAAGAGCCAAAAATGGCTAAGTAACAAAATTCCGCCTTGACGGATGTAAGTTACTGACGAAAGAAATATTCTAAACAAGGTAACAAAATTCCGCTTTGACGGATGTAAGTTATCGACGAAGGTATCGTGACGAAGATATAAAAAATGAATGACAAAATATCACGACGAAGATAATTACTTCAAGAAACAGGTAAGTGACATTAAATTAAAAGCCTGAAATAGGCTGAGTCATCATTTTCTTTTACAACTGAAAGCCCATAAACACTGGGCCAAAAATCTTTCCTGTTGTTCCCAAAATAGACAGAAGGTAAAATTGTAATTGTTCAAAAGTTAGATTTACATAACTGCCCAAAAAATGAAGGGCATCTCAAAAAGAAGGAAAGAAAGAAAATTTTTCTAGGTATCAGGCTCGGGTAGAGGCATCGTCATCAGGAGCATTCTCATGGGCATCACCACCAGCAGGAACCTCTCCAGGAGCTTCAGTTTGAACAGCAGAAGAAAGCTCTCCAAGGGACACTCAGCAGGAGTTCTTTTGTTTGGGAGATGAAAAGGTACGAAGAGGAGAAGTTTTTAACCCAAAAACTAAGGCAACTGAAAAACGGCGGGAAACCCAAGGGTCACAAAAATGACCCCACCAATCCACACCCAACACGTGGCAACCTCGCAGAAAAAGCCATCACTGCGCAGTTAATGCGGCACAGAAGCCCAACAGGCATTTTTTGGCCCAGGAGACTCTCCATCTTCCACGGCCAACATGACATGTCATGACGACCATGGAATCCGGGGGCAACTGATAGGAATGACGAATCCAGTGACATCGTCTTTAATTGACGATGTTAGACAAGACAGACGAAGGCATGCTTGGACGAGCATATCTTATGCCCACGTCACTGACGAGGAAAACACTACATTCATTACAGCACAATTAAGTTAAGAACGGTTATGGGGCCAACTGTATGAGCCGTTGTAGCCCATTAAAGTCACATTACAACCAGACCAGACGTTACAAGGAGGAGCATTAAGATCTCCATAACTACTCCAACGGCTAGAAGCCATGAAGGTATGCATATAAAGCCCTCTCATTATCAAGAACAAGGTACATACACAAACACACAAAAAGAGAACTATTACTTTCTTGCATTCTCCAATTTCTCTGAGATTTCTTTGCATACTAACTTTGGCATCGGAGGCGTGGTGGCAGGCACCACACCGGTGACCCTTTCAGGAGGCTGCAGGTTGGCTTCATCCGACCACATTGACTGACGAGTTCACGCTCCATCACATTTAATAAAAGATCACATTGACTATAAATAATGTAATCAATTTTCCTACTAATAAGCTCATAAAATATATTGTTAATTTTTAAAGTTCCCACGATGAATGCTTTTAATGTTTAATATTTCAAATGAGCAATTTTAGTTCCTACAATTTCAAAAACAAACTCTATCGATTGTTCTGTTAGTTATGTGAATTTTCTTATATACGTAGTTAATGGAATAATAAAATATCCTACTTTTAATAACATAAAATTTACTTATTATTTGAAAAAATTGCAAAATGGCACTTTCACACTCAAAAATAGACAAAAAGAATTTGAAGTACAAACTCTTATGAAATTATGTCATTTATGTTAAAGCACTGAATATTTTGCTTCTTTTAAAAAAAATAAGTTTCTAAGAATTAGTTCTTATTCTTCTCGATTCTATGCTTGCCAAGGCCCCCCCAAAAAAAAAGACAGTAATTAATGCAAAGCCAATGAAATAAAATATTTTGATTTACATATCACGGATGTTTGAGTGTGTTTTTACTGTTTATAATTTACTAATTTTGTTTAGAAGTTCCCTTTACCTTTTATGCCTATCTACTGTTTTATTCTTGTGTAAACTTGAAATGTTGACTTTAGCTGTTAAAGATATTATATTGGGTTTATGTGTAATGATCAAGAGGTCCAAATATGTTGTAAGTCCATCTAGGGTTAACCTAAACTCATAAATAACTCTTGATCACATGGTAACAATATTGCCTTAAAAGATTTAAAAACTTCTTATGAGAAAGTAGGCTGTCAGGCCGAACCACGTGCTTCTCATTTGTTCTTTTTTTTTTTCTTTTATGCTTCTGTGCACCATAATATTTTCTATTTCACCTTTAATTTCAACATTAGGCATGGGAAAGGTTAAAGAAGGTGTGTCCTCTTATTTAACTCTGAATAAAATATTTGACCACTTGAAACCGGCTGTGATCTTCTGGGTTGAGCGGTTGAGTCAGGATTTCAAGGTCCATTAGCAGTAGTCCAACTACTAATGGGCTAAACCGATTTGCTAGAAAGGCCAAACCTGAGCAATTTTTTTTTTTTTTTGGATGACTCTGTAAATTGTACTTACAAACTGTACAATATAGGCCATAACAAATCATACAACTAGGCCCAGCCAACTACAAGTTCAAAACAAAAAGAAGGGATTTTTAAAAAAATAACTACAAAACCCAAACAATATTATTAGTTAGCCAACGTTTGAAACATATTGCATTTCTAACAATTCGACTTCAGAGGAGTCGATTTTACTGTTCATACTCCCTATTTTTTGCGATTTTTTTTACACAGAAACCGACTTCGTTGGAGTCGTTTTCTATACAAAGAAATCGACTTCAGTGAAGTCGATTTCTTTGTGTAGAAAACGACTTCAATGAAGTCGATTTCTTTGATATGCCAGCCCAAAAACTTACACGATTTTTTCGTGTTCTTCCTTTCCTCCGCGCCTGGGTTTCTCCACTTCCTGGGTTTCATTCATTCGCCTGGGTTCGTCGGTGTTGCTGGGTTCGTCGGTCAGAATCGGCGCCTGGGAATCGTTCTTCGTTCTTCATTCGCCTGGGTTCGTTCGCAGGTTCGTTCTTCTTCGTTCTTCGTTCAGACTTCGTATCACATAAAAGCTTGAGTGTTGGGAAATATATACATAGAAATCGACCCCAGAGGGGACGATTTATGCTTCAGCTGCTCACGATTATGGGAACAAGCACAGTGAAATCGACTCCAGTTCACTCGAATTGTTATAAATGAAATTAGTTTGAAAGTTTGCCTAACTAATGATATTGTTTGGGATTGATGGTTATTTTCTTAAAAAGCCCCAAAAAGAACCATAACACTTTAGTGGTATGACATTGACATTGCCCATAAAACTTTTAGCCCATAGCAGATTATCCCCAAACTTGACTCAATCAGTTTAGTGGGATGACATTGACATTGCCTAGAACATTTTAGCCCTTTGTCATATTTCTTTATTATTGGTCCAGACTCTCCAGGACAAGGCCAGCTTGTATACCGAGTCAATCCAATAATTTCCCCTATAATTCAGATACATTTTCATTCACCCATGGTTAAATTAAGATAGCTTGATTTCGGTTAATTAATTTAATTACTTAAATTGATTAATTAAGTTTAATTATATACAAATTCGTAAAGGCACTAACAAATCACTAATTAAACTAAATATAGCGAAAAATAAATTAGACACAGTGATTTGTTGACAAATGGGGAAAATCTCGCAAGGCAAAAATCTCATTGAGTGATTTTAAGGTCACCACTCCCAAGAATCTACTAAACAACAATCAAGTGGTTACAAATATAAGGAATCTTACCAACTACCCTAGCTTATTCCGAAATACCAACCTATAATTGAACCTTCACTCCAATACCCGATTGGACTTGATCTTGAAGTAACCTTCTTTCCTTTTAATGCACAAACCTCCAATTTGTGACTAACCCTTTGCACGGATCCTAGTATGTGACTAATTCCAGCAACTTGAACAGATGTTGTTGGCTGCAAAGTTTTTCGTTTCATCAATAATGAAAATCTACAAGCACTTGGTTACAAAACCCTATGACGCACAAACACAGTAGCTTCACACAGAGAAAATAAGTCTCTTGGTCTCTATATCCGTGTGTGACGGCTCTTAAAATAAGCCTTATATATGTTTAGGGTTGTGAGAAAAGAAACCCTAAACAAATACAAAAGCCTTGGCCGAAATTCAGATCTAAAAAATTGAAAAACGTAAATATCAATAGATCGAACTACTGTCAAGCAATCTATTGAGCTTCACATTAAGTCTCGATAGCAGGCATCTGTCGAGCTATTTGTCAAGACTTATTGAACAGCTTTTCTTCACTTGTTTCTTAGACCAATCTTCATGTCTTTAATGCTTGGCTTGAACAACATGTTTCTTGAAGTACTAAACCCGTCTTCGATCTACCAAATACAAGTAAAGTGCATTTTGTCAAAGAATTAGGCAATTACAATAAAATATTACCCTAACACCAATCATCAAAAATACTAGTTACTAATATCACTTTGTTTAGAGATATAATGCTAAATATTTATCCTAATTCTATCACTAATTTGTTTATAGATAAGATGCTAATTAAATATGCAAGAGGTTATTGTTATTGTCACAAGGTTTTCTTTCAACCTAGTTTGGAAAAATCTTCTCTAACTCATTATATGATAACTCATAAAATCATTCATGCTTATAGTTTAAATAACTCACATAACTCATTAAATATGTCATATGATTAAAAGTATATGTAAATAGTTTATCAATCGTTACGTCATGGGTTGGGAGATTTTTTCTCCACATTGGTTTGGAGATAAACTTTTTCCCTTCTTATTGAAAGACTTTTGTTTGTGAAAATACAAAAAATTACAAAAAAAAAAATTACAACAACTATTTCTTGAAGGACAAAATTTGGTTACAAACTTGATTGTAGCTAATGGCAATAGCTGTACTAAATATTTTTGTATGCGATGTAAATTTGGACAAATCCACTATAAAATAGCATTTTTTTTTCTTATATCTTTTATGCTTACAAAATTTTCAGAATATCAAAGATAAATAGTTATATTATCAATTAAATGTTTAAATTTCAACTTTTTGTATTATTAAATTATGTGTAAAAAATAAGTTTATAGATTGAATATTAAATAAAATCCGATTGACGTGAATTTTTGACATATGTATTAAGGACATAAAAAACATGAAATCCAACGGTTATATTTTTAAATATGAATTAATTTTCTTAGTGAGAATTGTAGCAATTAGATACAACCAAATTTGTAACTAAATTTTGTTATTTAATTTCTTGAATATCTTGAGACAATTAGAAATATTGCTCCTCCTAGGATCAATGTTCTCACTTTTACCATTTTCCCTTGCATTACTCTCCACACTTATAAATAAATTAGCATTCGCTCTCCGTATCAAATTTTTACAAAAATACTGACTGTAGCCACACAAAACTCTCGCATTTTGATTTGCCAACGTATCATTTAATAAATTTATAAAAATAATATTTTAGTAGTAAAATGTTCCAACACTTTTCAAGAAAAAAAGTCACAAAACCATTGCATCTCTTTTTCTTAATTATTGCATTTCAATGATTCATTGTAATATATAACATGTCCAAGATTCATGGCATTATTTGTTGTTACAAGAAGTTTCTAGCACGTAACTATAACATATATATCATTGTCCTTAAAGACTTTAATCCGGAGAATTGGACCACTTGCCTTACCATTTTCATCAGTAGCTCCAATAACATTGTCCCACTACACGTCTAGTTAGGACAATGATATAAAGTATGGAGTGAAATACAATACATGAGATAGAAAATTTGGACTCTTCCTTACGACCTAAACACATGCTACATAACACATCAAAGACTCGTACGAGAATGGCCAATAATTTCATCCACAAAATATTGGATATTCCGGTATGAGGACCCACCATCGGCTACCGCCGCACGTGCTGCCCGCTTGAACTCCGCCACGTTTTTCTTGAATTCCTCAGATCTCGGCCCAGTCATAATTTCTTCAATGCATCTTTCTACTTCCATGGTTGCTACAAACCCATCACTCCCTGGCTTAAGCCTCACACCCACGTTTAAAACTTCAGCAATAAGCTTTGCATTTGTGGGCTGGTCAGTCCACTGAGGATATGCAATCATTGGCACACCTGTAGCTATGGCTTCTAGCAAGGAACTCCAACCACAATGCGTTAAAAAGCATGCAATAGATGGGTGAGCTAAAACCTTTGTTTGAGGACACCAAGTTACTATATGGCCTCGGTCTTTTGTTTCTTCCAAAAACCCTGGTGGCAATTCTTCTTCACCTTCTGGTTTTGGCACTTCTGAACGTTTCAACACCCAAAGAAATGGACGATTACTGTTCTTTAAGGCTGTTGCAATGCTCACTAACAGCTTAGCTGATAACACTATGATACTCCCAAATGAAACGTAGATAACTGAAGAAGGTTGTTGATGATTGAGCCACTCCATGCATGATTCTTGGGGTTCCCACATTTCTATGCCAATATCGAGATTTGGGTATTCACCAAGTATGGAAGGAGGGACTAGTGGACCAACAGCTCGTATTGGACAAAGCTCAGCCATGGAATCAATGGCTTCCTTCTCAAGCTCATAGAATGTGTTTCCCAGTACCCACTTAAGTTTCTTCAGGTTTTTGAACAGTTGGGCGAATAGCTTTGGTAAACTACCAAATGGATTTGATGGAAGAACAAATGATGGTAGGTCATGTGTGTGCAACAATGGCAAGCCTGGTAATTGAACACTCGTGTCTGGGTTTGTAGAAGTAGGAAATGGGAGGAGGTTGTTATGAAAGTGGTGGTAAATGGCATAGAGAGCACAAGGTTGAATCCATAGCATGGCACATGGAATTTTATGCTCTTCAGCAACGTCAGCTACCCATGGCACAAAAGGATTGTTGATGATGCAAGAAAGTTTTTTATGTTCACCATGGAAGTGATTTTTGATAAGGTTTGAGAGGCCAAGGGGTCCAAATTTACTTAGGGTCTCCATGTAGAGATCAATATTGGCCTTGCGGTCATATTCGATGGTAAAGCCATCAGAGTAGAATAGTAGTTGGATTCCGGAGATGGAATTGGTGGTGGTGATGGAGGAAGATTTGAACATGCGTTGCTGAAATATTTCTGTGACTGCAAGGGTGACATGCAGGCCTTTAGAGACAAGGCGTTTTCCTAGTCTAAGCAAAGGGTTAATGTGACCTTGAGAGGCAAATGCCACCATTAGCACATGAATTTCTTCTTTTTGCACATTCAAGGCCATGATTCAACACGCGCAAACAGAAATTTGGAGGAGGAGATGAGTTCAAATAAAGAGATATTTGGATGGTTGGTAATGAATAACGATAGAGGCAGATATATATAAGATAAGGAATAAGGTAACTTAGGCTATCGTAGGCAATGACGCAGTTGTAGGCTGAAAAGTAAAAAAAAAAAAAAAAAAAACTAATTAGACAAAGGAAAAAAAAATAGTTTCCATATTTTAAAATATATATATATTTATATTTATATCATTTGTGCTCTTTATACTAAAAATTGAAATTTTCTCATGATGAAAAGAAATAATCATTATAGAGCAAAAGTTATTGAATTCAAATCAAGTCATATCTAAAAAAAAAAAAAGTGTTAGATAAAGGAAAAAGGAAATATTGATATTAGGGATCGATTGATACAATAAATATTAATGTATAACTCTTATAGATTGATATGTCATCAATCACAAAAATGCAATTTAGATAATAATTTATTATGTTGTTAATGTTGCACCAATCACTTATTGTTATGTTTGTTTGTAAACTTTTTGTAATAAAATTGGAAATAGTTTTAATATTTTCCAAAAGGATAAGAAAGGATAGAGCATTTTACTTTTAAAAATTTGCTAAAGGTACTACAAATTTACTACAAAGTGTTTACAAATTGATATGACTGCAGTGAATGTGATTGTTAATTTGTTACCATTTCAACAATATAATAAATAAATATTAAATAAAATCATAATTGATAATATATCAATTTGTATGTAAGATTATATAGCAAAATTTTAAATATCAATAGCATTACTCATCACTTTTTCTGTGTTAGTAAAATTCTTGGCTAATGCCTCGGCTTGTATCCTCCAACCTTTCATTATTAAACTATATATAGCGAAAGCAAATTAATCACTAACATGGTAGTGGATCAACAAGTATCATGTCCAAACTTCAAACCTAATTAAGATTTTTAAAAGTAAACTAATCTAATATGGATTAAACCCCTCCCCATTTGAGACCCAATGTAGTTGCCCATTTAGTCAATCAAATTATATTTCCTACTTAGATAGGATCTAGAATCCTTAATGATGAATAATTACATAATATTTCAAGAGTAACCCACTAATCATGTGAGAGAAAAAATCATTTTTCTCAAAGTATTGAATAATTTTCCCTTAATTGTAACAAAAACTGCAAAAGATCATAGAGAAATAGAAAAATGGAAAAATTATGATAATGAACAAAGTAATTGAAATACCAAATCAACGACCTGATTTTGCCTGTGATAACTTCTCAATTTCCTTTATTTTCTCTTTTGTTCCTTTATTTTTTTACCTTCATTGTTGGTCCTTCTCACATTTTCCTATACATTCTCCCCGATATATAAGACTTTTTCCCCCCTTGATTGTACCTGATATATAAGATTATGATCATGTAGATTTCTTAGAATGACTCCACTATAAAGTATTTGAAATGGTATCCATCCATTTTGAAATGAGTGGAATAGATTTTAACACATCATTAGTATTTAAATAAATATTAATTACTATCATTTTGTTATCTATTTGATATTTTGATGATGAGACAAAATTTATTGCATTCATTTTAAAATGAATAAGATTTTAGGAATTCTATAGTAAAATTGTCCTTAAAACTCTAGCCGATAAAAGTTAAGTAGATGACACTCCTAGTTAAATATTAGCGAGAAAACTAAGTCAAAAAATTCCGTAGGCTAATGATGATGATGGTGACAATCTTTTTATGGTCAAATAATTGATGATACTTGTTACTAAGATAGTTGCAATCATTAAAAAAAAAACTCTAATATTGAATGAGTTTTGAGGGCATAAATATATATATATATATATATATATATATATATATATATAATGAATGAGTGAAATTGCTTGCACCCAATCAACAATATGTGGCTCTACCACTGAATGTAGGTCCTGCTCTTGTGCCGACACATGGGAAAGCCCTTGTCTTCTTATTTATTAAATCTCAGTCTCATTTGTTCCAAACAAATAATGTGTCAACCATCTCTTTGATTTCTTAGGAGGAATATTTTCATTCTACTTCAGTTTTGGCCACTAAAAGCAGCTCTACAGGCTCTGCTTTCTTTGTCCTTTATTTACCTTCTACTGCTATAATTTGTGTTCATTTATTTTTCTACTGTCTTTTTCTGGTCCTATCCAGTTTCAGTAACAAACAACCCAACTTGGCCCAGAGAAAAGGCATAATATCAATACAGAAAAATTTTATAGTTATCCTTAGAATATTTATTAATAGATTATTTAAAAAAAAATTAATACCATATTCATGAAAAATATAAAAAGTTATAAAAAAAATTAAATACTTTTTTTTTTCCATAAAATAATTTTAAAAATATTTTTTAAACTAATACCTTAAAGCAGTGGTTAAGGTCCTGTTTGGATTTTTTTTTTTTTTCGCTCACTCATCACTCGTCACTCATCACTCATTATGCCTACACGAAGTCTGTTTGGCACCATCACTCAAATTTTTCAACTATTTGTGGGCCACATACCTGTAACTTGGTGCAACTTTTACTTCTTCTTTTTCTTCAACTCCCAGTACCCAAACTCACTGAACCTAGTGGAAAAAAAAAAAAAAAAAAAAAAAAAAAAAAACCCCAAACTCACCGAACCCAGTGAAAGAAGAAGAAGAAGAAGAAGAAGAAAAAAAAAAAAACTTAACGAAGAAGACCAAGACCTAGTGTGAAAGGAAAAGAAAAAAAGAAGAAGAAGAAGAAGCCCCAAACTCACCGAACCCAGTGAGAAAAAAAAAAGGGTCAAAAGTTGTGGCTGACCTCTGACCGTGAGACCCAGCATGTAGTTTTAATTATGGAAATGTTATTGAAAACAGAGTTATGGAAACTAAAAACTCCTAAAATGTGTTTTCAGTTTTCATAACTCATCACTCAAAAATCAGAGAATTGAGTGATGAAAACAAAAACTGAAAAGAAAAACCAAACGGACTTCTCAGCCATGGGTTCCACCATCTTTGAGTTATGAGTTATGCAAACAGAATTATGAGTTATGGAAACAGCAAATCCAAACAGCCCCTGGCCATATAATTTTACTTTTTTAATAACAATCTCCAAGTGGGAACACATTTTGAAGGACACAGGCTTAGTACGGTGTCACAGGGTCAATTTTTTCACTCAAATTTTCTACCTGTGATGGCCCTAAGTCCCTGACTTAGTCTCAGCCAACACCACACACACACTGAGTAATACTTAGAATAGATTATATAGGGATGTTTAAACACACAACACACACAATATTTACAGGGAACCCACCCCCAACCTTTATTACTTAATCTCAAGTACAAAGGAATCCCTTTTACAAGCCTAGAGAATTACACAGAATTTTCCCAATGCCAAAATATACTCTGCTGTTGACACACCCAATAGCCCTAAGGTTAAATATATAGAATTAATTGCTATGGCAGTTACTACCTAGTAACTGCATAGGTCTTGGACAATCTGCCACTTGTGTTTTGACTTAGAACACCTTCAACTATGCTGTCTTGGCCTGCTCTCCACGTTTTCAGCCTCTACACAGCAGGTCTGATCATAAGGAAAGCTAGGAACTACTTGGTAACTGCCACTGCACATGCTGCACATGCACAACCCATGTCTCAGCAAACCATGGGGCCTCTACCCATCCTCCAGCAGCCCACTCAACATGTTCTCACACATTTTGGGAGGCTTAGCCTATGCTTAAGGCCTCTCATCAGCACCACAACCCACACACCATGCCCACTTGTAGCATATAAAGTAATTGCCATCAACCTTTTTTTTTTTTTTTTGAGAAACTATTGCCATCAACCTACTAGCACTTATCTATGCATTCAGCCAACCCCCACTAGCCCAATGCCTTGCATACAACATTCAATCATCATAGCAACCTAGCCTTGCCTTGCACTCCAACCACCAAGCCCACACACAAGGAACCAACAACTAAGCCACCAATGCCATGCACCACCACATAGGGTCAGCACCACCTACTGCTGCCTATCATCAAAACCATCTCTGCCCATCGTGGCCCTTTTCTGTCATGGCCTTGGGGCATCATGTGGAGCAAGGTGCTTCCACATGCTGCCCTTCATCACTACTCATCGATCTAACTCAACTAGGGAGACTTGACGGGTCCCCCTTAAAGAGTTCTTAGGAGCATCACTAGTCAGGCATGAAGAGCCATAAGTGTGTTGAGAAAACATGAAGCCAAGTGATTGGCCTAATGCTGCCCAAGCACCTTCATTCCTCATGCCATCATCAGCAACAAGTAAAGCTCCTAACAAACCACCCCCACTAGAAGAAGCCAATGTCCTCGTCGGTAGGGTATCTTTAAATGCCTTCACTTCCTTTTCGAATTGCCATAAGGTTGATGCCTTCTCCCAACTTGCTTCTGTTTTAGCTGCCCCTTTCCACTTTACTAAGTAATAAGTTATCATGCTTCCACCTTTTTGATAACCCGTTACCTTCTTGTCAAGAATTTTGTCCACTTCACGATCAAACTGCACCATAACAGTAGGTGGGGCTCGTCTTGCCTCATTCCTTACAGGATCTTGTTCATCTCCATGATAAGGCTTTAGAAAGCTCACATGAACTGTGGGGTGAATCTGCAACCTTTCAGGTAGTTTCAACTTGTAAGCAACATCACCAACTTTCTTCACAATTTCAAAGGGACCATCATACTTTGGAATTAAACCTCGGTGCACACTTTCACTTCTAAACTTTCTCCAAATCTATGGAGTTAGCTTTAACAGCACTTTGTCCCTAACCTGGAACTCAAGAGGCCTCTTTCCTTTATCAGCATACTTTTTCATTCCCCGCTGTGCTTACAACAAACTATCTTATGCTTCCTGCATCAATTTTTTGTTTAGCAATAGCAAATCTATATGTTGTAGGACACCTGCCCTCTGAACGCTGCTTTGCAATCGCATGAGGTGTTAGGGGCTCCTGCCCCATTGCCAACTCGAATGGGCTCATTCCCGTTGAAGAAGACTTTTGTAGATTGTAAGCAAACTGTGTTGAATCCAACAAGTCCAGCCAGTTTTTCTAACTTGTAGTCACATAGTGCCTAAAGTAATCTTCCAGCACAGCATTGATCCTCTCGGCCTGACCATCTGTTTGTGGGTGATTAGCAGTAGAAAATTTCAACTGTGAACCCAGCAACCTAAACAAAACTGTCCAAAATCGACCAGTGAAATGAAAGTCTCTATCACTCACAATATCTTCAAGCAAACCAAAGTATTTTACTACATTTCTGTAAAACAGATCAACAGCTACCTTTGCTGTGTAAATACTTGGTGCTGCCATAAACACGGCATACTTCGAAAATCGATCAACCACTACAAAAACTAAATCCATTCCCTTTACTTTAGGCATACCAGTAATGAAATCCATGGACTTTCCAGTATAGGAAGAGGTTGTAGCAAACCAACTTCCTTTTGAGTTAAACCCTTATCTTATTGACAAACTAGACAAGTCTTAATATTCAACTCAATGTCTAATTCCATCTTAGGCCAATAATAAGAACGAGATAGTAAAACATACATTCTTTCCTTACTTGGATGTCCTACCCATTGTAGATCATGAGTCTCATTCAACAACTCTTTACAAATCTTCCCACTAGGAACAAACAACTTACCACCCTTTGCATACAGCAACTCATCTTCAAGCCAGTAATGACGCACTAGGCCTGCAGTCACATATTGCACCAATTTCTAGTAAGTGGCATCAAGCTTAGAACTTTCCTTGATCCTTTCCACAAAATCTGACTCAACTCTAGTCAAGGCAGCAACATACTTTTGCACTTGTTTGCGGCTAAGTGCATCTGCTACTTGATTATGCTTGCCAAGCTTGTGCTCCCACACAAAATCATACTCTTGTAGCAACTTCTGCTACCTAGCTTGCTTAGGAAACAACTTCTTTTGTGTGTTGAAGAAGGTATTGGCTACATTATTGTTCCTCACCACAAACTTAGGCCCTAGCAGATACACCCTTCATATTAGCAAACAATGAACCACAACAATCATTTTCTTCTCATATGCTGAACATTTCTGTTCTGCATCATTCAGCTTACTACTTTCATAAGCAACTGGATGTTTCTCTTGCACCAAGACACCACCAATTTCTTTGTTAGAAGCATCAATATGGACTTCAAATGGAAACTCAAAATCTGGTAGACGCAGTATCGGCTCACTCGACACAACAGCTTTGAGCTTTTCAAAAGCTTCTTGGCATGCATCTGTCCACTCCCATTTCTTGTCATTTTTCAGCAAATCTGTAAAAGGAGCAACTTTCTTGGAATATCCTTGAATAAACTTCCTATAATAGTTAGCCAATTCAAGGAAAGACCGCAACTCAGCAACTTTACTTGGTGGAGGCCAATCAATGATAGCCTGCACCTTCCTCTCATCCATCTTCACAAGACCTTTGCTGACCTTATGCCCTAGAAACACAATCTCTTGTTGGGCAAACTCACACTTCTCTTTCTTGACATACAATTGATGTTCCTTCAATTTGGATAGCACATTTCTAAGGTGTTCCAAGTGATCCTCTAAGGACTCACTATATACCACTATGTCATCTAAGTAAACCACAATAAAGCGGTCTACAAACTCATAGAACACATCATTCATCAAATTGCAGAATGTAGCAAGGGCATTTGTTAAACCAAAAGGCATAACTAGAAATTCATAAGAACCATACCGGGTTACACAAGTTGTCTTTGGTTCATCGCCTTCAGCAATCCTCACTTGCCAATAACCTGATCTCAAGTCCAGCTTGGTGAAGTAAGTGGCTTTGCACAATCTATCAAATAGGCCTTGAATCAAAGGGACCGAGTACTTGTTCTTCACCATTACTTTGTTCAAGGCTTTATAGTCCACACACATACACAGTGATCCATCTTGCTTCTTTTGGAACAAAATAGGGGCACCGTAAGGGGCTTTGGAGGGCTGAATGTAGCTTGCATTGAGCAATTCAGTTAATTTCTTTCTCATTTTAGCCAACTCCATAGGAGACATTCTGTATGGAGCCTTCGAAAGAGGCTTTGAACCAAGAACCAACTCAATCTTTTGATTAACAGCACGCCTTGGTGGAAGAGTCTTAGGCAATTCTGGAGGCATCACATTAACAATTTCCTCCAACAGTCCAATAACAGCATCTGGAACTTCAACAAACTTGTCCTGCTTAACTTCAATCATTGTAGCCAAGTAAGTCATCTCCCCTTTCTTCAACCCATGCTCAACTTGCATGGCTAACACCATTGGCCCTTTCTCTTTGCTTAACTTGCTATTTCCTATCACACGCTTTGCAGGAACATAGCATGACTGCTTCTCATCGAAAATCAACATCACATCGATGAATGGCAATAAGGCAGCCTTGGCAACCACAAAGAACTCATCACCCAGAATTACATCAAAGTCATCCAGGTTCATAATCAGGAAATTCACTTTTCCTGTCTACTGGCCAACCTTGAACCTCACACCAAAAGCAATTCTAGAAACTGGTTTTGCTTCTGAGTTTACTGTCTTGATCTTACTTGGACACTTGCTCACTTTCAAACCAAGGTGTTGGACTATACGTTCATCAACAAAATTGTGGGTAGCACCAGTGTTAAGCATTGCTTCAACCCCTTTCCCATTCATCTCTGTTTGCACATAGGACAGCCCCTTAGAGTTACCTCCTGCACTAAGTGCATTCAGCAATTGTAAGGGGTTCGCCCTGTTAGGAGTCTTCATTGGACTACCCCCTCTCATCTTCAGCAACTATTGCATTAAGCTTCTCACACTTAGGATAGTCTCTTGCTCAATGAGGGCCATTGCATATGAAGCAGCTTGCATTTAACTTGGGCTGTTCTTTGTTTTATTGAGAGGTAAAACTCTCTCCTTTGCTCTTGTTACCCAATTTTTCTTCTACTTATCCTTGTTCTTCTTGCCATTTTTCTTCTGCTTGTATTTGCCTTTGCCTTTGTCCTTAGACTTATGTTTCTGATCATCCCTACTAGACTTATTGTACTTGTAGTCCACCAAGGCATCTGCAGCAGACATAGCAGCGGGCAGATACTGCTTGCCTCTTTAACTCCAACTGTGCCCAAGGTTGCAAGCCAAACATGAAATTGAACAGTTTATCTTCCTCCGACATGTTCTTGATATCCAGCATCAAAGAATTGAAGGAATTGACATATTCTCTCATTGTACCAGTGTGCTTCAATTTCTTTAAAGAGTCTCTTGCGACCCATGCAGTCTTGGTAGCTAGGTACGAACTAGTGCTTCAACTCTTTCTTTAAGGCTTCCCACGAGTCAATCTTCCATCTACCAGCATCTGCATCATCTTCCACACGGGTTCTCCACCATAACTTGGCATCCCCTGAAAGATACATGCTAGTAATTGTTACCATCTCTTGATCAGGCACCCTTGCAGCCTTGAAGTACTGCTCCATGTCCCAAAGGAAATTCTCCAAATCCTTGGCACTCCTAGCACCATTAAAGGGATTTGGTTCAGGAACCTTCACTTTCGTGGCCATTTCCCCCTTCCTAGGCAGGCCACGCATTGCCCTCTTTAGCAAGGAAATTTCTATCTCAAGTTGGCTTTGGGTCTCTCTTGCTGCACTACCTTGGGCATCTAGTGCATCAACCAACTCTTCAACATGAATCAACACAACATCCCTCTGATCAGAAATCTCATTCTGTATCACAGAAATTTCTGCAGACAGTGCATCTAATCTGTCACATACAGAAAGTTGTTCTCCCTTTGCAGGAACTCCAAGTATGTTCTCCAAGATAGTCACCCTTGCTTTGGTGTCCGAAGACATTGCAGCTAGGCTCTGATACCAATTGTCACAGGGTCAATTTTTTACTCAAATTTTCTGTTTGTGATGGCCCTAAGTCCCTGACTTAGTCTTTGACTTAGTCTCAGCCAACACTATACACACACTACAGTAATACTTAGAACAGATTATATAGGGATGTTTAAACACACAGCACATACAATATTTACACGGAACCCACCCCCAACCTTTATTACTTAATCTCAAGTACAAAGGAAACCCTTTTACAAGCCTAGAAAATTACACAGAATTTTCTTAATGCCAAAATACACTCTGTTGTTGACACCCCCAATAGCCTTAGGGTTAAATATATAGAATTAATTGATATGGCAGTTACTACCTAGTAACTGCCTTGGTCTTGGACAATCTGCCACTCGTGTTTAGACTTAGGACACCTTCAACTGATGTTGTCCTGGCTTACTCTTCACATTTTCAACCCCTACACAGCAGGTCTGATCATCAGGAAAGCTAGGAACTGTTTGGTAACTGTCACTGCACATGTATAGCCCATGTCTCAGTAAACCATGAGGCCTCTGTGCATCCTCCAGTAGCCCACTCAACATGTTCTCACACGTTTTGGGAGGCTTAGCCTATGCTCAAGGCCTCTCATCAGCACCACAGCCCACATACCATGCCCACTTATAGCATATAAAGTAACTGCTATCAGCCTACTAGCACTTGTCCATTCATTCAACTAGCCCCCACTAGCCCAATGGCTTGCATACAACATTCAATCGTCATAGCAACCCAGCCCTGCCTTGCACTCTAGCCACCAATCCCACACACAAGGGACCAACAACTAAGCCAACAATGCCATGCACCACCACATAGGGTCAGTACCACCTGCTACTGTCCATCATCAAAACCATCTCTGCCCACCATGGCCCTCCTCTGCCATGGCCTTGGGGCATCATGTGGAGCAAGGTGCCTCCACATCCTGCCCTTTATCACTGCTCATCGATCCAACTCAATTAGGGAGACTTGACGGGTCCCCCTCAAAGAGCCCTTAGGAGCATCACTAGTCAGGCATGAGGAGCCATGAGTGTGTTGAGAAAACATGAAGCCAATTGGTTGGCCTAATGTTGCCTAAACATCCTCATTCCGCATGCCATCATCAGCAACAAGTAAAGCTCCTAACATACAAAGACGGAAGCTTAAGTTCAAAAACACTGTATGGAGACTCAAAAAAAAAAAAAAAATAATATATATATATAGACACACTACTATTTAAGGAGTTTCCCCTATTTGAGATCTTCATTTTTTTTATTCAAAAATGCCCTTACACCCCCTATGTTTATGTAGAGACAAAACTAAAGGATAATCTGATAAAAATACAACTCTAACTTCCACTAAAACATTACCTAAAAAATATGGTCACTCTTCTGTTGATTTTCAAATTGTTTTATCCATTTATAAATTAGATTTTCAAAATAAAAATTATATATATAAAATAAAAACATAGGTTTTTTTTTTTTAATTTAAAAAAAAAAAGTCTCATTGCACTTGCGAAGCACGTGTGTTGAGACTAGTATATATATATATATATATATATATATATATATATATTAATCAATGGAAAATTAATGGCAAGCTAAGAGACAAGAAGCCTTCAAGCAAACTGTGTCTGTTCGGCTAGAGCTTATAAGCTCAGTTTTCAACTTTTACAGTTTTATGTGCAATTTTTAAATAAATCTCTTTTTTTTTTTCTTACTTTTTCAAAATACATGTACACTTTAATACGCTTTCAACAGAAAACTAAATAAGCTTAATCCATGTATATTTTTTTAATACACTTTCTTACTCTTTTATTTTTATAAGTGAGCTCCCTGATATTATATATGTACATGTATGGCAGTATGGGTGTCTACATTTACACATGTGAGTGTTTCCAATTTTTTTTCTTTCAAAATTTTTATAAGATGGTAGAACATCTATTTTCTATTTCTTGTTTGATTGAAGATGGTACTCTTGATAGTAGATCTAAGTAAATATGTTTATTATTATTATTATTATTATTATTCATTTATTTTTTACTAGTATCACTATCAAATGGTTAGTAAGATTAAAAAATTAATAATCTAACAACTTGTTTATAGAGTAGTTGTACTTGTATTTACTTATTTATTTATTTATTTATATCTACTATAACTATAAGATGAACATTTTCAATCATAAATATTATCAAAATTAGTTTTCACAATAAAAGAGAAGAAGATTTTTTAAGAGGACTATATGATTTTGTACATTGAAAGGTAAAATTAATGTAGATTTAGAATAGAATAAATCATAACTATTTTTAGGATTTAAAAAAGTATAGAATTTCATTTTGATAAATGACTAATTTAAAATATATTGAGAAATAATTATTTTGAGTCTTTTCTTTTGTTTATATATTGTTCATCCTTCGATATATAAGGACTGTAGCTTTTGAGAGAGAGAGAGAGAGAGAGAGAGAGGATTTTAGCTTGGGGGGCCAAAGCATGCACCATTTTTTTATTAAAAAAAAAGAAAAAGAATATGTCTTGAACCCCATTTCCACTTCACTCTTCTTTGGATTTGAAACAAGACAAGAAAGGCTTGAGAATTCCTACAAAATTTTCTTGGTCAATGAGCACAACAATTGGAGTGCGTAAAGAAATTGGTGGCATGTATCATCATGAGCCTTCATCTACTGTTTGCATTTCTCTTGACATTAAAATAGCTAGCTTTGATCTTTGGCATTTACAACTGGGATGTCGATCTCATCCTCGTAAAAAAATAAAAAATTAGTAAACAATATTCTAATGTTTAGTTTTTGGATATCCATTGTTATGTATGAAAGTTCACTTGGTGTGTAAAACACTAGTGAATATTTAGATCTCCAATTTCAAAATTACTAACACAAGCTTATATTCAAACAATGTATGTGCGGAATGATAAATATAAGCTATACCCGAACAAAGAAACTACTCTAAGCCATAATTTAATCACACCACAGCAGTAATTAAATGCAAAGAGTAAAGGATAGAGAGAAGCAAACACAAGATAATACCGGCACGTATTATTGAAGAGGAAACTGTATAACTCGGCGAAAAACCTCTCCGCCGCCCTCCAAGCGGTAAAATGATCCACTAGAAAAATCAGTTGGGATACATAAATAGCAATAGACCCTCCAAGCCTAATCTATCAGATGTACCTAGGCCCCCCAAGTTTTTTGCTCTAACAAGGTTAAGCCTAACCGTGTATTCTCTAACTTTCCGAATCCTGCAATAAGCCCATTGCATCAACCAAATGAATTGGTCCTCTCTGAACTGCTTCCTAAGCACCAAATAACCTTCTCACTAATATGAGTATGGTGAGATAAGGATTTAGCTAAAACTCCTCTCAAGAGTATGTCAATGGAGAGGGTGAGAGTAGAGGAATTTGATAATCAAAGGTATAAGATTGTGGATGAATCAATTTTGTTGTTCTCTAGGGTTTATCTCTCAAAATTCTCTCTGGAAGCTCTTTATATTTCGTGGGTATAAAGGTATTTATAGTAGGGTATGAGAAGGAATGTGAAAAGTCATTTTTCTGCAAAATAGGGGGCTTTGGCGAGTGACTCGTGACTGGGATGAGTTGCGAGTTCCAGTCGCCAACTAACAGAATGGCTAGACTATATTTTTTGTCCTGTAGTGATCCAACTGTCATGATCCTTCAACTTCCTACATGCACCACACGTGTGACACTTCTGGCAAGTCATCATTTGTGAGTCAGTCGCGAGTTCCAGTCGCGAGAATCCTCTTGAATGCACACACTTGATCAAATCTTCACACTCTTTCACACATAACCCTTACATAATTCCCACCTAAATACAGGATTTCTAATTGCTAAATTACAAGCAAATTTGGCACAGAATAAAGCTAACACATGGTTGAATAAATTCAATCTTACAATGTATGCCCTCAAATTAAGTTTTCAAGATTTTCTTTAACAATTAGTTCAAGATCTAGTTCTACTCATTTTGTTTTTGATCTTTTTCATTATAATATTTCGGGTGGTTATATCGCAGCTTCTTGCTTAGGTGCTCATTATTTCCATGCTTTTTAATTTCCACTTGCCTTTTATTTTTGGTTTTTTCTTTAAATACAAATAAGAAGGTAATGGATTTTCAAAATCACATTTTCATATATATGTCCAAACTCATTTTGATCGTGCAATCTAATTCTTGAATAGTTATAGTAATATTTTTTTTGGTAAAAAAAAGTAAAACTGTTATGGTCCACAATTATTTGTTTGTAGATACTAAACACGTCCCAACAAAATAGGGTGGTTAAAAGAAAATATACACAAGGCTATATTTTCCTCATTATTTTAGTCAAATTATTCAATATAAGCCATGGGCTCTCATTAGTTCAATTGATAAAAAATTTTATTGACAAATAAGAGATATAAAATTGAATCCCATTTACACAAAAAACTAATCGGTATTTAGATTTAATAATAAAGATCAATTATTATATAGCAAATGCTATAAGTTAAAATTTTATTATATTTTGATTGCAGATGAAATTTTTTTATTATATATATTTTTTTAAAAATTACTCAATAATATATTGATGTTTTTGTGATCTATTAGCCACGTTGACTGACCTAAATAATCCATAAGAGATGCTATCTAAATCTAATGCTGCACTAGGACTTTTAAACTTTTGGACTCGTCGTTGCATTTTGGATATTCCCCATTTCAAAAAGCATATAAATCTTGATTCTAAAGAGGTCTTAATTCACTAGTCATAACTCATTTTCCTCTCTCCTGTGTGTGTTTGTTTCTAAAAAAAAAGAATGGGTAATTGTTCCACATTGGTTAAGAGAGTGTGTTATGTGTAGTATGACTTGTCCCGCCTTCTCTTAAAAGTTATCATGACTTTTGAATAGAGTTATTGTGTGTCTTTGTGTTAGAACTCTTTCTCTCTTCCCTCTGTGTGTGTGTGTTTTTTTTTTTTTTTTTTGATAGGAAACATAAAAACTTTATTCAGCAAGTGAAAAAGATACAATATCATGAGCACATGCATGCCCAATAAGACTAGGACACTCCTCTAGCCATGCAACATAGCTTCCTATACTTCTAGCGTGGTGGGCCAACAGGTGTGTAGGGATATTTCCTTGCCTCTTGGTATGGGAAAAAGCATGACTTCTAAAAACTTTTACACGTTGAGACATACCAGCTACAAGATTTTGCACAGACGTGGACACTTCACCCACTCCTCTAAGTGCATTGCATATACTCAGAGCATCACCCTCAAAGATTACATCACGGACCCCTACATCCAATGCAAAC
Source organism: Quercus aquifolioides (assembly GCA_019022515.1). Classification (NCBI taxonomy): domain Eukaryota; kingdom Viridiplantae; phylum Streptophyta; class Magnoliopsida; order Fagales; family Fagaceae; genus Quercus; species Quercus aquifolioides. Next base: position 38,707,079 of record CM032332.1, read on the forward strand.
TGGATCCCCACCTTTATTGCTTTGGCTTCAGTCTCCAACGCACCTAAGGGACGAGCAAGCTTGTGGCTTAGAGCAGCGATCACTTCTCCTGCCGAGTCATGTACTCCAATACCAACCTGCTTTTGTTTGGTGAAAGCTGCATCATCTACATTGACTTTGTAACTACCTAGTTGTGGAGGCCCAAGGGCGTAGCTACGTGTAAGGGTGGGGGGCCATGGTCCGTCCAAAATTTTGAAATTTTTTTAAATATATATATAATTATTTTAATTTTTTCAAAATTTAGCCTACAAAAATAAGAGTTGCCCCCCCAAATATTTGATTTAGTCCAATGATGCTCTTAAAAAAAAAAAAAAAATTGGTCTAATAATTATAGAGACATAACATTATTTTTCACAATTCTATTTTTTTATTGTAAAATATGCTCTTATATCTATTAAATATTTGATAAAGTTTGGCACTAAACATATTTGAATCTATATCTTTTTCAACTAGTTATATGGCAATTAAATAGTCATTGACTCATTAAAAAAATAATGTCACTAAAACTATACATGAAATGTCTTTTTAGTTTCTACATAATGGGTTAGAGCAAGATAACATCAAATATGTTTGAAACTTAACTTATTCCTCCAAGTTTTGGATCATTTATGTTTTTAAATTTCATTAGTTCAATTGAAAGATTTTTTACTTTAGTATAAAATTTGATAATTTGTATCGAAAATGAAATTTTTTAAGAATTTCACTATATAAAAATAGTAAAAATGAATTTTATTTTATGAAAGATCGTCACCAAACATAATTTTGATTAAAATTACTAAGCTCTTGTTGTTTTTGTTTGGTGTGTGTATATATAACTTATCAAATAAAAAAATGTGTTTATATAATAAAAAAGCATGTGTATAAGTGTATGTGGGGGTTGTCTTAATAAATATATTAGAGTTGCAACTTGGCCCCCTCAAATGAAAATTCCTGGCTCTGCCCCTGGTGGAGGGCACCATTTAATCTCCTTTGTGCTTGACTCTCTCGTGGTCTGTGGTTTCTCATTTGCTACCTGAAACTCATCCAAAATTCTTAGAGAGCTTCTCACAATAGCTAATCCAATTCGACTCACACCACCATGTTTGACCTCATTTCTTTACTTCCATATTCCCTAGCATACCATAATAGTCTGTTCTACTAAGCCAGGGCACTTGTCTGACCACTTCTGTAATTTCCACATCGCATCTATAAATTTCCAAGATGGGCTGATGTCAAACGGCAAAATCAACTTACTGGATGACCATACCTCCTTTGCTCTGTCACAAAACCAAAAGATATGACAAACAGTTTCCGGGGCTTTCCCACATGACTCACAAAGATTATTCTTCGTGATGTTTCTCTTCCATAAGTTCTCCCTTGTGGCTAAAATGTCACGGCATGCCTTCCATGCAAAGTGCTTAACTTTATTCGGCACCTGCATATTCCAGAGGTCCCTCCACACCTTTTTCAAGGCAACAGGATCTGAGTTCTCGGGCAAATTTCCTCTAGTGGACATTTCTTGGGCCAGTGATATGCACTCCGCATTGTAAACTTCTCGTTTTTACTTGCCGCCCATACCAGACGATCTCTAGCACCATGTGTACTTAGGGGAATGCTTAAGATTGCCTCCACATCCTGGGGGAGGAACCATTGGCGTATCAGATGCTCCTTCCATTCCATCCTATCACCATTGAGTAGGTCACAAACCCGTGTCACTTGTAAATAGGAGTGGCAAAATCAACCCAAACCCATTTGCCCACCCAAACCCACCCACTTAAAATAGACCCAAACCCACTCAATTATTAGTTGGGTTAAATGGGTATTAACCCAATTAAACCCAATTAACACTAATGTTTATTGGGTTTTAATTGGGTACCCAATTACCCAACCCCAAAACTACTAAAATTACCAAAATACTCTATCAACCTAAAAAATGACCAAAATAACACCTAAACATAAAAAATGACCAAAATACCCCCGAAACCCAAAAAGTGACCAAAATATCCCTGAAACCTAAAAATGACCAAAATACCCCAGAAACCCAAAAAATGACCAAAATAACCCTAAAACCCAAAAAATGACCAAAATACCCCCAAAACCTAAAAAATGACCAAAATACCCCCGAAACCCAAAAAATGACCAAAATGCCCCCGAAACCTAAAAATGACCAAAATACCCCTGAAACCCAAAAAAATGACCAAAATACCCCTGAAACCTAAAAAATGACCAAAATGCCCCCGAAACCTAAAAATGATCAAAATACCCCTGAAATCCAAAAAATGACCAAAATACCCCCAAAACCCAAAAAATGACCAAAAAACACTCGAAACCTAAAAATGACCAAAATACCCCCGAAATCCAAAAAAATGACCAAAATACCCCCAAAACCTAAAATTGACCAAAATACCCCTAAAACCCAAAAAATTACCAAAATACCCCCGAAAACCTAAAAATGACCAAAATACCCCTGAAATCCAAAAAATGACCAAAATACCCCTGAAACCTAAAAATTACCAAAATACCTCCAAAACCTAAAAAATGGCCAAAATAACCTCAAAGCCTAAAAAATAACCAAAATAACCCTAAAACCTAAAAAATGACTAAAACTAAAATACCCTCGAAACCTTAAAAATGAGTAAAATACTCTTGAAACCTAAAAAATGGCCAAAATAACCCCGAAGCCTAAAAATTGATCAAAATAACCTAGAAACCTAAAAATGACCAAAATAACCCTGGAACCTAAAAATGACCGAAATAATCCCGAAGTCTAAAAATTGACAAAAATAACCCCGAAACCTAAAAATGACCAAAATACCCCCTTAACCTAAAAAGTGACCAAAATACCCCTTAAACCTAAAAAATGACCAAAATACCCTCAAACCTCTAAAGTGACGAAAATACCCCTAAACCTTTGAAATGACCGAAATAAACCCAAAACTGCTAAAATGGCCACAAACAACGTGAAACCTCTAAAATTTTCAAAAATACCCTGAAACGTCTAAAACGACCAAAATACCTCTAAACCTATAAAATGACCAAAATACCCCTCAAAATATCTAAAATGACCAACATACAACTAATCCTATAAGATGAACAAAATACACTCGAAGCCTCTAAAATTACCAAAATAGGGGTTTGGGGTATCTTAGTCATTTTTTAGGTTTATGGGTATTTTGGTCATTTTTTATGTTTAGGGAGTATTTTGGTCATTATTTAGTTTTACGGGGGATTTTGGTAATTTTTTAGGTTTAGGGTGTATTTTTATCGACTTACAAGTTTAAGGGGCTTTTTTTTGTCATTTTATAGGTTTTGGGGAATTTTGGTCATTTTTTAGGTTTCGAGGATATTTTGGTCATTTTAAGGTTTAGGGGTTATTTTGGTCGTATTTAGGTTTCAGGGGTATTTTGGTCATTTTTTAGGTTTTAGGGGGTATTTCAATTCGTATTTAGGTTTCAGGGGTATTTTGGTCATTTTTTAGGTTTAGGGGGTATTTTGGTCATTTTTAGGTTTATGGGCTATTTTGGTCATTTTTGAGGTTTCGGGAGTATTTTGGTCATTTTTAGTTTTCAAGGTTATTTTGGTCAATTTTTAGGCTTCGAGGTTATTTTGGCCATTTTTTTGGTTTGAGAGGTATTTTAATAATTTTTTAGGTTTTGGAGGTATTTTGGACATTTTTTGGGTTTAGGGGGTATTTTGGTCATTTTTAGGTTTCGGGGGTATTTTGGTTATTTTTTGTGTTTCAAGGGTATTTTGGTAATTTTTTATGTTTCAGGGGTATTTTGGTCATTTTTAAGTTTTGGGAGTATTTTGGTCATTTTTTGGGTTTCAAGGGTATTTTGGTCATTTTTTATGTTTCGGGTGTATTTTGGTAATTTTTTAGATTTTGGGGGTATTTTGGTAATTTTTAGGTTTCAGGGGTATTTTGGTCATTTTTTGGATTCCAGGTGTATTTTGGTAATTTTTAGGTTTCGGGGGTATTTTGGTCATTTTTTGGATTTCAGGGGTATTTTGGTCATTTTTTATGTTTCGGGGGTATTTTGGTCATTTTTTGGGTTTCTAGGGTATTTTGGTCATTTTTTGGGTTTTTGAGGGTATTTTGGTAATTTTAAGGTTTTGGGGGTATTTTGGTCATTTATTTGGGTTTCGGGGGTATTTTGGTCATTTTGTAGGTTTCGTGGTTATTTTGGTAATTTTGAGGTTTTGAGGTATTTTGGTCATTTTTGAAGATTTTAGAGTACTTTGGTCATTTACACTTTAGGGGCATTTTGGTAATTTTGATAATTGGGTAATTGGGTGGGTTGGGGTTTACCCATAATAATTGGGTTGGGTTGGGTTTGGGTTAGAAGCAATTTAGTTAAATGGGTTTTAATGGGTAAATGAGTTTTATATACCCAACCCAATTATGCCCACCCCAAACCCACCCATTTGACACCCCTACTTGTAAATCAGGCCTCTTAGGTGTGACTACCCTATTTGTGCTCGGGCTATGCAGCCACTTGTCCCTCCAAACCTGAATCTGTTCCCCATCACTACTTGCCATCTTACACCTCATTTGACCACTGCCTGAGTTGACAATATGCTCCTCGAAGTAAAGGATGGCTGGCCACCCAAAGTAGCCTCTAGGAAGTCACACCTTGGGAAGTACTTGGCTTTGTAAAAAAAAAATTCAAAAGTCATGAAGTTATGTGTGTGTGTGTGTGTTTGTTTCTCAAAAATAAATAAATCACTAGTCATGAAGTTAAGTTCCACTTCCATGAACATATTTCCCATATATTTTGCAAAACCAAATAGCAACCTTGCACGGTAGTTGCACCTATAGATGATCTCTAAGATTATTCACCCTTGGCTTAATCATCCTATTTCACCCCTGCAACCTTCTTTTAATTCTAATTACCTTCACCATCATCATATTTGGAAAATCAAAATTTTCCATGCATTTCACCACCAACACAAAACTCCAATACTTCAACGATGCTCAACCCCTGTATATTATTTCACTCAACATAAACCACCTAAATTATCATTGTATTCATTAGTCTGAATTTTTTTTTTTTTTTAAGGAAAGAGTAATACTTATTAACGAATACAAAAATAGTACCACTACAAAAGAGCCTTTACCTTTGTAATAGTAGCATAGGGTTATAAGGATTGAAACTCTAACAGACAAAACCAATGCGGGATAAACATCCCTAGCTATTTTAGTCTAAAGTTTTTTTTCGCTTCTTCATTTGATTCAAGCTCGGCTCAAACACCTAATTTCAGATGGGAAATATGATTATGTGCATTTGGATGTGTTATGTTTTTTCTTTTTCTTTTTTTCCTAAATAATTTGTTGAAGCCTTGAAGGAACGTACTGAATAGAAAAGAGGGGAATTTTTATTTATTTTTTTATTTTGGTTGAAAGACCAAAAATATGATTTTTTTTTTTTTTTTTTTTTTTTTTTTTTTTTTGGGAACTTTCCAAATGCAATCTATAAGATTTGGTACAAACATCAAATATAGGCCATCCATATTTGGAACGCTATTTGTTCGGAACAAATTTTTGAGTCATTAAGGATTTTTAGGATTTGATTGTAATTTTTTTATGGAGATTTGATTTTAATTTTGAGTTATTTATTTTTCCCATATTGATGTAATTTGAAAATCTTACGTAAGCTGAGAGACTATTGTAATTTGTTTTGATAAGTAGAGTAGACTTTCAGTATTGGAATTGATTGTATTAAATTATTTTTATTTTCTTATCCAAACACATTTTGACCGTGCAATCAAATGCTTGAATAGTTGCTAATTATTTACGTTTATTACAAAGTAAAACTGATATAGTCCACAATCATTTGGTTGTAGACACTAGACATGAACGAACAAAATTGAGTAGTTCTTATAAAATTAAAATTAAAAAATTAAAAAAAAAAAAAAAAAAAAAAAAAACAAAATGGAGTAATTAAAAGAAAAAACTAGTATCCTATCATAGAGAATAAGAATTATACAAATTAATTTGAACTTCAAATTAATTTCCCAACAAATAAAGTACTTCATTCGGTCCAGGAAAATTGGGGAGATTTGAGGGTGGCAGATTTGATTAATCCTGAACTGAATGTATGGAAATATGAGGATATAAGGGCCATTTTTCATACGGATGAAGCTGATGCCATTTGCCAAATTCCCTTAAGCCGAAGAAATGTACCTGACTCTGTTTTTTGGCTGCATAATCTAAGAGGCCTATTTAGTGTTAAGTCCGCATATCATGTGGCGAGGAGGCTCTTAACTGATGCTAACCGGGGTGGAACTTCAACGAAGGGTGCTGCAAAAAATATCTGGACTGCAATATGGAAACTTCGGCTTCCAAACAAAATAAAGGTTTTTGCCAGGAGAGCATGCCATGAGATCCTCCCAACTGCCGCAAATCTGACCAGCAGGAAGGTGATTCATGATGATCGATGCTCGGTTTATACAAGGGAAACGGAGTCCACTATTCATGCCCTTTGGGATTGTGTTGCAGTCCAAGATATATGGGCTGGTAGTTCTCGTAAGCTGCAGAAAGCTAGTCACGGCCAGGCTGATATGGTGCAACTGATGGAGGAGTAGTTGGAGCGCCTTAATCAAGATGAGCTTGAGTTATTTTGGACCCAAGCATGGCTTGTTTGGAGCCAGCGTAACTGCTTGCTGCATGGAGGACAACTGAAGGTGCCAAGTTGCTTGACTGATCGGGCTGAGAAGTATATCACTGAGTTCAGAATCTCGCAAACCCGGCTAAACATCAGGGCCGGCCCTAGGCCTAGGCCATTTAGGCCATGGCCTAAGACCCCGTAACATGGAAAGGCCCCCAAATATGGGGGCAGTAAGTTTTTGTTTTTGTTTTTTTTTTTTTTTTTTTTTTTTTTTTTTTAAATTAAAGAAAAATGTGAGTAAGTGTACGTTTTTTTCCAAAGGCCTAAGATATTAGAGTTATGCTAGTAAATTACAAGTTTTATTATAAAGTCCTATAAATTGACATGTCACCAATCATATGAAATAATTCAATACTCATTTATTATTTTGTTGAAGTGTTACTTCATTGTCACATCAGTTTGTAAGCTTTTTGCAATAAAATTTATAGTAAGTTTAGCAATTTCTCCAAAAAAAAAAAAAAACAAATATGAATTAATAGAAATGTAACCTAATCTCCAGTAAGTGAATGAAAAATGCTAAAACTAATACAAATTTTACAACAAAAATCTTACAAACTAATGAGACTAATATTATTGGTGTCACTTAAACAGTATAATAAATGAATGTTTGAATAAATTTTTTTTTTTTTAAATTAGTGATATGCTAGTTTGTAAAACCTATATAGTAAGTATCATTAGCTCATTTTGGGTGAATTATCCATATTAATAAGTATGAATTAGAAATAAATTAGAAATAAAAAAATATAATAAAAAACAAACTAAATACTGTATTATTTAAGTGATATTTAGATGTAAAAGGCCCCTTTAAAATTTTCGCCTTAGGCCTCAAATTATCTTAAGCCAGCCCTGCTAAACATACAGCGAGCACAGCAACGAAGCGGAGATACATGGCAGCCACCACCATCGGAAGAGTTTAAGCTGAATTTTGATGCAGCTATCTTTTCGGATTCAAGCAGAACAGGTATTGGTGCAATCATTCGAAATGAAAAAAGGGAGGTAATGGCTGCTATGAGTGCTACAGGTCCGATGGTGCACACAAGTGATGAAGCAGAACTTCTTGCTTGCCGAAGAGCCTTAGAGTTTGCAGTGGATGCTGGTTTCTCGAGGTTGATGGTTGAAGGGGATAACATCAATGTAATGCTTGCTATCTCTTCTTCTTTGGAAAACACTTCTCCATTTGGCAATGTGGTGGATGAAATTCATCATTTGTTGCGGAATTTGCAATGGGTTAGTGTTGGCTGTATTAGGACGGGTGAGAATCAAGTGGCACATGTTTTGCCCCAATATGCTAGAAATAATCTAGATGAGGATGTTTACTGGATGGAGGACTCTCCCCCACCAGCCGTTGATGCCTTGTATCGTGATCTTTCACTACTTTAATTGAATGAATACCCCCCTTTCAAAAAAACTTCAAATCAATTTGCCCTTGATTATGCAGCTGTTAAGCAATAGAATCCATATTTATACTCAAGATATTAAACATAAAAGTCAATGATAATTTAAATTTGAATTTGAATATTTTTTTTAGAATGATTTAAATTTGAAGAATAATAATTATACAAACTAATTTGAACTTCAAATCAATTTGCCTTTGATTATGCAGCCGTTAAGCCATAGAATCCATATTTATACTCATAGATAGTATTAAACATAAAAGTCAATGATAATTTAAATTTGAATTTAAATATTTTTTTAGAATGATTTAAATTTGAATTGGACATTGATTTTCTCAATCCCATAATTTTCTCTAGAAATTGGACCCTTGATTTGATGACCATTCCCATGAATTTCTCTCACAAAACATTATGGGAAGATAGTTTTTGCTTTTTTTTTTTTTTTTTTTTTTTTTTTTTGGTAGTAGCATAAAAAATGGGTCAATGAAAGACTATTTATGGTGAATGGAAAACTTTATTAAAAGTATGATTTATTGTTTAGAGGTTCTTTTATGCTAAACCTTTTCTTTTCTTTTTTTTTTTGAAAAATAATATGTTTGGTAATTGTTTTTTTCTCTTATTTTCTGTTTCCAAAAATAATTTTTTATTTTTGAAACTAAAAACTTTGTTTGGCAACTCAAAATGGACAGAAAACAAAAACTATTCTCAAAACTCAATTTGTGAAGGAAACTGAAAACATGTAAAAGATTGTTTTCAGTTTCTAGTTTTCAAAAGTTAAAGAAAATACGTATTTGATTTAATGAATTTATCTTATTTAATAAGTTAGCATTAGAGTTCAAATCCTAGTAACAACATATTTTAGTATTTTCTATTTTTTTCTTCAATTTTTTTTTTTTTAATTTCAACTAAACAAACATTTTTTTGATTTCAAAAATACAAGAAAATTGTTTTTTCTTTATATTCCCAATTTTTTTAAAAAAAATATAAAATAAAAATGGTTACCAAACATAGCCTAACTCTATTTCACAACAAGTTAAATAAAAAGTTTCTCAAAAAAAAAAAAAAAAAAAAAGAGCTAAATAAGAAAAGTAAAAAAAAATATTATTTCAATTCATTTTTAATTAAGGTTGCAACTAAATGTAGAAAAATGAGATGATTTTCTAAATAATGAATCATTTTTAATTAGAAAAATATAACATTTAAACAAACCGAGCGCAACTGTAAACAAGACCACTAAAATAATATAAATAGAGCACCACTATGCCATTCCTTTCTCAATTATAAGCACATTCGATATACAAGTTGTAAGCCTTATAAACGTATCCGTAATGGGTAAAGCACTCAAATTTTCTACCTTTTTTTTTTCATTCTTACTGTTTCCCTGTGGTTGAGCTCCATGCTTTGTATCACAGAAGCACGGGCACTGAATGGATTAGGGGTTCCTAGTATTAATGCTAGGGAGACTGGGAGTGTCTTTGAAGAATCATCCAAGAGGACAAGATCGGTTAGCAGAGGACAAAGTTACAAATACTCTAAACCTACACATGAAGGACCTAGCCCTGGTATAGGGCATAAGAGTGTTCCCAGTTACAAATACTCTAAACCTACGCATGAAGGACCTAGCCCTGGTATAGGCCATAAGAATGTTCCCGGTGATTATCAGTAATAACCATTATCAATTGCTCCTAAAAGCTCTTCTTATATACACACTTGCGCATTCCTTCCAATAAACGGTGGTGCTGTTTTTAGATGGTTGGTACTTGGTAAGGTTTTCTATTTTGAGTATCTTTGTAAGGCATTCTTTTTTCTTTTTTTTTCTTTTTTTTGAGAAGCTTTTGTATGGCATTCAACTAATGTGAATGTTAACTCTCGAAAAAAAAATGTGAGTGTAATATTTTCTAATAAAATTAGGTTGAAGTTGAGAAATAATTCTTGGCCTTTCTATGATTATCCCATACGTGTCTCAAGACTCTCAACAAAAATGTCAAAATCGCACATATATTGTGGGCTCTTCTTTTGTCATCAATAAATTAAGAATCAAGTCAGAATATAATATTAATATACTTTTGACCTGTGTTTGTGATCTATTAGCCACGTTTAGTTACCTTCATAATCTATTTTCTCATGCTATGATAATTATTTTATGATGATTATTCTTTATTATCAAGTTAGAATATCAATTGATTTTTAATATATGCAAAATTTGAATTTTATATCTTTTACTCATTGACAAAAATTTCTACTAATTAAATTAATTGAAACCCACAACCTATTGAATAATTAGACTAAAACAATAAGGAACGAATTGCCACAACTATACGACCAAATGATTATGGACTCTTATCAGTTTTAATTTATAAAAAACAGAATTTTTTTTAAATATTTATTTAAGCATTTGATGGCACGGTCAAAATGAGTTTGGATATGTAAATAAAAATGATTTAATACAATCAATTGGTAAATCTCTTTTTTTTTTTCCCAAAAAAAAAAATGGTAAAATCTCTTATTCTTATTCTTATTCTTATTCTTATTCTCAAATAAGAAATTTAGAGTTCGAGTCCTTCGAAATAAAAAATTGATTGGTGTGTTAGCATGATAATAAGATTCATCATCATGGAATGGATGTTATAAATTGAAATTCTACACTTTTTATAAATTAAAAAAAAAAATTCTAATATTTCTCATTTAATCAAATAGCTTAAGTAAGATTTTCAAATCAAATTACATCAAATATGGGAAAAGAAATGGCGTTCCAAATATCGATGGCCTATATTTGATGTTTGTACCAAATCTTATAGATTGCATTTGGAAAGTCACAAAAAAGCCATATTTTGGGTCTTCTTTTTTTTTTTTTTGGTGGATCCCACACCATAATACAAAAAAAAAAAAAAAAAAAAAAATGACACACCAATGCACATAATCATATTTCCCATCTGAAATTAGGTGTTTAGACCGAGTTTGAATCAAATGAAAAAGTGGGATCAGAACTTGCGACCAATGAACGATGATAATTGTGGTTGTTTTTGTTGAGTGCATGAAATGATGTACAGAGGTTGAGCATCGATCGTGATGAACTTTGGATTTTTGTGTTGGTGGTGGCGAAATGCATGGAGGATTTTGATTTTCCAAAGAGAAATGATATGTCTACAACATTTTTACAACATTTCTACAACATTTCCTAAGTGGCAGGTTGTTATTGGTTGTTATTGTTGGGGCAAAAAAGTAATCTTAGTGTTAGTTTCAAATTTGAACCAATAACAACTAACCACCTGTGATTTGTTGTAAAAATGTTGTAAAATTGTTGTAGACGTAGCATCTCTCTTTTCCAAATATGATGACGGTGAAATCACGGAAGGACCAAAATTATTAAGTAACGGTAAAGGTGGAAAATATTATCGAATATATATATATATATATATTTGAGACACGTATAGCGTAATCACGGAAGGACCAAATTTTATTTTTCAACCTCAAACCTAGCTAATTTTATAAGAAAATATTACATAACATTCAAATGATTTCAATAATTTATAATTACCCTTGAGGGTGATTCCACAACTAAACTTCAAAACCCCATGTTTATTTCTGGATGAATCTTCACAACTTCAAGTGACAAAGATACTTTTTTTTTTTTTTGCTTAATATTTATGTTACAAAAAGCAGACACTTGAAGTTTAGTTGAGAAATAATGTGAATGTTAACTCTCGAAAAAAAAATGTGAGCGTAATATTTTCTAATAAAATTAGGTTGAAGTTGAGAAATAATTCTTGGCCTTTCTATAATTATCCCATACGTGTCTCAAGACTCAACAAAAATGTCAAAATCGCACATATATTGTGGCCTTTTCTTTTGCCATCAATAAATTAAGAATCAAGTCAAAATATAATATTAATATACTTTTGATGTGTTTGCGATCTATTGGCCATGTTTAGTGTAGGGACTCAAATTGGATTGGACCTAGAATAAGGATGGGTTTTTAGCCCAACAAGCCCAAACATTAAATTTTTAGAGAGTGGGCGAAAGAACTAGTTACATTTGGTAGAAAATGTCATGATTATTGTGCGGCAAAGGAAGATTCAAACTAATCAAACGATGAAAATTCTCCTCGGCTAAGTCTCAGGGGATATCTTTCTGGGTTTTTATCGTGTTCTTCTCTTTTTCCAAAAGTCCTCTCTAATGTCACCCACTTTTCTGTTATACACTGCGTTCCTCACCCCATTTTCACCGTACACGTGTAGGTTCTATTCTGGGAACTCCTTTCTGTCTCATCCAGCACCTCCTGGAACCTTCGCTCAGTAGCCATAAGGCTGCTTGGTAAATGTTCAAGTATCACCTCCACATTAATGCGGTCAGAGAGTTAGCTGGGAAGCATTTAATGTGGAGGTAGCAGCTTTAGATGATATTTGTTATCTTTCCTGGTTCCTCCTTTGTTCTATATTCACTTTCCAGTTCGTATACAACTTTGCAGAGTACCTTGAATACTAAGATAGTTACATCCACCTCGGACCATGATATCCGAGGTGAATCTTATCCTCAGACGCGTTTTGGGCCACTATACATGACTTACATCCCTTTTTCTTATATCTTTAACCATCCTCGGATAAATGAATGTCCTCGGACTGGGCTGTTGGGCCACAAGCCCATTTCCTACGATTTCTACATCATCTTTTTGGATAACCGGCCCCACAATAGCCTCTCAAAATCTCGCTTTTTGTCACCTCGAAAAAATGGAGATTTTGATATCTCGCCCTCACCTCTTTTGTGGACTTTTCCAACCTTCAGAACGCCTTTCTACCTGCCCAAGGCACGCCCCTGACGTTTCGGCGTCAGAAGCACGCACTACAAAAAAAACTAGCCTATTGCGGCGGGCCAAAAACCGCCGGAAAAGCCCAAAAACCGCCGCTAAAGGTCCATTTCGCCTATTGCGACGGGGGCTATTGCGGCAATTCTACCTGCCAGCCTTGCGGTGTCACAATAGCTCTATTGCAGCGGTAACAAAAACCACCGCAATAGATCTGCTATTTAGCGGCGCTTTTGGTCTATTGCGGCGGGCTAAAAACCGCCACCATATGAGATTGTCATTCGGGTCAAGTGGGCTTTTAGCGGCGGGATAAGCCCGCCGCTATAGGTTGTCACCTATTGCGACGATCAATAAGCGCCGCTATAGGGTTTATTAAGCAACAGACTCTACACCTTTTGGCGGCGGTTATGAATGCTGCTATAGGGCTTCGATTATAACATAATTTTAGACCTTTAGCGGCGCTTTTGCCCGCCGCTCTAGGTTACATTTTTAAAAAAACAAAAAACTAGTCCCATTACAAACAACCTATTAATAATTTTAGTTCTACTAAATCAATACTACAAATGTAACTAATTAACAACACCACAAATGTCTCCAAACTAACATTATATTAACATATAAATATATTATCAAATACATAACATTGTCTATAACCATCATCAAAGTTCCAAAGTGTTTAAAAATATCCTTCAACACTTCCAAAAAATGCGGTAAAACTAGAAATTCAATGCAATACACACACTAAGTGACCCTATTGTAGCCAACTAGTTCAGCATAAAAGAAAAATATCCTATATAAGCATACCTCAGATTTCGTAGTCCCCACCAAAAACAGTAAAATAACTTTTGTGGAAAATCAGTTGACTCCACCACCAGTTGACTCCTAATGTGAGCCTATTTATGTAAGATTTTTACAAATCAGTGAATTGCAAAGCAAATAAGTATTACTTTTATAACCAAGTTTGCAACTTTATTCACAAAGCTACAATTTTGTAACATAAAACCAGCTTAGCAATCAAATTTATGGATATAACTAAGAGATCCTTACTTGTGTTTTCTCCTTTGAAGCACCATTCATCGTAATCGAAACCTGTAATTACAGTTTAGGAACTCAAAATTTCAACTTCATTTCCATAAACCTCTCAATTCAATAACAGACACTGAAACACACACACATGTATATGTACAAGCATGCTGCACCAAATAATGTATACCTTCATAATGTTTGAACTAACACTGTCAAGTTCATACAGACAGCATATCTCTATAATCTGCATAAAAATATATGCAACTTGAATCAGTTACATATATCTCCGTCAAATTATAGGACACTAAAATCCAAAAAACCTTACATTGAAAGGTGAATCAATTACCTTAAGTAGTACTTGATTATTTTGAACAGGTTGCTTGCTCAATAAAATCTCTAGCAAACCCATTCCCTGCTTTATGCATGATGCCAAATAAATTGGAGCTATCTGAAGACATAGGAGCATCAAACTTTATGAGGATTACTTGAGATGAGCACATACACTAGTTCAAATAAAAAACAAAAAAAAAAAGCACCTAAGAAGAGATACTGATAGACATGTTGATTAATAGCCAACAAAAAAAAAAAAAAACAAAAAAACAAAAAAGCAAAAAAAAAATTAAAACCGATCTTTCCAATGCAGTGACATTGAGTGTAGTATAAAATTCAAGAAAAAGACGACAAACAAACAAACAGCCTCTTTACACTTTTGAAATTAATTAAAAACTCAAAAAAAATATAAAATTGCATTTTTTTAGCTAATGCAAGTATCAGTAACTAACTATTTCGAAGACTTGAATCTTGCCAGGTTAAATGCTTATTTTCTTTAGCAAATGTCCTTAATGCTATTGGAAACTTTTAAATTGGGTTATAAAAAACTGAGCAGTGAGTCTCTGTGACAGTGTGACCCGTTTCACTTGTATACGGGTTCTTTTACGCCCTTCTAATGGTGTAAGCACATAAATCATGTCACTTGTGTTGTTGTATGACCTATTTCGACTAATGGTTTAGATACTGCAAAAGACCTATAAATTGATGTGGCTGCTGAATTGTCAAGTCACAATAACACACTTACACCCAACCCCCCACCCCCTGGCAATTGTGGAGAGCACAACAGTTGAGTACCACGAACACAAAAATTTTCACAAGTTACTAAAGTGGAAAGTTATATATACTGGGTACAACCTTTTTACTAAGGTGTTAAGTTTTGATTGAGAAACATCACTTTCACATTGGTCCACTATTAACACCACTTGGTACCACTCGCAACAGGCCATGTCAATAGGTTGTGAAAAGTTTTGTATAACTGGATTTATTAGTACCACAAAATACATCACAAATTTTTTTATTAAAAAAAAAGGATAAAATATATTAATTAACAAAGGTGCTACAGGCTTACAGCATTCAAAGTTCTCATGGTACAGTTACCCTCTGTATCTGAGGTAAAAAAAATTTGCATCCTCCCCTGGAGGTTGTAAAATCTTCTAGCATCACTCTTATTATTATATTATTAATTGAAGCTTTTGCAATCAGATTACTTTTTTTTTTCCCATAAAAATCTTGGATTATGACCCTTACATTAAGAAAGTTACACATAAATTTTTCCACTATAAAATCATATGAAATGGGTGCAAACCGGTATGCAACAATTCACATATGTGCTCAACATTAAATTATAAGATATCCATGAAACAATAAGAAGGCTAGAAAGACAATATGAATCCTTTTGTTGACAAAGGATGCAAGTTTTAGAGAGAGTGCCACAAACCTGTACTTGGAGCTGAAGCTGCTTTAGATATTCAATAGCTTCATCAAGCATCGAAGCCTTATCTGTCTGCCGACATTTAAAAAAAGAAAAAAAAAATCAATCCTAATAAATTGGAACCAATCAAACTTTGTAAAGACCAAAGTTGGTAGCGTGTGTAGCATAAAAAATAAAAAATTCGTCCTAATATATGTTGCCTATTCCCAATAATCCTAATCTACCAAGTAAGATACCCCAATAATCCTAATCTACCATTTGTTACCAGTCACTCGGTCATACCCCAAATGATAAACTTTTAATGATCTCATGTAATGTTGCATGATAAACTTTTAGATGCAACAATACCAAAAATAGAAAATAATCACAAAAATTAAACTACATCTCTATACCCATTGAAAAATCCTTTCTTAGCTTTTAAAACCTCACTTCCATAACGAACAGCTCGATGAAGAATACGCCTCAAGACGTATTCACAGCCCTCATTGCCTACACATCAAGTAAAATTGTCATAAGTTACACACAAAGAATTGTGAGAAGTTGCTAGCATGCAAAAGATTGAATAATTTATTGAAAACAAATTCACAAATAACTAAACCACACTTTTATTGAAAGAGAAATATAGTATAGGAAAACATTTTATAAATAGACTAAAAAAACAAGAAACCAATTAGAGGATTACAAAAGATAAGTTCAGGGCCTATATGATAGTTTTGAATATCCACTATCATTAAAAGATGAAATTCCATCATTTTGATCTTCAGTTACATTAAGATTAAAGCAATAGATTCCAACATTTTGACAGCCAAGAAGCGATACAGTAAATGAAATAATCCAACAAAACAAAACAACTACACAAATGCACAAACGTTGTCCAAATACAATTTTTTCACATTATTACAATTCCTAATTTTTCAACATACGGGAATGAAATCACCTCTCTGAATCCTTTACATGTTTAAAATTTACCCAGCCACCAAATACCTTCTGAAAATCCTATAAAAGAAATGGTGATGCACGAAAACACACTGCCCAGAAATAAGAGACTTAAATATCAAAATTCTAGGAGGGAAAGGATACAATTATAAAGCCGCAAACATTGTACTAACAACTTTTTTTTTGTTTTTTCTTTCCAACAATTTCTTAACAACCAAACAGAAAGCTAATTGTTCAGCAAAACGAAAATCAAAACACAAAACCTATTGATGCGAATTGAAAACAGATCTACGAATACCCTAGATTTCGATTCAAAATTTTCAAAAAAAAAAAAAAGCGCATAAAAATTTTACCACAGATCTGATCAGTATAGGAAACGATCAAACGGAGCAACTATCGCATCCACAATCACCGACACTATCAGATTCGCTTATGCACATATATGTATAGGTGCATATAGAGAGAGAGAGAGAGAGAGAGAGAGAGAGAGAGAGAGAGAGAGAGGTGGATCGGGAAGTAAGAGAGAGAGAGAGAAAGAAAATGAAAAGGATTAGGGGAAATGGGAAATAGGGAGGGGCGGCAGAATGAGAAACGTGTATGTGCCGTTTGGTACGGAGAATCCACGTTACTTCTGCCATCCAGATTCTTAAGAATGTGATTCCTAGGAATCACATTCCTAAGAAGGTAACTATTCCTATATTTGGTTTATTCCTAGGAATCTTAAATGAATTATTTATTTTTCTCATTCTATCCTTAGATTTGAATGTGAACTACCAAGTCATTTAAAAAAAAAGGTTAAAATTGTCAATTTATAAAAAATACAATTCATTTAAGCTTGGGAATCTGGATTCCTACCTGTTTTAAAGGGAATCCACATTCCTACTGAGAGGGGTTTAAGGGGGGAATCCAGATTCCCCTGGCATTTGATTCCCTTGCATGATTTGCAACCAAACATGGAAATCTTTAAATATTCCTAGGAATCCTAAAACATTACCCTGTACCAAACGCCACAGTAGGGTTTTATGTTGTTTTTTAAATAGAATCAAAACGACGTAGTTTTTGATAATAGCAACTTAAAAATTGAAAAGAAAAAAAAGCTATTGTCGAGGTTAGAACCATGACCGGGGCCCTGAAAAGCTACATAGCACGTGTGAAAACCACAGAGGTGACTTACGTTTACGAACATGTTTTACCTGTATAAATATATACTTCCATATTTCACTAAATATTTTATAAATAGTAATATTTAATATTTAAATTTCATATAAATAGTAATATCTAATATTTAAATTTAATATAAACAGTAATATTTAATATTTATATTTAATATAAATAGCAATATTTAATATTTATATTCAATATAAATAGTAATATTTAATATTTTCTGCGTTATATTAGTCATATTTTGGATTTAGGGGGAAAAAAGCTATAAGTGAAACATGTTAGGAGGGAAACAAATTTTTGGGAAATATTAGTGTTGGTTAAACAATTAATTGATAATATGACTATTAATCTGTGATCACCTTCAAATTTTGTATGCATGAAAAATATATTAAATTAATGTAATCTAACGGTAGATTTGTCAAAATTCATATCGAATTAAGAAATATAGGGTTGGGTTCAAGTTACACTTGATGCAACTCTAAAAAATGTTACACTTCCCAATAAATTATTGTTGAATTCATATTTTGAAAATCCAACCGTTGGATCACATTTTCTATATGTTCTTAACATGCATGCCAATTTTCATGCCAATCGGATGTAATTTACCATTTGATCATTAAACTCATCTTTTATGCGTTATTTTAAACTACAAAAACTTGAATTTAAACAATTGATTAATGACATGGTTATTAATCTTTGATCACCTCGAAATTTTGTAAGCATGAAAAATATATGCAGATAATGCAATCTAACGGTAAATTATCCAAAATTCACATCGAATTAAGAAATATAGGTTTGGGTTCAAGTTACACTTGACGTAACTCTAAAAAATGCTACACCAACCAATAACTTATTGTTGAATTCATATTTTGAAAATCCAGCCGTTGAATCACATTTTCTATATGTTCTTAACCTGCATGCCAATTTTCATGCCAATCGGATGTAATTTACCATTTGATCATTAAACTCATCTTTTATGCGTTATTTTAAACTACAAAAACTTGAATTTAAACAATTGATTGATGACATGGTTATTAATCTTTGATCACCTCGAAATTTTTTAAGCATGAAAAATATATGAAGATAATGCAATCTAACGGTAGATTTGCCAAAATTCACATTGAATTAAGAAATATAGCTTTAGATTCAAGTTACACTTGATGTAACTCTAAAAAATGCTACACCAACCAATAACTTATTGTTGAATTTATATTTTGAAAATCCAACCGATGGATCATATTTTCTATATGTTCTTAACGTGCATGCCAATTTTCATGCCAATCGGATGTAATTTACTATTTGATCATTAAATTCATCTTTTATGCATTATTTTAATGTACAAAAACTTGAATTTAAACAATTGATTGATGACATGGTTATTAATCTTTGATCACCTCGAAATTTTTTAAGCATCGAAAATATATGAAGATAATGCAATCTAACGGTAGATTTGCCAAAATTCACATTGAATTAAGAAATATAGGTTTGGATTCAAGTTACACTTGATGTAACTCTAAAAAATGCTACACCAACCAATAACTTATTGTTGAATTTATATTTTGAAAATCCAACCGTTGGATCATATTTTCTATATGTTCTTAACGTGCATGCCAATTTTCATGCCAATCGGATGTAATTTACTATTTGATCATTAAACTCATCTTTTATGCGTTATTTTAAACTACAAAAACTTGAATTTAAAAAATTGATTGATGACATGGTTATTAATCTTTGATCACCTCGAAAATTTTGTACGCATGAAAAATATATGCAGATAATGCAATCTAACGGTAGATTTGCCAAAATTCACATCGAATTAAGAAATATAGGTTTGGTTCAAGTTACACTTGATGCAAGTCTAAAAAATGCTAGACCAACCAATCACTTATTGTTGAATTTATATTTTGAAAATCCAACCGTTGGATCATATTTTCTATATGTTCTTAACGTGCATGCCAATTTTCATGCCAATCGGATGTAATTTACCATTTGATCATTAAACTCATATTTTATGTGTTATTTTAAACTACAAAAACTTGAATTTAAACAATTGATTGATGACATGGCTATTAGTCTTTGATCACCTTAAATTTTTGTAGGCATGAAAAATATATGAAGATAATGCAATCTAACGGTAGATTTGCCAAAATTCACATTGAATTAAGAAATATAGGTTTGGATTCAAGTTACATTTGATGTAACTCTAAAAAATGCTACACCAACCAATAACTTATTGTTGAATTCATATTTTGAAAATCCAACCGTTGGATCACATTTTCTATATGTTCTTAACATACATGCCAATTTTCATGCCTATCGGATGTAATTTACCATTTGATCATTAAACTCATCTTTTATGCGTTATTTTAAACTACAAAAACTTGAATTTAAACAATTGATTGATCACATGGTTATTAATCTTTGAATACCTCAAAATTTTTTAAGCATGAAAAATATATGAAGATAATGCAATTTAACGGTAGATTTGCCAAAATTCACATCGAATTAAGAAATATAGGTTTGGGTTCAAGTTACACTTGACGTAACTCTAAAAAATGCTACACCAACCAATAACTTATTGTTGAATTCATATTTTGAAAATCCAGCCGTTGAATCACATTTTCTATATGTTCTTAACCTGCATGCCAATTTTCATGCCAATCGGATGTAATTTACCTTTTGATCATTAAACTCATCTTTTATGCGTTATTTTAAACTACAAAAACTTGAATTTAAACAATTAATTGATGACATGGCTATTAGTCTTTGATCACCTTAAAATTTTGTAGGCATGAAAAATATATGAAGATAATGTAATCTAACGGTAGATTTGTCAAAATTCATATCAAATTAAGAAATATAGGGTTGGGTTCAAGTTACACTTGATGCAACTCTAAAAACTGTTACACTACCCAATAACTTATTGTTGAATTTATATTTTGAAAATCCAACCGTTGGATCACATTTTCTATATGTTCTTAACATGCATGCCAATTTTCATGTCAATCGGATGTAATTTACCATCTGATCATTAAACTCATCTTTTATGCGTTATTTTAAACTATAAAAACTTGAATTTAAACAATTGATTGATGACATGGTTATTAATCTTTGATCACCTCGAAATTTTGTAGGCATAAAAAATATATGCAGATAATGCAATCTAACGGTAGATTATCCAAAATTCACATCGAATTAAGAAATATAGGTTTGGGTTCAAGTTACACCTGATGTAACTCTAAAAAATACTACACCAACCAATAACTTATTGTTGAATTCATATTTTGAAAATCCAACCATTGGATCGCATTTTTTATATGTTCTTAACATGTATGCCAATTTTCATGCCAATCGGATGTAATTTACCATTTGATCATTAAACTCATCTTTTATGCGTTATTTTAATGTACAAAAACTTGAATTTAAACAATTGATTGATGACATGGTTATTAATCTTTGATCACCTCAAAATTTTTAAGCATGAAAAATATATGAAGATAATGCAATCTAACGGTAGATTTGCCAAAATTCACATTGAATTAAGAAATATAGGTTTGGATTCAAGTTACACTTGATGTAACTCTAAAAAATGCTACACCAACTAATCACTTATTGTTGAATTTATATTTTGAAAATCCAACCGTTGGATCATATTTTCTATATGTTCTTAACGTGCATGCCAATTTTCATGCCAATCGGATGTAATTTACCATTTGATCATTAAACTCATCTTTTATGCGTTATTTTAAACTATAAAAACTTGAATTTAAACAATTGATTGATGACATGACTATTAGTCTTTGATCACCTTAAATTTTTGTAGGCATGAAAAATATATGAAGATAATGTAATCTAACAGTACATTTGTCAAAATTCATATCGAATTAAGAAATATAGGGTTGGGTTCAAGTTACACTTGATGCAACTCTAAAAAATGTTACACTACCCAATAACTTATTGTTGAATTCATATTTTGAAAATCCAACCGTTGGATCACATTTTCTATATGTTCTTAACATGCATGCCAATTTTCATGCCAATCGGATGTAATTTACCAATTGAACATTAAACTCATCTTTTATGCGTTATTTTAAACTACAAAAACTTGAATTTAAACAATTGATTGATGACATGGTTATTAATCTTTGATCACCTCAAAATTTTGTAAGCATGAAAAATATATGCAGATAATGCAATCTAACGATAGATTATCCAAAATTCACATTGAATTAAGAAATATAAGTTTGGGTTCAAGTTACACTAATGTAACTCTAAAAAATGCTACACCAACCAATAACTTATTGTTGAATTCATATTTTGAAAATCCTACCGTTGGATCACATTTTCGATATGTTTTTAACATGCATGCCAATTTTCATGTCAATCGGATGGAATTTACCATTTGATCATTAAACTCATCTTTTATGCGTTATTTTGAAGTACAAAAACTTGAATTTAAACAATTGATTGATGATATGGTTATTAATCTTTGATTACCTCGAAATTTTTTAAGCATGAAAAATATATGAAGATAATGCAATCTAACGGTAGATTTGCCAAAATTCACATCGAATTAAGAAATATAGGTTTGGGTTCAAGTTACACTTGATGTAACTCTAAAATTAGATCAACGAATAACTTATTGTTGAATTCATATTTTGAAAATCCGACCGTTTGATCAAATTTGCTATATGTTCTTAATGTGCATGCCAATTTTCATGCCAATCTGATGTAGTTTACCATTTGATCATTAAACTCATATTTTATGCGTTATTTTAAACTACAAAAACTTGAATTTAAATAATTGATTGATGACATGGATATTAGTCTCTAATCACCTTAAAATTTTGTAGGCATGAAAAATATATGAAGATAATGTAATCTAACGGTAAATTTGTCAAAATTCATATCGAATTGAAAAATATAGGGTTGGGTTCAAGTTACACTTGATGCAACTCTAAAAAATGTTACACCACCCAATAACTTATTGTTGAATTCATATTTTGAAAATCCGACCGTTTGATCACATTTTATATATGTTCTTAACATGCATGCCAATTTTCATGCCAATCGGATGTAATTTACCATTTGATCTTTAAACTCATATTTTATGCGTTATTTTAAACTACAAAAACTTGAATTTAAACAATTGATTGATGACATGACTATTAATCTTTGATCACCTTGAAATTTTGTAAGCGTGAAAAATATATGAAGATAATGCAATCTAACGGTAGATTTGTCAAAATTCACATCAAATTAAGAAATATAGGGTTGGATTCAAGTTACACTTGATGTAACTCTAAAAAATATTACACTAGCGAATAACTTATTGTTGAATTCATTATTTGAAAATCCAACCGTTGGATTACATGTTCTATATGTTCTTAACGTGCATGCCAATCGGATGTAATTTAATATTTGATCATTAAACTCATCTTTTATGTGTTATTTTAAACTACAAAAATTTGAATTTAAACAATTGATTGATGACATGGCTATTAATCTTTGATCACCTTGAAATTTTGTAATCATGAAAAATATATGAAGATAATGTAATCTAGTGGTAGATTTGTCAAAATTCACAACAAATTAAGAAATATAGTGTTGGGTTAAAGTTACACTTGATGTAACTCTAAAAATTGTTATACCAACCAATAACTTA
The DNA here is from genome assembly GCA_019022515.1 of Quercus aquifolioides. Lineage (NCBI taxonomy): Eukaryota > Viridiplantae > Streptophyta > Magnoliopsida > Fagales > Fagaceae > Quercus > Quercus aquifolioides. Next base: position 38,730,513 of record CM032332.1, read on the forward strand.
TTGTTGAATTCATATTTTGAAAATTCAACCGTTGGATTACATGTTCTTAACGTGCATACCAATTTTCATGCCAATTGGATGTAATTTACTATTTGATCTTTAAGTGGGAAAGCAAAAAAAATAGAGGGAAATTTAAAAGTCTATTGCGGCGGTACAACCCGCCGCTATAACTAATAAAAGGCGCCGCAAAAGGGAGCCCTATTGCGGCGGGGTTTTGGAGCGCCGCCATATCTCAGTTACCGCCGCTAAAACAGATCTATTGCGGCAGTTTTATGTCCCGCCGCTGTAGGACGCCGCAAAAAACCCTACCTGTAGCGGCGGTCACAAAAAACGCCGCAATAGATCTGTTGTACAGCGGCGGGCCAAAAACGCGCCGCAATAGGCGACATATAGCGGCAGTTTTCGCACCCGCCGCAATAGCCCGTTTTTCTTGTAATGACGCCATTATTAAATGATGACGGCTTCTTTGTCCCCCACGTTCAACGGCCAGATGTAAATTTAACGGTGGAGGACCTTCAGTATTTATGTGCGGGATTTTTCCCGCTTACAATTTCTGCGCCACTATAAAGTGCTTTTCAAATCAACTCTCTTTTCAGTTACAAAAATCACACCATCTTAGCGTGTATTCATTGAACCTGTCTCTCTTTCTCTCCTCTCCACGCTCTCATAAATACTGAGAGTCTACCCGAGGACCTCATTTTTTAAACCTGTAAGTTTCCTTAACCCTTCTTAGCCTTCCATCCTTTTTATTAATTTTTCTTCACAACTTTTGGGAAATGGGTAGGTTCAAGAGTCTGGTTGAATCCGAGGAGGGTATAGAAACATTTAGAGCTAAGTATAGGATTCCCCCAACAGTGGGTGTGAGATATGCTTCCCCAGAAACGTGGTTAAACGATAGGAAAACAGGGGAAGTGGTCATCCCTATGATCGCCTTTATAGAGGGAGGGATGACCATTTCTATGGGTAATATTACTAGAAGTTATCTTAGATTCTTTAGGTTATCTCCCACACAATGTGCCCCAAATATGTTCAAGGTGCTAGGGAGTATAGAAGCCTTAAATGAGAGGATGAACTTAGGCTTGACCCATCACGATGTGAACTGGGTGTACAATCTCAATCATCTGAAGGGTCCGGGATACTATCTTAAGTCTAGGTACCCAGAAATAAGGTTCATCCAATGTCTCCCAACATTGAATAAGGGCTTAAAAGATGATTTTCTTATTTTTTTTTTTCTGGGGAATGGCATGATGGTTTACCCTGTCCGACTAAAGAGGGAAAACCAGGTGGGGTTTTTAGGCTATACGTCTCTATAATTTGGATTGTATTCTTTTAGTTCAAGTTACCTTTATTTCTGACAGAGTTTTTCTCCTGTTTTAATGATTTTGCAGACAAGCGCGCTACCAGACCTCAGTTCAGACTGGTTAACAGGGAGAGCTTAGATAGAATCCTGCGATCTGAGGTGTATGTGAACCCATCTGACGGCCAACTGAGAGCAGCACACATAATCCTTCGATACAAACCAATTTCCAAGGCCTTTCAAGCTCCTAAGTGCATGATAAAGGCTAAAGATCCTCGGCTTCACCGCATCAGTGTAGCTTTTGAAGGATTTATTGTTCCTGAGGGTGTTCCGATTCCTAAAGGTACCCCTTTTACTCAGCCGTTATCTGTGGCCATTCCTTTTGTAGGAGCTTCATCATCACGTTCCATTTCTCAGGAAGGGAAGGAGGAAGAGGAGAAAGAAGAAGAAGAAGAAGAAGAAGAAGAAGAAGAAGAACAAACTTCTGAAGGAGTTGTAGAATTATTGGATTCTGCAGACGAATTTGAAGTTTTCAATCAACCCCAATCTCCCGAGGTGACTTCTGATGAAATGGGCATCCAGAGAAAGAGCCAGAGGAGTTTAATGGATGTGATCGAAGGCCAGCCTGGAAAGGGGGCGCCGGGAAAGTCAATTCAACCCAATCTCCCCCCTCTCCTCCTCTTCAACCACCCCAACCACATGGGACCGAACCTAATGATCCAAAAAGGAGCAGAGAACCAAAAGACAAAGAAGTGATGGAGACTAGGAGACCTCGTCCGACCCGTGAAGACGAGGTCCAACGAGCTGCGAAGCAGCAAAAGGTTACCCATGGGCCTCAACGAGTTGTGGCAAGGCCAACTACTCAGTCCTCGGAACTCGAGGCTTGGCTCCCTACTCCCATGCTCGGTGGTGAGCCTTTGAGGGAAGATGCCTCAATTAAGGACTTTAACGGCGGAATTGGGTGCCACGTCGCCTCAGCTTTAGAGGAAACCTTTCTTCTCCCCAAGGATATGGCCGAGTTGAGAAGCATAAAAAGGAACGAGGTCTTCCAGAATACGAAGAGATATTTGGGCATGGTATGATACCCTTATTGTTCTTTTTATTTTTTATTTTTTTATAACCGTCGTGCACACAGCACTATGTATTGCATCACTAACGCTTTTTCTTCTAGGCCGTTCAAGCCACTTTCAGGCTGGAGGAGATAACTAATGCTTGCTACCAGCAAATAGACGATGAGAGAAAGAAGCGAGCAACAGCCATGCACACACTCACCGTTGCTGAGCAAACCGCTAAAAAACTGAAGAAAAAGCTAGCCGAGGAAGAACATGCTCGGAAAAGTGCTGACTCAGCTTTGGAGAACACCCAAAGGCAGGCCGAGGACCAGAGGAAACGCCTGCGAGATGCTAATGACCAGCTGGCAACTGCCCAGGAACAGATATCAACTCTGAAGAAATAACTGGAGGAAGCCCAGAGACTCAGAGACCAAGCTGAAAAAGCTAAGGCTGAGGTTGAGAAAGCAAAAGTTGAGGCTGAAAAAGAAAAAGACCAAGCCGAACAGCATGGATACGACGTCGGCGTTGCTGAAACCGAGGATAACTCCTGGGCTGAAGTGCCAGTCGTATGCCGAACGTACTGTGCCCAGACTTGGGAAGAAGCTCTCAACCGAGCTGGGGTTGAGTCTTCATCCGAGCTGAGAAGACCAGAAAACGTTTACTTCCCCCCAGCTATACGAGTCTCTAGCTCTTCTTCTCAACAAAAAGAGGCATCCTCCATAGTTGCTGATTCGGCCAAAGAAGCACAACCTCAGAATCCTTCCTCTCTCAATCAACAGAAGCAACCTGAAGTGCCTGAAGTTACAAAAGATAGTTCCTCGGATAAAGCAGCAGAGGGGCCTAAGGATGGAACAGCCTCTCAAAGCTTTGAACAGGCCTTAGCTTCAACCACCTTACCTGCAGTAGAAGCTCCAAAGGAAAAAGAGAAAGCTGTTCCTCCAGAGGCAACTGGCAAAGCCCCCCAACCCAAGCTCCAAATAAAATTAAAGCCATAGTTGACATAGTTAAATTTCCCTTATTTTTCAATTTATTTTTCTTCATTTTTTTTTTTTTAAGATGCTTTTAATTGTGATGTGTACTTCCCTTTCTAGATTTATATAAGATGTTGTTACTTTATTTATCACTTGTATAATTTCTGCACGAATATTCTTTGTTTTTACATGATCCCAGGTTATAAAAGAACAAAATCTGATACTATAAGGGAAAATTTGTATGTTAATTTGAAACGAAAGCAGACTATAATAGTAAACTACACAGCCCCACAAAGGCTTGCTTTCAATTCATTAAAAAGTGTCCATATTTGAGAAAGTATTCTAAATGCTTAGCCCAGGGAGGTATTGGGCACCTTAAAATGCTTTAAGTGATGCTCATGGAGCTTGCTTTCGTACACAATTCTAATTGCACAGGCCTTATTTAAAAAGCATTGATCCCTACTAAGTTTGTTGTATAAATAATCTGTCATACTGTAGTTCTTATTTAATACTTCAATAGATGTCAAGATGTACTAATTTCATTAAGTTTATGGTCCGAGAACCTGACATAACTTAGTTTCTATTTAATACTTCAATAGTTGTCATAGTGTATTAATTTCCACTAAGTTTGTGGTCCGAGGACCTAACATAACTTAGTTTCTGTTTAATACTTCTATAGTTGTCATAGTGTATTAATTTCCACTAAGTTTGTGGTCCGAGGACCTGACATAACTTAGTTTCTGTTTAATACTTCAATAGATTGACTAATACAAGTTGCAGAATTAAAACAAGTTGTAAAAAGAAGTAAAACAGAACTGTTCTTATTAATAATAATACCTCTTTAGATTGCTTACATTCCATGGATGAAGTACAGTTTTTTCATCTAAGTCCTCCAAGTAATAAGCATTTATTCCTGCTACAGATGTGATACGATATGGTCCTTCCCAACTAGGCCCTAACTTCCCCCAGGCTGGATTTTTGGTAATTCCCAAGATTTTTCTCAATACCAAATCTCCTGGGGCTAACGGCCTCAACTTGACATTTGCATCATAACCCTGTTTTAGCTTGTGTTGGTAGTAGGCCAATTGAACCATCGCATTCTCTCGTCATTCCTCTATCAAGTCTAGATTCTTCTTCAACAGTTCATCATTTCCATCCGAAGTGAAAGTACTGGTCCTTAGTGTGGGAAAGCCCGTTTCAAGAGGGATCATAGCCTCAGCCCCGTACGTCATTGAAAATGGGGTTTCCCCCGTTGACTGCCGAGGTGTTGTTCGATATGTCCAGAGGACATGTGGCAGCTCCTCCACCCATTTTCCCTTTGCATCATCCAACCTTTTTTTGAGCCCACTCACTATGACCTTGTTGACAGCCTCGGCCTGCCCATTTTCCTGTGGATAGGCCGGAGTGGAATATCTGTTCTTTATCCCCAGGTCGGAACAATACTTTCTGAAAGCCTTGCTATCAAATTGAAGACCATTATCCGAGATGAGAGCTTGAGAAACCCCAAATCGCGTGATGATATTCTTCCAGACAAACCTCTTGACATCCACATCCCTGATATTAGCCAGAGGCTCAGCTTCGACCCACTTCGTGAAATAGTCCGTGCCAACTAGCAGATATTTTTTATTTCCTACTGCTTTAGGGAAATGGCCAACAATGTCTAAGCCCCACTGAGCAAAAGGCCAAGGACTAGAAAGAGGATTAAGAACTCCCCATAGCTGATGGATATTAGGTGCGAATCTTTGACATTGATCACACTTCTTAACATACTCTTGTGCTTCCTTTTGCATGTCTGGCCACCAATACTCCTGAGTAATTGAACGGTGAGATAAAGATCTCCCTCCAGTGTGACTCCCACAGATCCCTTCATGTAGCTCTTCTAGAAGTGCCTCTGAGGCTTCAGGGTGTACACAAAGTAAATATGGCCCAGAGTAAGAGCGTTTGTATAACTTTTTGTCCTCGGACAGCCAAAATCGAGGAGCTTTTCTTCGTATCTTTTCAGATTCTGACTTGTCCTCGGGCAGTATATCATTCTCAAGGAATAACAGTATTGGATCCATCCAACTACGCGCCGAATTGATTTGGTTGACCTGAAGCGAGTCCCCTGCTACTGGGGTGGGTGTGTTTAAGTCTTCAACCATTATCACCCGGGGTAAGTTCTGCGCCAAGGAGGTAGCAAGGGTAGCCAAAGAGTCCGCATGGGCATTTCCACTTCTAGGGACATGGGATAATTCAAAAAACTCAAAATCCACTTGCATACGCCTAACCTGATTCAAGTACCCCTGCATTCTGGTGTCCCGAGCTTCCAATTCCCCTTTAACTTGGCCCATGGCCAATCCTGAATCCGAGAACATCTCCACTATTTTTCCACCCAGTTTCTTAACCATCGTCATCCCCAGTAATAAAGCTTCATACTCTGTCTCGTTGTTAGTAGCTGAGAATCCCAACCTTAAAGACTTCTCGATAACGACCTCTTCAGGAGATATCAGAACCAGCCCCACTCCAGACCCCCTCTGATTTGCTGCTCCATCCACATACACTTTCCAGGGTGAGGCATGTTGTGCGGAGATAAGGCCAACTGATTTTTCATCCATGCCATGTGGGCTTGCTTCTATTTCTTCAGGGCCTTCAGCAAATTCAACCACCAGGTCGGCGAGAACCTAACCCTTCACAGAAGTACGAGGCATATACTTAATATCAAAAGCCCCTAGAATTGTACCCCACTTGGCAACCCTGCCAGTGTAGTCTGCACTCCGAAGTACTGCTTTGAGCTGATACTAAGTTAGGACGACCACAGTGTGTGCCTGGAAGTAATGGGGAAGTTTCCTTATAGCGTGCACCACTGCCAAAATGGCTTTTTCCAACGGCAGATAACGTACTTCGGCCTCATGAAGCGACTTGCTCACATAATAGACTGGCCGTTGTATGCCATTATCTACTCGTATCAGAATAAAACTAATCGCATAAGTGGCTATCGCCAAGTAAGAAAAAAGGACCTCATCCACCTCAGGACTAGACATAATGGGTGGCCGAGGTAGATATTCTTTAAGCTGCTGAAATGCCAGTACGCACTCCTCTGTCCATTCGAATCCTTTCCATTTGTGGAGTAAAAGGAAAAAAGGTCTGCACCTATCCGCCGACCTGGATATGAATCTATTCAAAGCAGCAGTCATCCCAGTCAACCTCTGGACTTCCTTGGGATTCCGAGGTGGTTGCAAGCTACTTATGGCTCTAATTTGATCGGGGTTCACCTCAATTCCTCAGTGAGTCACCATGTAGCCCAAAAACTTCCCTGAGCTTACCCCAAATGAGCACTTGGATGCGTTCAGTCGCAATTTGTGTTTCCTTAAAATCTCAAAAGTGTTGGTGAGGTCTGTCACATGCTCGGCCACTACCCTGCTCTTCACAACCATATCATCAATACAAACTTCGATGCTCCTGTCCAGCTGTGGCTCAAACATCTTCGTCATCATCCGCTGGTAAGTAGACCCCGCATTCTTTAAGCCAAAGGGCATTACCTTGTAGTGATAATTTCCAGTGGGATTGAGAAAAGCAGTCTTCTCCTGATCATCCAATGCCAGTGGGATCTGATGATAGCCCTAAAAGGCATCTAGGAAGCTCATCCGAGGATGGCCTACCGTTGCATCCACCAGCTGATCTATACGGGGCATAGGAAAAGGGTCTTTTGGACAAGCTTTATTTAGGTCAATGAAATCAACACATACGCGCCATTTTTCATTTTTCTTTTTCACCACGACCGTATTAGCCAACCATTGGGGGTAGAACACCTCCTTGATAGCCCCTGCCTGTTTGAGCTTGGTCACCTCGTCTCTGATAGCCTCGGCATGCACTTTGGAAGGATACCGAGGTGGCTGTTTCTTCGGAATAACAAAGGGATTGACATTCAAATGATGACAAATGAAATCTGGATCCACCCCTGAGGCTTCGTAAGCATTCCATGCAAACACATCAACGTTTCTCCTAAGGACCTCAACCAACTGCTCATTTTCTAACAAAGGCAACTGTGCTCCAACCTGAAAGTACTTATCTGGATTATCATCAACACCTAATCATACCCATCGGAATGACCGATCTACCCTCAAAACTCACCAACGGGAAGCTATAGGCTGTTAGATCCTAGGGTCTCAAATTCAACCCCCTATACAGGCCAGGATACATCACCTCGGCTGCGTTCCCCTCATCAATCATCACCCTTCTCACATCATACCCCCCGATCCTAAGCGTAACCACCAAAGCATCATCATGTGGTTGTATGGTTCCTTTCTTATCTTCATCTGAAAAACCCAACACCAGTGAGGTGCCCAGTCTGGCTCTCTTCGACACTGAACTGGAGCCCTCATCCGAACAATAAGATACAGAAATTACCCTGGAAGGACAAGATCCTGTTCTTCCCGGGGCGGCAAATATAACGTTTATCGTGCCTAGGAGGGGTCCTGATGAGGCATTTCCTCGAAATGTCGAACCTGCTTGACTTCCTCGGCCACTGGAATGATGCAGAAGCTGGGTCAACTTCTCTTCTCGGACCAGCTGTTCCAAGTGGTCCCACAGATTTCTGCAATCTTCAGTAGTATGTCCATGATCCTAGTGATATTGGCAGTAAAGGTTTTGATTACGTTTCGCAGGATCCCCTGCCATCCTATTGGGCCATCTGAAGAATGGTTCGTTTTTTATCTTTTCCAGAACCCGTTGTACTGGTTCTCGGAACACGACATTAACCACCTGGGAATTGGCAGATCCTGATTGCCCGCCAAAGTCCCTCCGAGGTCGGTTGTTATTATACCGGTCTGACCTGAAATCCCTCCTCTCCTGAGGGACCACCTTGGACTTTCCTCTACCCTGTATCTGATCCTCCTTTACTCTTCTATACTTGTCAATCCGGTCCATAAGCTGTCGCACGCTGGTAACAGGTTTACCAGTCAGAGATCTCCTCAGATCATGCTCGGTTGGAAGGCTCTCCTTAAAGGTATTAATGGCCATGTCATCATAGGCTCCATCTACTTCGTTGAACATTTCCCAGTATTTATCAGAATAGGCCTTCAGGGTTTCCCCTTCCAGCATAGACATGGATAATAACGATCCCAAGGGCTGAACAACCCTCCTGCAGGTGATAAAGCGGGCACCAAAAGCTTGGGTGAACTTCTCAAAAGAGTCAATAGTATTCGCTCTCAAACCGTTGAACCATCTCATCGCCACTGGACCTAGGCTAGATGGGAAAACTTTGCACATCAAGGCCTCGTCCTTAGCATGGACGGCCATTCTCTGACTGAAATGACTAACATGTTCCACTGGATCTGTTCGACCATTATAAATGGTGAACGCAGGCTGATGGAACCGCCGAGGAAGATTTGCATCCTCAATGCGTCGCGTGAAGGGTGATTTGGAAACCTGACTCAATGCTTTGTTCAGGGCATCATTCCCTAAGCCTTGGCGAGGCAGACTCTTATATTTTCGTTCACGGCGGTACTCCTCATCATACGAAAAAGACTCACTGGGTGGAGTTCTTGACCTCTGTCTGTAACTGGTGTCATCTGACTCCTCAGAGGATTACCCAGAGTTGTGAGCCATACGCTTCCGTCGCTCGTGTCGTAATTCCCTTTTTAATCTGTTAATCTCATGCTGCATGTCCCTGTCGTTCTTTACGTGGGAAATATGGCTTTTCCCCCGAGACTGACTTCTGTCAGTGTGGGTTGTTCGCGCACTTCCCTCACGATCCCCTCTTTGTTCATGGATTACCAACGGATTACCATGCTGAGAGCCCATAGACTCTGCCTGGTGTGGATTAACATCCACCTGCTGTGGGCCCACCACTAGCTGCTGTAGTGCTCCCCCTTCCATCACAAACGTTGCACTTGCCTTTCCTTACAAACAGATCAAGCTCTTCCCACAGACGACGCCAATTGTAGGGACTCAAATTGTATTGGACCCAGAATAGGGATGAGTTTTTAGTCCAACAAGCCCAAACAATAAATTTTTAGAGAGTGGGCGAAAGAACTAGTTCAATTTAGTAGAAAAGGTCATGATTATTATGCAGCAAAGGAAGATTCAAACTAATCAAACGATGAAAATTCTCCTCAGCTAGGTCTCAGGGGATATTTTTCTGGGTTTTTATCGTGTTCTTCTCTTTTTCCAAAAGTCCTCTCTATTGTCACCCACTTTCCTGTTATATACTGCGTTCCTCACCCCATTTTCACCGTACACGTGTAGGTTCTATTCTGGGAAATCCTTTCTGTCTCATCCAGCACCTCCCGGAACCTTCGCTCAGTAGCCATAAGGCTGCTTGGTTACTGTTCAGGTATCACCTCCACATTAATGCGGCCAGAGAGTTAGCTGGGAAGCATTTAATGTGGAGGTAGCACCTTTAGAAGATATTTGCTATCTTTCCTGGTTCCTCCTTTGTTCTATATTCACTTTCCAGTTCGTATACAACTTTGCGGAGTACCTTGAATACTAAGATAGTTACATCCACCTCAGACCATGATATCCTCGGTGGATTTTATCCTCGGACGCGTTTTGGGCCACTATTCATGAGTTACATCCCTTTTTCTTATATTACTCACACAATACCTTTATTTAACCATCCTCGGATAAGTGAATGTCCTCGAACTGGGCCGTTGGGCCACAAGCCCATTCCCTACGATTTCTACATCATCTTTTTGGATAACCGGCCCCACATTTAGTAACCTCCATAATCCATTTTCTCATGCTATGATAATTGTTCTACAATGATAGCTCTTTATCATGAGTCCAAATCTTCTGTCCCACTTTTCCTGTTCCACTCTATACTCCACCAATAAATATTTGCCACGTGTTCACCTAATTAATTGAATACTATCATTATTGACTTATTAATACTACAATTATTAATTAATAGTAGTATGTAATTAATTAGGTGAAAATGTGGCAAGTATTTGTTGGTAGAGTATAGAGTGGAGTAGGAAAAGTGGGACAGAAGATTTGAACTCCTTTATCATCAAGTTAAAATACCAATTGATTTTTAGTATAGGCAAAGTTTGAATTTTATAATTTTTACTCATTAATAAATAATTTTACTAATTAAATTAATTGGAACCCACAACATATTGAATAATTAGACTAAAACAATAAAGAACGAACTGCCACAACAATTTTTTTCTTTTATTTAGTTTTTTTGACAGGAGACTATTTTTGCTTTTAACTACCTCCATTTTGTTGGGACGAGTCTAATGTACCTACAACCAAATGATTATGGACTATATCAGTTTTACTTTGTAAAAAACAGAATTTTTTAATATTTATTTAAGCATTTGATGGCACGGTCAAAATGACTTTGGACATGAAAAGAAAAATGAGTTAATACAATCAATTGATAAAATCTCTTATTCTTATTCGTATTCTATAATAAGAGATTTAAAGTTCGAGCCATCTGAAATAAAAAATTGATTGGTGTGTCATGATAATAAGAGTCATCACCATATAATTGACGCTATAAATTGAAATTCTACACTTTCTATAAATTATAAAAAAAAAAATCCAATATTTCTCATTTAATCAAATAGCTTAAGTAAGATTTTCAAATTACATCAAATATGGGAAAAAATAACTTATAAGCAAATTACAATCAAATCCTTAAATGCCGATTGAGTCTCAAAAATTAGTTCCGAACAAATGATGTTTGTACCAAATGTTATAGATTGCATTTGGAAAGTCACAAAAAAGCCATATTTTTTGGGTCTTTTTTTTAGTGGATCCCATACCATAATAAAAAATAAAAGAAAAGGAAAAAACATAACACACCCAATGCACACAATCATATTTCCAGATTCTCAAAAAAATAAAAAAAATAAAATAAAATAAAATTTCCCATCTGAAATTAGGTGTTTGGACCGAGTTTGAATCAAATGAAGAAGTGGGGTCAGAACTTGCGACCAATGAACAATGATAATTTAGGTGGTTGTTTTTGTTGAGTGCATGAAATGATGTACAGGGGTTGAGCATCGATCGTGATGAACTATTGGAGTTTTGTGTTGGTGGTGGCGAAATGCATGGAGGATTTTGATTTTCCAAATATGACGACATTACATTACATTCACGTGATTTCAATAATTTATAATTACCCTTGAGGGTGATTCCACAACTAAAGTACATAATTCCACAGAGATACTTTCTTTTTCTCTTTTTGCTTAATATATATGTTACAAAGAGTAGACACTTACCAAAACACGTTTGGTCACATAACATGACAAGGACAGGATACTCGGTGTACATCAACACCTTAAACTACCTAAAGTACATAATTCCTCGAAAGAATATGTACTATTTAATATCAACAATCTTAAACTAGCACCACCATTTGGAACGTACATATGTGTTACTATAAAGAAATATGACAAAAAAAAGGTGGTACAGAAGATTTGGACTTAGAAAAGGAAACTTTTTAGGAACGATTGATAATGGATGATTTTACTAATTATTAATTGGGGGGAACATTCTTATGCCCCTGACCAGGGCTAGGACCACCGCCACTTGCTTCTGTTTTTTGAGTATATTTGTATCTATGTCCTCCGCCATAGGAGCTTAGCCCTGAATTCTTACTCTCTGTCACCCTCTTAGGTAATTCTTCAGAGACATCTTGAGTGTGCCCATTATTACTAGGCAACCCAAATTCATTCAGTGGCCGTGCTTCTGTGACATAATGCATGGAGCTCAACCAGAACGAAACAAGAAAAATGAAAAAGAAGGTAGCAAATGCGAATCCTCTACCCATTCTAGATATGTTTATGGTACTCAGAATAAGGAGATATATTATTTTTGTGTGAATGTGCGCCTGTGGTGGTGCTTTATTTATAGTATTTGAGGGACTTGTTATACCGTGTAAATGCATGCATCGCTTAGAGACATGTGTGTAATTCTGGATTTGGAATTCATGAGTTGCCACGCCACATCGAGTTCATGCTAGGCAGCCAGAAAAGGTAGGTTCATTGCAGCATGAGAACTTGGAAGGCATTTGCAAAAAAGCAAACTGTAGCCGACGTAAAAGTTTAGTCTTTAAAAGGACAGCACGAATTTAGAGTCAAGTGAGGACTTTCTTTCTGCGCCAGCAGGCAGACACCATTGACCATTGTGGTATAGAGGTGATATTGTGAGGTAAGTAACTTCATATGTGATGATTGATGTGGCAACATGCATGATGGGATGCAATGATATATATGTGAACATAATATGATGAGCAAGAGATGTGATGTTGTGATGCTATGATGTGATGAGCATGTGATCATCGTCATGAATGCAACGTAATGCAGTTTGAAATGAATGGATGATGTGATGAATGTGGGTGCATTTTAATCTCTTCTTGCATACTTAGGGTGTGTTTGGATGCCGCTTATTTTACTAAAACTGAAAACTTATGATTAAAAGTACCATAGATAAATGTAAAAGTTAGTTAAAATAATACAATAAGGTCCATAAATAATACTAAAAAGTGCAATGAAGCCAGAAATAGTAATAAAAATAAACTGAATAGTAAAATAATTTTAATTTTTAATCGGGTCCTAAACCCACACTTATGATAGCCCATTAGAAAATTCCTTCACAAAATTAGACTGGGAACATAAGAGTGGAGGTTGGCTCATTGGCTAGGCTAACTTGAGTACCAAACACCTTCTTAAGACTTACCCTAGCTTCGAATCTAGTATCTACTGTATAGATCTCTGCTAAGACTACAAGTTGATTCTTGGACTTAATTTAGGTGGTAGCTCCCAACCCGCTCTCCAGTCCATTTGACTGAGCCGTACTTTCTAAATAATAATCTTGTGTCTAGCTATGATGTTGAGCCTACACTATTAAAATAATCATATGACCCCCTAAGCCTCACCAAAATTACCAGAGTATCTCTATCTCCAGAACCACTAAAATGACTAGATTACCCTCAGATATTACAAAAATTATTTAATACCCAAAACCTCTAAAATAACTAAATTATCAACAAAATTCACAAGATTTATTAGAATGCCCCTATAACTACTAAAATGATCATATTACACAAACACCGGATGATTCACATATTACAAAAATTACAAAAACACCCTCAAATTTATTAAAATGACCAAATTACCCCTAATCTACACCTAAATGACAACAATGCTCCTATAATCACTAGATTTGCCCAACCATCCCCAAATGATCAAAATACCACTAAACGTAAAAATTAAAGTCACTAAATTAACCCATATCACATCAAAATAACCAAAATACCCAGAAGGCTTGAACTACTAATATCACTAGATTAATTCCAAATTATCCTAAATCAGTCAAATAACACTCAAGGCCATGTAAAAGACCAAAAAAGACCCTCAAATCTTACACAAACACCGGATGATTCACATATTGGACTTCAAACCCCATGTTTTGGAGTTATAGGCGAGTTGTGGTGCTCACTCACTCCTATCCTATAATCCTATCTACGGTCTCAAATCACCTTTTTTTTTTTTTTTTTGGAAAAAATAAAAAGGATCATCTAAGTTCTAACTCCATATTATTTTTCAGCAATCTATCTTCATTTGTGCTTGGACAGAATGTAAATGAAGACTTTCTTCTTTTAACTTTCAATTGTTGTTTTTAAAAAATATATTATTTGATTGTCCTTGCATGGTCCTTGCTTGGTACGATTTAAATGAAGTTCTCTTTGCATTTTACGATTTTATTGTCGAAGTTCTCTTTTCTTAAGTCCCGTAATCCGTTTTACATGCAGATAGTACGTACGTTTCAACTTGTAATATTTCGTTCAAAACAAAACATAGATATAAGATATTCTTATTTTCATGGAACGTTGGATTTGCGTTAAGGCCCACTTGTTATTACCAATCTTCTGAAGTTCTTTCTTTTCTTTCATTCTATACCTTTTAATTTTATGGGCTATTTCAGCCCAGCCTTTTCTATCACTTTACTATATTGTCCTTGAGAAAGGATATATAAGATTCCAACTCCGAGTGCGTTTAATTATACGTTGGAAAATACATATCCAATTTTTTTGATGGATGAAATACATATAAAATTTGTTTTATGCTAATATTATCATTTGCCTTGATCCTTAATGTAATGATGACCAAAAAACCAAAACCATAATATATCTGTATGATTTTGTTGAGACACGCATGGGATAATCATAGAAGAGCCAAAAATTATTTCTCAACTTCAAACTTGTTTTATAAGACAATAATACATTTACATTACGTGAATGACTAACAATAACCCTCGAGGGTGATTTATTGACTACACCACACTTACTTTTTTTTGGTACGACTCCATACAGATAGTATACTTACCGAAACAAGTTTGCTCACATAAACATGACAAAGATAGCTCAGAGTAGAACACTCTTAAACTTGAACTACTTGCAGTAGTTGTACAAGAATATGTAGTAATAACAAGTACGTACCAACCATCTAAAAAAACACACCACCTTTTGGAACGTGAAATTGGACAAATAAAAGAAGACCCTTGGGGAGCAATTGATAATGGAAATCACTGATAATCACTGGGAACATTCTTATGCCCTTCACCAGGGCTAGGTCCAGGCTTCGTAATTTCTGCTGTAACTCGAGAGAATTTGTAACTATGTCCTCTGCCACCTGAGCCTAGCCCTGATGAACTCTCTATCTTAGATAATTTTTCAAAGACACCCCAAGTCTCTCCAGCATTACTAGGCACCCCTAAACCATTTAGTGGTCGTGCTTCTGTGATGCAAGGCATGGAGCTCAACCAGATGGAAACAGTAAGAATATAAAACAAGGTACAATATTTGAGCCCACCCATTATATATAGCTTACGGCTTACCATATGTTATGCTGTTCAGTTTGAATGTGCATATATGAGAAAAGAATGGCATGGTGGTGCTCTATTTATATAGTATTCGAGTACAATTCATATGCACTGCTAATATTGAATTTGAAACTGATCATGAATGAGCTTGTTCATGCTAGGCGGCCAAAAAAAGGCACTTGCCAACAAGCAAACTCGAAAGCGACATTAAAGTATTTTTGAAAATGACAGCACGAATTACAGATTTGCAGTCAACTAAGCTCTTTCTTTAGTATACGTTTGGGTCTAAATTAAAAAGTCAACTTATTTTACTATTTAATTTATTTTTGCTATTATTTATGAGTTCTATTACACAACTAATAGTTTGTTTTAATGAAATCTCCCTATTACACAAAACAAAATCTTGGCGACATGTTTTCAACAAAGCATGTGTTAATCACCCTCAATTTCAATAAACCAAGTGTCAAATGCATAATAGTGAATGATGCTTTAGAAAGCAATGTCCAATTAAATCAAATGGAGCTTTTTAGAGGGTAGTGTGCTTTTTGTGTGACCTTAGATAACAAATACTTTAATCTATCAATCAATTTCATACTCTAAACTCCATATTCAACACCCTTTCTCTCCATCCATATGAAACATGGAAATCAATGCATGATTTAAGATATTGTGAAACCTAAATAGTGAGAATTGACATATTGATGTAAATGCGAACCGAACCATAACGAGTTTAGATGACTTTTGCTAAATATTACGTATTAATAGCTCTTTGAAAATTATCACGGCACACCCTTGGCGCGATGGTCACTCCACAAGTTTAAAAGAGTACTAACGAGGGCCATATTCCCTCGCAAAAATTCAAATATCGTCGCAAAAGGTTATTAGCGAGGGCATTCCACCATCGTTATTGAACAAACTTGCCCTCACAAATATATTACCAAATGACGAGAAAAGTCTACGACTTATTTTTAGCGATGAGAAGCAATCGTCATTAACAACTATTTGTGAGAACCTTCATACCCTCACAATTAATTATTTGCGAATTCCAAATTGACGACATAATTTTTAAAGACAAATAGTGTCGTCGCTAAAATTTATTTGTGAGGGCTTTTGATCCCTCACAAGTAGTTAGAAATAATAGTGACGACGTTAAGCTGTCACTTAAAACGTTTCTGCAAGGAAGTTAAGTGGTGTCGCTATTTTATAAATTGCGAGGAACTTTGTCGTCACTATAAAGTTATTTATGACCAAATTTTTATGTCAATGATAATATTTTATATATTTTATTATTTATTTATTTTATATCATTTTTGTTTAACTATCCTGTTACAATAGTACAATGATTACTAAAAATTGATCCATTGAAACATATAAATTCTTATAAGTTCAAACTTTAAAATATAGAATATACAAAGAAAACCTGAAATTAAACCATGACATAAAAATATTGTTTTAAAACAACTAGAATTATGAAAAGATCTATATTAGTTTTCCTCTAGGTCACCCTCCAAGTTGCTTTCGACCTCCATGTTATTGTTTGAGTTGTCCTCTTCATCTCTGCTAGTACCATCCTTAAAAAAAAAAAAAAAAAAGAAAAAAAAAAAGTATTAAACATGAGTTAAAATGAAACAATTAAAGTGAATTTGTATTTGTATCAATGCTTCAATAAATAAGTACACATATTACTATATCAAATATAATCATATAATATATCATAAACAACAATAATAACTTTTTTTTTTAATTTAACAATAATAATAATTTAATTTGATTACTTAAACCACTATCAAAATTAAATATAAATTAAAATAATATAACAATTGTGAAAAATGTAAACCACAAATAATGGTTAGAGAGAGTGCAAGAGAGATAGAGAGAATTTATGACATGTATTTCATTTATACTCACCCCTCATTCTCCATCCATCCATTTATCCACCATCTTTTTCCAAAAGGGTGTAGGAATGAAGGAAGGACCATTCTTGAGGTCTTCTGTTTTGTTGCAGCAAGTTGTAGTTTTTGGTGTTGAACCTTGGCATGCAACATTTAGATCAAGAGCAGCAACCACCACTATGAGTTTTTGAGTACACCTGCTTCTGTTGTAATATTTGTTTCTTCACAGCTGAGGATCCATTTTCTAATAAACTTGGAACCTCAAGTATCTGTAACTAATTAAACTCAGTTAAAATATGTGTAAAGCATCAAATTAAATATAAGCCATGAAGATGAAGAAAAGATTCTCTTAATGCCATTCTAGATGTAGTACTGTAAAACAATTCAGGAAGTGGCATTAATTTAGGAATATAATGCTAGACATTGGCTACTATTACTAGCATTCATCTTATAACAGCATTCGCCTAGTGTTTATAAGTTGTATTTTGTGTGTTAGTTTAACAATATAGAAAAAATTGTGTCAGGACTAACACTAGAAGTATTATTATTACCACCAATACCTTACAAGTGAAATGAAGTCGGTATATATGACCATACATCCCAGCAATGACCACTAGCCAACATTATAAAATTGAATAATGTCACAACTTGCATCATCAGTGGGCTTATTTCTAACTAGGTTAGAGAACATGACAACAGCACTGCCAGCCTCAGCAGAAACCAAGCTGACTTATTTGGTTCAAAGTGTCATTGCTGTTAAGAGCTTAATGGTTTTCATAGTATCATAGGCCACATCAGACCTGAAATTTGCTTTTCCCAACTTCATTATAGCAATGTCAGATGTTGAGTGGATTCAAGGCTGGCTCAGCAGGTTACTAAGATGCAGCAGAGCATACTTTTGGTGTCAACTTACTAACAAAGGTAACTTAAGGTGCATTTGTCACCAAAGAATGTTTTTTAATGACCACAGGAAGCAGTGTACTTGATGATAAGACACTATTTAACATTCATAATATATTTCAGCAACACAGTTAGAAGGCCCTTTCAGGTTGCAAAAATCATGTTGTAGGACAGAAATTCTTGCAACTCTTGCAATTATGAAACGGAAGTATACAATGGACGTAATTAGTCATTTCATTCACTGGACAGCTCCATTCTAGAAGTAGGTTCTAAATGAAGTAATGAACACTCACCAATCAAAGCAATTCAACTCCGTTCAACTAAGTATTAATCCCAATTAAATTAGGGCCGGCTATCATCAATCAAGCCAGCGAGGAATTCTTTCACCCTCCAATAGATAACAACAGGAACATTACCAAGTGAGGCAGAGTCTAACAAGCTATTGAAACATTGCTGATACAATGGGTTAGGGAGGTTGCTAGGGGCAGAGTCTAACAAGCTATGGCGGCGGCGGCGGCTACAGCTAGGGTGATGGCGGTGGAAGCGGCTAGGGCTAGGGAGGTTGCTAGGGGCAGTGGAGATGTGAGAGAGAGCTCCGCATGGTGAAGATGAAAATGGGTTAGGGAGAAAAAAAAGGAAAAAGGAAAAGAAAATGGAGTTGGATGGGAAATGAAAAATGGGTTTTTAACTTTTAAGAGCTTGAGAAGTGGGAGCCGAATGAAAAGAAAGAAAAAAAAAATTAAAGAAAAAAGCTTTGGGGAAAAAAAAGGTGGGAAATGAAGAATAGGGGGAAATTTTGTGCGGCAATGAAAAAATTGGGGGGAAGCATATAGCAACGTTTTTATGAAACATGTCTATGCAACACATAGATTAATTAATAAAATAAAAATGAAATAAATTAGATACAATTCACACATTTGAATAGTTGGCCAAAAATAGATAATAAAAAATATTAATTATTTTAAGTCACATGTTAAAAGAAAAATATGTAATCACCACAATAAGCTAAGAAAAATATGTAATCCCCACAATGAGCTAAATCATATATAATAAATTAAAAATTTTAAATTTAAGGGCTCTTGGCATTTGATTTGGGGAGAACTCGTTTCATAATAGGTTTAGTATTAAACCTCATGGGCTAATGAAATCATGAAGGAGGTCTCTTTTTGTGTAATCGCTTAGTTCAATCCTCATTAATTGACAAATCACATCATTCACTATAGAATGATGGCATCTTGATGGTGGCTAGGAGTCTCTCCAAAATGTGACTGCAACTTGGGAAATGTTGGGATTTCCATTCCATCTTAGTGTCACTCCAGGCTGTCACATGTTTTTCAAAACAGTTTTCAAACTAAAACCTTTTTTTTCCTTTAAAATCAAAACCATGAATATCTTTACACATGTATTGTTCTTGGTGCAACATGTATCATTATTTGGATGTTCCATGAGTATTTTGCTCATTTTGTAGTTTCGATAGCATTTTGTTCAATTGGAGGTTCTAATTTTCAAAATTTTCATTTTAAAGGTAAGTTGCAAGTAGGTATCAGTTTGAATCACACATAAGAGTGACAGGGGGTTATCAATATATATATTGTATTAAGAATATAAAGTTGGGTTCAAGTTACATGTGTTGTAACTCTAAAAAATGTTATATCACCCAATAACATATTAGTGAATTCATATTTTAAAAATCCAACCATTGGATTACATGTTCTATATGTTCTTCACATACATGCCAATTTTCATGCCAATCGGTTGTAATTTACCATTTGATCTATGAACTCGTTTTTTATGCATTATTTTAAACTACTAAAACTTGAATCTAGACAATTGATTGATGGCATAACTATTAATCTTTGATCAAATTTAAATTTTGTAAGCATGAAAAATATACGAAGATAATGTAATCTAACGGTAGATTTGTCAAAATTCACATCGAATTAAGAAATATAGGTTTGGGTTCAAGTTACACCTGCTGTAATTCTAAAAAATGTTACACCACCCAATAACTTATTATTGAATTCGTATTTTGAAAATCCAACCATTGGATTACATGCTCTATATGTTCTTAACATGCATGCCAATCGGATGTAATTTACCATTTGATCTATAAATTTATCTTTTATGCATTATTTTAAACTACAAAAACTTGAATCTAGACAATTGATTGATAACATGGCTATTAATCTTTGATCACCTTGAAATTTTGTAAGCATGAAAAATATATGAAGATAATGTAATCTAATAGTAGATTTGTCAAAATTCACATTGAATTAAGAAATATAGGTTTGGGTTCAAGTTACACCTGATGTAATTCTAAAAAATTTTACACCACCCAATAACTTATTATTGAATTCATATTTTAAAAATCCAACCGTTGGATTACATGCTCTATATGTTATTAACATGCATGACAATTTTCATGCCAATTGGATATAATTTACCACTTGATCTATAAACTTATATTTTATGCATTATTTTAAACTACAAAAACTTGAATCTAGACAATTGATTGATGACATGACTATTGATCTTTGATCACCTTGAAATTTTGTAAGCATGAAAAATATACAAAGATAATGTAATCTAACGGTAGATTTGTCAAAATTCACATCAAATTAAGAAATATAGAGTTGGGTTCAAGTTACACGTGTTGTAACTCTAAAAAATGTTACATCACCCAATGACTTGTTAATGAATTCATATTTTGAAAATCCAACCATTGGATTACATGTTCTATATGTTCTTAACATGCATACCAATTTTCATGACAATTGGATGTAATTTACCGTTTGATCTATAAACTTATCTTTTATGCATTATTTTAAACTACAAAAACTTGAATCTAGACAATTGATTGATGACATGGCTATTAATCTTTGATCACCTTGAAATTTTGTAAGCATGAAAAATATATGAAGATAATGTAATCTAACAGTAGATTTGTCAAAATTCACATCGAATTAAGAAATATAGGTTTGGGTTCAAGTTATACTTGACGTAATTCTAAAAAATTTTACACCACCCAATAACTTATTATTGAATTCATATTTTGAAAATCTAACCATTAGATTACATGCTCTATATGTTCTTAAAATGCATGCCAATTTTTATGCCAATCGGATGTAATTTACCATTTGATCTATAAACTTATCTTTTATACATTATTTTAAACTACAAAAACTTGAATCTAGAGAATTGATTGATGACATGACTGTTGATCTTTGATCACATTGAAATTTTGTAAGCATGAAAAATATACAAAGATAATGTAATCTAACGGTAGATTTGTCAAAATTCACATCGAATTAAGAAATATAGAGTTGGGTTCAAGTTACACGTGTTGTAACTCTAAAAAATGTTACATCACCCAATGACTTGTTATTGAATTCATATTTTGAAAATCCAACCATTGGATTACATGTTCTATATGTTCTTAACATGCATGCCAATTTTCATGCCAATCGGATGTAATTTACCATTTGATCTATAAACTTATCTTTTATGCATTATTTTAAACTACAAAAATTTGAATTTAAATAATTGATTGATGACATGACAATTAATATTTGATCACCTTGAAATTTTGTAAGCATGAAAAATATATGAAGATAATTTAATCTAATGGTAGATTTGTCAAAATTCACATCAAATTAAGAAATATAGAGTTGGGTTCAAATTACATGTGTTGTAACTCTAAAGAATGTTACATCACCCAATAACTTATTATTTAATTCATATTTTGAAAATCTAACCATTGGATTACATGTTCTATATTTTCTTAACATGCATGCCAATTGGATGTAATTTACCATTTGATTTTTGAACTCATATTTTATGTATTATTTTAATGTGAAGAAATTTTTATTCACTTTTGAGAGAGAGAGAGGGAGAGTACAAAAGGCTGAAATTCTTGAATTTTGGGTTACCATTTTGAAGTTGAAAGTGCTATCATTTTTTTTTTTTTGGGTACAATTGTTTAGAAAATATTTAAGGACATACATTTCTTATATAGGATGTACATAAATAGTTTTTTTTTTAGACTGTAAACAAAAGGTTCATCTAAAGAATACAAAATGCTATATGTTTATGTGTTTCGTTTTATTTTTATTTTTTTGAATTTTAGAATAACTTTTATCTCCAAAAAAAGTAAACTTTTTTAACCCACACAAAAAATAAACATTTTGCAAGGGATTTTTATTGTCCCTCGGAAATAATTTGGTGGGAACATTTCCCTCCAAATTTTTTGACATTTTAATGATTATTTGTGAAGGTCAATCTTAGCCCTTGCAAATAATTTAATATTAGTGACGGCATTTTTTTAACCGTCACAAATAGTACACTTTTTGCGAGAGATTTTTAACTGTCCCTCGCAAATAATATGGAAGGAAAATTTCCCTCCAAAATATTAGCATTTGTGATGGCTATAACACATAATTGCGACAGCTTTTTTTGTTGGTCACAAATATTTAACATTTTATCAAGTATTTGCGAGGCCTTTATTTTGCCATCACAATAAGATTTTTTGAGAGGGTTTTTTGGGTCCGTCATAAATTCTTGGTCGCTAATAGGCATTTTTTTTGTAGTGAAAATGGGTTTCTACAACTAATAGTTAGTTTGTTTTAATGAAATCTCCCTATTACACAAAACAAAATCTTGGCGACATGTTTTCAACAAAGCATGTGTTAATCACCCTCAATTTCAATAAACCAAGTGTCAAATGCATAATAGTGAATGATGCTTTAGAAAGCAATGTCCAATTAAATCAAATGGAGCTTTTTAGAGGGTAGTGTGCTTTTTGTGTGACCTTAGATAACAAATACTTTAATCTATCAATCAATTTCATACTCTAAACTCCATATTCAACACCCTTTCTCTCCATCCATATGAAACATGGAAATCAATGCATGATTTAAGATATTGTGAAACCTAAATAGTGAGAATTAACATATTGATGTAAATGCGAACCGAACCATAACGAGTTTAGATGACTTTTGCTAAATATTACGTATTAATAACTCTTTGAAAATTATCACGGCACACCCTTGGCGCGATGGTCACTCCACAAGTTTAAGTGCTTGTGGCGTATAGGGGGCAAGGGTCAGAGTTCAAGTCTCCAGAAGGAAGTTTCACACACATATACACTTAGATTAGGCTAGAGTAGAAATTCTATCTTGTATAAAAAAAAATAATTAAAAAAAAAAAACTCTTTGAAAACTCATTAGGATGACAAAGGGGCATTACTTTAAAAGGGAAAAAGAAAAGTCATTCAACTTGTGATTTTTCTAATTCCGTTGAAAGTACACAATAAAACCCTTCAATTTTATAAAACATTATTTAGGGAAATGCATATCAATGTTCAAAATGGCCTTTATATGTATTTGAGTCTTAGTTTCTAGTGTGTTCAAGAAGACCGTGAAATTGACAAACAAGTGGTATTATTGAAGAAAAAAGAATATTCAAGAAACTACTCAAAAAAAAGCTAAGACTGCAAATCTTGACAGATGCTCGATACTTATCGATCTATTGAGATCTAATGAACCTTCATTCTTGATCAACACCTCTTGAATTACTGATCCTCAGGTAAATTGAATTCCAAGTTCAGTTTTCAGCCCATGATGACAAGGCTTTCTAGGGATCCTTGTACTAGGGTTCCAGAGCACATAAAAGACATATTTTATAGATGTCATCATAGACACAGAGAGACACACGTATAACAAGAGTTGTTGCAATGATTATGCACCTAGGGTTTTGTACTAAGCTACTTCTAGTTCATCCAAGCGTTGATTGAAGAATTATAAAAAACTACATGTGAGAGACTGTGAAAATTTGGGGTGCTCTCAAAAAAAAGATTTGGGTGCTTTTAAGGACACCTCTCTTTTTGGGTAAGTGATGTGAAGTCGCCACTTATTTTTTATACAAAAAAATAATAAAAAATAAATACAAATTACATTATCAAAATACTTCATTGTCATTGATTGAATAAAGAAAAGCACAACTTTGGTAAATTAACCTTACAAGGCTTCGGGTCCTAGTTACAATCTATGCAAAAGAATACAAAGTTTTGGTCCTAGTTACAATCTACCAAAATTAAAAGACAAAACACTAATCTACCAATCCAAAAACCCTAAGCTTAGGGGCTAGGTTACGAAATGGGAAGGTGTTAGACACTCATTCCGCCCAGACAGAGTCTGGTCTTCTAGACTCTAATAACCAATATACCCTTTTTTGCATGATGTTGAATGATATGTTGAACACACACGACACACACTTAACAAAATTAATTTAAATAAATTTGCCTTATGGATGTCCTATTTTTCAAGAAAATTCAAATCTGTTTTCGAAATTAAAAGAATAAGACTTGGTTTGTAAAAAATCAGATTTATTTTTATGTAAAAGAAAGAATAAGATTTTTGTTAAAAGCATCAGATTTGTCTTGTGTAAAGTTAAAAAGGTGATTGAATCAAGAAAAATCAGATCTATTTTTTATGTAAGAGAGAGAAAAAAAAAAGACTTTTTGAAAGAGGATCCACATTCATGAGATAAATTTATTATACATGCATCATATAAATAAATAAATAAATAAAAAGACAAGACTTCAACCTAACTTTCAATTCCTTCTTTTAAATTTCAAACTCTGCAATTTTGTAACAAAGAAAACTTTTTCTAAAATGAATCAGATCCGTATTTAATGAAAATACAGATAAGTTTTCGTGTTAAAAAATAGATCTAAAAAATACAGATCAGTTTTTGTGTTAAAGAAATCAGATATGTATTTAATGAAAATATTGATAAGTTTTTTGTGTTAAAAAAGTCAGATCTGAAAAATACAGATCAGTTTTGCACTAAAAAAAATCAGATCTGAAAAGTACAGATCAATTTTTGTGTTTAGAGAAAATCAAATCTGAAAAATACAGATCAGTTTTTGTGTTTAAAAAAATCAGATCTGAAAAATATAGATCAGTTTTTGTGTTTAGAAAAAATCAGATCTGAAAAGTATAGATCAGTTTTTGTGTTTAGAAAAAATCAGTTCTGAAAAATACAGATCAGTTTTTGTGTTTAAAAAAATCAGATCTGAATAATACAGATCAGTTTTTATGTTTAGAAAAAATCATATCAGTTTTTGTGTTTAGAAAAAATCAAATCTGAAAAGTACATATCAGTTTTTGTGTTTTGAAAAAATCAGATCTGAAAAGTACAGATCAGTTTTTGTGTTTTGAAAAATACAGTTCAGTTTTTGTGTTTAGAAAAAATCATATCTGAAAAATACAGATCAGTTTTTGTGTTTAGAAAAAATCAAATTTGAAAAATACAGTTCAGTTTTTGTGTTTAGAAAAAATCAGATCTGAAAAATACAGATAAGTTTTTGTGTTAAAAAAAAAAAAGATCTGAAAAATACAGATCAGTTTTTGTGTTTAAAAAAGAATTTTGTTAGCTATTGTAGATTTTGAAACTTAAGAAAAAGAGTTACAATAAACAAACACCTAAGCACATGTTAAAGAAAATTCTAGCAATGTATTTAAGCATGGCAATTATATATTAAGAACAAGACATAATAAGAATATGCTAAACATATTTATGCATCATACAATAACCAAAATTAATGAAAGAAGAAAACAAAGAAGAAAAACAGAATACTTCTTGCATAAGCATGCTCTTCTAATGAAAGAATATTTTAGGATTCAAAGAAATTCGTTCACCTCTTTGAAGCCTAAAATACTTTACTTACAAAAAAGAAGTTCCTAAAGCAAAAGCCTCCAGAATGTCATTAACGTAAGGGAAATTGAAAAATCAGAAGAGAAGAGCCCTTAATTCTGATTTGTTTCCTCTATTATAGAAGTTGGGGGATGCTTCTAAAAATTAGCTGAATGATTAGATACGAATTGGAACGTGTTTTTATTTCTAAAAAATTTAAAAAGATAGGTTTTATCTCAATCAAGGAGTCCCCGGGGCTAAGCCACGAATTTGTGCCAATCGGCCCTTGGAGAGTGCCAATCGGCACTTTTCATGTGGCGATCAGCACTCCAAAAGTGCCGAATGGCCCTCTTGGGTGCCGAGTCCGCATTTGAGTTTTGGTCCAATTTAAACTCATTTTTTGAGGATTTTTGAGCCGGGAATTGTACTTAGACGCATTTTTAATCCGTATTCTAAAAATTAATCCCCTTTTCCGAATATTTAGGTCTTTAAAGTGATAATTATCTTATAGATAAATATTCCAAAAAGTCTTGATTATCCACAACTTCTTTGTTATCTAATTATCCACTCTATTCCCATGCAAGCAAGTCTATTTTTGACATTGACCAACAACCAATCACAAAATTTTTTAATTAATTTTTATTATTTAACCAATTAGAATTAATTTAAATTAATCATGCGTGGTCGGTCCTACCCAAAACACCCAAATAAAGTGCATGCAAACCATGCAAACTTGATCATGTGATATCTTTCAATCCAACAGTTCGATTTGGAAATCGGACACACCATCGCGACCATTAGAACCTCAAGATCATTTTTATGAATTGAATGAATTAATGCATGTAATGCAATCTAAATGTCGGGTATATGAATGGTTACTCTAGCCATCTTCCTTAATTAAATTATAAGTGCAAAATCGAGTGTCTACACTACAACGACAAAAAATGTTATTATGGAGTCAGTCACCGATAGGGAGATTTGTGCAAATGAGAAATCTTCTACAAGATAAAGTCCAATTGAGGATTGGAGTTGGGACTAGAATAGCTCAGTAGGTTCTACTGTAGGTAGGTACTTTGAGATAGACCTGTAGGGTAGTTTCCTTATACTTGTAACCATTTTTTCTTAAAAGTGGATTCTTTGGGAGTGGTAACCTGAAATTCACTTGATGGAATTTGGTTTGTGAGAGTTTACCCCAAGGTGATCAAATCGCCATGTTAATCTTATTTTTGCTGCACTCTTTTTAGTTTGGTGATTTGATCATGCCTTAATTTGATTTGCATGTAATTTAACTAATTAATCAATTTGGATAATTGGATTAATTAAATATGGTCAATCTATAACCCAACAGTATTGCCTAAGTGTTAACTCAATATCTTATTGTTAGAGTGAAAATTCACCTTTAGTTAGGTAGTTCGTCCAAAGATGTTGATGGAAGATCTTTTCGAAGAAGTGGCGTTGGAAGATTCGACAAGCCTGCTAAAGAGAGAGGGAAGATCAAAGGGGGCATTGGTGTGGCACTAGCCTAAGGGTCTCTAACGCTTTAGTCAAGACTCCAAAGAACTAATATGGTAGTTTAGAGAGTTAAAAACAGTCTATGTGTCTTATGGAGCACGTTTTAGCATTTAAAGCACGTCTAGAGAACGTACATCTATCTATAGAGATGTGTTACCTTTTATAGTCATATCTTACAACTATTTGCTGTCAGTCAATTAATATTATGCATTTTTCTTATTGGCATAACATCTAACCAAATTAATTTGACAAGAGAAATGATATGTCTACAACATTTTTACAACAAATCCTAAGTGGCAGGTTGTTACTGGTTGTTATTGTTGGGGCAAAAAAGTAATCTTAGTGTTAGTTTCAAATTTGAACCAATAACAACTAACCACTTGTGATTTGTTGTAAAAATGTTGTAAAATTGTTGTAGACGTAGCATCTCTCATTTGACAATGGCTATTCGTCCATTAGCCATTATTCTTCCATAAATGCTAACATTGAATGTTGGCTGTAGACGATACTTATCATTTATTGCTCTAACTGAAATGTCTAATGATTTAATGGGCATGTTGGTGTTGGGTAACTATTATCCATTACATCATTAAATGCCCTCGTTAGTTACACTTTTCATTCATTGCTAGACAATTAGTGGTGGAAGATGGTCTTCTTGTATGGACAATCTTTTAGGTAAGAACGTCATTCTATATGGAAGACCTTTGCGGTCGTCTATCAGAATAGAAGACTTTCTTGATTTTTTAGGGTCTAACACTTACCCTTCTAAAAATATATATTTTAACATGATTGAGTTGATTAATTAAATCGGCCTCAAGAAATGATTCTTCAAAATTTGCAAGAACCATTTTTTCTTCCTATAAGTTTTATTCTACATTAACATAAGTTTTTTAGCAATAGCTTCCCTTATAAATCTAATTATACACTGTGTGATTAAATAAATGAATACTTGCATAGTTTGAACTCTATATATTATGGAATGAGTTGCCATGTTTTTTTAACTAGTATCTATTTTCAAAACTGTTACAATGTGTTGTTACATCTAATATACTAAGACAGTTAAATCATTTCTCATACATTCATTTGAAACTAATTTAACTCTTACAAGTATACATGGCTTTTGTGAAACGTCACATATTAACATCTAATTTATTATGAAACTTGTGACCCTAAAAAAAGGACATTACGTAAAATAGAAGACTCTCACTTTAATTAAAACTTAAAAGTGTATATTTGTTTCGAGAACAAATCAAAATATTAGTGAAGTTCTTTTTTTTTAATTTCTAGCCATTCTTTTTTTTTTTTAATATACATATACAAAATAGAAATTCTACTCTAGCCTAATCTAAGTATATGTGTATGAAGCTCATTCCTGAAGACTTGAACCTTAGTTGATGAAGCAGAAAACTGCTGCTCGTCAATATGCTCCTCGTCACTGGTATGGATGACCGTCAGTACCTGTTTCAAAGAAACAATGTAAGAGGGCAGCCAGGGTCCTAGGGGAGCCTCTGATGCTTAAGTCAATTTATCTCCTTGAAAAATAGAATAAAGTAAGAGATAGTTTGAGTATAGTGCGTAAGTGTATGTGTTCATGCCTGCTTACTTGTTGTTGTTTGCCTTATATAGCATGTCTGTGAATAAATGCTCGGGGCATTTATTGTGCTAGACGTTGGAGGCTTTGAATAGCCTGTTGAATGCCATTATATCCTTGTTTAAAGTCTTGTAATAGTTTTACAACGGTCAGCTTAGCTGTCTGAGGCTGTCTGTTGAAGTCCATAACATCCAGACCTTGTTAAGAAAAGGATTTAGGACCGGATCATTAATGTGTGTAATGGTCATCAATGTTACTAATGACCCATTTTACTAATGGTCTGCAGTCTTATAGTCGACCAAATTAATTGAAGGTCTGCTGATCAAATGTGGCTCTTTAGTTGCCCCTTTATTCCTTAGTCGTTCCTTCTTTGAGACGAGTAGAGGAATAACTCTGGCGTTTTCTGATTGCTTTTCCTCTTCCCAAAATTTCCGTCCCATCTCATTAGTGGAGACATGATTTTTTGTTAAGTACTGGCCACGTGTAGTTCATGCCTTGGTTGTGCGTGTGAGGGTTTTTATGTGTTTTGAGCTTTTGGCGCCATAAACCAAGCTTTTCTTTTTAGAGAAACAAAAACTCTTCATCTTCTTTCTTCCTCTTTCTACATCGATTCCATATTTGAGTTTTGAAGTATCAAAACTCCTTGCTTCTCAAAATCTCGGTAAGATTCTCCTTCTTAAAACTCCATTTATGGTTGATTTGTCTTTGATTTGGCGTAAGTGTCCTTCTATTTCCTTCTTCTTTGCTAGATTAGGAGTTTTTCTTAAGAAGTCTGGTGGAAAACGTCCTCCAATTGGGTCGTTTCTTGCCCGTGATTATGCTACTTTTAGGCCAATGCTTCTCAATTTTTACCCCTTGATTCGTCATTCCTTGATTTCTTATCATGTAGAGATGGGTGATAGAGAAATTGAGGCTAGGGTTGGTGAAGCCAAGTCTAGTTCCTCTTCTAGCAGCGATACCCTTTTTGAAATTACTCTGGCAAAGCCATCCTCTTCTTTAAGACCTTCAGTTCCTTCTAAACTTCCCAAGTCTTCGACTTCTTCTTCACGTACTCGCTCTTCTTTGCGAGCTTCTTCATCCTCTTCTGTAACTCCATTCCATGCTCTTTCTAAGGAATGTTTCTTAGACGGTAAGGATTTGGAATCCATTAGGGGGAGATTCCAAATTCCTGGCGAGGTCATCTCTAAGTTGCCTCATACTGGTGAGCTTTTATGAGGCTACTTTCTCCTATGGATTAAGGTTTCCTGTTCACCCTTTCATACACCACCTTCTATCCAATCTTAATATTGCTCCCGAGCAACTTGTTCCTAATGCCTGGAAGACGGTTGTCAGTTGTATGGCCATATGGTTCATGGTTCATGACGGGGAGATGATCACCTTGAATGAATTTCTGTTTTTATATAAGTTGAAGCCTTCTACACACTACGGGTACTTTGAACTCTCTCCTTGGGATAAGCAAACCAAGGTAGTCCATAAATTTCCTACTTCTTTTCGTGATTGGAAATCACGTTACTTTTTTTGTGTCTAGAGAATTTGAGATGTTGAGCGATGACCTTTGGGGTGAGGTCCCGAGGTTATTGCGAAGATGGGAAATACCCACTCTTGGTGCGCTTTTTTTCTCTTCTTGTTTCTGTTTTCTTTTCGTTTTGCTCATTTTTTATTTTCTAACCTTCTTTCTTATTTGCTTTGCAGCTGTTGAATGACCTGAATTGAAGGAGCAATACCAAGGACGTGTTGAAGCTGCTTTGGAGTTTGCTCTTACTCCCTCGTCTGAGGACTTTAAGGGTCTTGTAGGTGCTCGTCGATTATACCAGTGTTGTCTTGGACCTGAACCTTCCGAATTAGTGCTAGAAAAAATTGCTCTCGAAGAAAGGACCATGCTTTTTTCTTTTCTTTTTTATTTTAATTATTTTTTTTACTTTTGAATGATGAGCAATTTTCCTTACACCAACAATTACGCACTTCTTATGACGAGAAAATCTCTTTATAATATCGAGTGTTCGTCTTTTGCAGAGATGGCGACTAGGCAAAGTAAGGACAATTACGCTCGTCTGAGGAGCATGAAGAGTGAGCCTCTGTCTTCGTTGGCCTTTGATGAAAAGAGGCAAAAATTTGGCAAAGGAAAGTTTGAAGGGCCTACATCTCTGGCCTTGTTTAAGGCTCGTGTTGTGACGCCCCAGGTTTTTTTTTTTTTTTTTAAAGATCAGATTTTTATGGAGATCCACGTGACCTCACCTACCCTATTATTTCCCCACTACTCATTTCTCTCAAATTATCTCACTATCTCATTCTTCTTGGCCGGCCAACTCTCCTCACTTTGTTCTTTCTCTTACTTTTTTCTCTTTCTCTCAACACAACACAAACTCTCCTCTCTTCACTCCCTTACTCTCCCGCCGGTACCACTCCTCACCACTTCCACCACCATTTTTCAGCAAGATCACCCTAAAACTCCATAGGAAAAAGGTAAGGCTCACTCATCTCTACTATTTGAGGTAAAAATTTCTAATATTTTTGGTGGGTTTATATGCTTTTGCTTGAGGTTATGTTTATCTAAGCTTTAATAATAATACCCATGTGATTTATGAGCATTAGAAGTGATATTTATGTGTTTTTATGTATGGGTTTTGTCTTGGTAGATTTATTTTGATGAGTGAGTTTATAGTTTTTACAATGATGGTTATCTAAGTGGTGAAAATTTGGGGGTTTTGGCTTTCTAATGTGAAATAGTTGGTGAATCTAAATTTTTATTGTGTATTTGGAGCTAGTGGAGGATTTACATTTGGGGTTTGTAATGGTGGGCATTGTTATATATGTTGTTTTATGGGTCTCTTGAAAATGACATGCATATTGAGGAAGAAATTCATAAAGTGCTAGGGTCTCTTATGGTAAAGGTGAAGCTTGGAATGAAATGATGATGAGTTGGAGTCTATGCCTTGTAATGAAATTGTTGAGAAACTTTAGGAGTGGAATGTATTATTGATGAGGTTAAATATTAGGCTTGCCTAATCAAAGTGCTTATTTGGAAATTCCTAATTTGTAGCTAGATACAATTTCAAGCTTTATGATTATTGTGATAGGTTTGCTTGATATTGTTTAGGTTCTAGCTAATCTCCTTTGGAGCTTGGAGAGTTAAACTTTTTGCAGGTTGCAAGGTAAGTGGCTTTTAATGGGATTTTTAAAAAGAAATCATTATTGCACTAAAGTATATTATGGTTAAACCCATTTTGGATCATCATTCATGGTTTTCCTAAAACGTACTATGTGTACTATTATTGTTAATCATTTATGGAAAACGCATGAAGCATTTAAAGTGCATCATAATTTATATTGCATATGAGGAAATGCATGATTTGGCATGGAAAAGAAAAGCATCTTTGATTAAATTCTTGAGAATTGATTTTATTGATTTATTGCATTATTTGCAAAGTTTAAAGGTGCTTTGATAATTGGGAAAGATGATACAAATATTTTGGACAAGGAATGAGTTTGAAAGTTTTGAGAACCTTGTGAATATCTTCAGATATTAATGGTTTTGTGAAACTACTTGGAAATGAACTATGTTTTGAATTCCTGTAAACTGTGAGCTCTTTTTGTTTTACCCTTGGGCTATGACATGTGATTACTCGGTGATTACCCAGCTAGATACTATAGTCTGTGTGACATTGGTATCTTAGCACTTGTCTTTGTGATGGTTATGAGTTTCGGCTTTGTGTCGGCGATTGAGTTTTGGCTTTGTGTCGGCGATGAGTTCCGGCTTTGTGTCGGCAATGAGTTCTGGCTTTGTGTTGGCGATTGTCATGTGGCCTTGAGTTAGCTTTTCTGGTTTGGAATGGTGTTGTTATTGCTCATAGTGTAGGGTACGTAGTTTCATGTTGAGATATTTTGAGGAATATATATATGTAATTTCATGAGAGCATTTTGAGAAGCTTTGTGCCATGTCATTTCATTTATTCTTGCCATATTATTTTTGGAAATGGTTTTGTAGAAATTATTTGGGAATTCCCAAATTAAAACATGATTTGTAAATTGTTATCATCATGAAACTTGCATTTCCCCCACCCCCATTAATTATGCTACTTACTGGGCTTTATCTCATTCCGTTATTTTATAAACTTTTCAGAGTAGGCAACAATCTTTTGAGACAACTTTTTGGTGGCTAATAGTAGTTAGACTAACTACTGATGGAGACTGAACTTTTGTAATGGAGATATTAGATGATGTACATCTTAGAATAGGCTTGACTTATTCTTTTGTATATTATAGTGGTTGTGACGTTATTCCCACCGATGGGACAAGCTGATGATATGCAATTATTTATTCAGACCTCTATTCTTTTATGGCCAATGGTCCTTGTAATTATTGCTTAGAGCTCTGACTTACTTTGAGAGTATATTAAATGAAATTATTATGATAATTCTTGATGTTGGTACTTGATATGATTTATGTGGATTGAATTGTCAAAAAGGAAAAAAACTACAGATACTTGAGACATCTTTCTCATGCTTTGGACCCTTTGGGGTTTGGGGCATGACACCTGTTTCCCCAACTCCTTCTCCGGAGGTGGTGGCTGCACTTTCTTCATTAGTCGTCACTCCTCCAATCACTCGTTCCAAAGGGAAAGGCAAGGTTGGGAAAAGTGTTTGGGAGAACCCAGCTACCACCATTGGCCGAGCCCACAACATCGTCACTGACGAGGAGCTAAAGGGCCTTTCTGCTATACCTTCTCATGAGCTTATTAGTCATCATATCCATAAATTGGTACAGGTATGTTATTTGTTTTTCCTTCAGCGCTTCTTTGGATTTCATTCTGCAAAGATGTGAGATTTGGCCATGTCTTTGTCTTCTAGGTCCTTGGTGAGTCCCTTCGACTGACGACTGACAACCTGAGTGTTGAGGAGAAAGTGGTCGTCACTCAATCTAAGGCCGACTCCGTTGAGGCTGAAAGTTCTCGTCTGAGAAAGGACATAATGGAAGCTATAGACCAGGCCATGAAATCCAAGGAGAAGGCGGATGAGCTCAAAAAGGCTTTAAAGGTTGAGAAGAAGCTCATTGCTCAAAAGTATGAGGAACTCCAAGCTACTCTTCTTCGGACTGCTGAGGCCAAAGATGGGGTGATTGCTCAGTTCCAAGAGTCCGATCATTTCTCCGACCTTCTGTTCACCCAGTATTTCAAAGGCTTTGAACTTCTTCGTAGGTGGATGTTGAAGCACCAAGGTGAAGCCATTGACCTTTCAGCTTTGGATTTTGAAGTCGTGGACACATAAATGATTGCTGATAAAGCCCAGGAGGAGGAAAGACGAGCTGCTAAAGAAGTTGCTTTTGTTCTTACTGAAATTGAAACTGAAGTTGAAGTTGAAACAACTGCTGTTGGGGCGAAGGTTGTTGCAGTTGCTAGAGGAGGTGATGCTATTGACGAGGGTGTTGATGGACAGACCATCATTGCATCTACAGATCATCCCTGAGGGCAAGCTTAGTTCTTTTTTATTTCCATTATTTCAAAGTTATGAACAATGGGTGCCTCTTGTTTTGAGGCTTTTATTTCCAAACAATGATTGCCTTTATGTTTTGAGGCTTTTTTTGTTTTTTTGTTTTGTTTTTTTTTTAAACAATGGTCGCCTCTTTGTTGAGACTCTTACATTTCGTGCTTTGTTTGCCATCATGATTTTTGCTTTAACGCTTTTGCTATCATGCTTTCTGCTTTAAAGCTAACATTGGTGTCATCCCTTAGGAATTTTATAGCTTAGGTTTGTCATGTGATCAATAAAGTTTGTAACATTGTCATAAGCTAACCATCTTTAAACTCGTTGATGGAGTTAGAAAAATGTATATTTGAGCTTTAAGCTTGTCAATAAAAGACATAGTTCAAGCTTGTCCGTAAAGTTTAGCTTACCAATTAAGTGTGTACCATCAATTGTGGTGAAAACATGTTGTTGAAGCTTTGTAAAGGTGTTACGAGCTTGCTGTGTGGACTTATGCTCATCAGTGAAGTTTGCAGTTGCTCTTTAGTAGAATCTGTATCGTTGGTCCGATGTAGATTGACTACCTGAGCTTATGCTTATCTGCGGAATCTGTACCAATGACTTGATATAGATTGACTACCTGAGCTTTATGCTCATCAGTAGAATCTGTGTCGACGATTTGATGTAGATTGACTACCTGAGCTTTATGCTCATCGGTAGAGTCTGTATTATGGACTTGCTACTGAAGCTTTGTGCTTGATAGTGGAGCTTTGATTTACGTCCTTGGAGCTTATATTACTTCTAAACAATCATGCATTTGAATAGCTTGGAAGCTCTTTTATTTCATTCACCTTAATAAGGAGGCGATTGGAAGGGAAATAACTTGACTGGAAAGAAATGCTCAAAAGAAATGCTTTAATAAAATTTCTGCTTATCTGATGTTTCAACATCTTTTGCTAGTATCGAGCCACTCCTCGTTTCTGACTTCAAGTAGGTAGTTTAGTTTTAGCTTTATTTGTTGAGAGCCTCATCACACTCAAAAGAAATGCTCATAGCCCCTTTGCCCCCTCGAGTCGAGCTCTAATGATCTTCAATAAAGTTCGATTTGTGACTTCTGTTTGGCCATTTACATGGGGGTTCCCAGGTGACAAATAATGGTTCTTGATGTCAAAAGCTCCACAGAACTCTCTGAATTTATGGTTGTCGAACTTATGACCATTATCTAAGACAATCACTCTTGGGATTCCTAGCTTGCAAACAATAATCTTCCTTGAATTGAAAAGGTTTGTAGTCCTTCCATGCTTGAGGTCGTTTATATTTCCAAGTGTACTCCTTGCTAGTCTGTGACATTACTGGATTAGGCCAGCCTAGCCAGTTTTGTCAGCTTCGGAGTTGCTTTCCCTTGGGATCTATTCAATCCTGATATTGTCAAAGTAGTCAACCAATTGTTGAGTTAGTCTTAAATTCTTTTGTATTCTTTCCTCTTTCGCCTTCGTTACTCGTTGGTCGTCCGTCCAATTAATGAGCTTGGAGTCGATTTTCGGTTTGAAGTCCTTTGACCCCAGGGCTTTGACTATCCTTAAGCTGGTGGGGACGACCTCATACTTTGCTTCATTGTTATTGGCTTGGAATTTTGGCTATTCTCCATGTTTGAGGATATTCTTCTCTGGTGAGATGATAACTACACCTGATCCCACCAGAGCCTGTAACAGTTGAGCTATCTGCATATGCTATCCAGTATTCTATCTTAAGGTCTAGTTTTGGAAGCTTGAATTCCACAATGAAGTCTGCCAAAGCTTGGGCTTTGGTTGCTATCTTCAGCTTGTGCTTAACACCAAATTGATTAAGCTCGATTGTCCGTTGAACCATGCGCCCTGCTGCATTGCTGCTCATAGAATTTTTAATGGGCTGGTCCGTCGTTACAATGACGTCATGCATTTGATAATATGGACAAAGCTTCCTCGAAGTGACGAGCAAAGAAAATGCCAATTTCTCCATCCTTGGGT
Source organism: Quercus aquifolioides (assembly GCA_019022515.1). Classification (NCBI taxonomy): domain Eukaryota; kingdom Viridiplantae; phylum Streptophyta; class Magnoliopsida; order Fagales; family Fagaceae; genus Quercus; species Quercus aquifolioides. The sequence continues at coordinate 38,766,705 of CM032332.1, forward strand.
ACTTCATCTCAGCCTCTTGAAAAGCTTGACTTGTGCAGTAAATCGGCTGTTGGATTTTGTTTTCTTCATGAATCAAGGCTGAAGCGACTGCCGTCTGGGATAGAGGCTTTACTAAGTGCTCCTTGAAGCTGCTTTGCACTCGTCCATTTTGCTTGAGGATTTTATAGAAGGGCAGGCACTTATCTGTAGCTTTAGAGACAAACTTGTTCAAGGCCACGATTCATCCCGTTAGTCTTTGTACCTTCTTTGCTGTTCTTTGGTGAAGCCATGTCCAGTATAGCCTTCACCTTCTTTGGGTCTGCTTCAATCCTTTCTTCAGGCCAAATACACACCTGACTGGGTTTAGCTTCATTTGATACCTCTTTAAAGTATTTAAGGCCTTTTGGAGATCGTCAAGATGGGACTTTACCTCTCAGCTGTTTGCGAACATGTTGTCCATATAGACTTCTGTGTTTCTGCCTATCTGCTTGCTGGACATGTGATTTACCAGCCTTTGGCATGTAGTTCTTGCATTCTTCAGACCGAAGGGCATGACTTTATAGCTGTGCAGACCTTGGCTGGTTACTAGTGGGGTCTTCTCTTGGTCTTCCTCACTCATGAGTATCTGATTGTAATTGCTCAGGTTTTTGAAACTTATACACATCCTCCATTTTCCATAGGATTTTTTTTTTTTTTTACCACGATGATGTTTTGCAAGCCATTCTGGATAGTAGATTTCGTAGATGAGATCTGCTACGAGGAGCTTGCCTACTTCCTCCATTACTACTTTGTTTTGCTTTGCGGCGAATATTCATCATTTTTGCTGAGCGGGCCTCTTGGTTGGGCCGACATTCAGGTGGTGTTTAATTACTCGTCTATCAATACCATGCATGTCTTCATAGCTTTTGGCAAGGCATCTAAATTTCTCTTTAAGAAGTTTATGATTTCTTCTTTCAACGGAGATTGGAGCTCTCCCCCGATCTTTCTAACCATTAATGAGTCACATTCAACCAGTTCCAGATGGAAGGTCTCCTCTACAGGCTTATATTCTTTGCCGGTCGTCTCTGATTCTTCTTCTATCATCCAAGGATGGTTTTCTTTGGATGCCAACACAGCATTATAACGTTCTTTGGTCAAGGGCTAACCTCCACTGATTTCTCTAGTCTCATTGGTAGTTGGGAACTTCACTTTGAGGCAATAGGTGGAGGTTACTGCTTTTAGATGATTAAGAGTTGATCATCCCGGGATGATATTGTAAATGGAAGGATAATTGACCACCAAGAAATCTACTTGTTTTGTTCCTTGTGTTGGATAACTGCCTACCGTGATGGATATGGAGATGACACCCTTTGGGGTAGACTCGAATGGCTGGAGTCATTTCGAGTCTAGCTTCATCTGTTAGTAGGTTGTCATACACATGATGTCAGTAGAGCTTTCATTATCCACCAATACCCTTTTTGTATCGAATCCCTCAATGGCTATCATGATGACAAAAGGATCGCTGTGCTAATCCCTCTTGCATCTCGTTTAGAGAAGGTGGCGTCATCTGCGTAACAACACTTCGTCACTGGCTGAGTCACATGGACGTAGTTGGCTTGCCTCTAATAAGCTTTCTTCAGGGTCTTGGATGAATCTCCTGTAAATGGTCCTCCAGTAATCATCTGAATTCCCTTACCATTGGTTTTGGATGATCCTGTTCTTCCTTCTAGTTGTCATTGGACATGCCGTCTGTCATTGGTCTGGGCTAATATTCCTTTTTGATGAACTCCTGGAGTTTTCCTCTCTAGATGAGTTCCTCAATTTGCCCCTTCAGTTCACGACATTCGTCAGTGGAATGACCATTACCATCGTGGAATTGGCATTACTTCCAAAATTTTTTGCCCTTTGGCCTTGAGCTTAAGGGCTTTGGCCACTTCAGGGTTGGGTTGTCTTTGATCTATATGAGAATCTTATCAACAGGCATCAGTAAAGGAGTAAAGTTCAATATTTTTCTTACCGTCTCTGGACTAGTCTTGCTAGCTTGGCTGTCTGAAGGATTGAATTTACGGTCCTTCTTCCTGTTCTGCAAATCAATCTCCTCGTCCTTCTTCTATTTTCCTGTTAAGCTCTTGGCGGCCAAGAGATCTTCCTCATTCACATACTTCTGGGTTTTGAACAAAAGATTTGTCATTGACGTTGATGTAGAGATAAAATGTGATCTAGGTTGACTAGCCCTGCCTGAAAGGTCGTCATTATAACTTGGTCATCACCCTTGTTAATCTCTGGCACCGCTTCGTTAAAACGCCTTACATACTCCCTTAGGGTTTCTCCTTCTTACTACTTTATGGTCAGTAAGTATGCAGCAAGCCTTTTGTGCTGCTGGCCTTCAATGAAGTGACTAACAAAGGAATCGCTTAACTGCACAAAGTTATCAATTAAAGCCACTGGTAACTTGCTGAACCATTCTCTAGCAGCCCCCCCTGAGGGTGGCTAGGAAGGATCTGCATTTCACCTCATTTGGTGTTTGCTAAAGGTCTAGGATTGTTTTGAATGCACCAACATGATCAAGAGGATCTTTCGTGCCATCCTAGACCTCCAATTGTGGAAGTTTAAACTTAAGGGGAAGAGGGCACTCAAGTACCGTAGTAGTGAAAGGTGAGTTTATCCTCTTAAGCACGTCACATTAGTTTATGGTAGTTTTCGTAGCACTTTTGACCCCATCAAACTCTTTTCTCATGGCTTCCTCCATCTAATCCTTATCGAGCGTGGTTTGCCTAGTTCGTTCAAAGGTGGCTTTGCTGCTTCTTGGGCTGTGGTCTTCGTCATTATTCCAATCACGTTGCACCGAAGAAGCATTGCTATTCCTAGGATGTTCTCGGTTCTCGGGACATCCTTGCTGTTTGAATTCTGCATTTTGCTTCATCAACTCTTGGCCATTGGATGTCCGAGCTCGGATCTGCTCAGCCACGATGGTTGAATCGTAGGAGGTGATGAAGTGAAAGTGTCCATGTGTCTTGAGGAACTTTATCGATAGAGATACGATGACTTGCAAGAAAGAATTGCAACTCAATTGATCCCCATAGACGGCGCCAAAATGTTGAAGCAGAAAACTACCGCTCGTCAGTATGCTCCTTGTAACTGATATGGACGATCGTCAGTACCTATTTCAAAGAAACAATGTAAGAGGGAACCTAGGGTCCCAAGGGAGCCTCTAATGCTTAAGTCAATTTATCTCCTTGAAAAACAGAATAAAGTAAGAGATAGTTTGAGTATAGTGCGTAAGTGTATGCATTCATGCCTGCTCACTTGTTGTTGTTTACCTTATATAGCATGTCTGTGAATAAATGCTCGGGGCATTTATTGTGCCAGACGTTGGAGGCTTTGAATAGCCTATTGAATGCCATTATATCCTTGTTTAAAGTCTTGTAACGGTTTTACAACGATCAACTTAACTGTCTGAGGCTGTCTGCTGAAGCCCGTAACGTCCAAACCTTGTTAAGGAAAGGATTTAGGACCGGTTCATTAATGTGTGTAATGGTCATCAGTGTTACTGACAACCCATTTTACTAACTGTTTGCAGTCTCATAGTCGACCAAATTAACTGAAGGTCTGCTGATCAAATGTGGCTCTTCATTAGTCATTGCCCCCACACCCCACAAGCACTTATACTTGTAGAGCGACCACCGCAGTAAGGATGCGCGATGGTCTAACCATTCAATAATAGATAAGACATCACATAAAAAAAAAACACCCTATATAAAAGGCATAAGGGTCTAAGCCTTATTTATTATTCTGAATTTAACTTCATTATTGTTCTAATTTTAACTTCAAAAAAGTTAGAAAAAATCAATGGCTGGGTATTTTATGAGAAACCTTGTGGTGGTAATAATGAAGTTGATTATTTTTTTTTTTTATGTTGAAGTGAAAGCTAATAGCATTGCCTCTTTCTCTTTCACTACACATTCACTTCCAATCTCGCTTTCCCATCACTCTTACCTTGATAAGGTTGAAGTCTTACCATTTCGTAATGATTACCTTGAAAAAAAACTTGAGAAAAAACTTCTACATTGTTTGCATTATCCAGAATCTAGTATTTATGATGAAACAGAATGTATTTTTAAGGAATTTGTACGCTGCATGATGATACATGATGCTTCTTATGCTCGAGAGTGCGTACATGCTTGCATAGAAGGCCATTAACTCAGTCTCGAAGATCTTGCAACTTGTTTAGTCGTATGTCATTTGAAGAACCTCGTCAAGCTCTGAAATTTCGTTCATGCTCATAATTGAAGACCCCTCTCCTATTTTAGATTTGGTAAGAAAGTTCATACTCTATTCTATCTTTTACTCTCTTTCATTCTCTATTTGTGTGTATGTGTGTATGAACATCATTTTTTTTTTGTTACAAACATTTACATATGTTCAAATCATTAGGATTAAATCCAATACAAACATAGGTATAGGATTTTGGTCCATACCTACTTGGTTTTATGGACCAAAATTAAACTTTGATCGCACAAAAAATGTCTAACTCTTAATTGTTTAGATTATATATGCTTGAGTTAAACTATAGGATTCAGAAGGTGCTAGAGACAAAACATGAAAGATTTTGAAACGTTTGTAGCATGGCAAGTCCTTACAAAGAAAGAATCCTAAAACATGTACAGTTATGACTTGTGAGACCACCAAGTCCACGTACGAGAATTTTTTGCCAGCATACATAGATTCTAGAATCATATAAATGGTTTCCTTATAAACAATGTTGTTGTATCAATTTCAAGAGACCATAGTTAATAATGACGTGGAAGTCCAAGATTGCGATTATGATTGGTGAGCTAATCCAACACAACTAGAATTACATAACATATACAGGATAACTCGGTGTATTTTTTCAATTTATCATTTATGGAGTATCATGAAAAAATTCTGGATATATATATTGATGATGCAAAAAATCGTCGTATGAACTCCTTGTCGATACAGGTGGATGAAGGCGTTGGCTTCATCCAGAGACGAACCTGTTATGCTATTCTTCTTTGGCTTTATAGCTTTTGGTGCTATTCTTCTCTCCTTGTCAATGCGGATGGGCGAAGGCGTTGGATTCGTCCAGAGACGAATTAGCAATGAAATATGAAATATAGATACACCAGAGTGGCGTTTGCCAAACACTCTCTGATGATTAAGTTAGAATGAGATTCAATTGAAGTGTATTGCAAGAGAATTCAGCTTAGTAGTAGTTTTTGGGGTGAGAATTGTGTGTACATTTTGGGATGAGAATCCCTCCCCCGGCGCTTTGGTTTGTGTGGGTTTTATAGCTCGTCTTCTTTGTCTAAATGAATATCTGCATTCATAATAACATTTAATTCGTCCGTCGAGAGATGGACAATATTAATAATTCATCAGTAATGAATGCAGAGGCGTTTATAGACTTCAATGGTCTTCTGCCTGTTGGTCTATCATTACACTTTTGTCTGTCTTGCGTGTTAACCATTACTCATGTCATTTAGGGAAACTCATTTAATGTATGCTATAGTTGTTCATCACATGGACGATCATGGCTTGATGGACGAAGCTGGTTTGATGGACAAAGCTGGCTTGATGGACAATGCTAAATTTCTCTTCTTTTGCTATATGATGGACGATGGTGATTTTTCTCCTCATCAGTTACCCCCTTATTCCTACCGTCGTCTTTATGGACGTAGTTGGAATATGAAAGGTGATGAAGCCACTTTCGTCAGTCAATAGGTTCGCCCAAGCAGAATCTGATGTGAATGAGTATGAGACCTGCAAGAGAATAAAAATGGTGCTTGGACCGTCCACCCGTAGGCAAATTTGGTCAGCGTTCATCTATAGGCAAATTGGCGAGGGCCACCTTGAGAAGTGGGGGCCACCTTAAGAAGTGGGGTCCACCTTGAGAGGTGGGGTTCACCTTGAGGGGTGATGTTCACTTTGAGAAGGGAGGGCCACCTTGAGAATTGGGATTCACCTTGAGAAGTGGGGTCCACCTTGAGAGGTGGGGTTCACCTTAAGAGGTAATGTTCACTTTGAGAAGTGAGGGTCACCTTGAGAAGTGGGATTCACCTTAAGAAGTGAGGGCCACCTTGAGAGGTGGGATTCACCTTGAGAGGTGATGTTCACTTTAAGAAGTGAAGGCCACCTTGAGAATCATGATTCACCTTGAGAAGTGAGGGCCACCTTGAGAAGTGGGGTCCACCTTAAGAGGTGGGGTTCACCTTGAGAAGTGAAGGCCACCTTGAGAAGTGAGGGCCACCTTGAGAGGTGGAATTCACCTTGAGATGTGATGTTTACTTTGAGAAGTGAGGACCACCTTGAGAAGTGGTGTTTTGACCGTCCACCCCTAAGCGACTTTGGTCGGCATTCTGTTCCTTCTACCTAATGCATCACAAGTGGAGAAAATGCTTTTATTCAAGTGGTAAGCTCATAGGAAAATAAGTTAAGTCTCAAATAAGTAGATAATTGCGTCAAAACATGACACTTATAAGCAATGTATGAAAAGAAGATGCAAGCAGAATAAATGTAAACACGGTTTCAGGGGGTGAACCACTGGTAGTAAAGCGTTTGGCGCTCCAAGGGTGAGGTAGCTTCTACCCATTAAGTGTCTCTTGTAGGGTGGTTGTCAATATCTTCTCAATATCCTTGGATATTTAGGCTAGATAGGTTCCTGCAATGATAGTTAGTGTAACAACCCCCTTAGGGTATATTTTGTCATCTGTGAAACTTACAAGTGGTGATGTGAATGGATGAAGCTGTTCTTTCGGTATCTTCATTTGTTGGGAGGCGGGCATGTAAAGGATGTCCACTAAACTTCCACTGTCGATCAAGATTCGACGAATGTTATACTCCTATATCCTTAACATAATTACCAAGGGATCATCATGAGGCTATCTGATCCCTCTGGTTTCTCTTTTGGAGAAAATAATATCTGGATCGTCTCTTCTGGGCGCTTTGGAGGATGGAAGACGGTGATAGGCAATGTTTATTTCCCTCATGTAGGCTTTCCTTAATGATTTGAAAGATCATCCTGTCGTGATTCCTAGAGATCGTCTGTACTTCTCCAATGGGGGCTTTAACTTAACCAGGACTCGGTTCTTTTTCTCTGTTATTGCTATCTCCATAAGATCATCTATAATAATCTTCTCGCTGTACGAACTTTTGAAGCTTCCTTTGATTGGTTAGGGACTCTCCTTCGAGTGCCTGCATTCATCAGTATTGTGGCCATGATCTTGATGGAATCTACAATACTTACTTTTATCTCGAGATTTAGCTGGTGTTCTAATTGGTTTGTGCCAACTTTAACCATGTCTGTCCTTCATCTGTCTCAGCACTTGGTCAACAAGCATCACTAGAGGAGTGAAATTAGTGAACTTTGACCTCTACTCTAGAGGGCTTCTTCTCTTTTCAAAACCATGCTTTGTGTTTCGTTGGTATTTCTTCTTTTCAAGATGGTGATCTGTAAGATCGTCTCGTTTCTTCCTTCTGTTGATCATTCCTTGACTGGCGATGGTTACTGCATTATTGGCGGTTGCTGGCTTTGGGTCGTTGTTTCACAATTGTTTGATTCGTACTTCCAACGCTTGATTTTGTTGCACTAGGGCTTCATTCTGCTAGGTAAGTTGTTCAATGGTAGCCGAGAGCGTCTGTAGTTGGCTTTCTATGGCAGTGGAGGGATTTCTAATTTCGGGGTTGACTGATGCCATCAATCAAGTTTGGACCATATGACCTTTTATCTCATGGGTAAAGTGATGGCTAACCCTTGTCTATATATGGATGGACGATTTCAACACAGCAGCCATGGGATCCTGCAAATTCACTATGCTATGGAATCCATATGGTATTGAAAGGAATTCTTTTGTCATGAAAAGGGAAACTGTATGGCTTTGCAAACGTTCCCCACAGATGGCGTCAAGCTAATGATGCAAAAAATCGTCAGTATGAACTCCTCGTCGATACAGATGGGTGAAGGCGTTGGCTTTGTCCAGAGACGAGCCTGTTATGCTATTCTTCTCTGGCTTTATAGCTTTTGGTGCTGTTCTTCTCTCCTTGTCAATGTACATGGGCGAAGGCGTTGGATTCGTCCAGAGACGAACCTGCAATGAAATATGAAATAGAGAAATATAGATACACCAGTGTGGCATTTTCCAAACACCCTCCGATGATTAAGTTAGGTATTGCAAGAGAATTTAGCTTAGGAGCAGTTTTTGGGGTGAGAATTGTGTGTACCTTTTGGGATGAGAAGCCCTCACCCGACGCTTTGGTTTGTGTGGGTTTTATAGCCCTTGTCTTCATTGTCTAAATGAATATCTATATTCATGAAATATGAAGCCATTGGTATTAATGGTTGGCTTTTATTGTCTGCCAACAGCTATTCGTCTTTTGGTGCCCATACATTACTCCTTAGTTGTTTAGGGCATTGAATGTCTTTTATGGCTTCGTTCATCATTGATGTCCGTACGTTACGTCTTGCACTGAATAGCATTTAATTCGTCCGTCAAGAAATGAACAATATTAATAATTCATCAATAATGAATGCGGAGGCGTTTATAGACTTCAATGGTCTTTTGCCTGTTGGTCCGTCAGTTACACTTTTACCTGTCTGGCGTGTTAACCATTACTCATGTCATTTATGGGGAACTCATTCAATGTATGCTGCAGTTGTTCATCACATAGACGATCATGGCTTAACAAAGCTGGTTTGATCTGGCTTGATGGACGATGCTGGACGACGGTGATTTTTCTCCCCATCATATATAATTACTTAATGATTAAATCTACTTGATAGCCATTCTTTGTGCAACCACAAACAAAATAAGCTTTTATATTTTTCATGTTTGTTATTATTATTATTATTTTTCAACAAACATCTTTTCTTATATTTATATATTACTTGTTTCCTGCTTGTTTTATTAGAAGCCTTTTTTTCAGGTTCTTCTTTAGCAACTGTTTTTTTTATAGAGGTGTGTTCACATTTATGGCTTGCTATGGTTTTTAGATTCAATTGAAGGAATCTCAAGTTGATGCGAGAGCTAAAATTAGATTATACTTCTAGTTTGCTTGTTTTGAATTATGTTCTTTAGAGTTGTGCAATAAAATTATTCTGCCCATTTGTCATCATAATATTTGAGTTATTTTTAAATTGTAGTTCTTGATTTTCTATCAGTTTATATTTGGGTTGTAAGGTTAGGTCTATTAGGGCAATTCTAGCCTAAAACTAATGTTATGTAGAAGTTGAATTATGTCATTAATTTTATTGACTTATCTGTTGGTTAGATCTTTTATCTAGTGTGTGGGTTGTGATATTAAATATTATCAAACAAGTTATCATGACTATACTTTAAATAATTATTTTATTGTGTTCAATAAATAAATAAAATTTTCATTGTGGAACCTGAAAATATTTATTAATACAATCTTTCAATCTCCCTCTCACTTGGTCACATGTTACAAAGGATGAACAAAATCTCCCATAATTATAGAAACTAGCTTGTAATCTGTGCAAAAGCACATGATTTTTTTTTTATAAAACAAACCAATGTCTAATCCTCAAAAGCAATTTTCAAAAATCCATTAGTAAACAACAATTTAGAAGAGGATGGGAAATAATCCCAAAAGGGAAAAAAATCAGAATAGAAATTCGAAGAAAAACCGAAAAAAATAAATTCTTTTTAGAAAGGTGATTGAAACTTACATGAATGCACAAAAAGAATATTGGAAATTATAATTAGTCTACGGGAAGAAATCATTACTTATGCATTATGTCTTGTTCATTCAGATAGACTCGGCCATGTATGCGAAGACCATACAAAACGATGTCAACAAATTAAGAGTTAAATTATTAGAACATGAATGATTTAAAATATAAATAGCATAATAGTTTATCTTAGAGCATATTTAAATATTAATAGATATTTATATTGAGTGAATGGTGAATAGTACAAATATAAATATATTGAAGAAAATTGAGACATGATAAGTAAATTTTCTCAAAACCCAAAAAAAAAAAAAAAAAAAAAAAAAAAAAGGAAAATAAACGGAGGAATTTAGAAACAATCCTTCGGATACTTATAAACACGCAAACTAATTATTGTACTGCACCTGCTGCTGCACGCAAAAATATAGAAAACATTTTAATGAAGACAACCTTCAAAAATGAGGACAATCCTGCAAAATTGCAAATAAAAGACAGGTTTAAACCCAATTGTAAGTTAATAAAAAAAAAACACACATATATATATATATATATGAGATAAAAAATATTAATATCATGTCTTGCATGGGGAAGGCAAATCTAAGCAGTTGAAAAAGTTCCCAAGATATAGTATTTACTTATTTAGATGATAATAGAACAAACTTGTTTATTGTGGTTTTTTAAATGTTTTAAAGTAGTATTCTCTTGCACGGAGTCAAGTTGGTACAATCCAAACTCCAAAATTATGACTTTTGGATTTAAAACGGATAAACAAATTGGATTTTAACAGAGTAGTTATTTGTATAAATACTAATGTAGATGATTGCAACTTAAAGGATAGTATAAAAGTATAGTTAGATGAATGATTGGGTTTTTTATGGTTCATTTATGCTTAACTATTCATCTTTTGCACCAAATAACTTGCTCGGCAAAAAAATTTTAAAAAATTTAGATAAGACACGGAACACAAAATTAGGCTCTACTATAATCATATACATACATACATATATATATATATATATATATATATATAATTTCTAGGAATGAATGGACACATAAGGTATAATTAATTTTAGGTTTAATTACATATTTAGTTCTCAGCCTTTGTCATATTTTTCCAAATGGTCATCATTCTTTGAAATGTTTCATTTTAATCAAAAAAGTCAATACCATACTGGTATTGGCTGTATGTATCGGATGTACCAAAGAAATATACCGTACCGGCCTTTAAACCAATACCGGTACTCCTCCAAAATATACTGAAAAAAATACCTAGTTGTACCGGCCTATTTTAGTTCTACCAGCTGGAATTGGCATTTTGGCTAGTACAATAATAAAAAATTATTAAAAAACATTTTATTTAATCTAGTATATTGGGATAATGTACTAAAGCTGATATATATGTAGGCTTATAAAATATGTAGATTTTAAATTTTATGTTGATAAACATAAAAATTAATAATTCATACTTACATAAATAATACTAATATATATTTATGTAAAGAAATATATAATAAGCGGTAATCCCGAAATAGTATATTGGTATCAACTGGTACCGAAATATATTTGTTAAGTTTTAGGCCCCTGGAAAACACAATTTGTTTAACCTAATATATAAGCTAAGTTGTTACTTAGGTTAATTATTCAAATCTAGGTTAAAAATTCATCACATAAAATAAACACAGCGAAAAAGAAAATAACACAAGATGTGATAACTTAGAAAAAGCAATGAAATAACTCGTTTAAAGTTAAAAAACCTGGGGGGGGGGGGAGAGAACTATCCCAAGAGAACAATCCACTATATCAAGCTGAAATTTACAATCAAGAATAACAATTAGTAGTAAATCTAACACAATTACCAAACTAGGCTCTGAACTCCATAGACTTTCTTGATCTGGATCTGTTTTCACATGAACCACCTGTTCATGCCTTGATCTTTAGTACGCTTGACAACTGAAGGCTTAGCTGCAACTTTACTCCACTGGTACTAGCAATATGAATTTGATCTTCGGTAGGTAATTGTAGAGTTAGAAGGTTACACAACCTCACAAATCTCATAGGAGTAACTCTCAAGACTTAAAAAACGTGTATTAGGGTTTTCCTTTTATACCTAGTAGTGTTGGACTCAAACACTAAACGTTTTGCGGGCTATTGAGCCTTATTTAAAATTCTACAGATCGTAATTCAATCAGTCGAAGGTCTCTCTCAATCGATCAAGCTTGACAGATTTTCAATTCTTCTTTCTACAGCTTGTATGTTCTTGAATCTTGACTTGTTTCAACTTGAGCAATGTCTAAAACAGTTCAAAGATCCTAAGTTTTTGTTCTCAGTTTGCCAACATACAACATATTTAGAACTTAAACATTTATGACTAAACATTTAGAACCTAACAATTTCGTTCTCCTAGCAAAACCAAAACAATCTCTGATACGAAATTTACTCCCTTGATTTTAGTCCTTATACTTTTAAGTTTGTGTCAAAAGGTCTAGGTGTGTCCACAAGTCGGTCCGGGTTGGGTTTGTACCGAACCCGAGACCGACCCAACAGAATCAGGTGGAGGAAGTTCTAACCTGCCGCTGATTGGTAAGGGAGCCGGATTGGAGCGGTCGGATTTGCGCTAGAAAACGGTCAGTTCGGTCGAAACTGTCCACGGTGAAAAATCCGGCCAAAATAGTTGATTTTAGGTGAAAATTCACCAAATCTGGCAGAGATCTCATCGGATTTGGTGAGATCTTGCTAGATCCGGTGAGATTTCCACTAGATCTGGTTGAGATCTCACTAAATTCGGTTATATCTCCCCAAATCCGACATAAATCTCATAAAAATCTGAAGTATTTTGACCAAAAACTCGCTAAAAATTTCTTACTTCACCATATTTTGGTAAGGTTCCAGTTAGGTCGGTTGAGGTGGGTTTTAGAGGAGAGAACCCGCCAACCAACCCGTCGGAGTCGGTTTTTGGGTTCTGTAACCCGCCACCGACCCGCCAAAGCTCTTGGGTCTGTCATGGGTGGGTCGGTTCTAGTCGAGTCTGGTCAGTTGGGTCGAGTCCAAGTCTAGGTCTGGGTGTACACCCCTAAAAAGGTCCCTACCATTAACTCATGCTTTAATTTTTTTTTTTTAATCTCAAAACAAATATAAAAAATAAATAAAGCAAATAAAGTAATTGATAACTAATTTCTTCCCTTCTTTGTTGCTATCAAAATCTCTAGGATTTCACTAAACAATCTCAACTTAAAATCAAAGCAGAAGTCAACAACAGAGACTTTTTTACGCTACTTAAAAGATGGGGATCAAGATGAAACGTTTCAAAGAATATAAGACTATTTTGAAATAGTGCAAAGATCTAAAGGTGTAATTAAAAAAAAAAAAAAACTAACAAGATTCAGTACAAGAAACAATATTCACATCTCTTTGAGAACCACGTCCAAGCCCTCTTTGCTTCCACAAACCTAAGCACACTGCCATCAAATCAATTCTTGAAGTTTCTTCTCAACTTACCCTTCCCTCAAGTGGTCCGTTCCCTTTTCCATAGGACTTGGATATATGAAATGAGCTGATTGGTAATGCAACAGTGGTAAAAGAATGGAAGGAAAGTTAAAAAGAAACTCAAAAAGTAATAGTAATAAATAAACAAAGAAGAAGAGAAAGAAGTAAACGAGACTCTGGGCATATATATTATAATGGCAATAGATGAAGATTAGCGGGAAGACAATGACATTACATGGATGAGCTATAGCTTCCCGTGGCTATGCAATTACAAACGGAAGTCTCAAGCTCTATTTTACAATCGTAACTTTTCAGCACATTTACAACATACATTAAAACTATGTGCACCAATTGCGCAGTTATTCAAGAGAGTAACGGGTATTACAGTGACACCATAACTTCTTATTTGTGTGTGTGTATATATATATATATATATACACAAATAAGAAGTTATATATATATATAAGCTAAAAAGGAACAATATGACGATGGAGTTAATTGTTGTTGCCTGTAACAAACTTATGTCCAATGCCAGGGCTAGGTCCAGAGTACTTGGTCTCTCCTAGAGAATGAAGGCTTTTAAATCTGTGTCCATTGCCAGGACTTGGCCCCGAGTCCCTCACCGCCCCAATGAAGCCACCCGTCTCTCTAAGAAGATGATGACTACGTGACCTTGAGTTATCCAATGGCCGCGCTTCTGTTGTAAGATGCATAAAATTCAGTAAGAGAAAAACAAAAAGAATAAGAAAAATGGCAATACCCTGCTCTCCTCTACCCATGTTTGATATGGTTACAATGAGGCTTAGTCTTTTAGGCTTAGGAATATGCATTTCTTAGTTTACTTGTGTGCCTGATTCTATTTATAGTGTTTTAGAGTTTGAAATTTGAAGTAAGGAGGTGAGTTTGGTTATCAGAGGGGAGGGGGGACCTTTTGACAATTAAAAGAGTTCAAAAAGCACGTGAGACTTTTGTGAAGTGCCGCCACAAATGGGTTCATGCCATTGCGAGGGAAGCATCAATGTAGATTCTTTGGAAAGTGAAATTTTAAAGGCAAACTAAAAGTTTGGTTTCTAAAAGGACTTCACCATGATGAACAAGAGTCAAATCTGGTTTTCCTGCTACTGTAACAGGAATCTCAATCTTGAGAGGAGTCTTTCGGCCTAACATCGTTACAGGAGAGAGCATTTTCTGGTAATGTTACGTCAATAACATAATAAATAATGTTTTTAATTTTTTAATTATTTATTTTGTGTTTAAGAGTTGATAAATGATTATTCACTACTTACAAGTTACAAATTGCTGCATCAACAAGTTGTCAAATAAGTTGTGTCCATCAAATAATATTACAAATACAATATTTTTTATAATAATTAATTTGATAATTTTTTATTAGTTTGCACCTGGGTCTATTAATAATATTACTTTAATTTATCATCTACTAATATTCACAACTTATTGCCGAAGTTGTCAAATATTTTGCAAAAATTGTTATAACTCTAGACTTAATGGTTTGTTATACAGTTGTTTAGGTTTTACCAAATATTATATCACAAATAAATATTATATATGGTCTATAGAGAATAGTTCTTAAAAATCATTACAAATAAATGATAATGTAGATTAAAATATCGACGATCGAAAAAAATATTTTTAGAAGAAAGGGTGAACCGTTGATTTAGGTAATCACTAATTATATGTGTTATATTGAAAAGGATTTATGTACTATCTACGGATAAGTAAGGAAAATCACTATTCTTCCCGAGATTGGGTTTAAACCTAACCCGAAAAAGCCACTTCTCATATCAATAGCAGACATTTTAACCTGCCAAATACCAACAGGGGTTTAGAGCAATCGAAATCTGAGACTTGTAGCAACCATTGAGGCGGCACGAAAGAAAGTGACATCCACTGATTCACAATGGAACTTTTGGGTAGCATGAATGTGGTTCAATTGATTTGTTCATGCAAGTGAATGGGTGGACCACACGGTTAACCATATGAGCCATCATTGCAAATGAAATAGTACGTGGATAGAGTTTGATTACAAATTTGGTTATAACTAACCTAATAGCTACAAATTTAGTTGAAACTACTGACAGGACTGACGAGTCCGTCTCACATGGACGATCTCATCTATAGACGAAGACACCATCAGGAATGACGAAGTAATCATTCACGCTACTGACTAAGACAGCCAGGCCATTCAATGCAGTCAATTAAACCCAGAACGATTACAAGGCCAACTGTATGGACTGTTGGAGCACATTGATGCCACATTACACTGCCCCAAACGTTACCAAGAGGAGCATTAAGACCTCCATAACTACTCCAACGGCTAGAAGCCATGAAAACATATATAAAGCCCCACACATTGCCAAGAACAAGGTACATACACACTAAGAGACTTCTTTCGCTCTATTATTTTACATTGTTCATTCTCGAATAGCATTTTATACTGACTTTGGCATCGGAGGCGTTGTGGCAGGCACCACACCGGTGACCACCTTTGAAGGTTGGAGATTGCTTCCATCTGACAATCTTGACTGACGAACTTACGCTTCATCAACTACTAAAAAAATTAACATTACTAAATATTTTGAAAATCTAACTATTAAATTTCTTTTTTTTTTTTTATATTCTTAACACACATCAAATTTTGTGTCAATTAGATATTATTTATTATTTGATTCAAAAACTTATTTTTTATGCATAATTTTAAACTATAAAAACTTGAAATTTAATCATTTTATTGATGACATAGATATTAATATTTGATTTTTTTTTTAAATCTTGAAATAATGGAAAATATAAGAAGAAAATGCAATTCATTGATGAATTTGTCAAATTTTACATCCAATAAAAAATAGTGTAGAAAATGAAATCCATAGTACATACTGACATAAGTCACAAGATTTTCAACTTCTGTATTACAGTATTTGTGAATCAAATAGGGTGAAAAAGAATTGTCTTCTTAAGAATACTCTGATGGTGTGTTTGGATGACATGATTTAGGTATTTGGATTTGAATTTGGATGATTAAAATCCAAATAACTTGTTTGGGAAGTTTAAAAAAGGTCAAGGATTTAGATTTGACAAATTCACCAAGGATTTTAAACCTTTAAAATGCTTGGATTTGAAATAACTCTTAATTAAAATCACTGGATTTCAAATTATTAATTTAAAATCCAAAACCAAATTCAAATCCAAGTTACCAACCAAACCTAATGGTCTGTTTGGAAGTTTAAAAAATGAGGGGGAGTAGAGTAAAGGGAGGGAGAGTAATTCAATTACTTTGTTTGGAAGTTTTTTAAGGAGGGAGGGGGAAGGATTTGGAGGGGTTTCAACTACCTCTAACCCCTCATTTTTAATTCCCCCAAATTAGAGAGATTTGGAGGGAGAGTAGAGTAGATAAATTATTGACCAAATGAATTTTCCAATTTACCCTTATCATATTAATTAAATTACAAACTGATATTAAATTAACTTGTAAAAAGATTGTAAGGAGCATCAGCGAAGAGTAATTTGTAACGTAATTTTTTTTTAATGCTGCACCAATTACATGCACCAAAAAATTCTTCACTACGTATATTGTTTGTAACGTTACAAATTATACTTTTACAAAAAATAATAATAATAATAATAATAACCAAAAAAATTTATTTGTCATGTTAAAAATTTTTAACGTTAAAAATTAAAATTTGTAACGTTACAAATTAATGACCTTTTTACAAAATAATTTTTTAACGTTACAAATTATATTTCAAAAAATTGATCGGATTCAGTTTGCATTACTTTTTTTTTTTTTTTTTTGAGAAATATATATTCTACAATTAATCAACTACTTCTTGAACCTTTTTTGGTCAGTAAGGAGTAGCAGTGAAAAAAAAATAGTAATAATAGACATAATTATTTAATCTAACAAATTAATCATATTAATCATAAGTCAATGTTGCAAGTCCATTTTCAAATAAGGGTAAATTTGTCTATTTAAATCATTTCATCTCCTTTCCATCCTAATTTTAAAAACATCAAAACAAGAGGAATATCTAATTACTCCATTCCCCCTTACTAATTTTAAAAACATCCAAACAATGTGGAGAATAACCATTCCCCTCTACTCTCCTCCCCACTACTTTCCTCTCCTCTACTCCACTCTACTCTCCTCCCTCTCTAAACTTCCAAACAGGCCATAAGCTATTTCAAAATTTTAAAATGTTATATTTTACTAATTTCTTATGGGTTTTACTAACGTATGCCTATAAAGACCCAGTTTGGATAGCACGTTTAGCTGCGGCACGTTTTCTCCCTTTTTTTTTTTTTGGCCGGCTTTTTTGACTTTGGGGGACAAAATTCCCTGTGCGTGTACTGTGCGTGCACTGTTCACGTACTGTTCACGCAATATTTAATATTAAAAGTGGGTCCCACAATACTATAGCACGTTTAGCTGCGGCACGTTTTCTCCCTTTTTTTTTTTTTTGGCCGGCTTTTTTGACTTTGGGGGACAAAATTCCCTGTGCGTGTACTGTGCGTGCACTGTTCACGTACTGTTCACGCAATATTTAATATTAAAAGTGGGTCCCACAATACTATTCACACATTTAAAAATTATTTTGCTACAGTGTTTTCAGCAATAATCAGTTTTTATCAACTTTCAGCAACAATAAGTGCTATCCAAACGGACCCAAAGCATATATCAGTAAATAATTTTAGGAAATTTTTTATTGGAAATTGAAAAAGCTGTCAAACTTTTTAACAGCTTTTTCAATTCTCAATAAATTTTTTTTTCTAGGCATACATTAATTGGACACATTTTTTATAGCCCTAAGGGTTAAGATTTGGCCAACACCATTGGTGAGCCAATTAGTCAAAGCGGTAGTGAAACACCAATGTCAATCAGATCTTTCACAGATTTAGAAGGTGGAAATGTGGAATTAGATCCCACCACACAACGCAACCTCACTTTCTTCCAGTACGTTTCACCAGTGTTTAGTACCTTTATTATGACATCCAAAATTAGGAACTCCCAAGTCCTAACCCTCTAACACGGCCAAGATGCAGATCAAGAGTCACGAAAATGACAAAGGGAATAGTAGCTCCCTAATCACCGGCTCACCGCTAGTTGTGCAGAAAATATGGACTTTTTGAGTAAAGTGAAGAGGAAATAATAAGTGTCCATGTAGCCAATTCATCATTACATGCATTTTGCGACTGACTTTTGCTTGAAGAGAGTTGTGTATAAAAACTTCTGTCGACACTCTTATTGTTTGAATATGTCGGTATGTAAACATTTTGTGAGATTTTTTTTTTTTTTTTTTGGGAGAGAGAGAGAAACTTTTTATTAAAAAAAAAAAAAACCATTTTTGGATGTTAAATAGCTCCCAATAATAACACAATGTCGCTAATACAAGGCTTATTTAACTTTGAAGGCTCTGTAAATATTAACACAATATCTCAGAGCACAAGGGTTGGGTGGGTTGAAAAGGGCTAACTATTTGCAACCCAAAAGAACAAGCACAAAAAAATAAGGACTTCACATATTTGGGCCCCAAAAATCTATCATTCAAGATCGAACCAAATGGGTTTCACCTCCCATTTACGTAGAAGTCGGAAAGTAGGGTAAATAATTGTCTTAATCTTGTGTAGTCCGAAAAGTAGGGTAAATATTTGGTCCAGTTTGAAACTATACACACAAACCTAAATAGACAAGGCTGACCATCAAGATCATTTGTGAAGATTTTTCCTGAAGACTTTAATTCTGGTTCTTACCCCTCCTCCTTGACTCCCCTCAATATTTTTCAAACATTTATACTTGTAGAGTGACCATCACGTTAAGAGTGCGCAGTGATGAGAATCTTTAATAGTGGGGTTGTTTGATTGGGAGGGTAGCGGTTGTTTTCTCTCTAGCCCTTCATTTTGCATGGAGTGTTTTTGTGTCTCCTCGAATTGGGGTGAAAATGGGAGAGGGAGAGAGGCTTTAATTTGCTCAAAATTTTACCCATCTGCTCCTCTCCTCTCCTCCCTCCTTACATTGGGTTTTTTTTTTTCAATATTTCCACTTTTCCATATTTTCCACTTTTCCTTTCTATCCTTCCAACCAAACATATAGAAGGGAAAAGTAAATCTCTTCTATTCTCCTACTTTTCCATTCTCCAACCAAATAAACCCTAAAGGTCTTTTTATGAACCTCAAGTCCAAAATGCTTTGTCCCAGCATGAAGCTAATTTGACTTCAGTGCCACAAATATCCATCATGTACTAGATGATGCAAAATATGCATCAAGCCCAGTATGTACTTACTGAAGTTGTTCGTCAAATGAAGGGCCGGAGCAAGATATTTTACGAATAGGCCAGAGCAACAATAAGGTGCAATCCAAGTGGAAATGTCTCAGCAAGTGAGACTTTACAGATCTAGTGCCGTGTAAACTTGGGTATTTGGTTGGCATATTAAGTGTTTTTTTTTTTTTAGAGATAATTACAATATGCTACTAACCCTATCGCTCGAATCCTTTCTACTTAGACCCCAAGCACTAAGTGTCCTTAACTCATTATGATCCTCTTTACATATTGTATTGTTAATACAAATGATCCTTTTTAGTTAATGTCAGCACAATTCTCATTACTTGATCTTGTGAGCAATAATTTTTCCAAAAATAAGAAGTTTTCTTTCCAACAAAATCTTTGGCAAGAAATAGCCGTTTAACCCAATCAATTTTGAACCCGACAGAGATTGATCATGATCTGAACCTAGATGTATTTTGATCAATTGAGATTCAATCTAATTCACCGCTGTCATCATCGTAAATAGTTACACAGTTTGGAGCTTTTGCATGTCCAGAAATTGCAGCCATTAGAACCTAACTTATAATATGGTAGATATTGAGTCGGGTAAAAGTCCAATATTGAGTCTCACAATGGAATTCAAGCTACCATCCTCCAATATTGCTTGCATGAAACTAAAAGAAACTATCGCATCACGCTAAGTGAAAGTGACTAACTAATTATTCATAATAATTGAAAGGATCCATTACCTTAACAGCTTATGTCACTTGAAGGATTTGATTTAATGGACTTGAGTTTCACCGTCATTTTTTGACACTGAGACTTCAATTTTCCATAACCAAACTGAAGAAAATCTGGCGTGTAACCAAGTCAAATGGTTTCACTTTCATGAATCATGAGACGTGTAAATAAAGTATGCATGCCCCAAAAGTATTGAAAGCTAAGTCATCAAAGCATGGTATAAAATCTAAATTACTATATATATCGACGACTTGAGAGTATATTGCGTAACGTGCGACTCAATCCATTTTTAACGTGAGGGGAAGGGAAATGTTGCCACTTATAAGAGTCAGAACTTGTGGGTAGGGCAACATTGCTGTGTGGTTGATTTTTATTGCATGCTACTGTGGAGAGGTCAACGGCTTTGATGTTCCCAATGGCTTTAGACATGGCATAAAATCCGGCTTTTGTAGCCATGACTTGTCAAATGAATAGAAAAATTAAAATTCATCTTGATCCTTGGTACATGAACCGAGATTAAGTTTACTCCATACAGATTTATGGCTACAGAAATAATTTTTGTTTTATAATTCTCATTCAGTAAACTAATATGGATTTTTTTTAAGAAACTAATATATATTTAGGATTAGGAATTCACACGAATTTTCAGACATGTGAAATGTAAAAACAGAATGAAAAATAACACACAAATAAAGGCAATCACACGATACAATAAATTACATGGTTCAGCAATTGTTTTACATCTACAAAATTACATGAATTTACTATTTTTAGAGAAATTATACAAAATGCGACAAAACAATTTTTTTTTTTAATGGCTATCACTTAGAAATGTATAATTCTAAAAAGATAATCCTTTTCATATATATTCTACCAGTTATCTATGAAAGTGAGTCTTTATCATATAATTAACATTATTTCCAAATTCGAAAAGTAAATTGCGTTGGAAAATCCCTATAGAAACAAGAAAACCCATAGTACCATTTCTCTCTTCAATGCATTTCCTCTTAAATCGGCAACCTTCTCGGGAAAAACAGATCATATTGCGGCAACATGAAACAATCAATGAATAATCAAATAATCAAATAGTCCCTCTCAGTTCACCTATTTAAAGTAAGAAACTTGAAACTCCCATTAGCTCCCACTACAGTAGTACTTGTTAAACGGCTCCAAGTGATCATAATTAACCTCTGTATTCTGTAATGCTTTTTAACCAGTTCTCATGCAACAAAATTCTGTAAGCTATATATACTTGTATTGTTCTGAGGCTGTTTAATTACCGCCTAGAATGGCTGGAAAATTAAGTTTTTTCTGTATTGGTGCTCTTGTCCTTTTGCTCAGCGTTGTCATTTTTGGGACACAATCTCATTCATTGAACACTTTGAAGTTAGCTAGCTCTTTTGGAGAGATGGAGGGTCCTGGGCACGGGTTGTCTCTCCGGACAACTAAGCATTCAGGACCAAGCCGAGATGGTGGAGGACACACATCCAGAATTACTAGAATCCTTAGAGAAGGAGAAGGTAGACATGGTCCAAGCCCCGGTGAAGGACACAAGCACTGATGTAGGACAATATATATATATATATATATATATATATATATTTTAGGTGTTTCTTGGGGTTTTCTTTGTCAAATTAGAACTTAGTATGGTATTAGATCAAGAGGAATCTATTGAATGAATAAAGTCTACTATCATTTCTACTGTAAAAGTAAAAAATAAATCTATTTAAAAATAGATTTTAACTTGGAAAATAAGTTTTTTTAAAGCTTTTAAATATGCATGTAATTGTAAAACCAAAGGACAAGCCTTGCATGTATAAAATCAAAGCTCTCGCATGTATAATTAAGGAATTCTTAAGGATTCAAAGATTTACACAATTAAACTTACTGCATTTTCTTTCTGCGTCAATTGGTTTCAGAGATCGTTAGCATCTTGGTATAGCTAAAGACTACAATGAAAATGATGATGCCGAAAAAATCGCCAGTGAGCCACACGGTTCTCACACACTCGAAACAGCACATGCACAACACAAAAGCTGAAGACCTTAAGAGAAGTACCAGTGTGGTACCAACCAAATATCCTCCGACGATCAAGTTAGAGAATTCTCTTGTTCACAACTCTAGAGTACCAGAGCTAGGGTGAATTATGCGTACCTTGGTTTATGAGGGTATTGGGGCTTTTATAGTAGTAGATGGTTGATCTCTCTTCCTTGGGCTAGAAGTCTTTTCCTTATAGAAATCCTCATGAGCGTATATTGCGGAATCCTTTTCTTATAGGAGACTAACACTAAGCGTGGGATACAAGACATTTCCTTATATACTCATGCGTGGTGGCCAAGTCAAGGATACATTAGAGCCGTCAGCTTTAGGGTCGTCAGTTTTGCCTACTCCCTTGTTAGGGTCGTCAGTTTCAACTACTCCCTTCAGCTTAGTCGGGGTCGTTAGCTTCGCCTATTCCCTTGTCGGGGTCGTCAGCTTCGCCTACTCCCTCGTCGAGGTTGTCAACTTCGCCTACTACCTCGTTCGGGTCATCAACTTCACCTACTCCCTTCAGCTTAGTCAGGGTCGTCAGCTTCGCCTACTCCCTCGTCAAGGTCGTCAGCTTCGCCTACTCCCTTCAGCTTAGTAGTGTCAGCTTTCCATAAGTTAACCCTGTCTTCCTAAAGCTGTTTGACTGCCATTTATGACAAGTGAGGCCGATGGGTCTATTTTGAACGTCGCTTCATGATACTATATTCATGAGTATTCACATTCACAATTTTACCCTTATCAGCTGCCCCCCACTCCATGATCTCGTCAGCTTAAACTGACAAGTTTATGGAGTTTAAGTCCTTTTCATTCGGACAATTCCAACTCGTCTCTTCAGTAGACTTGTTCATCTCATTATCTTTTATGTTAAAACCGTCGTCTTGTAATATTAGTCATATCCTCTGGTGGACGAACTCGTCAGCTTTATGGGCTCGTCCGTTTTGGGGACTTGGCGCAATCGTCCATTTCGTGGGTATTACTAACTGACTCGTCCAATCTGTAGACTTAATGATAAACTCATCCACTTTGTGGACTATAATTTTTCATTCTCTTAGGATGAGGTCGTCCACTTTGGACTTATCAATGTCGTCCACTTTGTGGATTTAATAGGGTCGTCCACTTTGTGGACTTAATAAGGTTGTCTAGCTCGTGGACTTAATAACACATGGTTGTCCACTTTGTGTCCATTTTATG
Source organism: Quercus aquifolioides (assembly GCA_019022515.1). Taxonomy (NCBI): domain Eukaryota; kingdom Viridiplantae; phylum Streptophyta; class Magnoliopsida; order Fagales; family Fagaceae; genus Quercus; species Quercus aquifolioides. The sequence goes on from CM032332.1 coordinate 38,790,096, forward strand.
GACTTCATAATTTTTTCATCCTCCTGGGATGAAATCGTCCATCTTGTGGACTTAATAAGCTTGTCCATTTTATGGACTTGAGAACATTTCATCCTCTTGAGATGAGGTCGTCTACTTGATGGACTGCATATTAGGGTCGTCTACTTTGTAGACTTGGATTCCTCCGCTTTGTAGACTTGTTGAGGTGACTAAATTTTGGTGCCTCGTCACCTTTTTGGTCGTCTACTTGTAGGCGACTTAGTATGATGATCATCCACTCATAATCGACTTCGGTCATGCGTCTACCCGTAGGTGACTTAACGTAGTGACCGTTCACCCGTAGGTGACTTAACGTAGTGACCGTTCACCCGTAGGCAACTTTGGCCACACGTCTACTCGTAGGTGACTTAACGTAGTGACCATTCACCCGTAGGCAACTTTGGGCACGCATCTACCTGTAGGTGACTTAATATAGTGACCGTCCACCCATAGGCGACTTTGGCTATGTGTCTACCCGTAGGTTATTTAGCGTAGTGACCATCCACCCGTAAGCGACTTTGGTCATGTCTGAATAAACTCTTCTTCTGCTTACAGTCTTCAGCTTACTGTCTTCAACTTACTCTTCAGCTTACTGTCTTCAGCTTACTATCTTCAGCTCTTACTGTCTTCAGCTTACTATCTTCAGCTTACTCTTCAGCTTACTATCTTCAGCTTACTGTACCTAAGATGCAGCCGCCAAGTATGGGGTGGAACTGTAGACTTTACAACAAGGTTGTCTCTCATGAGTGAAGCTGACAACCTTGTTATGTCTGTCGCCTTTTGTTTCATCATAGGTTAATTACAAAATTACCCTTATCACGTGGAGCTTAAGTAAAGCCACATTAGAACCGTCGGGGTCTTACATACCCCCTTATCAGGTACCTTCTTGGTCCTCTTCCTAAGTGCCGTGCCCTGCATTCTTTTGATGCAGCTGCTCTTCCAGATTGTTGTTTTGCTTAGTGAGGCGTTCCACGGTTGCAATGAGAGTATGCACCTGTCTCTCGAGTGCAGTTGGGCGTGGTTCGTCTTTTTGAACGTTGTTGGTGGTCGCCATCGAGCGAGTAAGTACCATGCAACTCTTTGTCCGGGAAGCGATAGTATGGCTTACAAGTCGTAAAAAAAATTTCCACAGATGGCGCCAACTGATGATGCCGAAAAAATCACTAGTAAGCCACACAGTTCTCACACACTCGAAACAGCACCTACATAACACAAAAGCTGAAGACCTTAAGAGAAGTACCGGTGTGGTACCAGCCAAATACCCTCCGACGGTCAAGTTAGAGAATTCTCTTGTTCACAACTCTAGAGTACTAGAGCTAGGGTGAATTATGCATACCTTGGTTTATGAGGGTATTGGGGCTTTTATAGTAGTAGATGGTTGACCTCTCTTCCTTGGGCTAGAAGTGTTTTCCATATAGGAATCCTCATGAGCGTATATTGCGGAATCCTTTCCTTGTAGGAGACTAACACTAAGCGTGGGATACAAGACATTTCCTTATATACTCATGTGTGGTGGCCAAGTCAAGGATACATTAGAGCCGTCAGCTTTAGGGTCGACAGTTTTGCCTACTCCCTCGTTAGGGTCGTCAGTTTCGACTACTCCCTTCAGCTTAGTCGGGGTCGTCAGCTTCGCCTACTCCCTTCAGCTTAGTCAGGGTCATCAGCTTCGCCTACTCCCTCCTTAGGGTCGTCAGCTTCGCCTACTCCCTTCAGCTTAGTAGTGTCAGCTTTCCATAAGTTAACCCCGTCTTCCAAAAGCTGTTTAACTGCCATTTATGACAAGTGAGGCCGATAGGTCTATTTTGAATGTCGCTTCATGATACTATATTCATGAGTATTCACATTCACAATTTTACCCTTATCAGAAAACAACCAATATATTGACGGTGATTCATGGGATGTTGGTCAATGACCATATTAATACGGTGATTCAAGCATGATGGTGAGAAATTGACTTGCCGATGTTATGATTTACATTTTCCTCTTCAATTTGGGATTGAACGCTAAACAAGATCATGAAGATGATAGGAATAATGATCATATGTCAAGGATTGTTTGTGTTTGACCTATATATCAACTAAACCATTTTTAATTTTAATTATTTTTCATACTTTGATAGTGTATCATACAAAGAACACTTCATGGATTGGATTCTTGGTCTTGAAGCTTATTTTGATTATGCAAAGATCCCCAAGGATTAAGCAAACTTGAGAGTGGTGCAAAAGATTGATGGAATAATATAAAATGTTTTGAAAGTGAAGATTAATCCTAAAATTTTTATATTGTCAAGAATGAAAAAGATATTACTCAATATTTTTTTCCTTGTGATTACTTTTTATACAAGAACTAAAAGCAAGCAAGCAAATTTATATAAAGGAAATAACAGTAAACGTTTTAATTTCCAATTGTTGAAAGAATATTCAATTTTAAATATTAAGGAATTGGAAGTTCAAAAATTTGGAGAATTATGAGTTGAACAAGCCAAATTGAAGTTGAATAACAAATTGACAAAAGACAGAATGTTTTTGGGAAAAGTTCTTGAAGAGGCTATTGAGGAAAATATGGAGTTTAATAAGGACTTTAGTAAAGAATTTGAAACAAAAATGATTATAAATATTGTAGAAGATCCAACTGAAACTAAGTATGACAATGAATCCATACCACTGCAACAAAATTTAGTTATTTCAACCCTCTTTTATCAAGGGTTACTAAAATCTATCGATACAATCTATAAATACAAAATCGCTCGATTATGTTACTAAACTTTATCTCAAAGGTTAAAACACCCTTGAAATAAATGTGGGAAAAAAAAAAAGGCCAATTTTGTACCAAAACATTTACATTTTTCAGCCCACAACCCTTGATAAAATATGACAAAATTTTCAGCCCTTGAAAAAGCCCACAAAAAAATTTAAAAGGATAGCCACAGCCCTTGATAAAATATTTTTTCACTCTCTTACAGAAACTAAAAAAGCATAGAGCACATAGAGCTCGACAATCATGGAAATCTCAAAGCCTGATGATCATGGAAATCGCACAGCTCCAATTAGGTACGAATTGATCTCGGCAATTTGTGACTCTTCGTCTCTCTTGGCGTTGTGTTCTCAACTCCGATTAGGTACGAATTGATCATGGAAGTCACAAACCCTAATTTTGTCTTTGATTTTTTTTTTTTTTTGTTTACCCACACTTTTTCATCGATTTCCCCATGATTTTCGTTTCACGTTTCTCAAAAAACTGAGCTGATCATTGATTTCCCTATTTCGATTTCTAATTGTTCGACTTTTGCAATTTCATTATTCAAGTTCAAATCATAATCTCTATTTACTTTACAATTTTCATACAAATATTGATTTTTTTTTTTTTTTTTTTTTGATTATGAGTATAGGCACTACGAGATTGCAAGGCTCAATCCAAGAGATTGCTAGTATTGGTTGCGTGGGAAATGTGCTTTTAGACACTCTGTAAGCCTTTATTTATTTCCTAATATAATTTGCACATTCAATAACTAGGAATTTAGTTAATATTAGTTGTACATTTTTTCAATCAATGTTTGCTATATTGTATGTGTTTGAACTTGAGTATTAGTTATGGATTTTTTCAATCAATTTTGCCATATTGTATGTGTGTATTATGTTGAATTGCTTTGGCTTTCTACTGTAGTGAAACCAAATGCTTTGGCTTGATTGATTTTGATTATGATTTTGTTGGACTTGATTGATGGTGATTGATGCTAAGAGATTTGACCCTTATTTTCAATTTTTATAAGAGACTAACCTTGTACATTTATAATTTTTCAAATTCCTTTGCCAACTATAAAATCATAAAAAATAAGTAAACTTCTTGAATTTCAAAGACTACAATAAAACTTGATTAGGGCTCTAACGCATATTTTTACAATTGTAAGAAATATGACATTAGTGATAGGTACAAGTGGTACTGAATACTGATTTGGACCACCTCGTATGTAGAAGTTTTATTAAGAATAGCATTTATTTATTCATTTCAAAAAGTAAAATAAATTATTTTGTTGTATGGCCTAAGAGTGCCACCACCCCCCCCCCCCCCCCCCCCCCCCCCCCAACACACACACACACACACACACACATATTCACTAGAATTGCTATAAATATTGGACTCACAAGTTACAACCATAGGAATGGAAAGTCCAGCTTAAACTCTATAACAAAGTATGCAAATTAAACATGATCACCTTATTGTTCAGCTCAGTTCAACTTATCTACAGTGTGTGGTATGATGGGAATCCATTTTGCATTTCACTTATGTTTGACCATTCCCAATGTGTGTTTAAGTTTGACTAAGATCTAAAGAAAAACACTAATTGACCTTATTTTCTATCTATATTCTTTTCTCTCTTATTGAAGACATTTAACTTGAGGTTCTTATAGATGAATCATTCTAGGAGGATGAATAACATCAAAAAATTTCCTTTTCGAAAAATTAAAATTTTATGGCTAGTATATGTTCATTATGTTTCCCAATTAGGAATGTTGGCAGTTGCTTCATTCACCATCTTAATAAGGGTGACCTGCATAAAAGAAATGGCAAAGAGCATTTAAATATGGGAGTTGTAATTATTGTAGTATATGCACAAAAGCAAATTCATAGATATTGGGCAAAAAATTATAGAAGAAGACCAAAAAAAGGAAATGAATTGACAGGGTAATAGAATATGGAATAGACTTGTTTACTACATTATGTCATTATGTGTAAGCATCCAAATTTCAAGATGTTGCTAATATATGAAATTGGAAATAATTATAGGAAATTCAAATTCTAAAAGTTCAAAATTAACTACAATTTCCTAATCTTTGGCTAGTTTTACATGTTATCTTATACTCAAGTCATGCTTTGTCTTTGTTTTATTTTTCAAACACTGTTTTGCACATCTCTGTTGTCATTAAACTCAGTATTCACTCCCCACCCCTTAATTCTGAAAAAGATAAAGGACGTTGTTATCTTCTGTAACTTGAAATTTTAAATTTGTTTCCTTAACTTGAATATGCCTAGACACATGTGATTTTCCATAACCACTAGGATAAATTTACCTAGTAGTTTGATAGTATGCTGCAAGAGATTTTGATATTGAGATTACCTGTGTACTTGTGGTTGTACAAGAAGATTTCATATTTCTTTATCATAAAAGGAAAAAATTGGACTTTATTGCCTAAAAAAAAAAAACAATATAGATACTGAACTACTTGAATTTGTGCAATAACTGGTTTTGTTGAAGACTCTGTATGAAATATGCCCATGTTCTTTTCTTTGAATGGTTATGCAATTTAGCTGTTGTATGCTGTAATTATAAACTACGATGAAGTGCTCCCATATATTGAGTAAGTTGAAATGTAGTTAATATTAATTTCTCATAGAGTTAGCTTTCTTCTTGAACTTCTAAGTTGTTTACAATGTAATTGCATATTGTGTTATCTAGGGAGCACAAGTACATGATTCAACAAGCAAGTGTTAAGAATGTAAAGAATCGACACAAAAAACAGTTTTGAGAGTGGTTTGAAAGTCACGTAAGTTCTACTTATATGGAAATTATTATAATTGTTCTTTATGCTTAATTTGAGTCAATTATAATGATGTATTGATTTTGAACTTGTTTTGAATAGATTACTCAATTATATGATGAAAGGAAAGTGAGCATGCAACTCTTAGATCTAGCTCGTGGACCATTAGAAGAAGTTGTATGTTATAATGGGTACATTGTCAATGGTTTTAGATTTTAAAAAAATGAAGTTGATTGTAACAGAAGAACTCAAAGTTGTAGTCTTGGTAAAAGGAGATGCAAGTACGGGCAATCGTGATTATTATGGTGTTTTAATTGATATCATTAACGTTGCGTTTGTTTGGAGTGAAAATAGGGAGGATGGAAAATAGAGAGAGGAAAATAGGATGGAAAATATTGTTTTTCACTGTTCGTTTGGGGAAGGAAAATAGGAAGGATGGAAAACCCGGGAGAAAGTTTTCTCTCCTGGGCCAATTTTTTTTTCCTCCCAAATCGGGAGGAAAACTTGGGTTGAAAAGTGCTACAGCAGCACTTTGTCTAAAATGCCCTCTTTACAACTTTTTTTTTTTTTTTCAATGTGACCTGGACGTTATTTTCTTCTTCTTTTCAACGTGACCTGAACGTTCTTCTTCTTTCTTTTCTTTTCTTTTTTCTTTTTCTTTTCAACATGACCTGAACGTTCTTCTTCTTTCTTTTTTTTTTTTTTTTTCTTTTTCTTTTCAACATGACCTGAATGTTCTTCTTCTTCTTCTTTTTTTTTTTTTTTTAATGTGACCTGAACGTTTTTTTTTCTTTTCAACGTGACTGAACGTTCTTCTTTTTTTTTCTTTTCAACGTGACTGAACGTTCTTTCTTTTTCTTTTTTCTTTTTTCAACGTGACTTGATCTAATTTTTACATTATAATAATAAAAATAATAATATAAATTTATATATATTATGTGATAAATTTTATATTATTTAACGAGTACAAATAAATATGTTTCTTACATATTATGTAATAAGGGTATAATAGTCAATTTATATAAACTACATTTTCCATCATTCCCTTTTTCTCTCCAACCAAACAAAAGAGTTTTCCACCCTCCCACTTTTCCACCCTTCCAACCGAACACACAAGAAGGAAAACTAAATATTTTCCATCCTCCCACTTTTCCATCCTCCCACAATTTTCCATCCTCTTACTTTTCCACTCCTCTAACCGAACAGACCCTAAGTTACACTACATGGGAGGCAATAAGATTTCAATGTTTAAATGTGAATGGAGGGATGTTGACCATCATGGTAGAGAAATTATGGTTGACAAGTACGGTCGAACTCTTGTGAATGTAACACATTCATTAAAGAGTAATGAACCTTTCGTGTTAGCATGTCAAACCAAGCAAGTATTTTATGTGAAAAGCATAAGGAATCCTCAGCGGCATTTTGTTATAAAACAGAACCTCGAAATTATTACAATATGTCATCTCCAAAGGAGGAAAATGATGATTAAGAAGAAGATGATGATCAAGAGCCATACCAACAGAATGATTCACATGGTCATCAAATGGGTTTCACAACTGTTGATTATCAAGATGATGCTATTATTTCATTAGATAAGGCTGACATACCTAGCAAACTTATGGATATGGATGATGTTGATATGAATTAATGACATTAAACGTTTCAAAATGAATGTAATTTTTACTTGAATGTTATTGTCTTGACTTATCTAAATAGTTTCATGTTCATTAGTTTTATATCGTGTATTTATGTATATGTTTTATTTATATAGTAATATGCGTGTATTTTCTAAACTAATTAAATATGTATATGATGAATAGTGCTAAAATATATTGGATTGATCAAAGCAAGGGCTTCTATTAATGGCAAACGGAGGTAGCAATGAAAGAGTTGGCACAAGTGGTGCTAATAGAAGTAGAAATGATCTGGCTCATCATGGTAAGTTTTAAATTATGCTTTCAAGTTTTTTAATACTGTATTGAAGACACTATTCAAGTAAGTTGAGGTGATCTTTATTTTTATTTTTCTCCCCATAGGAAAGAAGAAAGGGCGAGGGCCTACTCGAAATCTTAAATTGGCCAAAGAGTTCAAGGGAGGGGAAATATATGAGATTGATTGGTTGAATGGCAGACCTGTAAGGCCTCCTGCTCATGATTTAATAAATGAATGTACACAACTTGTGAGAACACAACAAAATGTACCTCCAAAGTTCATAGATTGGAAAAAAGTACCTTATATCAACAAAAGGAAGCTTTTTGATAAAGTATTGGTAAGTAGTGTAATAAAATCTAGTAGCAACTTCTATGATTTTTTTTTTTATATTCTTATTTGTGTATTTATGTTTCATTCTATTGTAAGAGTATTTCAAAGTTGAGGGTTGAGAGCAAGAGGTTTGGCAACAAATTGGTAGTTCTTACTCAAATTATCGTGACTCCCTAAAAAAAAAGTGGTTTAAGCCATATGGTGAAGCAACAGAAAAGGCACGAGCAAATGTTCCACTCGGACTAAAGAAGGATGATTGGAATTTTCTCATGGATTTGTGGAGCAAGCAAGATTATATGGTACCATTACAAAGAATTTATTATCAAATTTATTTTTAACTATTGTCTTGTGGATTTGTTGGTTTACGGGACTGACTTATAATTCTTAAATGTAGGACATGTGTTTGAAAAACAAGGAAAATCGGAGCAAAAACAATATTATCCACAAATGTAACCTAAGAAAACTTTATGTTTCCCATGAGAACATGCCTTTGATCTGTGTGACTGCAACATGTTTCTTAATTTTGTTTTTCTATCTATTACTATCACTATTGGAATAGTAATTACTATGTTTCCTCTCATTATTCATCTTCAATACTTAGTGTATGTTTGGTTTGTGCGTTTTACGTCCACGTCTGGACGCAAACGCATTTCACCCCTTTTTTTTTTGCTTTCAGCCACAAAGGCTGACTTTTCAACCGTGAACAGTGCATTTGTGCACTGTTCACGGACCCACAAATATCACTTTTCAGCAACTTTTGCATTAAAAATGAGTTCCACGATACTATTTACACATTTAAAAATTATTTTGCTACAGTGTTTTCAGTTTTCAGCTATATCCAAACGGACCCTTAATTTCTATATGCTTTATGTTTGTTTTGTCAAATGGTAGAAAGAGAAGACAGGTCATAGCCCTAGTAGAATTGAATTATTTGACATCACCCATGTGCAAGCTAATGGGCAAGCAGTAAATGAACCAATACAAGATGCATTGGTATGAAATCTTCTAATTATATTAATATAGATAGTATATTTTTATGGGAATTTGTTGCAAGTTACTTTTCTTTTTAGATGGCATTAAGGAATCTTACTACTCAAGTGAATGAGAGAGCATTGCAAATATCTCAAGATCATATGTTTGTGGAGGTGTTTTGACCCAAGCGTCATGGACGAGTTCGTGGCTATGGGGCTGGAGTCACTCCTACCAAGTTATGGGGTTCCTCCTCATCTAGAATGTATGATCTTGAGAAGCGACTCCAAGAATCTGAACAAAAACGCTTAGAATCTGAACACAATCGAATAGAGGCTGATGCAGAGTTGAAAGAAGTAAAGCACCTCAAAAGCATGCTCGAACAACAAGCTATTCAAATGGCAGAACAAAGAAGACATTTTGAGGAACAACAAGCTAGTCAAAAGGCAGAACAAATAGCACATTATAACAATATGATGATGCAAATGTTGAGTTGTATCACCTCACAATCAGCCTAATCTAGTAGTGATCACTAAGGTATGAAGATCAACTCAAGCGAGACACTGTTTCTAGTTGTTGGGCTTTTGCTAGGTAAGCTTGGTTTTTTTTTTTTTTCTTTCTCCCCTAAGTTTCATAAATATTACATATATGGTCAATAATTGAATTAATGAAAAGGTATATTTGTTGATACATGTCTCTGCCCTTTGTTTTCTTTGGCCATTTCAATTTTCTTTTTCCATGTATGTCATGATATTGTCATCAAAGTTGAACAACCATTGTTAATTTTTGAAGGTTTTAATTTAAGTTTCTGGAATTTGATACTAAAACCCAATATAATGTTTTAGTACTATGGGATAAATTTGGAATGGCTTATTGAGTTGTTTATGTGGATAGAATAAATAGGTACTAGTTTGCTTATGTAATCCTAATCTTGAAAAATCTATTGTGGATGTTCTTTTTTTTGGTAGCTAATGAAAGTAGTAAGTAGTGACATTAGAACAAACAAGTGGGGTACAATAGAGAATAATTTGGATGATGTAAGTTATCTTCAAACTTTGTTCATTACCTTAGAAATTGGTGAGTGCATCTAGGCCTTTGATTCAAATAGTAGCTTTGTCATAAACCAAAGTAGCCTCTTCAGCCTTTTCCTGTGTTCTATGTACTTCATAGAATCATTCATGGTTGAATTGAAGAGATTGAATATGTGTTTTTTACAATCTTTTGCATTCTAAGATGTGAAAGAGAAAGAGGTTTTTAGTGGAATAGGTGTCTCTGGTATAGAATGCCATGATTACTATGCTTGTTTTAAGATCTATGTTGTGGCCCTTTATTAGTTTATATAGGTGTAAACTTATTTATTGGATGATTTGGTATCTCACTAGTTTTGGTTCCACTGAAGTTTATTCTTGCTTTTAGGTTATTCTTCATGTGTTTCTTCTGGTGTTCAAAAATAAATTAGTGTGATTAATTTCTTTTTTTATCCTACTTTATCCTGTAAATTGGATCCTATATCAATTAACATAAATGTTTATCTCACTGATCCAATTCCCTTTTAATTTTTTCAATGCAGGATTAACAATAGCCTCATGTTGTTACTTGCAGTTCTTTCCTTTTCCTCATTCTGTGAACGGTATGTCCCATTTACTTGTAATTTCTTAATGCTAATAATTTTTGACTTCGTGAGGTTGGCATTAATTTTTTAAATAAGTTGAAATTTAGTCAATTTTACACAAGTACTATTGTTGCATGATCTATCTTAATAATATTTTTTCTGCAAACCAAATGCCTTTCAAAACTTTAGTGTTGAAATCACCCGATATCAACCATTGTTCAGTGAATCTCTTGTACTTGGGATGAGTTATTAAGATTAGGAGAGGGACCTTTGAGCAATCATAAGTAATTGATCTAGTAATGGTCATGAATTGCTTCTTGGTAAGGTTCATAGAAAATAATAGATTCATATAATCCTCTACATTTGATTTGCATGTGTGCCTTTTTTTTTTTTTTTAAAGGTTACTATAGTTGTGGTTTGGAGTAGGAATGGGTGTCTCTGGTATAGGATGCCATGATTACTATGCTTGTTTTAAGATCTATGTTGTGGCCCTTTATTAGTTTATGTAGGTGTAAGCTTATTTATTGGATGATTTGGTATCTCACTAGTTTTGGTTCCACTGAAGTCTATTCCTGCTTTTAGGTTATTCTTCATGTATTTCTTCTGGTGTTCCTTACATGTTTCAATTTCATAATGTATCATTCTCTCTTTTTCAGAAACTTGAGGGCACCTATAATGGCTGAAATGTTCAATTGCACTAGCTAATAACTTCTTACTTTAGAGATGATGATGAAGAATAAAATGTATCAAAACTTTTTACTCTTGGACAGATTTGGTCTTTGTACAAAGTGTGGTTGTTGATATCTTTTCTCTTAAATAATAATTGACATATTGGTTGTTTGTATGGAGTCTCTAATCTGTTAAGTAATCTCAATATTGAAATTGATACACATCATAGGTGTTAATTTGTAGGTTTGAGTTAGAGATCAAAGAAAGTGTAATTGTAGCAATATACCTTGATAAAGGGATTAGTGTTGTTTAAATATCTCTCTGTTTTAGATATATGAGGCCATTGATATCACTTTTGCTACACATCAATATCATAGCATATCATCTCAACAATTGTGATTTTTTTTTTTTTTAATAAAATCTTATTTTGAGAGTCAAGAGACCCCTTAAATAACCTTATTTATCGAGGGTTGTAAATGTAAATCTTTTAAACCTTAGTAAAAGGTTATTTAAGAGTCTCTTAACCCTCAAAATAAGATTAGAGCACTTGTTTTGAGGGTCACGAAGGCCTTCAAAATTTCTTTTTCGATGGTACAAGTTTCGAAGGTTATCAAGGGTCAATTGAACTCTTAAAATAATTTTTCTCAAGGTTTTTTAATACTTATTTCAAGGGTTTTGACCCTTGAAAAAAGTTAGATTTGTTGTAGTGCCCACAATTCCCAAAATCTAATTGAGTTGCTGAAGACCATTATAACAAAATCTTTTTATTTTTTAGCAGTAAAGTTTTTTTTTTTTTTTTTTTTTTTTTTTTTTTTTTTTTCGATTTATTATTGGTCAATATATTGTAAATCAATTGAAGAGTAAACAAAATAAATTTAGGGTTATAATAACTGTGGAAATTAATTCCAATCAAGTTTTGAAGATAATCAAGTATTCAAAATGTCCATTTATTTAGAGGGAAAGTTTTCAATTTTAACAAAACTCGAGGTCAAGTTTCATCTAATTGAAGAATCTAATCTATGACAAAGTATGGAGATTAATTTTTTATATGTTTATGTAATTTTCATGATAGGTTTAGGAGTAGGAATGTTATTATTTCCTTTATTTTAGAAATTTTAAGGTTTTTCTAATTAAATTAGATTTAAATAATGGTATTATATCAAGAATCTATTTAATACTAATATCTTTACTATAAGAGCATCACCATCAAATGTGCTAAATGTGCCAAATGTCAAATATTTGGCACATTTGGCACACCAAACACCAAAAACCTCTTTTATTAAATGTACCAAATCTCATAAAATTTAATACATGTGAACAGTACCGTTGCAAATTTGCAACGATACGGACGAAGAATGGTATATGGGTTAATAATTTTTTATTCTCTTTTCTCTCTCCTCTCTCTTCACTTTATTCTTTTCTCTTCTCTCTCACCGGTTCCCTCTCACCGATTCCCTCTTTTCTCTTCACATTTGGTGAGATTTTTTTTCTTCTTTAATTTAAGATCAGTTTGACGGTGGCCATTATCACCGGAGGCGCAAGCGGCACGGGCAAGGCTCGTGAGTTTGCCGCTCATGGCTCGCAAGTTCACTGCTCACGGCGCACAAGCCATCGTCATCGCTGACGTCCAAGACGAGAAGGGCCATCATCATCGTCATCGCTCTCCAATCTCGCCGATCTCTCTCTCTCTCTTTTTGGTGGTTGGTTGTTTTGATTGCTGTTGGTTGGCTGATTTTGGTTGATGGTGGTAGGTTGATCGGGTTGTGGGTGTGAGATTTGGGATGATCTCAGATCGGGTTATGGGTTATGGGAGTGTGATTGGGTTGTGGGTGTGAGATTTGTGGCTGTGTAGTGTTTGTTTGAGTTTTTTTTTTTTTTTTTTTTTTGGTGGTAGCAGTGCCTGATATTGGTGGTCGGTTTTTGATTTGTGGGGGTGGCCGGTGGTTGTGGACTATGGCGGTTGATCTGCGGGTGTGGGTTGTTGTTGAAGATGGTGATGATAGGGAGGAGATAATATATTATTTTAATGTGTAGTAAATATTATTTTAATGTATAGAATTGAATGGTAAAACATCTGATAAATGAGATGTTGTAAAATGATGTGGTAAAATAATAAAGTAGGCTTTTGGTATGGCAAAATGGCATAATTTTTGCAACAGCTAATATGGATGCTCTAAATATAACTTTTCTAGAGCCTTTAAATAGGCATGCGATTTGTAAAACGAAAGAAGAAGCCTATTATCAATAAAATTGTTATTAATTTAGTTTATTTCAATAGATTGTAGAGTTCGTCTTTGTAGATTCAAGAAAACTTATGGATTTCGTAATTTATATTTATTTAAAAAGAAATATAGTCTGACTACATTTTCGTTCTGCATCACACATCACATAAACCATTTTTTAACTTTCTTTCTTTTTTCTCCTTCTAATTAAATAAACTTGTACTTTTGTTTTGCTTACTTCTAACGAAGTAATAATTACTTGCTGCATTACCTTATTGTACGGGGGTTGTTCCTGAGGTCGTTGGGCCTTGGGCCCTGAACTAGAGATACAACACTTGACCCCCTCCCCATTGGACTTGGTACCTTGATCCATACACTCCTTTGAGACTCACTATGAGCCCAATAAACATAACGGGACCATTTAACCTTGAACATCAAAGGTGAACCACTCCCGATCAAACTTATCTTGATTGGTGGATGGTTGCTCGGTAAAATGATGACCCAACTTCCCGGTAGTGCCTTAGAAAGTGTCAATGCCGAACATCCCTTATGAAGTGGGAATAAGTTCCAATGCCACTACCACCTTACCCACCTAAACACCCACCTAAAGACAACGGAATTGGACCTTCATTCGCACTAATAGGGGGAAGTAATCACAACACCTCCACTAATCTAAAGCAATAAATAAGGGGATTAAGGAAGAAATGGGGGTTGGCAATTCTGGAAAAAGTACTCAGAGAAGAGAGCAAACACTTAGAAAGAGAGCAGAGGAGCGAATCTATGAGGAAGAGAGAAAAGCTTGAGGAAATAGAAGGGTATCTGGGTCTACCGAGCATAGAACCACCCACATTAGGAAACTCAAAAGCCCACGAAACAAATAGAGGTTAGGTCCAATAGCCATATATTTTGGGTACGCACACTTATCTTATCTTTTCCCTTTGAGAACGAGGCAAGTAAGCAACATAGGAATGCTCAATAGTTTCTTCTATAGAATGTGTGATGTTTACTTAGACGAAGGCAGTCATATTTCCATAACTAGGACAATATTCCCCCGTAAACTAAAAACATAAATTTGGACATAGATTATGTCTTATAATACCACGTGTAATACTAAGAGGATGTATTGATGTAGGCTTTGTTTTGACGTGGACTTTTTTTTTTGAAAAACAAACACGCACATGGGAGAGAAAAAATATAAAAGAAATCCATGCTTATTATATCTACTATAGAATGAAAATTTCGCTCCACATAAAAGATGATCTATTCTTCTAAAATTTTGAATAAATATTTTGTATAATTATTCATTTATTCATTTGACATTATTCTTGATATATAGAGCATAAAAAGATTATCATTCTTTTTCATTCAAATCAATAATTTTTTTAGGAAAAAAGTAATTTTTCTCCTTAATGTTTGGGATAGTTCATAATTTCCATTCTATGTTTAGGAAATGAGTAAATGCCACCAATCTGTTAATCTCTTAATTAAAATTTAAAGAAAATTTTAGATTCCTAGAACATTCCATTGTAGAAAGTCTTATTTTCATTCCTTGTTATTGCTATCATGATCATAGTTATTAAACCTAGACCAGCCATTCAGTCAGACCAGAAACTCAATGACTCAGCACCTAGACTAGTCCAAGTGTTTAAGTGGATGCATAAGACCCAGTCAAACCTAGCAGGTTTATAACGACCCGTGTAACCCGGGTGGGTTTGTATTACCTAACTAGACCTAGACCAGCCAGTCGATCAGGCTAGAAGCTCAATGACTCAGCACCTAGATTGGTCCAAGTGTTTAAATGGATGCATAAAACCCGGTCAAACCTAGCAAGTTTATGATGACTTGTGTAACCTGGATGGGGTTTTATTACCCGACTAGGTTTGTAAAATTACATATATTAAGTCCACTTTATTGACTTTTATATTATTTAATGTATTGTACTATGATAATTTAAAGAGTAGAAAATATAATAGTTTTTTTTTTTTAATGCATTTCTTTGTCTATGTACCTACCTCATAAACTCTTATCTTATCAAAAAAATTGCTCTATTATTGTGAAACCTTGATTTTGAATTATAATAACCTACTTAATTTAAACATATGCCTATTTATTAATTTATATATTTAAGTTATGATTTCTCAAACTTATATATTTAAGTTAATTATTTAACCATATAGTTCAACCAATGACCCAACATATGCCTATTTTTTTAGTTTATATATTTAACTTATGATTTCTCAAACTTATTGTAGGGACCGGGTTTGAGGGAGTGGACCTAAGCCCAGTTTCCCCACAATGAATTTATAGAGTATGGGCTCAAGAGCTAGGCCCTAGTGAGGAATGCAACGGCCTTGCATGGTTGTACGTGAATGCTAATAACTTAAACGTGGATTGGAATGCAAAATAAGGGTCCTCGGACGGGATCCTGTGAGCTTGGAGTTCTTCTTATTTCTTTGAGCAAAGGTTACAATCGTTGAGAGGAAATACGCAGTTGCGGTATTTCTCTTCTCTGGTTCTTTTTTCCGTCCCCTTCACATGAGGGACTTTTTACATTATATACTTCTCTCTCCGTTGATCCTAGCCCTACACTTGTCGATCAGCCCGGTTTCCACTTGAGAGCCTGTCCCATCAGCCGCATTCCCATACCTCCAGTGGGTTGCAGCGCCCCATGCGGTATTGTTCAGAGGTCCTATCCTCATTAATGCGGCCAGGGCGTTAGTTGAGGGCATTTAATGTGGAGGTGACAGTTCACCTGGGACTTGTTCCTCCACCATGCTTCAATGTCCGGTGCTTGGTTCTTGCCATTTGCTCCTTGGATGCTTAGGGAGGCTCCCCTTAAAGGTATGCTGTTTGCCCACTCTCTGACCTCGGTCTCCCGAGGATGTAACCATCCTCGGCAATGCTACTTGGGCCCTGGGCTCTAAGCTTTCGTCCTCGGACCTCGGACATTGGAGGCGTCCTCGGCGTGGGCTTCTGGGCCTGGTTTGGAATGGGCCGGGGTTGCTGACTTATTCTGGCCCCACAATAGCCCCTCAAAATCTTGTTGTCCGCATCCTCGGGCGGAGAGGAGGATTTTGATATCCTCGGACCTGCTTCGTGTCCAATCGAGTCTTGTCCCTCGTCAGCGTTGGAACCTTTTCAACTGCCCAAGGTGCGTTACTGGCGCTTCGATGCGTGTAACGTGTCCTGCATTAAATTCGGGCGGCTTTATGCTCCCCACGTTCAACGGGCAGATGACAATCTAACGGTGGAGATGTGTCTGGCACTTATGGGCGGGAAAACTCGCGCAGCTCTTCTTTCTAGGGTATAAGTACCCATTAGAACCGCTTCCTCACTTTTCATTTGCAATCAAGAGCTCCTGCGCCTCTATTCTGAGTCCAGCCAAACTTCCACCTCCATCTTCAGCACAAAAAGCCAGTCCGAGGAGCTCCTCCTCATTTCTGTAAGTCTCTCTGTCTCTCTCTGAGCTTTCTCCCTCTCTACTCGTCCTTCTCTTTCATTCGTTCATCTTTTAGTTCGCTTAGGCGTCATTTGGGATGGGTAGACTTAAGAAGTTTGTTGGCACTGAGGAGGCGATGGAGAAATTCATCGCCGATTACAAGATACCGGCCAACGTGGGCTTAAGGTATTGTGAGGAGGGGGAGTGGTACCTCCAGAAGCGAGAGGGCGAAGTGGTGATTCCTGTCATCGCTTTCCTTGAAGGGGGGATGAGGATCCCCATGGGGCCGGTGACGAGGGGTTACCTCACCTACTTTCGGTTGACCCCCACCCAATGCGCCTCCAACATGTTCAGAATTCTGGGCAGTGTGGACGCCCTTAATGAAAAGATGGGTCTGAGGCTGACCTATCACGATGTCAACTACTGTTACAATCTTCAACATTTGAAGAACAAGTCCTACTACATGAGGACGAGGGACGACAGGGTTCGGCTTATCCAGTGCCTCCCCGAGTCCAACAAGGGGATGAATGAGGATTTCCTCATCGTGTCTGGAGTGTGGCACGATGGCCTTCATTGTCCGACGACGGAGGGAGCACCAGGTGGGACAGTGGGAATAGGAGGGGATTTATAGATTCTAACTTTTTTCTCTGCGTTATTTCTTCTTGTACTGTTTGGTTTCTAACCACAGATGTGTTTTCTCTTTACAGATCCGCACTCCTTTGCGCGCCATTTCAGCTTGATCAATAGGGAAGACTTGTAGAAGGTGCTCAGGTCTGCGGAATTTGAGAACGAAGCAGACCACCAAGTCAGAGCTGCGCACAAGATTTTGGGGTACACTCCGCTCCAGAAGTCGTTTGCGGCCCCAAAGTACGTGATCAGAGCCAAGGATCCTCGGCTGCAGAAAATAAAAGTGACCGAGGACGGTTTTGAGTTTCCCGAGGATCCCTCCACTTCAGAAGGTGTCACAGTAGCAGTCCCTTCGCCTTCCCATACATTCCCAGAGGCCGCGGAAGAGGACCTAGAGAGGGAAGGGGACGCGGCAGATTGTGGTTTTGCCGAGGACGATTTCAGCGTTTTCGAGCAACCGCATCAGTCCGAGGACCCCTTTGGGGACTTGGGTGATCCTCGTCTAACCGAGGCAGACTTCCTAGCGTCAGCGACATCTTCTCGGCCTGAGATGGGCTACAAGAAGAAGAACCAACCCAGTCTGGCCGACCTACTAGAAGGGCAGCCGGGGAAGTCCAAGTCGAAGGTTCCTCCTCCTCCTCCAAAGACTCGCCCAACTCAGACCAGGTCGGTCTCGGCCCAATCTAGGCTTCCTCCTGCTCCGCCTCAGTCGAGTTCGCCGTCTAGGCACAAGCATGCCGATCCTAAGCCGAAGAAGGATAAGGGCAAGAGGATTGCCGAGGACAAAACTGGGTCCCCGCGGGAGGGGGATGGCAATCGTCGGCCATCGACGCAACTGAGGATAGGCTCCTCAACGCAGGAAAAACAGGTCGCACCTGCGCCCGAGGTCCAGGCATGGCTCCCCGCCCCAATGCTCCGTGGGGCTCCTCTGAGGGATGACTCCTCCCTCAGGGACTTTAAGGAAGGCGAAGGCGCGTTTGTGGCCGACGCTGTAGAGAGATGTCTGCTCCTTCCTGCAGACATGGCGGAGTTGGGGACTATGAGGAGTAGGGACGTCTTCCTCAACCTCAAGCGTTACTTAGGGATGGTAAGGCCCTTAACAATTGTGTTTTCTGCCTTCTTTTCTTTTTGAGCTCGGCTAATCACCACGTATTTGTTTCGTTTGGCAGGCTGTGCAGGCCACTTTCAGGCTGGAGGAAGCGGCCAATAGCCATGGAAAGGCCATGGACTTAGAGCGCGATAAGCGCTTGGAGGTTACTCGGGCCCTCAAGACGTCCGAGGAGGATCTTGCCAAGGCCAGGGAGGAGCTGAAGGCTATGACCCAGGCTAAGAACAGTGCACTGTCAGGCCTTGAGGGTGCCCAGAAGCAGGCCGAGACACAAACGAGGCGTCTGGGTGAGGTGGAGGAGCAGCTGAAGATCGCAAAGGAGCTGATTGCTGATCTGACCAAGAAAGAAGCTGCTGCCGAGGGCACCAGGAAAGTGGCTGAGTGGGCTAGGGATGAAGCTGTGAGGGCCAAGCTCGAGGCAGAGCAAGGCAGGGAGGAGGCCTGGGCCACCAAGCAGGAAGCTGAGGAGGTAGCCTATGCTGCCGGGGCGACTGAGACAGCAGCTGCCTACAAATCCCAAGTCCCTGGGGTATGTAGGCGCTACTGCTCCGAAACTTGGAGTGAGGCCCTCAGACAAGCTGGGGTGGAGGTCTCTTCTGACTTATGGAAGGAGGAAAGCGTGTACTACCCCCCCGTTATCCGCGAGGCTGCCCTAGAGGGCTCTGAGGCCGAGGAGGCTGCTGTGGAAACTGCTGCCACTCCGGGTGAGGAGGCCCTAGACGCTGGGGCCACTGGTGAGCCAGTCCAAAGGAGTAGTCCTCCCACAGTGGTCGAATTGAGTGATGGCTCCAACGAGGATGCACCTCAGCAGGCTGCAAAGCCCTCCCTCGACGCCCAGGTTTCTCCTGCCGAGGGGGCAGCTATTCCTGCCGTGCCTCTGCAGGCCATCCCCCTTAGTCAGGGCTCGGAGGACCCTGAGGCAGCTGCGGGCCAGCCACCCACCGAAGCGGGCAACTAGGCTCCTTGGCGCTTCTGCCTGCTGCACTTCATTTTTGCATCTTTTTCTTCCTTCTTGCTTTACTTGTAATGTAACTCTGTTGGTGTAATTCCCTTGGATTTAATGAAATGAGAACTTTATTTCCTCTTCTGTTTGTTGTGGCTGTTTGTCTACTTGAACATTATCTGCTTTTTCTTTAGTTGCATGATTTTATCTTCAATTGCATCTCGGCCAATCGCTGCATCAATTATTAGTGTTTTGAAGTAGTTAGTTTCCCCATAGGCCTGAGTCCGAGGACCATGCAGTGCCTTGGTTCTGTCTAACACTTAGTATTTTGAAGTAGTTAGTTTCCCCATAGGCCTGAGTCCGAGGACCATGCAGTGCCTTGGTTCTGTCTAACACTTAGTATTTTGAAGTAGTTAGTTTCCCCATGGGCCTAAGTCCGAGGACCATGCAGGGCCTTGGTTCTGTCTAACACTTAGTATTTTGAAGTAGTTAGTTTCCCCATAGGCCTGAGTCCAAGGACCATGCAGTGCCTTGGTTCTGTCTAACACTTAGTATTTTGAAGTAGTTAGTTTCCCCATAGGCCTGAGTCCGAGGACCATGCAGGGCCTTGGTTCTGTCTAACACTTAGTATTTTGAAGTAGTTAGTTTCCCCTTAGTATTTTGAAGTAGTTAGTTTCCCCATAGGCCTGAGTCCGAGGACCATGCAGTGCCTTCGTTCTGTCTAACACTTAGTATTTTGAAGTAGTTAGTTTCCCCATAGGCCTGAGTCCGAGGACCATGCAGTGCCTTGGTTCTGTCTAACACTTAGTATTTTGAAGTAGTTAGTTTCCCCATAGGCCTGAGTCCGAGGACCATGCAGGGCCTTGGTTCTGTCTAACACTTAGTATTTTGAAGTAGTTAGTTTCCCCATAGGCCTGAGTCCGAAGACCATGCAGTGCCTTGGTTCTGTCTAACACTTAGTATTGCCGTTCGGACATGTGGTCCCAAGTCGAAACAGGTTAAGAATTGGAATTCAAAAAGAAAGATTGCTTCGTTAATAATAATACATTTTCAGGTTATTTACATTCCAGGGGCGAGGTACAGGTTTTTCGTCTAGATCTTCTAAATAGTATGCACCTATTCTTGCTACAGAGGTAATTCGGTAGGGGCCCTCCCAGTTGGGTCCCAGCTTTCCCCAGGATGGGTTCTTGGCGGCCCCGACGACTTTTCTCAGCACCAGGTCCCCCGGTGCTAGCGGCCTGAGTTTTACGTTGGTGTCATACCCTCGCTTGAGCTTTTGCTGATAATAGGCCAGCTGGATCATTGCTCGTTCCCTTCGTTCGTCCACCAAGTCCAGGCTCTCCCCCAGCAGTTCATCGTTGCTGCTGGGAGTGAAAGAGCTCGTTCGCAGCGTCCGGAAATTCATCTCCAGGGGGATCACCGCCTCGGCACCATAAGTCATGGCAAAAGGTGTTTCCCCTGTTGACCGCCGAGGAGTAGTTCGGTATGTCCATAAGACGTGAGGTAGCTCCTCAACCCATCTTCCCTTGGCGTCGTCGAGCCTCTTCTTAAGCCCATTGACGATAACCTTGTTGACGGCCTCTGCCTGTCCGTTTCCCTGAGGGTAGGCGGGCGTCGAATATCTGTTAGTGATCCCAAGTTCACAGCAGTATCTCCTGAAGGCCTTGCTGTCGAATTGGAGCCCATTATCCGAGACGAGGGTGTGAGGGACCCCAAATCGCGTAACTATGTTCCTCCAGAGGAATTTCTTCACGTCTACATCCCTGATGTTGGCTAGTGGTTCGGCCTCGACCCACTTCGTGAAGTAGTCCGTGGCCACCAGCAGATACCTCTTGTTCCCTGGCGCTTTCGGGAAGGGTCCCACGATGTCTAAGCCCCATTGGGCGAATGGCCATGGACTGGACAAAGGGTTGAGGACCCCTCCTGGCTGATGGATGTTTGGGGCGAACCTTTGGCATTGGTCACACTTCTGGACATACTCCTGGGCCTCTTGCTGCATTCCCGGTCACCAGTATCCCTGGGTGACGGCTCGGTGAGCTAGGGATCTCCCCCCTGTGTGGCTTCCACAAATTCCTTCGTGCAGCTTTTCGAGCAGGGATTCGGCCGCTTCGGGGTGGACACATAGAAGGTATGGCCCGGAGTAGGACCGCCTGTACAGCTTGTGATCCTCGAACAACCAGAACCGAGGAGCTTTCCTTCTTATCTTTTCTGCCTCTGATCTTTCCTCAGGCAGGACGTCATCTTTGAGGAATCTCACTATGGGGTCCATCCAGCTGGGACCTATCACAACCTGATGGACGGGGACCACCCCCTTTGGCTCTTCACTTGCCCTTTCCAAGTGCTCCACAAGTATGATCCGAGGCAGAGCCTCTGCCGAGGAGGTTGCGAGCGTGGCTAGTGAATCAGCGTGACTGTTCCCACTCCTAGGAATATGGGACAGGCTGAAGAGGCCAAACTCCAGCTGCAAGCGCTTGACTTGGCTCAGGTAATCTTGCATTCTTGAATCTCTGGCCTCCATCTCCCCCTTTACCTGTCCTACCACCAACCTGGAGTCTGAGAACATCTCTATCGACTTTCCTCCCAACCTTTGCACCATGATCATCCCTTGCAGCAATGCCTCATACTCGGCCTCGTTGTTTGTGGCCGAGAATCCGAGTCTCAGGGACTTCTCGATGACATGATCCTCAGGGGATACTATTACTAGCCCCACTCCAGACCCCCTCTGGTTCGCCGCGCCATCAACGTATACTTTCCAGTACGGCGACACCGAAGTGGAGATTGCCCCAATTGATTTCTCATCCGAGCTCTTATCCTCGGCTGTCACCTTTACGACTGGCTCGGCGAACTCGGCCATCAAATCTGCCAGGACCTGGCCTTTTATGGAAGTCCGGGGCATGTACTTGACGTCAAAAGCCCCCAGAATTGTGTTCCACTTCGCGACTCTACCTGTGTAATCAGCGGCCCGGAGTACAGCCTTCAAGGGCAGTTGGGTTAGGACAACCACCGTGTGAGCTTGAAAGTAATGGGGGAGCTTTCTAGTGGCGTGGACCACCGCCAGTATGGCTTTCTCTAGGGGTAGGTATCTGATCTCTGCTTCGTACAGCGACTTGCTGACGTAGTAAACTGGCTTTTGGACGCCATGGTCTTCCCGTATCAGTACTAAGCTCACTGCGTGGGGTGCCACCGCCAGGTAGGCGTATAGGACCTCGTCGGGCTCAGGATTGGACATGATAGGCGGCCGGGATAGATACTCCTTGAGTTGCTGGAAAGCTGCGGCACAATCCTCGGTCCATTCATATCCCTTCCATTTGTTGAGCAGGAGATAGAAGGGCCTGCATCTGTCGGCTGACCTGGAGATGAATCGGTTCAGCGCTGCGATCATCCCAGTAAGCTTTTGGATCTCCTTGGGGTTCTGCGGAGGCTTCAAATTGTGAATGGCCTTGATCTGGTCAGGGTTGACTTCGATCCCATGGTGGGTGATCATGTACCCCAAGAACTTGCCAGAGCCTACGCCGAACGAGCACTTTGAGGCATTAAGGCGGAGCTTGTGCTCTCTCAGGACGTCAAAAGTGCGGCTGAGGTCTTTCAAGTGCTCGGACACCAGCTTGCTCTTCACCACCATATCGTCAACATAGACCTCGATGCTCTTGCCCAACATCGGCTCAAACATCCTCGTCATCATCCTCTGGTAGGTGGATCCGGCGTTTTTCAGGCCAAATGGCATGACCTTGTAGTGGTAGTTCCCAATGGGTGTTACAAAGGCTGTCTTCTCTTGGTCCTCCAAGGCTAGGGGGATTTGGTGATAACCCTGAAAGGCATCCAGGAAGCTCATCCTAGGATGGCCTGCCGTCGCATCAACTAGTTGGTCTATTCGTGGCATTGGGAAAGGGTCTTTTGGGCATGCTTTGTTCAGGTCTGTGAAGTCTACACAAACCCTCCACTTTCCACTTTTCTTCTTGACCACTACAGTGTTGGCCAACCATTTGGGGTAAAAGATCTCCTTGATAGCCCCCGCGTGCTTAAGCTTATCGACCTCTTCCCTGATCGCATCAGCGTGCTCCTTCGATGGGCGCCGAGGTGGCTGCTGCTTGGGGACCATGGATGGGTTGACGTTAAGGTGGTGACAAATGAAAGATGGATCAATCCCAGGGGCATCGCAGGGGTCCCATGCAAACACGTCAAGGTTCTTCTTGAGGAACTCAAGTAACTCCTCCTTCTCCTTTGGAGGCAGCTGGGTCCCGACCTGGAAGAACTTCTCCGGATCATCTCCAATTACCACCTTCTCCAGATTTTCGCATTTAGCATCCTCGGCAGGTGCTTCCGGAGGCGCCACCTGGGTCTTTGATTGCTATGAATTCTCCTCGGCTGCGGCCGAGGACTGTGCATCAATCCGATAGGATATTGCAGCCACCGTGCACTGCCTAGCCGTGGATTGGCAACCTCGGATCTCTAGAACCTGGTCCCCTGATGGGAATTTCACCTTCTGGTGCAAGGTGGAGGCTACGCCATCCAGGGCGTGTAGCCAGGGCCTTCCTACTATGGCCGTGTAGGGGGAGTAGGTGTCCACCACTATGAAGTTCGCCTCCACCACCACTGGGCCTGTCTGTACGGGCAGTCTGATCATGCCCTTTGGGATGACGAGCTTTCCGTCGAAGCTCATTAGGGGGGAGCTATAGGGTGTGAGGTCTTCCTGTTTTAGCCCCAACCCCTTGTAGAGGTCTGGACACATGACCTCGGCTGCGCTGCCACCGTCCACCATCACCCTTTTCACATCATAGCCCCCTATTCTGAGGGTGACGATTAGGGCGTCCTCGTGTGGTTGGATGGTCCCAATCTTGTCCTCCTCTGAGAAACTCAGGGCTGGGGGAGGATTCCTTCTTGACTTCTTTGGCCCCGTCCGAGGATCCTCGGCGGGCGGTTGGGCCACAGACAACACTCGCAAAGGGGGTGTGCCTGTCCTTCCTGGTGCGGCCAGGATTATGTTGATCGTCCCGGCGGGCTGCCCCATGGCGGCGTCCCTCCGAGGCTCTTGGTACGTTTGGCCCTGACGATTGTCGGGGTTGAGCAGCAGGTGCTTCAGCTTTCCTTCCCGGACCAGCTGGTCCAGGTAGTTCCGGAGGTTCTTGCAGTCCTCCGTGGTATGTCCGTGGTCCTGGTGGTATTGGCAGTAACGGTTCTGATTGCGCCTCTCTGGTTCCCCAGCCATCTTGTTCGGCCACCTGAAATACGGTTCGTCCTTTATTCTTTCCAGCACCCTATGCACGGGTTCTCGGAACACAGCGTTAACGGTTTGAGCATTGGTCGCTCCAGATTCTCCTCCGAAATCCCTCCTCGGTCGGGCGTTGTTATATCGGTCCGACCTGAAATCTCTTCTCTCTTGAGGGACGACCTTATCCTTCCCCTTGCCTTGCAGCATATCTTCCTCCACTTGCTTGTACTTGTCAATCCGATCCATCAGTCGCCGCACGCTGGTGGCGGGCTTCCCAGCCAGGGACTCCCTCAGGCCGTGCCCCATTGGTAGCCTATTCTGGAATGTACTGATGGCGACGGCGTCATACTCGCCGTCCAGCTCATTGTAGATCTCCCAGTACTTGTCCGAGTAGGCTTTGAGGGTCTCCCCTTCGCGCATGGATAGGGACAGCAGCGCACTCATGGGCCGAGGAGGCCTGCTGTTCGTGACAAAGCGGGAGCCAAAGGCCTGGGTCAGCTGTCTGTACGAGTCTATGGAATTCGTCCTTAGACCGTTGAACCACCTCATCGCCACGGGTCCCAAGCTGGATGGGAAGACTTTGCACATCAGCGCCTCATTCTTGGAGTGGACGGCCATCCTCTGGTTGAACTGGCTCACATGCTCCACGGGGTCCGTTTTGCCGTTGTAAGCAATGAAGGTCGGCTGCTGGAACCGCCGAGGAAGCTCTGCCTCCTCTATACGACGCGTGAAGGGCGACCTGGAGAGCTGGTCCAGCGCCCTGCTCATGGCGTCACCTCCCAAGCCCCTGGGGGTTGGGTTGGCACGCCTACGCCTCTGGTAGCGCTCCTCCTCGTGGGAGAAAGTCTCGCTGGGGGGCGTCCTCGACCTTTGCCTGTATTCCTCGTCACTCTCGTCATCAGAGGGCAGGTCAGGGCTGGGTTCGGCCCGTCTTCGCTGCGCACGGCGCAGTTTCCTCTTCAGATCATCTATCTCGCGCTGCATGGCCACCTTACCATCCTCTCTCTGAGGAGCGTGGCTATGCGCCTCTTCTGATCGCGTGGCCTGGCCATCATCGCGCTTCTGGGGAACGTGCCCATCCTCCTGGCTCTCGCTCGCCGTTGGAGTATGCACGCTTCCTTCTCGAAATCTCCTGTTGTCGTTCTGACCGCCCCCGGGGTCGCCATAGTTACCCTGATGCCTTGACTTCGCCGGTTCGAGTCGATTCGGAGTTGCTTGATGAGGGCCCGATCCTACCATGCTTGACTGTTGTCCTTACTAACGCACAAGTTCTTCCCACAGACGGCGCCAATTGTAGGGACCAGGTTTGAGGGAGTGGACCCAAGCCCAGTTTCCCCGCAATGAATTTATAGAGTATGGGCTCAAGAGCTAGGCCCTAGTGAGGAATGCAACGGCCTTGCATGGTTGTACGTGAATGCTAATAACTTAAACGTGGATTGGAATGCAAAATAAGGGTCCTCGGACGGGATCCTGTGAGCTTGGAGTTCTTCTTATTTCTTTGAGCAAAGGTTACAATCGTTGAGAGGAAATACGCAGTTGCGGTATTTCTCTTCTCTGGTTCTTTTTTCCGTCCCCTTCACATGAAGGACTTTTTACATTATATACTTCTCTCTCCGTTGATCCTAGCCCTACACTTGTCGATCAGCCCGGTTTCCACTTGAGAGTCTGTCCCATCAGCCGCATTCCCATACCTTCAGTGGGTTGCAGCGCCCCATGCGGTATTGTTCAGAGGTCCTATCCTCATTAATGCGGCCAGGGCGTTAGTTGAGGGCATTTAATGTGGAGGTGACAGTTCACCTGGGACTTGTTCCTCCACCATGCTTCAATGTCCGGTGCTTGGTTCTTGCCATTTGCTCCTTGGATGCTTAGGGAGGCTCCCCTTAAAGGTATGCTGTTTGCCCACTCTCTGACCTCGGTCTCTCGAGGATGTAACCATCCTCGGCAATGCTACTTGGGCCCTGGGCTCTAAGCTTTCGTCCTCGGACCTCGGACATTGGAGGCGTCCTCGGCGTGGGCTTCTGGGCCTGGTTTGGAATGGGCCGGGGTTGCTGACTTATTCTGGCCCCACACTTATATATTTAAGTTAATTATTTAACCATATATTTCAACCAATAACCCAATGTCCTAACTTATAGATTGGGTCAATGTTGGGCTAAGTTTATGTTTAATAATTATGAATCTGTGATTGTGATTCAATGTAAGGCAAGCACCTTTTCCCTTTAGTACATCCTAAAGAGAGGTTACAACTTACAATTGTATTCTTAGGCCTTAAGCCCAGCCCACTCTGAGCCTTAATCAAATGAGCTTTCTCTATTCAGGATGAATAACCAACCTGAGCTTTTTAGCAAGGACGAGCCAAGCCCACATTTATAAACCAAACTTTTGTGTTTGCTGAATCACATTGAAACCAAGCTGGGCCATGAAAACCACCCCCAAATTCTCCAGTTACTTAAACCCTTCTTCTACTTCTCCTCCTCCACTTAAACCCCCAACTCCTCCGCCAACTATGGTGGACCCCACCTTCTTCCGCCTCATAAACTTTCGATTCCCACCCTCCACCACTGCACACAGCGGCCTTAGACTCTGCATCTCAGCCATACACGCGTTGCACTCCCACTACACCACCTCCACCACCACCACCAAAGAGCCAAAACATTACAACAACAACAAAAACAACGGCAAATGGTTCACTTTGCCTCCATTCACTCCAACTCTAAACGCCGCCGCTTTGGGCAAAGAACTCTCCGCTCGCAGCTCCCAATCAAAAGCCGATGTTTCAACCACAGCACTCAAATGGGTCCTTAAGTGCTGTCCAGACCTACCCAGAAGCCTTGTTCAGAAACTCTTTCGTCTCAGACAGGTCCTTCTTTACCCATATATATTTTTTAAGCCTATATTACTTGTTTATGTTTGTTTGTTTAGCATACAAACCAAGCTCAAGCTGAGCAAGTTAATAAAGTAGCTCGTGAACAAATCTGAGCTTGTTCGACAAGAAAATGAACCAAACTTGAACATATAATCTTGTTTAGTATTGAGCTCGAGTTGGTCACATTTGAAATAAAATTAAATGAACAAGTCTGACTTGTAACACTTGGCTCAGCTTTTACCTCATTTACAGGTCTAGTTTTTAGGAAACCTAAGGTCACAATGTGATGGAACTACATTGAATAAAATTGAAGAATTGAATTTTGGACAAAGTTGGAGGGTTTAATTTATAATTTTGCGTATTGGTTTTATTACTACACCTTTCGCCCAATCTGAAATTTGTTGAGTTTAGTAGCTGAAATTTAAAAATCTGATTTCTAACAGGTACGGAGAGAATCCAATACTATGGAAAGTTCTGATGTAGGTGCTCAAGTACAAGAACGTAGTCTCAAAAGGGTAACTCTAATACAATGCCTGTTACTTGTTACTCATTCAGATTAAACATAGTGTAACTGTGTTAGTATCAATTTTGTTTCTAATATATAAATAGAATCATTAAAAGGTGGCAGCAAAGGACTCAATGAACAATGGAGATCGAATCTTTCTTCCTATTACTGTTAAACAAGAGGTTCCCTCTGAGAAACAAAAGTTGTATTGCAATGAGGAAGAAGTTAACTTTATTCGCAGTCTTGTGTTGTACCAGGTTCTCAAATTTGACTCCTTTGTTTGTTTATGTTTTTGTTTTCTTTTGGTTTCTAATGTGTGACTCGGTATGCTTTTTTAAAATTAGGATCCAGCCATTGTTGTTGTCAATAAACCTCCCGGGATGGCTGTTCAGGTAAGCTTTTAATGTATGTTTTTTGGACTTCTTTTCTGGTTTTTGGACTTTGAGGTGTTAATTTTTAAAGTTTGGCTGATGCTTATGTTGGACAGGGTGGCATAGGCATCAAAACAAGTTTAGATGAACTCGCTGCTGCTTGTTTAAGTTATGACCACTCCGAACCTCCTCGGCTGGTGAGTGTCCTAGTGAAATTTCCATGAATGGTTTTCTCGTCTCTAACATGGATTGTGCAGCTTTTATCATGGGGATAGCTTTAGACATCACAAGTTACTTTTTTTCTTGTCCTCAACATATGTTGATTTATTCTTTTCTTTGTATTGCAATATAATAGAAGCTCACCTTATCTTGAATCATTAGGGTCCAGCTGGTTACAGAAATGGAAGTTGTTGTATTAAATTACAACAGAATTGGTATTTGGAGAAAATTATGATTCTTTTATTTGTATGGTTAAGGAGTTGAAGGGAAAAATCCACATTTCAAATCCTTTCGAGCTCAAAAGTCGAAAAAAAGATGGGGGGGGGGGGGGGGGGGATCTTTGCTTGGGCATTATACTATATACTGCACAGAAGTGGTTAGAAATTTTTTTTTTTTTTTTTTGGGGTGGGGGGTTATAATCAAGAAACATCTTTTATAGGTTCACAGACTTGATAGAGATAGTAGTGGCATCTTGGTGTTGGGGAGGACACAAATTAGTGCGACAGTTCTACACTCCATCTTTCGTGAGAAAACTTGTGGCGCAAAAGATGTGAGTAAATGTCTATTCTTACGTTTGCACGTTTTTTAGAATCCTATCATGTTCACAGGAAGAGCATTACAATTTGTTGGTAATAATTCAACCTGATATATGTAATTCATCTCAAGGACATTGACAATGAAGAAAGAATCCTGCAAAGAAAGTATTGGGCACTTGTCATTGGGTCTCCAAGACGTCCAAAGGGATTAATTTCCGCCCCATTAGGGAAGGTAGATTCCTTACAGCTATTGATTTGAATTTATGATTTATTTATCTCTAAACCTATAGGTTGTAAAGCTTTCTTTTCCTTATACCATTCAATCATGGCCTTTACCAATTTGTGGCACAATTAAATTTGGAATGCTATCTATTGTTGTTTAGCTGTAGGGCTCTTGAAATAATCTTATTGGACATTTGTCACGTTTAGAATTGTCCATGTCTGCAGCTAAACAGTCTTACTTGTGAAATCATGTTGGGCCAGTAAAAATGATCAGAAAATTTTAAGCCATCCAGTGACATGGAAATCAAACAGTCCATAAACCAAATGATTATTCTAACTCTGCTTTGGGCAGGCATCTTAATTTTTTAAATTTCCAAAACTAACCGCCACATGCCATAAACAATTATGTAACTGATGAATGAATATGAGATAGAAATATGGTTCGTTGTTGGAAATGGTTTGTAGTCATGCAGACACCACATAAGAGATACCTCACTAAAGGAAGGTCCAGTTGGTTAAGCATCACCAAACTGCATTGAACATGCTGCTATACTGCATATGCTAGTACTTTACCTCAGTAAATTTGGGCCCATGACTCATTAAAGGACATGGTCCTACAAAAGATTGGGCACAACTATATTACTCAATCAGCCTATGAGATCTCAATAGAATTAGATTTATATTTTTCAATCCAAAATAATAACCATCTGCAATGAAAATTGTTATCATTTACTTATTATTATTATTTTACTGTGATTGTATTTAGGTGGTGGTGGACAATGGAAAATCTGACAGGATCACAATCATTGATAATCCGCAAAATATGTCAGCTCAGCTTGCAATAACAGAGTATCAAGTGATTAAATCTTCGTGTCATGGTTAGCAATAAACTTCATTACAATTTTATTCATTGAGCTTCATTTCCCCTCTCTCTCTCTCTCTCTCTCTCTCTCTCTCTCTCTAACTTCTTTATACTGAGAGTGAGCATTGAAAATCATTTACATGGTCAGAAACTTGGACAATCTTCAGAAAAGTGCATTTGCAATGCTTTATTAGATGATTTGTGATTTGTCTGCATAATTTTGGATGTAGAATTCCTATATTGTTCCATGAGCCTCAAACTATATTCTATAAATGGAGATCAGAAAGACATCATTGACTATCTTGATTATTCTTCTGGAAGTTTTTTGTTGTGGCATATGTCTTGTACGATTGTACCTGCTTCTTATGCAAGTGATAATTATGCAGGTTTCACATGGCTAGAGCTTTCTCCTCTCACTGGTAGAAAGCACCAGGTATGGATAAGAACTAAATGCTTCACAATTGAATGTGTTTTTGTCTCCTTGGTCTCTGACTCATTATTTTCTTTGCACAAATCCTTTTTCTCCCTCATGGGAAATACAGCTCCGAGTACATTGTGCTGAGGCATTGGGAACACCGATAGTTGGAGACCTTAAATATGGATGGCAAGCTCATAGGAATTTGAAACAATTGCCTTGTTCAATGAAATCAAATGAGAATCCTACCAAGGGGAAGACCGTTCCATTTGGCCTTGATTTGGAGAGTGGAAGTATCTCTGAGAAGCACCCTCACCTTCATCTTCATTGCAAGCAAATGGTATTGCCCAATGTGTCAGAGGCTTTACAAAATGTGCAGTTTTCTTCAGACTATGATCTTTCTGAAGTAGAAAGCCTCGAGGTGGCTGCTCCTTTGCCTTCACATATGCAAAGAAGTTGGGACATTCTAAATTCTTGAGCTACATTATTTTGGTTCTTTTTGTTTTTTTAGTAATCATTATTTGATTTTTATTTTCTTTTTTTCTTTTTTTTCTTTTTTG
Organism: Quercus aquifolioides; assembly: GCA_019022515.1. Lineage (NCBI taxonomy): Eukaryota > Viridiplantae > Streptophyta > Magnoliopsida > Fagales > Fagaceae > Quercus > Quercus aquifolioides. The sequence goes on from CM032332.1 coordinate 38,821,267, forward strand.
AGATAAAAGACTAAGCAATATTATTAAGATGCCGAAAAATCAGAAACAACAAACTGAGAAATGTTAGGTAAAACATGCTCCATCCAAACTAACAATAGAAAAGAAACTTTTGCTCTCTTGGTTAAGGCATGGCCTACGCAATTGCCCTGCTGCCTAGTATGAGAGAGAAAAAGTTCTAAGAGAACTCGTAATAGACAAAACGTCTTTAACAAACTGACCAATTGAGGAATGGGCACAATCTGTTGCCTTCAGTGCATTATAAACCACCTCTAATTCCCCTTCAAAAATAGAATGATGAATGCCCAGCTACACAGTAAACTGAGTTGCCCTTCTTGCAGCTAAAACCTCAAAAACCTCCACTGAACAAGGACAGGAAATTTTCTCAGATAAAGCCGCTAGCACTTCTCCATTGGCATCGCAAACTACAACTCCTATTCCTGCTTCATCTAATTTTACAAACACTGCCCCCTTCATAATCCGTTTTATACATATCACCCAATGGATGTCTCCATTTGATTACCCCTGGTAAAGGCTTAGCTATGTGCATCGGAAACTTCTGCTGGAATTTCGAAGGTAGCTTTGTGTTGCTTCAAAAATTCTGTCAGGGGCCAGGCACACTTCATTAAGTCTCAATCTGTTCCTACAAGACCAAATGAACCACGCCACAATAGCGAACAATTCCAATTTGCGAGACTATTGAATAACCAAATGGATTAGCTCTTGAACATCCTGTAAACCTGGAAAATTTGTTCAAATCCAGCTGAAGAATGGATTCCAGATTTGGTGTAGTATTTCCAACCCCAGATGGCATGAAATGTAGACTCCTACACTGTGAGACAATCACTGCACTTAGCATCCTCCAGAATTTTTCTCTTCTTCAAATTCTCCTTAGTAGGTAAAGCTTCAGAGAAAACTCGCTAAAGAAAAGTTATAATTTTATTTGGTACTCTAAGCTTCCAAATATGGTTCCAGAATTTCTTTTGATACGAAGTTTTTTATCTTGATGCATCACCACTGCCTTCATCCTCACACAGCTGCTGATACCCAGTTTTAAGCAAGTATTCGCCATTCTTGCACCGGGGCCAAATTATAATATCCACCTGTCTCGACACACAAAGGGGAATGGCTTTTATCCATTGTGCTTCAAACCACAGGAAGTGTTGGTCAATCAGATTGCAGTCCCACGTACCAGTATCAGGATTTATCAGAAAATCAACATTGGCTCCTTCCAAACCAGGCACACACGGTGATACAACGTTGGCAGACCCACTACCCGGCAGCCAATTGTCATTGTAAATTTTTATACTCTTTCCAACTCCTAATCTCCACCTCATACCAACCGAAATCGCCTCCCTGGATTTTAATATACTCTGCCAAGCATAAGAACCCGAGGATGCTAAGGCTTCAAAAATCGACCCTCTAGGAAAATATTTAGCTTTAAAGACTCAATAGAAGAGAGAGTTATGATCATTCAGTAATCTCCAAACCTTTCTAGCCAGCATTGCTTCATTGAACTTCACCAAATCTTTGAACCTCATCCCTCCCTCCCATTTAGGCTTACATAGTATCTCCGGGAATTCTAGCCTTTTGCCCCTATTTTTTAAAAAATTTAGCAATATGTCCATGTTTTGAAACTATTTAAGTCTATGTCCCTATTTTGAAACTTGATTTTATTAAAATCGAGTTTCAATCAAAAAATTCGATTGGTAGAAAATTGAGTATGGGGCAATCAAACTTAAAAAAAAAAAAAAAAAAAAAAATTGCATGGAACTCGAGTTCATGGAGCTCGACTTCCATTTAAAATGCCACTATAGGACTCTCTGAACGCATCTATAGGTATGAAACTAAAATAAAATAAAAAAAGACTTGCATGGAACTCGAGTTCCATTTAAAACACCACTATAGGGCTCCTTGAACGCAACTATAGTTATGGAGCTCGAGTTCCACAATTTTTTTTTTTAAGTTTCATTTGGCATAACTCGATTTTAAACCAATCGAGTTTCAAAATAGAGGCATGGACCTAAATAATTTCAAAACAGGGACATATTGCTAAAATTTTTTAAAAATAAGGGTAAAATGCTAGAATCCCCTAGTATCTCCCATTTTCTCTAACGGATTTTCCTTTGCTCACCCCTTCTGTCCCCACCATAATTTTCTAATCAATGCCTCAATCTCGTCACACAGGCCCAAAGATAGTTTGAAGCAACTCATGGCGAATGTAGGAATTGCTTATACCAAAGCTTTAAGTAAAATTTTTCTACTCACTTGAGACAATAGCTTCTACTTCACTCCTTGGAGTTTGCTCTAAACTTGTTCTTTTATATAATTAAGACTTACTTTTTTATTCCTCCTTACCACAGCCGAAAGGCCAAGGTATATCTCATATTTTTTCACTTCAAGTACTTCCAGAAAATTTGAGATTAAGTCTTTAGTTCCTTCATCCACTGCCTTGCTGAAAAAGATGGTCGTCTTCTCCTTATTAAGCTTTTGGCCAGAACCTTGTTCATACAAAGTTAATATACTCTGTATCACTTGTAAATCTGACATAGTAGCTCAACAAAACAGTAAGCTATTATCTGCAAAGAATAAATGAGAGATTCTTGGACCCCTTTTACACAGCAAAAAACCTCTTATATGATCATCAGCAGCCGCCTTTTGTAGCATCCTATTCAGGTCTTCCGAGCATAACAAGAAAAGATAAGGAGTCAATGGGTCCCCCTATCTAATTCCTCTTGATGGCCTAATTCTCCCTTAGGCTATCTATTGACCAAAATCGATTAGGAACTGTGCTAATACAGTCAAAGACAAGAGAAACCCATTTTTCATAGAAGCCCAATTTCTCCATAATTTTCACCAAGTACTTCCACTCAACTCACTCATGCACCTTACTCATATCTAGCTTCATGGCAATAAAGACCATCTTCTTTGATTTTTGAGACTTCATATGATGTAGGGTCTCGAAAACAACCAAAATATTATCTAAAATAGCTTTGTTAGATTGAAAAGCACTTTGAGATTTAGAGATTACACAAGGTAAGATTTTCTCAAGTCTATTTGCTAAAACTTTAGAAATAAGCTTATAGAGAATATTACAAAGTGCAATTAAGCGATATTCTGAAACTTTTATCGGGCTTTTTACCTTAGGAATAAGAGTGATAAAAGTTTGGTTAATGGAGGGAGGAATTGAATCTGTGTTGAGGCAAGGTAAGATTTTCTCAAGTCTATTTGCTAAAACTTTAGAAATAAGCTTATAGAGAATATTACAAAGTGCAATTAAGCGATATTCTGAAACTTTTATCGGGCTTTTTACCTTAGGAATAAGAGTGATAAAAGTCTGGTTAATGGAGGGAGGAATTGAATCTGTGTTGAGGCAAGTGAGAACTGCATCTGCCAATTCATCACCTATTGTAAACCAAAATTGCTGAAAAAATAGGGGAGGCATTCCAACTGGTCCCGGTGATTTTAACAGATCCATTTGCTGCAAAGCTGCGTCCACTTCAACCTTCACAAAAGTTTTAGCAAGCTCCTAATTCATCTTCCCCGTGACAACCTCAGGGGTGGCCTCCAAAGCGACATCAATCTAGTCTAGGGTAGAAGAAGTAAACAAGTTTTGGTAAAAATCAACCAAAATACTTGCAATACTGACTTCATCCACACACTTCTTACCCACTGAATTTTCCAACCCATCAATTCTATTTCACCAAAAACCTGTGAGTGGCTCTACTGTGAAAGTAACGTGTATTGATCTCACCTTCATACAACAACAGCGCTCTCGACTGCTATTTTCACTTTTTTTTTTCCTCAGATAATAAATTATTTATCACCCTTTTCAGTCTTTTAATCTGATTCATGGATCTCCCAGCCATTGCTGCATCTTCAGCCTTTCTCAGCATTTGTTTCTTCTCTTTCAAGAGGCGAGTAATGTTCCCAATTGCTACGCGGCACCACCATTTAAGTTTGGATTGGAAGTAACTTATTTTCCCTTCAACCCGAGACATTGCATGACCAGGAGCATCATAAAGCCATGTTGTTTTAACCGTGTCCCTACAGCCCTCTTCTTCTAGCCATATATGTTCAAATTGCCACGACTTCTGTCTATTCTTCAGTGTACCATTAAGATAAATAAGGATTGGTTTATGGTCCGAAAAGCCACACTCTATATGGGCTACCTTAGTTGCAAGAAATTTGTCTAACCAATCCATTGTAGTGACCACTCTATCCAACCATGGCCATATAGTAAAACCATTAGGTTAACCATAACAGCACATAAACTTTCCCCTTCAAAACCAAGATCACGAAATCCACATTCATCCAACACATCTCTAAACTCTTGCATCTATCTGACCGATCTTAATCTTCCACCAAGTTTCTCATGACTTCTAGAAATCTCATTGAAATCCCCTGCACAAAGCCATGGCATAGAATTTCTAGCTTTTAATCTTTGCATACAGGACCAAGACAGGTGATGGTTACTTGTATCATACTCCCCATCAAACCTAGTAAAACTCCACTCATCCTCCTTACCTTTATTTAAAATTCCATCAATGTGATTTGGAGAAAAGGTGCCTAGAGAGAAATCGGCATCCTTTTTCCAAAAAATAGCAATCCCACCCCTTCTTGTGCTTCACGGGATACTTCAGTCATACCACCAAAATTCAACCGAACCCGAATATCTTCTAGCCTTGCTTTATCCAGCCATGTTTTAGCTAAGAACACAACTGAGGGATCTTATGCCTGAATTAAATCACCAAGCTTCTGTTTTGTCTAAAGGTTCCCAAGCCCCCGGTAGTTCTAACATAAAAGATTCATTGATTTTGTAGCCTCCACCACTGAGAAAATCTCATTTTTGTTATGGGATATCACCCTTCTTTAATTTGGTAAGTCACAACAGTCCACTTCCATGTGAGTTTTTTTAGAGAAAGGAAAAACCTCATCCATAGAGCCACCTCTCCAATGTTTACAGTCCTAGCAATCCTTGCCCACTTTTTGCATGGGGAATTATAGACACTGCATTTTGTACCCGTTAATAAATTTTGTTCTTCAGCCCCAATGATGAGCTTGACATATGTCAACCAAGGATAAATAAAGAGTTCATAATAGTTTGGAAGTAATCACAACTCAAAAGTGCTCAAATCGCTTTGAAATCAATACTAAAAAATGACATTTGCTCAATGTTTTGATTATAACTTTTAATCCACAAATAATTTTTAGTTATGTTTGTTTCATTGGAAAGTAGACATCCTAAGCTTCAATTTGAACTCAAATTTTACCTAATTTAGACTTATATTGAGTAAGTTATGACCATTTGAAGTTGGGCCAATTGGGTAGTCCGATTTTCTAGGTTTTAAAACTTCATTTTAAGGTCCCAAAACATCATGCTTTGATGTGGGCCAGCCCATAGACCCTTGAGAACATCCAAAGATCATTAAAAAGCCCCCAAAATCCTAATTTTAACTTATAAATACTCATCTTATGCCTCGAATCAAAACCCTAGCTAGAGAGAGTTATTTGTTAGCCTTCATCTTCTCTAATACCCTAATTCTCTTTCTCAAAACTCACACACAGCCCCTTCGCACGTTTTTTACAATTTAAAAACCTTTCTTTAGTTAGTTCTAAGGCAAAAACTATTTTCCAGAATTGATTTCTCAAAACCTTTTTCAAATCTTTTTGTTCTTGAGTTGTGATTATTAACAATTGTGTTGTTCTTTGATTATCTTTGTCTTCTCCATCTAATCTTTGTGTTGTAGGCACTGAGTGGTCGATTAAACAACTTCAAATATGTGATTCTAAAGATAGGTGAGCCTCTTTTCCATGGTTTCCCACTTTGCTTAATATGATTCACATGATTTTCTTGGTATAGTTTCTCCATTTTGTTATATTTGATTTGTTTGATGTTCTTAATTATGTTTGATATGTTTTAATATGATTTTAGGTTGTTTATAATCTGTTTTAGATTGTTCTTGTTCCATTATTTTGGTTTCTTGTAAAGTATAACATATATGTTTATTTTATGTTAGTTTAGTATAATTGTTTGTTTTTTTTTTCATGTTTATTTGTTTATATTGATGTTTGTTTTACTTGCTTCATATTAGTTTAAGTGTTTAGGGTTCTAACATTCTTGTTTGATTTCTATTTTAATATCTTTGAATGATTAAATCTGTAAAAATGTAATTTTTTCAAATCTATGCTAAAGGATGTGTACGCATCTTTGAGTATGCGTACACATGGTTTAACCATGCGTACGCATGATTGAGTATGTGTACGCACCCCGAACCTAGATTAGGGCAAAATCTTGTTAATCACTTTTTAACATATTATTTGATTCTGTTTGACTCTGTTTAGGTTGATATATTGTGTTTAATTATTTTCCATGTTTGTTTTAGTATTTTTGCCATGTTTAGTCTATTTGATATTCTTTCCTTGTATGTTTTATTTAATTGTCAACTTGCCATGTTTAATTTATTTTGGTTAATTGTGTTTTATTTATTTCCTTTTATATTGTGATGTGATCTTTAACATGTTGTGTGTTTTATTTTCCTTAAGTGCATGAGGTATGTTTAGGTTAAGGATTAGGGCTCTCTTAATAAACTCTTTAATTAAATATGGCCTAACAACACATAATGGAGGCCGGCCCACAAGCCGGGCGGTTTTGAGTGCCTAACACCTTCCTAAGCTGTACCTAAACTCCAAACTCATAATCTGGTACTTGGACCCATGTATGTAAGTGATTGGTCCAAAAGGCCCAATAAAGTTCCTAAACCTAATCTAGGTGGTAACTCCACTTTTCTCTGCCACGGTCCACTAAGCCGAGGCATACTCTCCTTTGCGGCCATAGGAACTCACTTGCCTCCCAGACTAGGTTTTTTATCAGGCATATCAGATAAAATCGATGGAGGATCATGTAAGTTCACTAGGTGGTCATCACGTGCCTCTGCATTAGTTTCAATTTGAGTGGGAGACTTTTTAAACTTATCTATAAAAGGATCATCCTCACTTGCCTTTTTTGGATTACCAGTCTCACCGTTCTTCTCACTTTTTGAAATATCAAATTTATTCAACTCTCTATCAATCTCCAAAATCTGGTTATCAAGTAAAACTCCATGATTTACGGGGTTTACTACATTCAAAAAATAAGCCATTTTTGTAATAGTTTACTCGGGAGCACTTGAATTCCCCACGATATGCTCCTCAAAATCCGCAGTTTCCTTCTTTGATGTTTGCCATACCGGAGTAACCTTAATCGGATTCACCCCCGATGACGGAGCTGGTTTCTAAAACACAGGGATTTTAGACTTTGACCCAATTAGGAAGGCGTTCATATTTGAAAGAAACCCAGCCTTCTTTGCCATCTTCAATTGAGAGAACACGACCCCTACACAGAGGTATAGATATATCGACTCGAACACGAACCCTAATGAAACTGCCTCCTTCAAGCTCAGCATTGTTCGAGTTTTAGTCCACTTCACCTTTTACTTCGCACAACTCCTCAGCAACACCTCTGTTCAAAAAACTTACCGGAATATTGTGAACTTGTACCCATATCAAGACTTTATCAAAAGCAAGGTCACGAACAGGCGCAACAATTGCCAGCCTTTAGAGAACAACGAGATGCCTATCAAAACTCCGAGGTTCACTAGCCAGAACTTTTTCCTCCTCATTATTATAAAAAACAAACAAAATCGTATGATCACCCGCGTTATGGACCTTGAAGCCATTTCTGGAACGCCAAAAAGGACTAAAAGTCCTATCGCGTCAGTGTTTAAGGCTCGTTTCATAAGAAACTTCGCTGCAATAGTATACTCGTTAGAGCTTCCATCTTTCTTCACAGACATCTTCCCTCCCTCCTTATCGTTTAGAGAAAGATTGCTCCAATGTTTCGTAAGATTATCCATTTTTCCTCACTGTGTTTCCCAAACCCCCAAAAGAAATAACTCACTAGTCCTACTGGCAACTATGTTACCCTAGGGGACACTAAGTCTTACAAGAAGGGACAACAAAATTCTACAGCCTAAGAGAAGAAAGTCAAAGACCCCTTTCTGATAAGAATTCCTTCAACCTCAGCATTATTTGATGTATTTTCTAGATTTGGTGCCTTTTTATAGATAACATATGATTTGAATCCATAACATCTACGTCATGATAACTGCTCTTTGGGAATATGTTGAAACATAGACCTAACAACTAAACCCATAAGTCCTGCAATATATACTTGTGACTTTATTGTCTTGTTATATCTAAGGGAGAAAATAAAAATGACATACAAAAAAAAAAAAAAAGGTATTAGAATAATAGTTAATTGATTAAAGTTATCATTTTTTAACGGTTTAAATTTTTTTTAAACATTAATAATTTATCATGTCATGTAAGTTCGAACCAGGTGGCCTGCATTTGGGTTTTTCCAAAAAGTTACTAATAATGTGGTCGAAAATTCTTGGGCTCATATAATATCTTATCTTTAATGTGTTACAAATGCAATGTCTAAGCTTATTTGTATTATATTTGTGTTGTGAAATTCATTGTAAAAGAAAATTTGAATTTTGAGTTATCAAGAAATGTCACGAACGCAAGTTATAGTCCAAAACCTACCAACTCAATTATTGTGAAAATTATTCTATCTTAAACATAAGACAATAAGAGAGAGAAATAGAAAGAGAAAGTAGAAACCAAAGCCATCCCACAAGTATTCCCAAGTCACTGACCTACGAACAAAAGTGGAAAAAACTAAGTCACAGTATGCATTTATAAGTTCTTAGTTCTCTCACGTCTTCTGTTTTAAGGACCATTTTGATAATTAACCATGTTCTTTTTCTATACTAGCAACTTCTTTTTTTCGCTGAATTATTAACCTTCTCGACCTTTCTCTATTGCTATACCTTATTATTAAGTTTGAAAAAACAGTATATAAGTTTGCTAAGCCTATCCAAACACATACCAAATTATTAGTTAGCACACCTAATTTCAGGCAGGTTTGTCTCTCACCACATATCTTTATCACAAACCTGACAAGCTGCTCCTTTCTCTATGTACGGTGACACTTGCACCAACCTTCATCTATGGCATGAATCGGAAAAATAGTGTATGAGTCAGGCGCATGAGACTATTATCTCATTGACAAGTGGATCTCACAACTGTGAGACACACCTGTCAGCGAGACAATTATTGGGTACTTCGGGAGTATACTTCCTCCCTCTCACATTGGGGTAGGTCCCACCCACCATAAGGTCCACCTCTATATGAAAGGGAGGCAGTATACACTTAGACTACCTAATAAACTTTCGTGAGACAATATCATGTGCCAAGCGCATGAGATACCATCTCGACATGAATCATGATGCACAATTTGGTAGGTTTTTTTTTTTTCCCCCTTTTTTTTTTTTTTTTTTTTTTTTCCTTTTACATAATTATACACTGGCTTATATTTGTCTCAACAAAATAACACAAATGCACAATGGATTAATCGTAGCCATATCATCCATTTAATTTCAATCCTAGCCATACAGCCAATTTGATTTCAATCAAGGTATTTTTCAATCAATAATCTCTATTATAATAAAATAAAAATGGAATCCCAATAGAAAGATTAATATAGTCTACCTAGCACATGGAATCAAACCTTGTTAGCCAGACCTTTGATGCTTCCATTGAAGTTTTCTTGTCCATTTTGTACATGTTAGAAAAGTTTAGCACGATTGATATCAACCTAACATCGCTTGCTGTCCTATCCATTTATATAACCCAATATGTACGTGTTAGGAAAGTTTAGCATGATTGATATCCTCATATCAGCCTATCATCGCTTACTGTCCTATCCATTTATAACCCAATATCTATACCATCCATTCCGTCGAATTCTATATATTCATTTCCTTTATAAACTACCAAACATGAGCTTAATACCTAACAAGACCATCCACGCTAAAAAATCAACTTTTTCTTTTTGGTATATTTATCTAACAAATTGAGAACCGTTTATCTAACTTTTTTGTTGAAAATCTTTTGCTAAAAGTATACTAAAGCATACTTTTATCTTTAAAAAAATTGAAAAAAAATTGAAAAAATAGAAAAAATTAAAAAATTAAAAAACTGTACACAAAAGTTAAAAACTAAAACTAATGGCGAACAGACTTTGAGCGACTCCCAAAGAGAAGAAGCCTTCTCTTTTTGCTTAAGTTAACTTAATTGCCCAACACGAGCACATTTTGCAGGTCCCCTATTACTTTTTAGTCAAAAAGTGAGATAAAATTAACAATTTGTGAGTCTATTGTGTTTTTTGCACAAATGTTATGTCTTTTTTTTTTTTTTTTTTTTTTTTTTTTGTGGGTCTCATTCTATATTTTTTGCTGCAGTACTATCAGAGAAAAAAAAAAAAAAAAAACTTATATTTAGTTTTTAGTTTTTAGCTTTTATCTATAGTATGTTTAGCAAAAAGTTAAATAAGTTATTTCCAAACGGACATTCAGTGAATGAAAAAGTTGCCTTGTTACCTATTTCATTAAGGATTATAGATTTTTAACTAGGGAATATTTGGTACAAAATTAGAATGCATTTAAAATCTAAAAATACTTGTCATCAAATTAAAAATGCAATTGGAATGATATTTGACGCAAAATTATAGTGAATTAGAATTTAATTTAAATTTTTTATTTAACTTCCACTTTTAAACGTAGTTATTAACTCAAATATAAACTTCAATCAAATTTCACCTTGTTTGAAAAAACTATGTATATAAACGCAAATTATTTGATATGCTGGGAGGTATCCTTATCCATAATTCTCTCGTCGAAGATGATAGTCTAGATATAGAAAAAAATTCAGATAGAAAATATTTGGATTGGAAAATCCTCCATTTTTGTCTTAGAAAGAAGATCAATATTAAGGCCTGGGTCGATATTGATAACGTTAAATAGGTCAATAAACTACATCTTTTTTTCTATAACTAGTTAAGGTGGCACATGCTACCTCTTAAGTGAGAAAATTAAAATAAAATTTCTATTTGAAGAAGTATGAAACTATATACATATATAAAAAATGTATGTCATACAAAGTTAATCTCATTCATGTAAAAATTTTGATAGTTAATCACACACAAAGTTATGGTAGCTATTTAACATACGAATATCTGTTTTACTATAATAGTTTCTTAGTACTTATTTGCTAAAGGTAATATCCACTCACTAAAAACTTCTAAGAATGATAATTGATAACGAATATCATCATCTTCCAATAATATGCAACTGATTTTTGCCAAGACATTGTCACATATTTAAATTTTTGTCATGAATTGAATGATGTCATATGCTACAATTGAAACTCTTCATCAAATACCTTTAACCATACATAATGAAAATTTTGTCATTCATATTTTCTTCTTTATCATTCTACATGAGTCAAGGTGCAATGTTTAGCTTTCTTAGTTTTTAATGAACACCCATTTTAGGCACCCAAAAAAAAGAAAAAAAAAGAAGAAGATAACAAAAGGCATGTGTCACCGAATTTTCCATTAGATAAATTATAAGTTTCGAAGGATTAAACCTAGAAAATCAATGTTCTCTAGATAATAAATAAAACATCTTATATCACAATTTCAACTTTCTAAGCATTATTATCATCAAAAACTCAAAATACATGAAAAAAAAAATTTTGGACGTCAAAATTTAGTGGGAGTATTTTAGAAATTACACAATAGAATATTTTAAGAATCATAAACTTTCATCAGGGTTTAATTGAGAGAATAACAATATGATATATTTGCTATTTTTCAAAATATTAATGGAAAAATTGATTGATTTCAAAGTTTAAGGGGGAATTGTGAACTACTCCAAATATAAAGGATGAAAAGTGATTTTATCCTAATTTTTTTATTTTTGGTGTGTAAAAGTGTGTTTTTACTTAAAATTCTGCGTAAAAATAAAAATACAAAAAGTCAACCCAAGAAAACTTGATGCAATACAATGAATTTTAGCTCAACAAGTTGGCTAAACCAAAAACAATTTCTAGAAATACAATAGAATGGTACAAAATTTTCATAATAATAATACCTTTATAATTTTGTTATATTTTATTTTGACTTGTAAAGAATTGACACTTCAGTAATTGTGAATATATTATAACGACAACAAGATGTATTAACATTTTCACAAGAGAAATTCTATGTCTACAATATTTTCACAAAAAATCATAAGTAGTAGATTGTTATAAGTTGTTATTGATTAGCAAAAAAATAATTTCATTAGTAAGTTTAAATTGGAACCAATAACAATTTACCACTTATGATTTGTTATGAAAGTGTTATGAGAAATGTTGTGGAAGTAGCATTTCTATTTTCACAATACCTTCATTTTTAATTGTGACTAGTTCCTGTAAGGACCGGGTTTGAGCACTTCTACCGTTGGATGAGTGGACTCAGGCCTAACTAGCCCAATACAATGAATTTGTAGAGAATGGGTTTAAGAACTAGGCCTTAGTGAGGATTGCAACAACTAAACATGGTAGTGAATGGGTGGAATGACAAGAACATAGGCTAAAGTATGAAATTCTGCTCCTCGGCACTCTCCTGAGGAACGTGTAATTCGTACTATTTCTTCAGTGCTTGACTACAAAGGTTCAGAGGGTTCTACAAATTGCTCTTGAATTTTCTCCTTTCCCCCTCCAGAAGGATTTCTTACATTATATACCCCCTTTCAATTGATCTTAGCCCTACATTTGTGATCAAGCAGGTCATTACTTGAGTGTCTGTCCCATTAGCTGTCTTCCCATTCTTTCTGTGGGTTGCAGCAACCAAGGCAACATTGTTCAGGGGTCATTTCCTCATTAATGCGGCCAGAACGTTAGTTGTGGGCATTTAATGTGGGTGTGACAGTTTATCCTGGAACTGCTCCTCCACCATGCTTCCATGGCTGACACATTGTACTTGTTCTCTCTCTTGGGATGCTCTGGGAGGCTGCCTTTGGTGGCCTGTTGCTTCTTCCCCCTCTGGTTTTGGTTGGCCGAGGATAGGATTGTCCTCGGCAATGTTTCTGGGCAATTTGGACTTTCTCACTTCGTCCTCGGACGTTTCCTCCTCCTCGGCGTGGGCCCTGGGCTTGGTACGAACTAGGCCGGGGTTGCCTAATTCTTTGGCCCCACAATTCCAATATGATATTTTATTTTGACCTATAAGGAATTAACACCTTAACAATTGTGAAAATATTGTGACAATTTGTTGTGTTAATATATTATATATACAAACAAGTCTCATATGTGTATATGAAAATAAATAAATAAAAAATAAAAAAGAGTTGAGTCAGTTGACTGAATAATATTACCCCACCCCAAAAAAAAAAAAAAACACTGTAGCTACTTGTAGGGGCCGGGTTTGAGCACTTCTACTGTTGAGAGAGTGGACTCAAGCCCAGTTAGCCCAGTACAATGAATTTGTGGAGAATGGGTTCAAGAACAGGCCCTAATGAGGGATGCAACGGCCATGCATGGTTGCATGTGGATTTAATAGCCTGAACGTGAGTTAAGATACGCAGTGATGCTCCTCGGCCTTGCTCTTGGGAGCTTAGAGTTCTTATTATTTCTTTAGAGAATTATTACAAGGGTCTTTTGGGAGGATACAGATTGCTACAGTATTCTATAGTTTAGATTTTCGGTCCCTCTTTCTAGAGGGACTCCTTACATTATATACCCCTCTCTCAATTGATCCTAGCCCTACATTTGTTGATCAACCAGGCCGCTACTTGAGTGCTTGTCTCATCAGTCGCCTTCTCACTCTTCCTGTGGGTTGCAACAACCAAGGCAGCACTGTTCAGGGGTCCTTTCCTCATTAATGCGGCCAGGATGTTAGTTGTGGGCATTTAATGTGGAGGTGACAGTTCATCCCTGACTTGCACCTCCACCATGCTTCCATTGCTGACACGTTGTACTTGCTCTTTCTCTTTGGATGCTCAAGAAGGCTGCTCTTGGTGACTAGTTACTTCCCCTTTCGACGGTCTCGGATTGCCGAGGACAACATCGTCCTCGGCGATGTTTCCTGGAAGCTTAGGCTATCTGCATTCCTCCTTAGGCGTTTCTTGATCCTCGGCATGGGCCTTGGGCCAGATATAAGCTGGGTTGGGGTTGCCAGATTATTAGGCCCCACAATAGCCCCTCGAAATCCTGCTGTCTGGCTCCTCGGACGGGGATGAGGATTTTGATGTCTTCGGGTCCTTGTAACGGCTTGTCACGTCTTATCTTCTGTCAGCGCCAGAGTCCCTTCATCTGTCCAAGGCACGTTCCTGGCACCTCGGTACGCGGAGCGTGCCCTCATTAAATTCTGGCGGCTCTGCGCTCCCCACGTTCAACGGTGTGATGCTAATCCAACGGTTGGGCTTTCTCCAGCTTTATGAGCGGGGAAACTCGTACGGTTACTTTTAGTTGAGGATATAAATACCCACTCGAACCGATTGGCCTTTTTACTTTGGCATTCAAGAGTTCTCACGCGCGTTCACTGAATTCGGTCTAATCTCCAACTACGCCCACGCCTTTTTCAGCACAAAAAGCCTGTCCGAGGAGCTTTTCCTCATTTCTGTAAGTCTTCTTCTCTCTAGCTCAAACTTCTTCTCTGACTCCTTTCTTTCCCTTACTCTTTCTAGAGTCTTTTAGTCGTTGTTAGGGATGGGTAGATTTAAGAACTTAGTTGAGTCAGAAGAGGCGATGGAGAAATTCATCGCCGATTATAGGATTCCCGGCAACGTGGGCTTGAGATACTGTGCGGAAGGGGAATGACGCATTCGAAGGAAGGAGGGGGAGGTCGTCATTCCCATGATCGCCTTCCTCGAAGGCGGTATGAGGATCCCCATGGGGCCGGTAATGAGGGGCTACCTTAGGTATTTTGGGTTGGCCCCCACTCAGTGCGCCACCAACGTGTTCAGGATCCTGGGTTGTGTGGACGCCTTGAATGAGAAGATGGGGCTGAGGTTGACCCACCATGATGTAAATTGGTGCTACAACCTCCAATAGCTAAAGGGTAAGTCTTACTATATGAAGACGAGGGATGATAAGATCCGGCTTATCCAGTGTCTTCCCGAGTCTAGCAAGGGTCTGAAGAAAGACTTTCTCATCGTGTCCGGAGAGTGGCACGATGGCCTTCACTGTCTGATGGAGGAGGGGACACCAGGTGGGGTACTCAGAGTAGGAGAGAGTCTAGCCCCCCCTCTTTTTTTGTTGTAAGTCTGCTTTACTCGGTCGATGACAGGAGTTTGTTTTTCTTTCTGCGGATCCGCACGCTTTCGAAAGGCGTTTCCAGTTGGTCAACAAGGAAGACTTGCAATCCGTTCTTAGGGTGGAGATTTTCGTGAACGAGGGCGACAATCAAGTCAGGGCTGCTCACAAGATCCTCGGGTACTATCCGACCCAGAAGTCGTTTTCGGCTCCGAAGTACGTGATCAAAGCCAGTGACCCACGGCTTCGCGAGATAACTGTGGTGGAGCAAGGATTTTTGTTTCCTGAAGGTGCTCCGTTGGCCGGACCCTCTACTTCCACTCAAGCTGCGGAAGCCGAGGGAGAAGAGCTAGAAGGAGGGGAAGAAGTCGCTGATTCAGGTCCATCCGAGGACAAATCTGGTGCATTTGACCAAGTCCACACGTCCGAGGACTTTTCTGGTGACCTGGGCGACCCTAATTTGACCGAGGCCGACCTCTTCTCTGCGAGGACTTCAAGATGGGTTTCAAGAGGCAGCCCCAAACCAGCCTACTCGACCTGCTTGAGGGTCAGCCAGGGAGGGACGAGCCAAGGAAGTCCCAACCCAAGCTTCCTCCTTCGCCATCCAAGTCTCAGTCTATTCGGACTAGGTCGTCTTTGAAAGTTCAAAATGGGTATGAAACACCCTTGAACGTTTAGACCCCAAATTACAAAATTACCAATTCAACCTTTATATCAAACAGTTAATGTGCAGAACATGATAACAAGCTTATAACAGAATTGATAAACAATCTAAGCCAAATATAAGCACATCCACAGCAGTAAATATAAGGCAAAGATAAAAGGAAGGAAGATGCAAACACACGGACAACACACGATGTGTTATCGAAGAGGAAACCGAAGTCCTCAGCGTAAAACCTCTCCACCGCCCTCCAAGCGGTCAAATAATCCACTAAAGAATGTAGTTGGGATACATGAACAGTAGAAGACCCTCCAAGCCTAATCTACCCAAGTACCTAAGCCCTCCAAGCTTCTTACTCCAACGAGGTTACGCCGAACCTATTTCTTCTTTAGTTTCCCGGATTCCGCTACTAGACCATAGCATCAACCAATGTATATTGGTTCCTTCCAAACTGCTTCCCTTAGCACCAAATGAGCCTTCTCACAGACGTAGGTGTGGTGAGAAAAGAATTTGGTCAAAAACCTCTCAAGGGTATTATAATGGAGAGGAAGAGAGTAGAGGAATTTGTAGAGTCTCTAAGGTAAAGATTGGGGATGAGGCAATCTTGTTTCTCTCTAGGGTTTTCTCTCACAAAATTCTCTCTCGAAACTCTCTCAATTTAGTGGGTATAAGGATCTATATATAGTGAGGTGAGAAAAGAATACGAAGAGACAGTTTTTTGCCAAACAGGGTAAATTGGCGGCTTGGTCTCGCAACTTGTCCAAGTCGCGACGTAATGACCTGGCCAGCCTGGGACTTTTGTCCTATAGTGCGACAGCTGGCGCGACCCTTTAGCTTCCCTGCATGCATCTCACGTGCCTGAAGTTGGCGATTTGCAGTCGCGAGCCACCCGCGAGTCCTAGCCGCGAAGCTCTGCTTCTTTGCACATACTTGAGCTTTTCTTCACATCTTTTCACACACTACCCTTACAATAATCCCACCTAAATACAGGGTTACTAAGTGCTTAAATTACAAGCAAATTGGCACGAAATAAAGCCAACAAGATGGTTGATAAATTTCAACCTTACAATCTCCCCCTTTGGCTATTCCGTGACAAAACCCTAAAACAAACTCTAGACTTAATGCGTGAGTTGGGAACAGTTGGAAAACTCACTCACACCTAACTCTAGAATCTGTGAAGCTTTAGAACCATAAGAACAAGTAACTCCTGAAACACAACAACACAATAAGTTCATTGTATACAAAAACTTGTAATGCATATGGAGCAAGCACAATGCGATCATGCACAATGGAATAAAGTAATAAACCATGGCAAAACCAAGACAGGTAATCACTATAACCAAGTGATCACAATGCTCATTCACACTTGGAATGAACATCCGGACATTCAAGATGATAAACACAAGGTAAATTGCTTGAATGACCAACACTCAACCAATGCACAGTACATGAAGTATGTGCATCTGGGAAAAATCCTACAGGGGCACAAGAGTGACAGTACTTAGAAGAAAATGCAAGACATTTAGTTGGAAGTACTGATTTTAACAAAGCACAAAGGCTGCATAAAGCATGGCACAAACCACAAAGGCCTACAAACGTGCATTGAAACAAACTCGTAAAGCTTACAAAAACAACATGGGTACAAGCCAAATAATAAGAACCTTAACAACCTACAAAGGTACCAGGTACAAACAATAAAGTACTTCCTTTATCATATCACTCTCTCTATCATGAATCATAGGAGCTATGATGAACTTGGAACATATATACTTGTAACCTGAAACACTTGCATAAAACACATTAGACCCTCAAGGTAAAGCAAGTAATAAGCAGACAAGTATAATGTAACAAGTAAATTGCGATCAAGTAAACATGATGTGAAACATGTGAGCAACTTGATCATACACCAAGACAATCATATAGAAATGACTACAATGATCACATAGTAAAGCAAATGATCATCCGAACATGCATTCAACAAAACACAATAACATAAGGATGTATGCATGTTCAACACACAAACATGATGCAATGAGAGCAATAAAGCATATCAAAGCACCATAAAGCAACGAGAAAACAAGTATAAAGTAAATCAAGGTTTTCTCAAAAAAGATGTCTTCTCCCCCTTGGTATATGCATCTCCCCTATGGCTTTCTCCCCCTACGAATGTGCACAAGGTAGAATTTCTCCCCCTAAGAGTGTGCACATGAGTCATATAGAAATGATGATACTCTCCCCCTTTTTGTCATGAATAGACAAATGAAACAAGAGGAATGAGGGAAAGAAAAGAAGATATGAACAAGGATAAAAGATGATGCATGAGGGGTGCAAGATGAAGGAGAAAATGAAACTCAAACTTACGACATGACATGCTAGGATGAAGAAACAATGTATGAACCAATGCATGACAAGGGTAGCAAGGTGTAGCAATGTATGAACCAATGCACACTATGAAGAACAAAGTGAAACAATGCATGAACATCATGAAAACCACCCTTAATACAAGTTTTTTTTTGCCACAGGGGGCCAACATCCAAAGCAAATCATCAAAAGAAACCAATCCCATACAAAATTTTGATAAAAATTAAGTTTTCCCAACCCCTATGATGAAAATCCTAACCAAGAGCACAAAACTCACCAAAACATAATCCAAGGATTCAAATCAATGAAAAGAGTTTAAAATTACCTTAGAGATGTTAATGGAATGAAAAACCATTCAAATTGGTTGGGTTTTGATGTAAAAATATTGAAATAAGGGTTTTAGAGAGGATGGGAGAAGTTTAAAACAAGTTTCCCACGAAAAAGCTCTTTAAAAACTGATTCTGGGCATTTCGCGACTGGGCGACTCACAAGTGAGTTGCCAAAACCTTTTATGTAAACTCGCGACTGGGCAAGTCGCCAAAACGAGTTGCCAAAACTCGTGACTGTAACTCGCGACTGGGCAAGCCGCCAAAACTCGCGACTGTGATTCGCGGCTAGGCAAGTTGCCAAAACAAGTCGCCAAAAAATCTGACACTTGTTTTTCAACACAAAACATGTTTAAACACTGAAAAACAATGTAAGCACTAAACATGAACACAAAGAGCGATATAAATCACTTCCAAAAACATATAAAATGATCAAAAATCTTTTTGGATTGATCCATATATAGTTGAGCACACACACATCACATTTAAACAAGTACAATCGAACAAATGAATAAGGCATTCATTGAACATTAGACATGTGTGTTGTGTGTGTGTATCAAGTGTGGAAAAGTCCATAGTCTAGAGTGAAGCTTTAATGATCAATTCAATCGAGTCATACACAACTAGTACTAAGTTAAGTGGTCTATCTCAATTATAGAAATGAACATATATGACCTCCCACAAGAAAATGATTACATATCTTTGAACCTTTTCATTTTGCTTCTTTACAATTCATAACATTTGATCATTTTTTATCTTTACATCTCATTTTGAGATCGATGCCTGAAATTTTTGATATTTCAATTTGATGAACAAGCCTTTGGCTTTTGGGCACCATACATTTTCATAAAAGTTGTTTTCCCTTTTTCCTAGTCAAATACTATTATGTGTGACGGCTTTTGCAGCTCATTATCTCTTTTCATTTTGAGATTTACATTTGTTGAACTCTTTAAGCAATAAAAATAAAAGAGTGGGAAGATATATAGGCACAAGTCTACGCATGTATCAAAACCAACATGACTATTGACTAATCATTCATGACAAGTTTGAAGATCGATTTACAACAATCACACAAAGATGTCAAGATTTTTCCCACAAAGATATAAGCGCATAAAGAACAAGCTAAGCTCGTAAATGCACAAAGCCATAAGTACAAAGGTACAAGGCAAAACTCACATGTGATATGTGCTCAAACATATACGATCAAACTTTTTGAATTTTTCACTTTTTATGTGGTTTTGGATTTTTTACTCACACAAAACTGAAACATAAAAGAAAGATAAAAAAACAATGCATATGAAAAAAAATGCAAGATGCACAAAATGCATGAAGATATGTAGCATCTAATGCATGAAGGGTCCTATAAAGCTCGAAAGAATTAGATCAAGGACCAAAAGAGCAAAAGCTCAACCATAAGAACCCTTCCTCATCCAAACGGAACGATTTTTTGGAATGAGTGTCTCAAGAGAAGTGAGACGAGGGTTGGAAGAATGAGAACCGGAGATGCTCATAGTCAAGGAGTTAAGAGCATTAAACACTTTCTTTAACAACATGCTATTATCACTCAAATCCGGTTTACTCTTTTTAGCACAACTTCCAAAAAACTCAAGATTCTCTTTTCTTTTAATTCTTTTAAGAGCATGAAACTTAGAGCAATGAGGTCTTAGATGACCAAAAGCACCACAATGGTGACAAACAATGTGTTTAGGTCCACTAGGCTTTTTAGGAATGGATCTAGCAACATGGTTTTGTTCTCTCTTCAACTTATGACATTGAGGTCTTATATGACCAATCACACCACAATGGTGGCAAGTTGGAACAAACTTAGATCCATCTGAAGCCTTAGGTTGAGACCTAAACGGAGGCTTTGACTTAACAGCCTTTCTCTCCACCTTTTGATTTCTTTTATGTGGAGGAATGTACACCGATTTGTCATTTGAGGTAGAACACAAAATAGGCACAAAATCAGGTACCACAACATGATTGCAACATATATTTTCACCCTTTTTAACAGTAGGTTCAGCAATCAAACACTTGGCATGCATCTTAAGAGATTCATTTTCACATTTAAGATCATCAACAAGTTTGTTAGACAAAACAAGTTTAGCATCCAAGTCCATATTCAAACATTCAAACTCTTTCAGCTTTTCAAGAGAAATTTTAGCAAGTTTTTTATATTTCTCAACCAATTTGTTGGATTCATTGAGCTTAGCAATCAAATAACTTGCTCAAATTCTTTTGAAACTTCTTAGCATTTTTCTTCAAGAGTTTGATGTTAGGAATATCAACAACATCCAAAGGTTCATGTAACATAGCATCACGGTCATGATGATTATCACTCATAGAGGTATTTTCACAAACACGTGGCATGTTACATTCATCACCAACCAAATCATACAAGGAGGCATACAAAGCACAATCCATGGCAAAAAACACAAGGGGTCAAGGATCACACTTAGGTATTTAAACCACAACAAGTGTACCCGCTCTGATACCAATTGAAAGTTCAAAATGGATATGAAACACCCTTAAACGTTTAGACCCCAAATTACAAAATTACCAATTCAACCTTTATATCAAACAGTTAATGTGCGGAACATGATAACAAGCTTATAAAAGAATTGATAAACAATCTAAGCCAAATATAAGCACATCCACAGCAGTAAATATAAGGCAAAGATAAAAGGAAGGAAGATGCAAACACACGGACAACACACGATGTGTTATCGAAGAGGAAACCGAAGTCCTCGGCATAAAACCTCTCCGCCGCCCTCCAAGCGGTCAAATAATCCACTAATGAATGTAATTGGGATACATGAACAGCAAAAGACCCTCCAAGCCTAATCTACCCAAGTACCTAAGCCCTCCAAGCTTCTTGCTCCAACGAGGTTACGCCGAACCTATTTCTTCTTTAGCTTCCTGGATTCTGCTACTAGACCATAGCATCAACCAATGTATATTGGTTCCTTCCAAACTGCTTCCCTTAGCACCAAATGAGCCTTCTCACAGACGTAGGTGTGGTGAGAAAAGAATTTGGTCAAAAACCTCTCAAGGGTATTATAATGGAGAGGAAGAGAGTAGAGGAATTTGTAGAGTCTCTAAGGTAAAGATTGGGGATGAGGCAATCTTGTTTCTCTCTAGGGTTTTCTCTCACAAAATTCTCTCTGGAAGCTCTCTCAATTTAGTGGGTATAAGGGTCTATATATAGTGAGGTGAGAAAAGAATACGAAGAGACAGTTTTTTGCCAAACAGGGTAAATTGGCTGCTTGGTCTCGCGGCTTGTCCAAGTCGCGAAATCAAGTCGCGACGTAACGGCCTGGCCAGCCTGGGACTTTTGTCCTGTAGTACGACAGCTGGCGCGACCCTTCAGCTTCCCTGCGTGCATCTCACGTGCCTGAAGTTGGCGACTTGCAGCTGCGAGCCACCCGCGAGTCCTAGCCGCGAAGCTCTGCTTCTTTGCACATACTTGAGCTTTTCTTCACATCTTCTCACACACTACCCTTGCAATTATCCCACCTAAATACAAGGTTACTAAGTGCTTAAATTACAAGCAAATTGGCACGGAATAAAGCCAACAAGATGGTTGATAAATTTCAACCTTACAGTTTTCTTCCCAGTCCAAGCTTCCACCCCCTCCACCTCAGCCGAGCTTGCCGCCGAGGCCCGAGCTTGCTGATCCCAAGCATAAGAAGGACCCTAAGGGCAAAGGGCCTATGGGAGCCGAGAGGACTCGTTCTTCCCCCGAAGAGGACGAGGCTTGGCGCCCCCTTAAGCAGCAGAAAACTGGGCACAAAGGCCAAGGGGGAGAGGTGGCCGTGCAGTCCGAGGCCCAGGCATGGCTCCCTGCCCCAATGCTCCATAGGGAGCCCTTGATGGATAATGCCTTCCTCAGGGACTTCAGGGGCGGTGAAGGCGCCTATGTGGCTGATGCGCTGGAGAGATCCCTGCTGCTTCCTGCCGATATGGCTCAATTGGGGGGCCTGAAGAGGCAGGAGGTCATCCTTAGCATGAAGAGGTACTTGGGCATGGTAAGCCATCCGCCGCTTGAGAGTTTGCTGATTTTATCCCTCGGTTCCCATACCTATTGTTTGTTTATTTCAATTTGTAGGCTGTCCAGGCTACTTATAGACTGGAAGATGAGGCCAATAAACAGAGCAGGAGCGTGACAACCGCCCGAATGCCACGCGGATCATTAGCAAATCCGAGGGCGACCTCAAGAAGGCGAGGGAGGCTCTAAAGGAGGCGGCGAGGGCCAGAGATAGCGCCGTGTCAAGCTTGGCTGGCGCTCAAAAGTAGGCCGCCGACCAGACGAGGCGCCTTCAAGACACTGAGGGCTAACTGCAGATTGCTAAGGAACACATTGCTGACTTAAAACAGCAGTTGGCCGAGGCGGTGGGAGCCAGGGGCGTTGCCGAGCAAGCCAAGGACGAGGCTTTGAGAGCTAAAGCTGAGGCCGAGTCTTCGCGAACAGAGGCCGAAGGCTCTAGAGAGCAAGTTGAGGAAGAGGCCTTTGCTGAAGAAGTGGCTAAGACCGAGGCTGCCCTTAAGGCTCAAGTTCCTGAAGTATGCCGGCGCTACTGTTCCCAGACTTGGGAAAAGGCCCTCAACTAAGTGGGGGTCGAGGCCTCGTCTGACCTCAAGAGGGCCGAGAGAGTATACTACCCTCCTACTATCCGAAAGGCTGACCCCGCTATTTCTGAAGCCGACATCGCGCCCGAGGCGGCAGACGAGGACCGGGCCGACGCTGCCAAGGATCCCACTTCCACCGATAGGTCTGCCGAGGATGCCGAGCATCAGAAGGTGCCAGAGGAAGGGGAGACCAGTCACTTGGAAGCGCCCCCAGATATGGTGAAGTCCTCTGTTGGCCCTCAGGTCCCTGCTGCTGGCCCTCAGGCTCTTCCTGCCGAGGGAGACCCTCCTAGGGTTGCCCCTCCAGCCAAAGAGACAGCTCTCATGGTGATGTCTCTGCAGACAGTTCCCCTTGGTCAAAGCTCTGAGGACCTCGAGGACACCTTTAGACAGCCTCCCAAGGGGGAGTAGAGCTTACGTTGAAGAACTAGGCTGCCTTAGCTAGCTTTTGCCTTTTGTTTTCTGCTTTTGCTGTTGTTGCTTCTTTTTTTTCTTTTTTTTTTTAAGCGCTGTACTGCTACTCCTAAGTTGAATGTATGAACCATTCATTTTTCATTCATTCGTTTTTTTTTTTTTACTTTATGCGTTAATTATCATTGTGATGAGTTTTACTAGTGACACCACCTGGGCTTTAACCATTAGCTTCACAATCTTAGAAGCTCAACATGATTTTCACTCTGAATTGGATACTGTAAACAGTAAAAAATACTTGGGAAAGCTATTAGTTGCTGACTATGCTAAGGGGTTAGGTTCAATGTGCTTTAGAATGCCTTGAGCGATGCTCGTGGGCCTATGTTTATCTATGCCTTTGCTGAGGGCAGCAAGTTTCGTAGGAGGTCTGAGTCCAAGAACCATGCAAGACCTTGGTTCCGCCTAATACTTAGATTCTCCTATGAGTAACTAGTTTCCCCATAGGTTTGAGTCCGATGAGCATACAAGACCTTGGTTCTGTCTAACACTTAGATCCCCCTGTAAGTAGCTAGTTTCCCCATAGGTTTTAGTCTGTGGACCATGTAAGATCTTGGTTCAGTCTAGTACCCAAGTTTGTCTTGAAGTGGTTAGTTTCCCCACATGTTTGAGTCCGAGGATCATGCAAGACCTTAGTTCAGTCTAGTACCCAGGTTTTTCTTAAAGTGGTTCAGTCTAGTACTTTAGTTGGCCGCCAAAACATAAGATATATAATCATAATAGACATAAAATCTGAATCACAAGAAAAAGGATGCTTTTATTAATAATAATACCTCCTCAGGTTATTTACATTCCACGGGCGAGGTACAGGTTTTTCATCTAGGTCCTCTAGGTAGTATGCACCTACCCCCGCCACCGAGGTAATTCGATATGGCCCCTCCCAGTTGGGTCCCAGCTTTCCCCAGGAAGGGTTCTTGGCAGCCCTCACAACTTTCCTCAGCACCAGGTCCCCCGGTGCTAGTGGTCTGAGCTTCACGTTGGCATCATATCCCTGCTTAAGCTTTTGGTGGTAATAGGCCAGCTGGATCATTGCCCGCTCCCTTCGTTCATCAACCAGATCTAGGCTTCTTCCCAGCAGCTCATCGTTACTGCCTGGAGTGAAAGAGCTCGTCCTTAGCATTGGGAAGTTTGCCTCCAAAGGGATTACAGCCTCGGTGCCAGAAGTCATAGCGAAAGGTGTTTCCCCCGTTGACCGCCGTGGCGTAGTCCGGTATGTCCAGAGAACGTGTGGCAGCTCCTCTACCCATCTTCCCTTGGCGTCATCCAGTCTCTTCTTAAGCCCATTGACGATGACCTTATTGACAACCTTGGCCTGTCCATTTACCTGAGGGTAGGCTGGAGTTGAGTACCTGTTTGTGATCCCAAGTTCACAACAGTATCTTCTAAAGGCCTTGCTGTCAAATTGGAGCTCGTTATCCGAAATGAGGGTATGAGGGACCCCGAATCGTGTGACAATGCTTCTCCAAAGGAATTTCTTTGCATCCACATCCCTGATGTTAGCCAATGGCTCGGCTTCGACCCACTTGGTGAAGTAGTCTGTGGCAACCAACAGATACCTCTTATTCCCTGGTGCTTTGGGGAAAGGGCCTACAATGTCCAGACCCCACTGGGCAAACGGCTATGGGCTGGACAAAGGATTGAGGACCCCCCCAAGCTGATGAATATTTGGGGCAAACCTTTGGCATTGGTCACACTTCTTGACATACTCCAGGTCCTCCTTCTGCATTCCCGGCCACCAATATCCTTGTGTGACGACTCGGTGAGACAGGGATCTTCCTCTTGTGTGGCTTCCACAGATTCCCTCGTGCAGCTCCTCGAGCAGTAATTCTGCTGCTTCGAGGTGAACACATAGCAGGTATGGTCCATAATAGGAGCGCCTATACAACTTGTGGTCCTCGGACAACCAAAACCGAGAAGCATTCCTTCGTATCTTCTCAGCCTCTGACCTTTCCTCAGGTAGAACATCATCTTTGAGGAACCTCACTATGGGGTCCATCCAGCTGGGACCCACCCCAACTTTGTGGATGTGGACCGCGCCCTTTGCCACCTCACTCGCTCTTTCCAGATGTTCCACAAGTATGATCCGAGGAAGATCCCCTGCCGAGGAAGTGGCGAGTGTGGCTAATGAATCGGCATGGGTGTTTCCACTCCTGGGAATATGAGACAAGCTGAAAAGGTCAAATTCCGACTGCAATCGCCTGACCTGGCTCAGGTACTCTTGCATTCTCGAATCTCTGGCCTCCAGCTCTCCCTCTACCTGGCCTACCACCAATCTCGAATCCGAGAACATCTCCACCGACTTTCCTCCCATCTTCTGCACCATGACCATCCCTTGCAATAATGCTTCATACTCGGCTTCGTTGTTTGTGGCCGAGAACCCGAGCCTCAGGGATTTTTCTATGACATGCTCTTCAGGGGATACTAAGACTAGCCCCACTCCAGAACCCCTCTGGTTTGCCGCGCCGTCAACGTATACCTTCCAACATGGTGACCCCGGGATGGAGACTGCTCCGACTGATTTTTCGTCAATGCTTCTCTCCTCGGGTGCCACCTCTACCGTTGGTTCAGCGAACTCGGCCATCAAATCAGCCAAAACCTGGCCCTTTATGGAGGTCCGAGGCATGTATTTGACGTCGAAAGCCCCCAGGATGGTGTTCCACTTAGCGATCCTTCCTGTGTAGTCGGCGTTCTGGAGTACAGTCTTCAAGGGTAATTGGGTTAGGACAACCACTGTGTGAGCCTGGAAATAATGGGGGAGCTTTCGTGTAGAGTGGACCACAGCTAGTATGGCTTTCTCTAAGGGTAGGTACTTGACCTTAGCCTCGTGCAGCGACTTGCTAACGTAATAGACTGGCTTTTAGACGCCATCGTCGTCCCGTATCAGCACCAGGCTCACAGCGTGGAGCGGTACCGCGATGTATGCGTATAGGACCTCATCGGCCTCAGGATTGGACATGATAGGCGGCCGGGATAGGTACTCCTTGAGTTGCTGGAAGGCCATGACACAATCCTTCGACCACTCAAATCCCTTCCACTTGTTGATCAGGAGATAAAAGGGCCTGCACCTGTTAACCGACCTGGAAATGAATCGGTTCAGGGCCGCGATCATTCCAGTAAGCTTTTGGACCTCCTTGGGGTTTTGTGGAGGTTTCAGATTATGAATAGCCTTGATTTGGTCAGGATCAACCTTGATTCCCCTGTGGGTGATCATGTACCCAAGAAACTTGCCAGAGCCCACGCCAAACGAGCATTTGGAAGCATTTAGGCGCAGCTTGTGTTTTCTCAGGATGTCAAAGGTGCGGCCGAGGTCCCCCAAGTATTCGGACACCACTTTACTTTTTACCACCATATCATCAACATAGACTTCGATGCTCTTGCCCAGCATCAGCTCGAACATTCTCGTTATCATCCTTTGATAGGTGGACCCTGCGTTCTTCAGACCGAACGGCATCACTTTGTAGTGATAGTTCCCGACGGGCGTCACAAAGGCTGTCTTCTCCTGATCCTCCAGGGCTAGTGGTATTTGATGATAGCCTTGGAAGGCGTCTAGGAAGCTCATCCGAGGATGGCTCGTGGTTGCATCCACCAGCTGGTCGATCCGAGGCATGGGGAACGGGTCTTTTGGACATGCCTTATTTAGGTCGGTGAAGTCCACACAGACCCTCCACCTTCCGCTTTTCTTCTTGACCACCACAGTGTTGGCCAACCATTCAGGGTAAAAAACCTCTTTTATAGCCCCTGCACACTTAAGCTTATTAACCTCTTCCCTAATTGCATCAGCGTGCTCTTTCGATGGGCGTCGGGGTGGCTATTTCTTGGGCACTATGGATAGGTTGACGTTGAGATGGTGACAGATGAAGGACGAATCAATCCCTGGAGCATCACAGGCATCCCATGCAAACACGTCAATATTGCTTTTGAGAAACTCCACCAGCTCTTCCTGCTCCTCGGGAGGCAGCCGAGCTCCGACCCGAAAGAACTTCTCCAAATCGTCACCAATTACCACTTTCTCCAAGTCCTTACATTTTGTTTCCTCGGCAGCCGCATCAGGAGGCGCCACCAGGATCTTTGATTGCTATAAGTCTTCCTCAGCAGTAGCCGAGGGTTATACGTCGAGCTAATGTGATATGACAGCCACCATGCACTGCCTTGCTGTGGGCTGACAACCACGGATCTCTAGAACCTGATCCCCTGAGGGGAATTTCACCTTCTGGTGCAAGGAGGAGGCAACGCCCCCCAAGGTGCGGAGCCAGGGCCTTCCTACGATGGCCGTGTAGGGGGAGTATGTGTCCACCACTATAAAGTTCACCTCCACCACTTCTGGGCCGGTCTAGATGGGCAGCCTGATCATGCCCTTTGGGATGACAGTTTCCCATCGAAGCTCATCAAGGGGGAGCTATAGGGCGTCAAGTCCTCTAGCTTTAGCCCCAGCCCCTTATAGAGGTCTAGGTACATGACCTCGGCCGCGTTGCCACCGTCTACCATCACTCTTCTCACATTGTAGTCCCCAATTCTGAGTGTGATCACCAGAGCGTCATCATGGGGCTGGGTGGTCCCAATCTTGTCCTCCTCCGAGAAGCTCAAGGTCGGGCGAAAATTTCTCCTGGCCCTTTTCGGCTCTGGCTGGGACTCCTCAGCAGGCAGCTGGGCTACAGACAACACTCGTGAAGGGTGCATGCCTGTTCTTCCTGGTGCCGCCAAGATTACGTTGATCGTCCCTGCGGGCGCCCTTAGGGCGTTATCTCTCTGGGGCTCCTAATGGGTCCGGCCTTGATGGTCACCGGGGTGATGTAGAAGGTGCTTCAGCCTTCCTTCTCGGACCAGCTAGTCCAGATAGCTCCGGAGATTCCTGCAGTTCTCCGTGGTCTTTATGGTACCGGCAATAAAGGCTCTGATTGCGCTTCGTGGACTCTCCCACCATCTTGTTCGGCCACCTAAAGTATGGCTCGTTCTCAATTTTCTCCAGCACCCTGTGTATTGGTTCTCAGAATTCGGCGTGGACAGCCTGTGTGTCGGTCGCTCCAGATTGCCCTACAAAGTCCCTTCTCGGGCGGGTACTGTTGTATCGGTCCAGCCTGGGATCCCTCCTCTCCTGAGGGATGACCTTCTCTTTTCCTCTAGCTTGTAACTGGTCTTCCTCCACCTGTTTGTACTTATCGATCCGGTCCATCAGTCGGCGCACGCTGGTGGCTGGCTTGCCCGTCAGGGACTTCCTTAGGCCATGTCCAGTTGGTAGACCGTTTTTTAAGGTGCCGATGGCGACATCGTCGTACTTGCCCTCCAGTTCATTGTACACCTCCCAATATCAGCCCGAGTAGGCCTTTAAAGTCTCTCCATCATGCATGGTCAAAGACAGCAGTGCGCTCAAGGGCCGAGGCTCTATGCTGTTTGTAACGAAGCGGGAGCCGAAAGCCTGGGTCAGCTGTCTGTACAAACTTATGGAGTCCGTCTTCAAGCCGTTGAACCACCTTATCGCCACTGGGCCCAAACTGGAGGGGAAAACCTTGCACATCAATGCCTCGTTCTGGGAATGAACAGCCATCCTCTGGTTGAACTGGCTCACATGCTCTACGGGGTCCGTTTTGCCATTATAGATGGAGAAGGTTAGCTGCTGGAACTGCCGAGGGAGTGCAGCCCCTTCTATATGGTGTGTGAAGGGCGATTTGGATAGTTGATCCAGTGCCCTGCTCATGGCATCGTACCCCAAGCCCCTAGTGAATGGGCTTTTACGCTTCCGCCTCCGGTAGTGCTCTTCTTCATGAGAGAAGGTCTCGCTCGGAGGAGTTCTCGATCTTCGCCTATAATCATCGTCACTCTCATCGTCAGAAGGCAAGTCGGGGCTAGGTTGAGATCGCCTTCGTTGTGCATGGCGTAGCCTCCTCTTCAGGTCGTCTATCTCCCGCTGCATGGCCTGCTCATCGTTCTGCCCTTGGGTCACATGGCTTCCACCCTTCTTTGGTTATATGACCCGGTTGTTGTTTTGTCTCTGTGGCACATGACTGTCTCCACGCGAGTAGCTGCTGCTGGTTTGGGTGGCGTGTACATTTCCCTCTCGGAATCTTCTGTTCTCTTCATTTCGATCGCGCTCAGGGTTGGCGAAGTTACCCTGGTGCTGGGGCTTGACCGGTTCAGGCTGATAGGGACCTGCTTAATGAGGGCCTGATCCTACCATGCTCGATCGTTGCCCTTACTAACGCACAAGTTCTTCCCACAGACGGCGCCAATTGTAGGGGCCGGGTTTGAGCACTTCTACTGTTGAGAGAGTGGACTCAAGCCCAGTTAACCCAGTACAATGAATTTGTAGAGAATGGGTTCAAGAACTAGGCCCTAATGAGGAATGCAACGGCCATACATGGTTGCATGTGGATTTAATAGCCTGAACGTGAGTTAAGATACGCAGTGATGCTCCTCTGCCTTGATCTCGGGAGTTTAGAGTTCTTATTATTTCTTTAGAGAATTATTACAAGGGTCTTTTGGGAGGATACAGATTGCTACCGTATTCAATAGTTCAAATTTTTGGTCCCTCTTTCTAGAGGGACTCTTTACATTATATACCCCTCTCTCAATTGATCGTAGCCCTACATTTGTTGATCAACCAGGCCGCTACTTGAGTGCTTATCCCATCAGCCACCTTCTTACTTTTCCTGTGGGTTGCAGCAACCAAGGCAGCACTGTTCAGGGGTCCTTTCCTCATTAATGCGGCCAGGATGTTAGTTGTGGGCATTTAATGTGGAGGTGACAGTTCATCCCTGACTTGCTCCTCCACCATGCTTCCATTGCTGACACGTTGTACTTGCTCTTTCTCTTTGGATGCTCAAGAAGGCTGCTCCTGGTGGCTCGTTACTTCCCCTTTCGACGGTCTCGGACTGCCGAGGACAACATCGTCCTCGGCGATGTTTCCTGGAAGCTTGGGCTATCTGCATTCCTCCTTGGGCGTTTCTTGATCCTCGGCATGGGCCTTGGGCCGGATATAAGTTGGGCTGAGGTTGCCAGATTATTAGGCCCCACACTACTGTAGCTACAGTACCAATTGAACAAACCAAAAAAGCACTATAGTTACTATAAATTTGCATTCGTGCTTTTTATACATAGATATAATGAATTAATCAAGAATAAACAATTTTTATATTCTAAGAATTGATATCCTTACATAGTTTTCTTGTTATTAACTCAAATATAATTTTCATTCAAAATTTTACCTTTTTCAAAAAATTGAATATATAAATAGGTCAATAAACTATATCTTTTTTCTATAATATAATGAAATAATCAAAAATAAATAATTGACATATTCTAACATAAAATATCCTTACATGGGTTTCTTTAAATTATTTAATATATATCTTACTTTTATTGTTCTTAAATGTATTCGTGTATGTACAAAGAATTACAAACTAGTTACATTTCTTTGAAATCAATACACTCATACTAAAAACTCAATAGCATTATATTCACATGCATCAACTTTCATACATTTCATTCACTAATCATGTCAAATCACGGTATCACGCATCCATACTAGATTTTTACAATTAAATTGTAGTGCTTGCATTTGTGAATAAGAAAAGTTCATTAATTTATTTCTATAGAACACCAATTTTAATCAAAGTCTCTTTTAGAATTAATTTCACTTCACATAAAAATCAATTTAAGATGAAGATGTATAAAAGTGATCAATTTATTAGGGTCCGTCTGAAGTAAATTAATTTTATTAGTTTATTTTACTTGAAAATAATAAGTTACATAAAAATATAATTATATCTTAAAATTAAGATTTAAAAATATAATAGATTATAATGCTCGAATCAATTATCAACCTCATACTTGCAACGTGAAGAGTTTGAGGGCTTTCTACCACTACACAACCTTTGCGGCCTCAGGTGATAAAAGGGACCCTTTTATCTTGTGGATGTAGATGAAGTGGCGGTGTGGCTGGAACCCGAAAGCAATGGATCACTCCACCAACCGGAGTTCACATACCGTACCCTTAGTTACGCCACTGTTCTCTTGAGATAGAGACTCATGATCAGACGTCAATTTTTCTCATTTGCTTTCATTTCCTTCCATTTGGTCCTGTTAATTATAGGGTGTTGTCTATTACACGCAACCATAAACAAATGCCACTTTTGCACAAAAACAAAAACTATGACATCAAGTCAATTTTTAGTTTAAAAATGTGTGTAAGATGGCGCGTAAATAAAATTCAAATCATTTGTACCATTTTGTATATTTCACTTTATATTCTACTAATCACAACTTACCGTGTATTTATTTAACTTTTTTTATAAAATAGCCAAAGTTTAAAATGGAAAAAAATAAGGAAAAAATTGGCAAATGCCCATTTTGAGTGAAAATTGTAGCATTTTGCCCCATTTTCCAAACTAATTAGGAAAATACTCCTATTTTGTAACTCGATTTGAGATAAATCGAGTTTAAAAAAAAAAAAAAAATTCTGGAGCCCTATAGTGGTGTTTTAAGGAACCTATAGCGACGTTTTAAGGATCTATAGTGGCGTTTTGTAACTCGACCTTCATGAAGTCGAGTTATAGGCAATTTTTTTTACCTATAACTCGACTTCATAGAGGTCAAGTTACAAAACGCCATTACATGTCCTTAAAACGTCACTATAGGCTCTTTAAAAACGCCACTATAGGTCCTAACTTGACTTATCTCAAATCGAGTTTCAAAAAAATGACATTTTCCTAATTAGTTTGGAAAATATGGCAAAATGCTACATAATTTGCGCGAAAAGAGCATTTGCCCATTTTCTCCAAAATATAAACACATGATAAATTATGATTAATAGAACATAAAGTGGAATACAAAAAAGTACAGAGAATTTGTATTCACATAAATGTACGTACGAGACATTAACGTTAATGAGTCCAAATCTTCTGTACCATTTTTTGTGTACCACTCTATGTTCCACCAATCACTACTTACCACGTGTATGATTGCTTTCCATTTTAAACTTCAGTAATTCTATAAGGAAAGTAAAATGAACACATGACAAGTAGTGATTGGTGGAACATAGAATGGTACACAAAAAGTGGTACAGAAGATTTGGACTCAACGTTAATTTGCATGGTTATATACAGCCTCACTCACCCATTCTCTCTTTCTCACAATTGTGTGTAAAAATAAAAAATAAAAATAAAATTAAAATTATAAAAAAGAAGAAGAAGAAGAAGAAGAAAAAGAGTAGCATTGAGCCGGAAAGGACTACAACAGGATGGGCAGCCAGAGACCCTTCGGGAATTCTATCCCCATATACCTACACTCTCAGGTAAACATCTCAAACCCATGCTTTGATTCTCTTTTCTCTAATTTTTGACACATATATTCCACTAATTTTATCTGAGTTTCTCCCACAATCAAACATATTTCTCTTTTTCTGCAGAAACATGGCCCAGAAGATGTTAACGTCAAAGTAATCTGCTGTGGAATTTGCCACACTGATATTCATCTGACCAAGAATGATTTTGGCAAGTCCAACTATCCAATGGTTCCTGGGTACACACTAAAATACACTCCCACTTGCTTTTTTCCTTATTTCCTTATCTATTTATATCCATCTTCTAATGCTTGTCATGATTTGATTCTATCTTTTTTCTCTCATTTTTTGTGCTTATTTGATTAACTTTTATCATTATTAATGGAAACTGAAAGAGGCATGAAGTGGTAGGCGAGGTAGTTGAGGTGGGATCAGACGTGAGCAAGTTCAGAGCAGGAGACATGGTGGGAGTGGGATACATCATTGGATGCTGTAGAAACTGCCACCCATGCAAAAACGACATCCCGCAATACTGCAACAAGACAATCTTGTCCCTTAACGACGTTTACACTGATGGCAAACCCACCCAAGGCGGCTTTGCTAGCGCCATGGTTGTAGACCAAAAGTAATTCATACTCACAACCGTACTTCTTTCACATAATAATATGATAAAAAATAAATAAATAAAAGCTCTTTCTTTCTTGCAATACAAGAAAGCTATGGGTGTGCCAAAATACTAGAACCTATTTCTTTTGATTTATAGGTTTGTGGTGAAGATACCAGATGGGATGGACCCAGAACAGGCAGCACCACTATTGTGTGCAGGAGTGACAGTTTACAGTCCACTGAATCACTTTGGGTTGAAGCAGAGTGGGTTGAGAGGTGGGATATTGGGGCTTAGAGGATTGGGACACATGGGGTTGAAGATAGCCAAGGCCATGGGCCACCATGTGACAATAATAAAGCTCTTCGAATAAGAAGAGAGAGGAGGCATCGGACCATCTTGGTGCTAATGAGTACTTGGTCAGCTCTGATGCCACTCAGATGCAGGAAATGGCTGACACACTGGATTACATTATTGACACTGTGCCTGTGTTTCACCCTCTTGAGCCTTACCTTTCTTTGTTGAAGTTAGATGGGAAATTGATCTTGATGGGCATTGATGATGCTGAAAATCGTTAGTAAGTCACACAGTTCTTACGTACTCAAAACAATACCTGCACAACACAGAACAAGAAGACCTTAGGAGAGTACCAATGCGGTACCGGCCAAAGATCCTCCGAAGGTTAAGTTAGAGAACTTCTCACAACTCTAGAGTGTCAAAGCTGGGGTAAATTATGCATACATTGTTTTCTGAGGGCATTGGGTTTTTATAGTAGTGTAAAACTGACTCTATTTCTTGGGCCAAAAGATCTTTCCATATAAAAAAAAATCCTAATAAATGTACTTACTTTACAGGATTCTTTCCGTATAAGGTCCCCATTGACTAAGGGCTATCGTAGGGTGCAAGGTATTTCTATTTAGGATTCCTTGGAGTTTACTTAAGCCATGTGAGTGCCACTTGGCTTTCCCATCCATCCCCCTTTTATTTGTTTAGTTGGAGTCTGTCCCCTATGGAGAATCCATCCGTCTCCCTCTTGATTCGTCTAAAACGTCCGTCGTTTCATCCGTTCTTACCAGTCCACTTTATTTAACATCGTCGCTTCTAGTTACTCTTGGAGAATGTATCCGTTGACTTTAATTTTATCCTCTCTAGCTGCCCCCTCACTCTATGAGTCCGTTGCCTAATTTGGCAGACGAGCTCTTAGAGTGATGATCTAACTCAACCCTTGGGGAATGCACCTTCATTGACAGCCTAGCCTAAAGGCCTTTGATCCACTAGGGACACACGTCACGTTGATTAGTGGTTAGTTTGCTCAGACCGAGGCGTCCCTTCGTCTCCTGTGTCGTTTCCTCAATATGTATGTCATTTCTCTCTTTCATTTTTTACTTTCCATCACGAATTTCAAGTCAGAGCGCTGTCGTCTCCTACCAAAAGCACATACCCTGTCTTCTCATCACGACCATCCACCAGGCTTTCTCCATCAACTCTCTATTTTTCATCTTTCACCTGTAAGTATCCTGCACCTTAACTTTAGCTTTGCTTTTCTTTAAGTATTGCATGTCCATAGACCTGTTAGAGTCATAGGGTTTGTCCATCACGTGTAGGTGACAAATGTCTAGTGAGGCGTCGAGTGACCAGTTGTGTGTCTGCGACGGGGTGGGCTACGATGAGGTGTATCCGTCAGGTCAGGATGACCCCGGCACCTCTTCTGATGAACGAGTCCCGTCCTCTAACTCACCTTCCACGAAGGGGATGAGGATATGAATATGAATGGGTTAGAGGATGACTCAAGCGACCAGAATATAGCCAGTGCTAAACCCCTAACCCAATCCGTCATAGGTCCTGATGGCCTTAGGGAGTTCATTCTTCTTCCAATGTAGATGGTGAATAACTTCAGGTCTACAATCAAGCAAAAACACTTTGACACACTTAGGGAAAAATTCCAAATCCCCGTCAACATACCAATCCGTCTACCTTACAAATCTGAAAAATGCTATTACAAGGGTGTAGATGATGTTGGAGTGTACAAGCAAATGCTTAAAGTGGGACTGAGGTTCCTATTAAGCGCTCTGCACCGTCGCCTTCTCCAATATCTTGGGTTGGCCGTCACCCAAATTTCTCCTAACGCTTGGAGGGTTTTCCTCGGCGCGGAAGTCTTGTACGAGGTTCTATCAAAAGGAGCACGCAGGATGACGGTGGAGGAATTCTTCCATTGCTACCGTCCATCCGAGATCATCCAGTCTAGAGGAATGTACAGCTTTTTGCCAAGGAAGCCGTCACTTAGGTTAGTTTGTGAAACCCCCCCCCCCCCCCCCCGACTCCAACAAGAACTGGAAAAGTCAGTACTTCTTCCTAGAGGGGAACAAATGGATGTGCCATCCTGATGACCAAGAGTTCATGCCAGTGGACAAGACTTGGGGCATAATGCCCCTATCTAGTAGGTGTCTGTCAGTCTTAAATTTTTTTGTTATTTATCAATTTTGTATTACGTCCTGACCGTCTCCTTTTGTAGCTCGAGACTGTCTAGAGGTTACTCTTGAGCAGTGGAGTTTTCTTGAACGGATCTTTAAGATTGAGTTGTCGGAGAGGACTTGGGTGAAGCTTGTTACCTTGGATACTATCCATTGGTACTACGAGGGTCCCGAACCCACCGAAGCTGCCCGTCGCCACGATCGTTTAGCGTGCAAACGTAAATCTGTCATATCTTACTTTCTTGTCATAGTAGTTTTATCTCACTCCTCTTCGGTCTGGCTTACATCAAGCAACAGGTGGCAGCGAGGAAGAAGGAGAGAACGAGTACATCCAACCCGTCCATCAAAAGGAAACCGTCCGACAAGAACGACCGTCCACCTAAAAAACCTAAGGTGGTGAAAGGGTCTGGCGCTGTTACTCTTAATGAAAGGAAGCTTCTTCCTCCACCCGTTCACGGGAAAGGTAAAGGCTTAATGACGGGTCATGTTTCCGTCACCAAGAAACGCACCGTCCTCCTTCGGGAAGACCCTCAATATGCCCTGAAGCAGCTTTCATCCATCATAAAAGATGAAGATTATGAGGACTTGGACAACCACTCAACGAAAGCAATGGGGGAGACGGGTTTCTTTAGCCTTGCTCAGGTATGTGTCCATCTCTCTATTCCTTCCGTCATGTTGTTTCTCTTATTTTTTCCTAGCCTTGCTTTTGGTCCTTGCAGGGTGTGCTAATGATGAAAGGCCTGATGGACCGTTGCGTGTCCCAGGCGACGGTGGTGGACCGTCTGAGGCGTTGGAAGCGAAGCTGGGGGAGCTTCGGGCCTGGAAGGTCGTTTAGGAGAACAAGCTAGTTCTGACCCAAAAGCTCCTAGAGGAGGCGGAGATGTAGATAGAGGCACTGAAAAAAGTGCTCAAGGATAAAGAGGAAGAAATCTCCAACCAATTCCAAGAAGTTGCTCCGTCGAGCCAAGGAGGATGCAGTCCAGGAGTATCGTGACTCTGACGCTCTCCTAGCAGAGCTAGATAGATCTTTCGCTAACGGCTTCGATGATTGCCTCTGTCAGGTCAAAGCCTCCTTCCCGGACCTTGATCTGTCGCATGTAACCATTGATGCCAAAGGCCAGACCCCTGCCCGTCTTGCAGACTCCGTTGGCACTGACGAGCCATTTGGGGACGACGCCACCAACCCTCAAGTAGACAAGGAAGCGAACCCTCAGAATGAACAGATTAAATCCGTCGAAGAGGAACTCCATCCACTTGAAGGGAGTCAGAAGGATGAAGAGACCCTGGTTGACCCGTAGTAGATTCATTTTTGCTTAACTTATGTACCTTTTGTAGATTTTTTTTTCTTTTTTTTTTTTTTGGGTGTGATGACAATTTCTTCATTGCCCATTATTTTGGGTCATTTATATAGACTTATACCTTTTTATGGGCTTTTAACTGTTGCTTATATTTGGTTTATGATTCACATTTTCGAAGGCTGTATATGTTTGTAGGCTAAGTAGCATATCCGTTTGCCTATGGACTTGTAGTTTTGAATTAGTCCTTGGGGTGAATCCGTCAACCTAAGCTATATGTTAACGTTATAACTTATTCACCCTTTAGGATGACCCCGTGATCTCAACCCAACCTGTTCATGTCTGTTTTGTGGACTTGATGAACATAAGTCATCCCTTTAGGATGAATCCATCTACCTTGTAATCTTGACGAATATTAGTCACCCTTTTGGGATGAATCCGTCCACTATGTGGACTTTGATTAATGTAAGCCACCCCTTTGGGATGAAGCCGTCCACTTTGTGGACAAGATAATTTCAATTCACCCTTGGGGGATGAGTCCATCCATCTTGGACTTAATGTAAAAATGTAGGTAGCATACGCATGGCAATTCTGAATAACTCCTCTCATTGTGATAAATGCGTATAGAAACTGCTTTTGGAAAACAATAAAAAAAAATGTCCTTCATGCTTAAAAGAAACCGTAGATAATAAAAATTTAACTAAAAAACAATAAAATGGAAATGAGGAGTAATGTCATCCATGCTTTCTACTGGTAGTACTTCTTCAGGTGCTTTGTGTTCTAGGGGTGGTGCAACTTCTGCCCGTCCAATGTCTCCAAGTGGTAAGTTCCCTCCTATGGCATGATGCGATTCTGCAAGGTTCTTCCCAATTAGGTCCTAGCTTTCCCTAGGAAATGTCTTTCGCGGCGCCTGTTACCCTTCTTAGGACAAGATCTCCAACTTGGAAGTCTCTATGTCTGACCCTGGAGTTGTAGTGCTTGGCCATAAGGTCTTGGTATCGTCTAACCTTTACTTAGCCATTGCTCTGACCTCGTCCACCAGATCAAGCTGCAGGCGCATTGCTTCGTCGTTTCTACTCTCGTCATGGTTCCTTACTTTGTAGCTTATGAGCCCTACTTCAGCTAGAATAATCGCATCGCTTCCATATGCTAGTCGAAACAGTGTCTCTCATGTAGGTGTCCTTGTCGTCGTCATATACACCCATAAGACACTTGGCAATTACTTCGGCCATATACCCTTTGCCCCCTCAAGCCAAGTCTTGATAATTTTGAGCAAGGATCGATTCGTGACTTCAACTTGTCCATTGGCCTAAGGGTGGGCAGGAGATAAGTAGTGATTCTTGATACCTAGTTGTGAGCAAAAGCCTCTGAATGCGTCGTTGTTGAACTGCTTCCCATTGTTTGAGATCAGCACTTTGGGTATACCGTACCTACAGATGATGTTTTTCCATAAAAAGCTTCGCACATTCTTCTCCGCGATTGTGGCCAGTGCTTCCACCCACTTGGTGAAGTAGTCAATACTGACCACCAGAAATTTCAGTTGTCAAATTACCATCAGGAACGGACCTATGATGTCCAATCCTCATTGTGCGAAAGGCCATAAGGCTATTAATGGAGTGAGTTCTTCTATTGGCTGCCGGATGAGGTTGGCAAACCTCTGGCACTTGTCACATGCTTTGACATAAGCAACAACATCCTTCTGCATGGTAGGCTAATAGTATCTCACCCAGATTAGTTTGTGTACCAATGATCATGATCCAGAATGGTTTCCGCAAATTCTCTCGTAGACTTCTCGCATGACATAATCTGCCTCCTCAGGGATGATACACCTCAGGTACGGTCGAGAGAAACCCCTTTTGTATAGAATATCTTTGATCAAAATGAAACATGCTGCTTGAACCTTCAACTTCCTTGCAGCCTCCTTTCCATCAAGCAACATGCCGTCCTTTAGGTATGAGATTATTGGTGTCGTCCAATAGTCCCCGAAACCTATTTCCTATACACTGATGCCATCTATTAATGGTGAGATTTGAACGAAGGATAATACCTGACTAGGATGAGCATGTACTCTGCTAATGTAGCTTTAGCAAGATGGTCGGCGTCCTCATTCTCCTCCCTTGGTATCTGAACAAATTTTACTTAGAGGACGCTTACCCGATTCTTCACTTGCTCAAGGTACTTCTTCATCCGTTCGTTCTTGCAGTCATAGTCGCCATTAACTTGACTGGTCACTACCTGGGAATCGCAGTACACAACCATATTTGCAGCTCCTACCGCCTTGGCGAGATCTAACCCTACTACCAAAAATTTGTACTCTGCCTCATTATTGGTCGTAAGGAAATCAAGACAGACCATGCATTCAACTTTATCCCCTTCCGAGCTATGAAGTACCACACTAGCTCCTCCTGCGTGCTTGTTGGAAGATCTGTCTGTGCGGATGCTCCATTATGGGCTCGATTCTGCCCCCTAGCCTTCCATCGGGGGGTATTTCTCTTCCACTCCTCGGAATGCTCGACTTGTGAAGTACACAGGTTTTTACACCCGGTTCTCTTCCTTAACCAGAGCCGCACTGACAGCGGCAGGTGAGACGGCCAGGTATAGGAACAATTCTTCCCTTGGTTTGGAAGGGCTTAGCAATGGCGAGGAAGAAAGATAGGCCTTCAGGTCTACGAACGCTTGCTGGCACTCAGTCGTCCATTCAAATGACCTCTTTAATATGTGGAAGAAAGGCAAGCACTTATCCATTGCTCTTTAGACGAACCCGTTTAACGTAGCTATCTTGCTGTCCAGGCTCTGTACCTCCCTGACGGTCTTTGGCGGGGTTAACTCCATTGTGGCCTGTATCTTCTCTAGGTTGACCTCAATACCCCTTTAGGATACCATGACCCCCAGAAATTTCCCTATCGTCACCCCAAACGTACACTTACTTGGATTCAATTTCATGTTATAAGACCGCAGGGTGTCAAAGGTCTCCTGGAGGTCATTCAAGTGGTCATCCTCTCGTATGCTTTTTACTAGCATGTCATCCACTTAAACTTGCACGTTCCTCCCGATCTGATGTGTGAACACTTTGTTCATTAGCCTTTGATAGATTTTTGAGTCTGAATGGCATCACTTTGTAGCAGAAGAGACCCTGGCTGGTGACAAATGAGGTATTCTCTTGATCGGCCTCGTCTAGCTTGATCTGGTTGCAACCAGAGAACGCGTCCATGAAACATAGTAGTTGGTGTCTTGATGTTGCGTCCTCCAAGACATCAATCCATGGGAGAGGATAGTTGTCCTTGGGGCAGGCCCTGTTAGGTCCGTGAAGTCCACGCACATCCTCCACATTCCGTTGGCTTTCGTGACCATCACCACGTTGGCTAGCCATTCGGGGTAGTACACTTCTCAAATGAAGTCTGCTTCCTGTAATTTCCAAACCTCTTCTGCTATGACCTTGTTGCGCTCCTACGCAAACACCCGTTTTTTCTTATGGATGGGAGAGAAGGAGGGCGACATGTTTAACTTGTGGACTATGATGGATGGATTAATTCCAGGTATGTCCTCATGACTACAGGCGAACACATCCTGGTTTTCCCTTAGAAATATCGTCAGTACTTGATGGACTGGCGGACTAGCCAGAGTGCCAATCTTGGTTGTTCGTTTAGGCCTAGAGTCGTCAAGGAGTACTTCTTCCAATCCTTCCACCGATTCTGCCACCGTTCTCTGTTCTTCTATACACATGGTCTGCAAATGATCATCCATTTCTAGCATGGCAATGTAGCATTCGTGCGTCGTTACTTGATCTCCTCGTACCTCTCTTACTCCATACTCCGTGGGGAACTTGATCATCAAATGGTATGTTGAAGTTACGACCTTCCATGAATTTAAAGTGGGGCGACCCAATTTGGCATTGTAAGTAGATGAACAATCAACGACCAGGAACGTGACATCCTTGGTGTTTTGCGGAGGGTAATCACTGACCGTCACTGGCAAAATGACTACTTCTAGGGGATGCACCCTCGTTCCTCCGAATCTCACGAGTGGTGCATTGGTCGGAATCAG
The DNA here is from genome assembly GCA_019022515.1 of Quercus aquifolioides. Lineage (NCBI taxonomy): Eukaryota > Viridiplantae > Streptophyta > Magnoliopsida > Fagales > Fagaceae > Quercus > Quercus aquifolioides. Next base: position 38,862,583 of record CM032332.1, read on the forward strand.
CTGTTCTCTCCCAATCCTCATTTGTTGGAATGTCAGGTAGTACAGGATATCAGCAGAGCTCCCGTTGTCCACAAGGACTCTGTGTGTGTTGTAGTCCCCTACACGTATGCTAACCACAAGTGCATCGTCGTATGGGTGATGAAGACTTCGGGCATCTTCCTCTGTGAATCCAATTATGGGGTTGTCAATACATGCTATCTTTGGGACGAAACCCGTCAGTTGGATGTTCTGAACCATCTGAAGGTAGGTCTTGCGCACTTTCTTGGAAGAACTTGAAGTTGAGTTGCCCCCTATAATTATCCTTATGTCTCCCAAGGGTGGCCTAGGGCGCTCGTTTTCTCTCCGGACGTGCTGCTATTGAGGCTGGTTCGTCCCTTCCTTACCAATGAACATCTGCAACTTCCCTTGCCTAATAAGAGCTTCAATCTGCTACTTTAGGTCGTAGCAGTCGAATATGTCGTGGCAATGATTGCGGCGGAAATGGCAGTACTTGTCTCTTGACCTCTTACTAGGGCCTCTTTTCAACTTGTCGGGGAATGTCAGGGCTCCTTCATCCTTGATCTGCATCAGGACTTGATCAATTGGGAGGTTCAGAGGGGTGAAGCTTGAGAATCTTTTGGTGGGAGGCTTGGAGCATCTATCTTCCCTCCTATCTCCTGTCCTGGCTATCTTTCGCCCTCTGTCCTGCTATGCTTCCTCCTGTCTTTCTCTCTTCTTGGGCTTTTCTTCGCGAGCCAGCAGGGTGTCTTCCACATTCATGTACTTAGTAGCCCTGTAGAGTACATCTGACATAGTCTTTGGGTCGTTTTTGTATAAAGAAAATAGAAAATTACCTTTCCATAACCCATTTATGAATGCGGGCACAAGTATCTTGTCGTCAACTTCATTGATTGAGAGGGCCTCTTTGTTAAAGCGGGCTATGTAAGACCTCAGCGCCTCATCCTCCCGTTGCTTAATGCTTACCAGGCATGCAATGGACTTCTTATACTTGTGCCCCCCGATAAAGTGTGAGACAAACTGGGTGCTTAACTCTTTAAAGGTACTAATAGAGTTAGATGTCAACCTGCTGAACCAAACCCTTGCGGGGCCTTTCAGCATAGTGGGAAAGGCCTTGCACATGATCTCGTCTGCCATTCCTTGCAGGTGCATTAGGGTATTAAAAGACTCCAGGTGATCTAAGGGATCTTTAGATCCGTCGTAGCTCTCTACCTGCGGCATACGGAACTTTGGTGGAAGGGGGAACAAAGTGACTGATGCGGTGAATGGTGAATCAGTTCGATGGACCAAGTTATCAAGGTCGCTAGACACCTATCCCTTGAAGGCGTTCATCATGAAGTCCATCTGTTCCTTCATCATCTACATCTCCGCGACTATGTGAGGTGAAGCCGTATCTATGGCGAATGGACGGCTCATGTCCTATCGCTCTGGCCTGCTTGGGGTGTTGCTACCTTTCAGACTATCTTAGTCCCTTCGCTCAGCGCTGGTGCCTTCTTGATCCTCCTCTTGAGTGTTAAGCCTTGCGTTCTTTTGGCACAGTTGCTCTTCTAGATCATGGTTTTGTTTGGTGAGGCGTTCTATGACAGCGGCGAGAGTTTGAACCTGTCTCTCGAGGGTGGTGGTGCGTGGTTCGTCTCCTTGAACATTGTTGGTGGTCACCATCAAGCAAGTAAGCACCATGCAACTCTTTGTCTGGGAAGCGATAGTACGGCTTACAAGTTGTTACTGTTTCCCACAGACGGTGCCAACTGATGATGCTGAAAATCTTCAGTAAGTCACACAGCCCTTATATACTTAAGACAACACATGCACAACACATAACAAGAAGACCTTAGGAGAGTACCGATACGGTACTAGCCAAAGACCCTCCGAAGGTTAAGTTAGAGAACTTCTCACAACTCTAGAGTGCTAATGCTGGGGTAAATTATGCGTACCTTATTTTCTGAGGGCATTGGGTTTTTATAGTAGTGTAAAACCGACTCTATTTCTTGGGCCAAAAGATCTTTCCATATAGAAAAGATCCTAATAAATGTACTTACTTTACGGGATTCTTTCCATATAAGGTCCCCATTGACTAAGGGCTATCATAGACATAAGGTATTTCCATTTAGGATTCCTTGGAGTTTACTTAAGCCATGTGAGTGCCACATGGCTTTCCCATCCGTCCCCCTTTTATTTGTTTAGTTAGAGTCCATCCCATATGGAGAATCCATCCGTCTCCCTCTTGATTCGTCCGAAACGTCCGTCGTTTCATCCATTCTTACCAGTCCACTTTATTTAACACCGTCGCTTCTGGTTACTCTTAGAGAATGGATTCGTCGACTTTAATTTTATCCTCCCCAGTTATTATTAATACCCCTCTGCAGTTTCTCACTCCGGTGGTTCTGCTTGGTAAGATTCTCTATTTTTCAACTGGGATTTAAAGGTCAAAAATTTAGTCAAAGATAGGAAATTTTAATTTGGGTTTCTAATTTTTTAGGGTAATGCTATTTTGGAGACTACAATTTTTTTTTTGGTCAAAGACTGAATCTTTTTTTGTGTAATTAATGTTTTTGGTGGTCGTGTTTTGTCCCTTGGACTTTATCTTTAAAATTAAGAGTAAAGTTACACAGTAAAAAAAAATTTACAAATTGCTGATGTGATGAGTAGTTATTGGTAAATGAAAAAGTGATGTTAATAGTGGGTCTAAATAAAAACCAATAAGAAGTTTATCACATCAACAATTTGTAAAAATGTTAATATATAAAATAGTTTATGGCTGTAGCATTAGTCAAAAATTAGGACAAAACTTAAGTATAGTATGTTAGGTGATGTTCCTTAGGTTCCTCTCTTAAGATTCAACCATGTAGCTACTTAAATACACTTCCTTCTCATGAAAAAAAATCCACATGGCAGAATCTTAAGAAAAAAACCTAAAGAACAGCACTTAACTACTGCACATAAGTCTTGCCTCAAAAATTAATGTCAAAGAACTTATAATTCTTACAAAAACTGAAACATTTATTGCATTTTATGGGTTCTAATAGTGAGTGATTTGCTTTGTTTGCTTCAATTTGTGCAGGGAGGAAGACAATTACTGGGAGCCACGTTGGGAGTGTTAAGGAAACAGGAGATGCTTGAGTTCTGCAAAGAGAAGGACCTGAGTTCCCCAATTGCAGTTGTCAAGATGGATTATGTCAACAAAGCCATTGAAAGGGTAGAGAAGAATGATGTTAGATACAGATTCGTAGTGGATGTTGCCGGAAGCAAGCTTGATCAATGAAAACAAATACAACTATAAGAGAAATAAAAGATTCAACTCTGTTTAAGACATTTACTAAATGTCATATTTTTGCTTCTTTTTAGTGACTTAAATTCAATGTTTTTCTCCATAATAAGAAGCCGAGGTGGTATTTTTTGGATTTAAGGGTACCTCATTGTGTTTCTATCTCGCGTCAATTAATATCATAGCACGTTTAACATCATGCTATGGCAAAAAAGTCTATATTGAAGTAATTAAACACCATATTAAAGATGATCGTAGGGAGTAGGCTCTCAAGATGATGATTGAAACTAATAATGAGAGATTAACCCATGAACTCTACGAGAGCAATACTAATCAATTTTGGTTTGAATGCCAAACAATATCGTGAAGAGAATGGGAATAATCGACATGTGCTCATAGTCATAGCTGAACTATCAATCAACACCAGATGCGGAGCCAGAGGATACACATTTTTATTTGAGAAAGTTTAAAAACACAACAAATTCTTATAATATTCTCACAACATTCTTATTTTTAGTTGAGATTGATCTCAGAATAGATATATTTTATTTTTATTTTGACTAATGATATAATGATATTTTAATTTATTGTAAAAATATTATGAGATTTTGTGGCATTACTCAAACAACTCCTCCCACTTTAAACAATGAGCCTGACACAAAATAAATGCCACGGCATCCAAACCTGTTTAGACTTTTGACCAATTTCAATCCTTTTTCTTTTTACTTATCCAAATTTCTTTTCTTTCATTTCAGTTTAACCACGTGAAACTCAAACTTTACACAAAATAATAATAATAATAATAATATCTTGTATGGCACTAAAGCAATAGAGCATCCATTATTTATTTTTCCTTCATTTCTTGCATTTTCACAGTTTCAAATTTTAATTTTTATCATAAATCCAGATTTTAAATAATTAGAAGAATAGAGAAAGAAAAGTTGAAATTTATTTTCTCAATTTATTTTGAGGAATCAAATTAAATGTCTAAACTTGATGTATATAGATTAATCTCTTACTTTGATGATTGATTGTCAGGAATGTTTTACAATTGTTTATTCATTTTACAATTATTTAAATTTTAATAGATTTTGTATGACAATTATTGTTGTTTATAATTATATTATTGATATCAATTAATAATTTTTGGCTCTTTTTTTATTTTTTAATCTTGCCCTACTAAACTGAAATCCTAACTCCACCACTGATTAACACGTTCTTAATTCTAGCAATATTCCATACCTTAATGGTGTACTTCACAAAGAAAACTTCATAGATATGATCTTAACTTTTTTTCTTTCCTAGTGATTACAATGAAATATTGTTTTATACAAGAACTCAAAATAAATAAGCAAACTTATAAAAAGGAAATAACAATTAAGGTTTTGAATTCACATTTTCAAAAAAAAAAAAAAAAGATTTAGGATCTGTTTGGATAAGTTGTTTTTAAAAGTGTGCTTTTAATATATATATATTTATATATATATTTAAACGTCTGTTTTGAAAATACAATTTTTAAAACCACATATAAGCGTTTAGTAAAAATGCGAAAAAGTGTGTTTTCTATATTTAAAGTCACAATAAGAGCACTGGCATCAATACTTGTATAATAGAAAAAGTACCACAATCTAGCCAACTAAATTCAAAATTCACCCACATCAGGTCATGTAAAGTTGTGTAAAAATACACAATTGCTACATAAAGAAAAAAATGAATAGTGCTAATATAAATTTACACGGTTACTGATGAAGTCTAAAAAATCACCAGTGAGCCACACGTACTCGCACGCTCAGAATGCAACCTGCACAACACAAGAAAGGGGAAGGACCTAAGCAGAGAGCACCGGTGTGGTGCCGGCCAAATACCCTCCGAAAGTCAAGTTAGAATTCTTTTCAACTCTAGAGTGCTAGAGAGGGGTTAATTATGCGTACCTTGATTTGTGAGGGTATTGGGGCTTTTATAGTAGTCGAAAGTTAACCTCTTCTACTTGGAGTCGAAGTCTTTCCTTGTAGAAATCCTATTGAGGAGTCCCAAACGTGATGGACAAGTCGTATTCCTTATAAAGAAGATCTCCATCAATGCACGCAGCTTCTAGAACCCTAATTGCACTAGGACTCTAATTACCCCTAAAACCTGTGGGGTGTGCCGCAGGTATTTCCATATAGGGATTCTGTCTGACACGTGGCCAGCAAATGCGTCCCCACCGAGTCCTGCACTTGATGGGCCCGTCCATCAGCCTTGCTTGGATCCATCATCTAATTTCCACCTCTTCAGTTGCCCCCTCACCCCATAGGTCCGTCAAGAAAAAGGATCTATGGGGTGACGGTTCAAAAATTTTGATGACGGTTAGAAATTTGGTTGACGGTTCACCACGAGGGATGACGGATTGACATTATGAGTTATACATGTCATCTGGATAGGCCGCCAGTAACGTACTTACTACACATAACACGTGTCGCACTGCTATAGGCTGTTGTATCGGATCAAAGCGTCGCTTCGTCTTTCGTGCATTTCTGCTTATAAATATCACTTCCTTCCTTTCTCATTTTTCCATTTTACAAAGAAACTCATTGTCAAAGAGAGACCGTCGTATCTGTCAGAGAGCAGATCGTCCAGTTACTGCAACGACTGTACGAGCCTCCATCCGTCCACTGTTTAACTTAGTAAGTAATCTCTTTCCGTCTGTATTTCACTCTTTAGTTAAGTCATTACTTTTTTTTTTACTCTACACTGGACCTTTCTTTTACCCGTCACCTGTTCCAACACCCGTCAGAGTCTTAGGTTTGGTCGTTACCTGTAGGCAATGTCTAGTGCGTCGAGTAATCAGTCAGTCGTCCGTGACGGGGCGGACTACAAGGAGGTATATCCGTCAGGTCACAAGGACCAAGATTATTCGAGTGAAGAGAGGAGTCCGTCCGCATCTTCCCCGTCCTCAACAAATGAGGATTCGGAGATGGCTGACCAAGAAGAGGGTCCTGATGACGATGAAGATCAATCGAATAGGCCCGTCGTAGGGGCTGATGGACTCAGGGAGTTCATTATGCTACCAGAATGGACGGTGAACGAGTTTTTGTCCAAAATTAAGGAGAATCACTTTCGTACATTTAGGGCCAATTATCAGATTTCAGACTACATTCCAATCCGTTTACCATATCAGTCCGAGAAGTGCTATTACCAGGGGGTAGACGAGATCGGAGTTTATGAGCAAATGCTAAAGGCAGGTCTTAGGTTTCCGCTAAACACCCTTCATCGTGAGCTCCTTAAATATCTGGGTGTGTCCGTCAACCAAATAGCCCCCAATGCCAGGAGGGTCTTTATTGCTATGGAGGTCTTGTACTGCGCCATGTCAGACGGCGCCAGAAGGCTAACGGTGAGGGAATTCCTTCACTGCTATCGCCCTGATGAAATAGACAAGTCAAAGGGGATGTACAGTTTCGTACCCAGGAGTCCGTTGCTGAAAGTCATATATGAAACCCTTGACTCAAACAGAGACTGGAAGAGCCGTTACTTCTTCCTTGAGGGTGACGGGTGGATGTGTCGTCCTGGGGAGACGGAGTATATGCCAGTTGATAAAACATGGGGCATACTACATCCGTCCGGTATGTCCGTCGAGTCTTATTTTGTTTGACTTTATGACTGTCCAGTTCAAGACTCCGTCAATATGTTTTGACCGTCTTCTCTTCCTCTTTTTTTTTCTTCTTTTTTTTTCTTTTTTTTTTAAGTGCGACGGTGTCCCCAAATCGACCTTGAAGAATTTCACTTCCTCGAAAAAATTTTCGCCAAGTCCAGCAAAGAGGAGCGAACGTGGGCGAAGTTAGTATCCCTCAACACCATCCACTAGTATTGTGACGGTCCTGAGCCAACCCCAGCAGCCGTCAAATACGAAAAAAGAATTTGACAACGTAAGTCCGTCATCCTTACTTTGCCTGTGTTGGTTTATGGATTGGCTTCTTTAACAGTTTACCCGTTTACTTTCTCAGAAATGGACGATGCCAAGAGAAGAGCAGCGATCAGATTGCAGGCTGCTAAAAACAAGGAGACGGCCGCGGAGCCCAAGGGGACAGTCTCAAATATCCCTTCTGCCAAAAGAAAACAGTCGTCCAGAGGGGACCGTGCATCGAAGAAACCCAAGGTTCCATTGGACCCCGTCTTGGGGTTAATGGCTGGCTCTACTAAGACGATCACCCCTTCAAAGTATGGGGCCGGCAAAGGCCTAATGACGGGACCGTCTGGAAGTCAAAAGAAGCCACTCGTCTTGATTCGTGAAGACTCCAAATATGCTCTAGAAAAATCTCATCCATGTTGACAGACGAGGATTACGAAGACCTCGGCAATCACTCGACGGAGGCTATGGTGGAGACGGGTCTTTTTAGCATTGCGCAGGTATGTGGTTCGTCACTTGATCATCCGTCCATGTTTTCTATTTGAAAATAATTAACATATATACTTTTTGTTTTCAAGCCATGGTGATGATGAAGGGTCTAATGGGACAGTGCCTCGGTCATGAGACTGCTCTGGATCGCGTCCGTGACAAGGCAAGGTTGACGGAGGAAGAGCTTATAGAGCTTAAATCTTGGAAGGTTACACGAGAGAAGAAGCTCAAACTGGCAAAAGATGCCAGGGATGAGTATCAGAAGCTGGCGGAGGGAATGAAGAAAGCTTTGGAAGACAAGGAGAAAGAGATCCATCAGGCTAAGGAGGTGGCGATAAGAGAGTACCGTGACTCCGATGCTCTTATCTCAGAGCTAGGTGTTTCGTACAACGACGGATTTGATGATGCGATCCGTCAGGTGAAGGCACTCTATTCAGATCTTGATGTGTCCACCGTCACAATCAACGTCCCCGAGCAAACCTCCGTTCAACCTGCCCAATTGGAAGATACTGACGAAATCTTTGGTGATGAAGTTCCAGTTCCTGATGCCCCCGTTGATCGAACCGTCGGTGAAAGCAAGTCTACAGATGTTCAGGTCCGTCAGGATGAGAAGAAGGCGGACCCACCTGCGGACTGATTATTTTCTCCCCACTTTATTCTCTCTTTTTTTTTTTTATGCTAAAACATTTGGAGAACAGTTGTATGACCTATCCGTCATATTTTTTGGAATTTATGTAGATTTTTCCCTTACAGGGCTTTTATTATTCCTTTATCTTGAATATATGCTTTATTTGAATCCGTCAAGTTGAATGAAATCCGTCGACCTTGCTGAATGCTTGTTTATATTTGCTATTTTTATGGATTTTAACTTATATCCGTCCACTTTTGGAGTTTGAATAACCGCCCTCTTGGGATGATCCGTCAGTCCTATGGACTGCGATTTACTCCGTCGATATTTGTAATGTAGATTGATCCATCCCTTTTTAGAATTTATATATTCCAGGCATGATCCGTTCATCTTTGTGGGTTGGTCCATCCTCGTTGGGACTTGGATTATAATTTTGTTTGGAATGATCCATCCGCTTTGTGGACTTTAGATTATATCCGTCCACCTCGTGGACTTAGATTATATCCATCCTCCTTGTGGACTTGGAATTTTTATCTTTTTGAGATGATCCGTCCACCTTGTGGACTAAGAATTTTCATCCTCTTGGGATGATCCGTCCATCTTGTGGACATAATTTATATCTGTCCGTCTTGCGGACTTAGCTTATATCCGTCCATCTTGTGGACTTCGTTTATATCCGTCCATCTTGTGGACTTATGAGACACGAATTTTCATCCTCTTGGGATGATCCGTCCACCTTGAGGACTTAATTTATATCCGTCCATCTTGTGGACTTAGTTCATATCCGTCCATCTTGTGGACTTAGTGAATTAAGTAGTAAAAACATAGTCGTGTCTGAATATCTCTCTTATTGAAATGCAACCATGTAAAAGAGTACCTGCCCCCTTGGGCTTAAAAAGGCACTTGCAGAAAGAATTGTTCGAAGTAAAAACTAGCAGTAGCAAAACTGAATAATAAAAAATTGTTCGTAGTAAAAGCTAATAAAACTCTAATAAACTGGAGATTAGGGAGCGTCGGTGTCGCTTTATGTCGTCTCTATTGATAGTATCTCCGTAGGTGCTCCGTGTTCCATGGGTGTTGCAGCTTCCGTCCATCTAGGGTTTCGAGGTGGTAGGTCCCTTTCCTCTGCCATGATGAGATCCTGTATGGTCCTTCCTAGTTAAGGCCGAGCTTTCCTTGTGACGGATCTCTGGCAGCTCCCATCACCTTTCGTAGCACAAGATCTCCGATCTGAAAGTCTCTGTGTCTGACAATGGAGTTGTAGTATTTTGCCATGAGGTTCTGGTACCTAGCCAACCTCTGCGCTGCTGTAGCCCGAACCTCGTCCATCAGATCCATCTGGAGCCGTAAAGCCTCTTCGTTCTGATCCTCATTGTAGTTCTCCACCCGATAGCTCGTAAGCCCAACCTCTGCTGGAATGACGGCGTCACTTCCGTATGCTAGTCTGAATGGTGTTTCTCCAGTGGGTGTTCTTGTCGTAGTACGATATGCCCATAAGACGCTCGGTAGTTCGTCAGGCCAGATGCCCTTAGCCCCTTCGAGCCGGGTCTTGATGATCTTGAGCAAGGACCGGTTCGTGACTTCTACTTGCCCATTGGCCTGTGGGTGTGCGGGCGACGAATAGTGATTCCTGATCCTCAGCTCTGAACAGAAATCCCTGAACGCACCGTTGTCGAATTGCTTTCCATTATCGGAGACGAGTACTCTGGGTATCCCGTACCTGCATATAATGTTTCTCCACACAAAACTCCGGATGTTCTTCTACATGATAGTGGCCAGGGCCTCTACCTCTACCCATTTGGTGAAGTAGTCAATGCCAACTACCAGAAATTTCAGCTGCCTTGCTGCTGTCGGGAAGGGGCCCATGATATCTAGCCCCCATTGGGCGAATGGCCAAGGCGCCGTCATAGGCGTCAGCTCCTCGGTTGGTTGCCTGATCAGGTTACTGAACCTCTGACATTTGTCGCAAGTCTTGACGTATGCTTGTGCGTCCTTTTGCATCGTAGGCCAATAATACCCTGCTCTGATCAATTTGTGCACTAAGGACCGTGCCCCTGAATGGTTTTCACAGATACTCTCATGCACTTCTCTCATCACGTAGTCTGCTTCCTCTTGACCCAGGCACCTCAGGTACGGACGTGAGAACCCCCTTTTGTATAAGATATTATTGATCAGCACGAATCGCGAGGCTTGGACTTTCAGCTTCTTGGCCTCGTCTTTTCCGTCAGGTAGTGTACCCATCTTCAGGTATGCTTTTAATGGCGTAGTCCAACTGTTCTCAGAATTCAACTCCTGCACTTTCGTTTCGTCATCAATCATTGAGGAAACCTGGACAAACGACAATACCTGATCGGGTACTTGCATAAACTCTGCTGAAGCTGCCTTTGCCAATCGGTCGGCACATTCGTTCTCCTCCCTTGGGATTTGAATGAATCTAACTTCGAGGTTGCCGATCCGATCCTTTACTTTTTCCAGGTACTTCTTCATCCTTTCATTTTTGCACTCGTAGACGCCGTTAATCTGACTTGTTATTACCTGGGAATCGCAATATACGACCATGTTTTCAGCACCTGCTGCCTTTGCGAGGTCTAGTCCTGCCGCCAATACTTCATACTCGGCCTCGTTGTTTGTCGTTGGGAACTCTAGTCGAATCATGCATTCGATTTTATCTCCGTCAGGGGAACGGATCACCACACCGACGCCTCCAGCATGTCTGTTTGACGATCCGTCCGTGTGGATGATCCATTGTCTGAGGGCGTCTGCCCCCTTGCCTTGAGTATATTCAACAATGAAGTCTACAACCGCTTGCCCCTTTATTGCCGCTCGCGGGCGGTACTGTATATCAAACTCGCTCAGCTCTATTGCCCATAGAGCCATTCGCCCGGCGGCCTCAGGGCTGCACATTGCTCTTTTAAGAGGTTGATCCGTCAAGACTATGATGGTATGAGCCTGGAAGTATGGCTTGAGTTTCTGGGCTGCAGTTACAAGAGCGAAGGCAAATTTTTCCATTTGGGGGTACCTCTCTTTTGCCCCTCGGAAGCCCCTACTTATGAAATAGACGGGTCGCTGAGATCCTTCCTCTTCTCTCACTAGGGCCGCGCTGACCGCTGCTTGCGAAACCGCTAAGTAGAGGTAGAGTTCTTCCCCTGGTTTGGACGGACTGAGCAGTGGTGGGGAGGCGAGATATTTCTTCAGGTCCTCGAATGCCTTCTGGCACTCGTCCGTCCACTCAAATGATTTTCTTAGAGTGCGAAAGAATGGTAGACATTTATCCGTCGCTTTAGAGACGAACCTGTTTAAGGCCGTGATTTTGCCATTCAAGCTTTGCACCTCTTTTACCGTCCTTGGTGGTTCTAACTCCATTATTGCCCGTATCTTCTCTGGGTTAACCTCTATACCCCTTTGGGATACCATGAACCTCAAGAATTTCCCTGTCGTTACTCCGAACACGCACTTGCTTGGATTTAGCTTCATATTGTATGACCGAAGGGTGTCGAACGTCTCTTGGAGGTCGTCTAGGTGGTCATATTCGCGCAAGCTTTTTACCAACATGTCGTCAACATAGACTTGTACGTTCCTCCCAATCTGATGCTTGAACATTTTATTCATTAGTCTCTGATACGTCGCCCCCGCGTTCTTGAGTCCGAACGGCATAACCTTGTAGTAGAAAAGTCCCTGGCTAGTGACGAAAGAAGTTTTCTCTTGATCAGCCTCCTTCATCTTAATTTGATTGTAGCCCGAGAAGGCGTCCATGAAGCTTAGGAGCTGGTGTCTGGCCGTTGAATCCACCAAAGTATCTATCCGAGGGAGGGGGTAGCTGTCCTTCGGGCACGCCCTATTAAGGTCCGTGAAATCGACGCACATTCGCCACTTTCCGTTAGCTTTTTTGACCATGACTACGTTTGCCAACCAGTCTGGGTAATATACTTCTCGAATGAAATCCGCTTCTAATAGTTTCCTGACTTCTTCAGCTATTGCTCTGTCTCGTTCCTGGGCAAACACTCGCTTTTTCTGTCGGACAGGTGAGGATTCTGGGTTCAGGTTGAGCTTGTGAACCATCACTGAAGGGTCGATCCCGGGCATGTCCTCGTGGCTCCACGCGAATACGTCTTTATTTGTCCTGAGGAATGTCACGAGGGCTTGTCGTATTGGCTGGCTTGCCAACGTCCCCATCCTTGTTGTTCGTTCAGGCCTTGATTCGTCCAGTGCTATCTCTTCTAATTCCTCAACCGGCTCCGCTATGGTCCGTGGCTCCTCTATACACATGGTCTGCTGATGATCTTCCATTTCTAGCATGGCGACGTAGCACTCACAGGCGGCCACCTGGTCTCCTCGTAACTTTCCAACCCCATAATCTGTAGGGAATTTGATCATTAGGTGGTAAGTCGATGTTGCCGCTTTCCACGAGTTAAGCGTGGGTCGTCTGAGGATACCATTATAAGCGGACGAGCAGTCGACCACGAGGAATGTTATGTCGTTCGTGATCTGCTGAGGGTAATCACCAACCGTCATCGAGAGTGTGATCGAGCCTATCGGGAACACCCTCGTTCCTCCAAAACCAACCAGCGGAGCATTTGTTGGTATTAATCGTGTCCTGTCAATCCCCATTTGTTGGAACGCTGGATAGTATAGGATGTCAGTCAAGCTGCCGTTGTCAATCAACACTCTGTGAACATTGTAGTCCCCCACCCGTATGCTGACAACTAGTGCGTCGTCGTGCGGGTGGTGAAGTCTTCTCGCGTCTTCTTCGGAGAACCCTATGATGGGGCTTTCCCTTCGTGCTATCTTAGGTACAGAGCCTGTTAGCTGGACATTCTAAACCACCCATAATCATCCGTATGTCTCCGATTGGGGGTCGTGGACGCTCATTATCCCGTCGGGGGGCCTGTTCTTGAGGATTGGGATCCACTCTCTCCTTACTAACGAACTTCTGCAACTTTCCTTGTTTGATAAGGGCCTCATTCTGCTGCTTTAAGTCGTAGCAATCGGCTGTGTCGTGACCATGATCACGATGGAAGCGGCAATAGTTATCTCTAGGTCGCTTGTTCGGATCGCTCTTCAGCTTCCCTGGAAACGTCAGTGCCCCCTCGTCCCTGATCTGCATCAGGACTTGGTCTATGGGGGTGTTCAGCGGTGTGAAGCTCGTGAACCTTCCTCCCTAGGGTCTAGGGCGTCTTTCGTCCCTTCTGTCTCCGGTCTGTGGTCTCTTCTACCCTTGATCCTGCCGTGCGTCTCCCTGTCGTTCTCTCTTCCTGGGTTTTTCTTCCCGAGCCAGTAGTGCGTCTTCCGCGTTCATGTACTTAGTGGCCCTGTAGAGCACTTCTAACATGGTTTTCGGGTCATTTTTGTATAGTGAGAACAAAAACTTACCCTTCCGCAACCCGTTGGTGAAGGCTGCTACCAGTATCTTGTTGTCAGCTTCATCTATCGAAAGCGCTTCCTTATTGAAGCGAGTTATGTAGGATCTCAGTGTCTCGTCCTCTCGCTGCCTGATGCTCATCAGACATGCCGTGGACTTCTTGTATCTGTGTCCCCCTATGAAGTGTGAAGTGAATTGAGCACTTAGCTCCTTGAAGGTGCTGATGGAGTTCGGTGTCAGTTGACTGAACCATATCCTTGCAGGGCCCTTCAGCGTTGTAGGGAAGGCCCTGCACATGATCTCGTCTGCTACTCCTTGGAGATGCATCAAGGTCTTGAAGGTCTCCAGGTGATCTAGGGGATCCTTGACTCCATCGTAACTCTCTATCTGTGGCATACAAAACTTCTGTGGTAGGGGAAAAGAATTAACGGGGGCGGTAAACGGAGAGTCGGTCCGGTTGACTAGGTCATCCAGATCGCTAGAGACTCATCCTTTGAGGGCATTCATCATGACCTCCATCTGCTCCTTCATTGCCTGCATCTCCACGACAATAGGGAGTGAAGCAGTATCCATGAGGGATGGCATGCTCATATGTTGTCGTTCATGCATGCTTGGGGCATTGCTACCCTCAGGCCCTTCTCGATCTCTACGTTCGGCGCTGGTACCCTCTTGGTCTTCTCTCTGATTGTTCGGTGCCGCGTTCTTCTGGCGCAGCTGTTCTTCTAGGTCTTGGTTCTGCTTAGTGAGACGCTCCACAACGGTGGTGAGAGTTCGGACCTGTCTTTCGAGGGCTGTTGTGAGTGGTTCTCCTTGGATGTCATTGGTGGTTGCCATCGAGCGAGTTAGCATCATGCAACTCTTTTGTCCGAGAAGCGATAACACGGCTTTAGATCACAAAGATCGTAAACGTACTTCCCACAAACGGCGCCAACTGATGAAGTCTAAAAAATCACCAGTTAGCCACACGTACTCGCACGCTCAGAATGCAACCTGCACAACACAAGAAAGGGGAAGGACCTAAGCAGAGAGCACCGGTGTGGTGCCGGCCAAATACCCTCCGAAGGTCAAGTTAGAATTCTTTTCAACTCTAGAGTGCTAGAGAGGGGTTAATTATGCGTACCTTGATTTGTGAGGGTATTGGGGCTTTTATAGTAGTCAAAAGTTGACCTCTTCTACTTGGAGTCAAAGTCTTTCCTTGTAGGAATCCTCTTGAGAAGTCCCAAACGTGATGGACAAGTCGTATTCCTTATAAAGAAGATCTCCATCAATGCACGCAGCTTCTAGAACCCTAATTGCACTAGGACTCTAATTACCCCTAAAACCTGTGGGGTGTGCCGCAAGTATTTCCATATAGGGATTCTGTCTGACACGTGGCCAGCAAATGCGTCCCCACCGAGTCCTGCACTTGATGGGCCCGTCCATCAGCATTGCTTGGATCCGTCATCTAATTTCCACCTCTTCAGTTACTATACATAGCAACAATGTATTTTTATACTAGGACTATTCATTTTGCATTTAGTTTTTTATTCTTTCTTTACGTATCTCAAGTATGAATGAATAGAGTGAATGGTGGTTGCTATGTGTGAAGAAAGAGAAGCAATTAAAAAAATCAAGAAAATTTGATATTTCAATGAAATGTAGTGTAAAATAGATAATTTGATGTAAGTTATTTTGAAAAGTGAGTATATAAAATAGAAAAAATAGGTTCTTATACTAAAATAAATAAGAATTTTTACACCGCTGATGCAAATGCTCTAAAGGTTTGGAAAAGCAATTTTCAAAATTGCTACTTTGAGTATAAATTCCAACCAAAAAAAAAAAAAAACTTAACTATATATTGTTTTTTTAACTAATTATATATTGTTAAGGTTATCTTGTCAATTTTATGTAATCAGCATAGGTCTTCTAGCTAAAGACCAAACTACAAAGTACAAACACATAAATATAGCACAGGTCTTCGAATTACAAACCATTTTCTAGAAACTATAACAGGAAAGTCTTTGTTGTAACCTTTTGTACTGTAACAATTCATTCTAGAGAATCGTTCTGCAGTCTAGCTGTGGAGAGGTTTTATACCAAGTACTCTGGTTTTCCTCTTCAACATTATATCTGGTGTTATCTTAGATTTACTTCTCTTTACTTACTGTCTTTTATCTTTATTGCATTGATTTAATATGTGTATCCATGCAATTGTTTTAATCCATGCTTAGTTGATTTGGTTAATCACATATATTAAGAATTATTTATTAGATTTTTTTTTTTTTTTTTGAGGGAAAAAAAGAAGGATGAAAAAGAATTTATTTATTAGATTAATCTTAATTAACTTAGTCGTAATTAAAATTTTGGGGTCTAAGACATTGCCTAGTTTATTAGATATATTTCCCAGCTAGGCCATGAGCCCCGGCATACTCTGGGCTTTAACCAATGTGAGCTTTTTATTTTTTGATGAATAACCAACTTGGGCTATTAGTAAGGAGCCAAGCCCACATTAAACTTCAAACTCCATCAATTTGAAATTTTGAACTGATTAGCTACGGGTCATAACCTCTTCTATTTATATTATTTGCCTAGCTCCCGGATCAACTTATTGGTTTGCATCATATTTTTAACTTAACTAGTAAAGTTTTTTATGGTTAAATAAGAAATTTGGGGTTCAATTTTCACCTACATCAAAAACCGATTGGTATCTTAGTTTGATGACAAAGAGCTATCATTAGAAGCAGACGTCATAGGTTGAAACTCTCTAAAAAAAAGTCTCTCATTCTCAAAAAAAAATATATATATATGTAGGGGGTGGATTCGAGCGCTCTCTAAGGATTGAGAGAGTGGGCCCAAGCCCAACTAACCCTTCAATAAATTTGTAGAGTATGGGCTCAAGAGCTAGGCCTCAGTAAAGAAGGCAACGGCCATGCATGGTTGTACGTGGTTGCTAATAACTAGAACGAGGGTTTAAACACACAATGAGGCTCCTCGGACGTGCCTTATGGAGCTGGAAACTACTGTTATCTCTTTTCAGAAGGGTTACAAGAGTTGAGAGAGAATACTTTGCTACAGTATTCCTTTTTCTCTGGTTTTTCGTCCGTTCTCCTCACAAGAGGGATTTTTACATTATATACTTCCCAATCAGTTGATCCTAGCCCTACATTTGTTGCTCAATCCGGTTTCCACTCGAGTGCCTGTCCCATCAGCCGCATTCCCATACCTCCAGTGGGTTGCAGCGCTCCAGACGGCACTGTTCAGAGGTCCTGTCCTCATTAATGCGGCCAGAGCGTTAGTTGAGGGCATTTAATGTGGAGGTGACAGTTCGCCTGGGACTTGCCTCTCCGCCATGCTTCAATGTCCGGTGATTGGTTCTTGCTATTTGCTCCTTGGACGCTTGGGGAGACTCCCCTTAAAGGTGTGCCGTATGCCCACTTTCTGTCCTCGGACTACCGAGGATGTAACCATCCTCGGCGATGCTCCTTGGGTCCTGGGCTCCAAACTTTGGTCCTCTGACCTCGGATCGTGGAGGCGTCCTCGGCATGGGCCTCTGGGCTGGGCCTGGAGTGGGCCGGGGCTGCTGACATATTCTGGCCCCACAATAGCCCCTCAAAATCATGCTGTCCGCATCCTCGGGCGGAAGGAGGATTTTGATATCCCCGGACCTGCTTCGCGTCTAATCAAGTCTTATCCCTCGTCAGCGTTGGCGCCTTTTCAACTGCCCAAGGTGCGTTACTGGCGCTTCGATGTGCGTAACGTGTCTTGCATTAAATTCGGGCGGCTTTATGCTCCCCACGTTCAACGGGCAGATGACAATCTAACGGTGGAGATGCGTCTGGCACTTATGGGCGGGAAAACTTGCGCAGCTCTTCCTTCTAGGGTATAAGTACCCATTAGAGCCGTTTCTTCATCTTTCATTTGCAATCGAGAGCTCCTGCGCCTCTATTCTGAGTCCAGCCAAACTTCCACCTCCATCTCCAGCACAAAAAGCCAGTCCGAGGACTCCTCCTCATTTCTGTAAGTCTCTCTGTCTTTCTCTGAGCTTTCTCCCTCAATACTTGTCCTTCTCTTTCATTCGTTCATCTTTTAGTCCGCTTAGGCGTCGTCTAGGATGGGTAGACTTAAGAGGTTTGTGGGCACTGAGGAGGCGATGGAGAAATTCATCGCCGATTACAAGATACCGGCCAACGTGGGCTTAAGGTATTGTGAGGAGGGGGAGTGGTACCTCACGAAGCGAGAGGGCGAAGTGGTGATTCCTATCATCGCTTTCCTTGAAGGGGGGATGAAGATCCCCATGGGGCCAGTGATGAGGGGCTACCTCACCTACTTCCGGTTGACCCCCACCCAGTGCGCCTCCAACATGTTCAGGATTTTGGGCAGTGTGGACGCCCTTAACGAAAAGATGGGTCTGAGGCTGACCCATCACGATGTCAACTACTGCTACAACCTTCAACATTTGAAGAACAAGTCCTATTACATGAGGACGAGGGACGACAGGGTCCGGCTTATCCAGTGCCTCCCCGAGTCCAACAAGGGGATGAATGAGGATTTCCTCATCGTGTCCGGAGCGTGGCACGATGGCCTTCATTGTCCGACGAAGGAGGGAGAACCAGGTGGGGCAATGGGAATAAAAGGGGATTTATAGATTCTAGCTTCTTTCTCTGCGTTATTTCTTCTTGTATTGTTTGACTTCTAACCATGGACGTGTACTTTCTTTGCAGATCGGCATTCCTATGCGCGCCATTTCAACTTGATCAATAGGGAGGACTTGCAGAAGGTGCTCAGGTCGGCGGATTTCGAGGACGAAGAAGACCACCAAGTCAGGGCTGCGCACAAGATTCTGGGGTACTCTCCGCTCCAGAAGTCATTTGCGGCCCCGAAGTACGTGATCAGAGCGAACGATCCTCGGCTGCAGAAAATAGCAGTGACCGAGGACGGGTTTGAGTTTCCCGAGGACACCTCCATTTCAGAAGGCGTCACGGTAGCAGTCCCCTCGTCTTCCCATTCTTTCCCAGAGGCCACAGAAGAGAACTTAGAGAGGGAAGGGGAACCTGTAGATTTTGGTACTGCCGAGGAGGATTTCGGCGTTTTTGAGCAACTCCATCAGTCCGAGGACCCCTCTGGAGACCTGGGTGATCCTCGTCTAACCGAGGCAGACCTCTTCGCGGCACAGACGTCTTCCCGGCGCAAGATGGGCTACAAGAAGAAGTACCAGCCAAGCCTGTCCGAACTACTAGAAGGGCAGCCGGGGAAGTCCAAGCCGAAGCTTCCTCCCCCATCTCCGAAGAATCGTCCTGTTCAGACCAGGTCGGCTTCAACACAATCCAAGCTTCCTCCTCCTCCGCCTCAGGCGAGCCCGTCGTCCAGGCCCGAGCCCGCTGACCCTAAGCAGAAGAAGGACAAGGGTAAGAGGGCCCTAGAGGACAAATCTGGGCCCACGCGGGAGGGCGAGGGCAATCAGCGGCCGTCGAAGCAATTGAGGATAGGCCCCTCAACGCAGGATAAACAGGTCGCTCCCCCGCCCGAGGTCCAGGCCTGGCTCCCCGCCCCAATGCTCCGCGGGGCTCCTTTGAGGGATGACTCCTCCCTCAGGGATTTTAAAGAAGGTGAAGGCGCGTACGTGGCCGACGCTGTGGAGAGATGCCTGCTCCTGCCTGCGGATATGGCGGAGCTTGGAACCATGAGGAGTAGGGATGTCTTCCTCTGCCTCAAGCGGTATTTGGGGATGGTAAGACCTTAATACTTGTGCTTTTTCTTGCTTTCATTTCTTTTTGAGCTCGGCTAATTGCAACTTGTCTGTTTCGTTTGGCAGGCTGTACAGGCCACCTTCAGGCTGGAAGAGGCGGCCAATGAGCATGGGAAGGCCATGGATCTGGAGCGCGATAGGCGCTTGGTGGCTACCAGGACCCTCAAGAAGTCGGAGGAGGACCTTGCCAAGGCTAAGGAGGCACTGAAGGCAATGACCCAGGCTAAGGAAAGCGCAACGTCAGGCCTTGAGGGTGCCCAAAGGCAGGCCGAGACTCAGACAAAGCGTCTGGGTGAGGCAGAGAAGCAGTTGAAGCTCGCCGAGGATCGGATAGCTGACCTGGCGAAGAAAGTGGCAGATGCCGAGGAGGCCAAGAGGGTGGCCGAATGGGCCAAAGGGGAGGCTGAGAGGGCCAAGCTTGAGGCAGAGCATGGCAGGGAGGAAGCCTAGGCCACTAAGCAGGAAGCCGAGGAGGCAGCCTTCACTGCCGGGGCAGCTGAGACAGCAGCTGCCTACAAATCCCAAGTCCCTGGGTTATGTAGGCGCTACTGCTCCGAAACTTGGAACGAAGCCCTCAGGCAGGCTGGAGTGGATGCTTCTTCTGACTTGTGGAAGGAGGAGAACGTGTACTACCCTCCTTTTATCCGCGAGACTGCCCACGATGGCTCTGAAGCCGAGGAGGCTGCTGTGGAAACTGCTGCTACTCCGGGCGAAGAGGCCTCGGATGCTGGGGTTGCTGATGAGCCAATCCAAGGGAGCAATCCTCCCATGGTGGTTGTGTTGAGTGATGGCTCCAACGAGGACGCGCCTCAGCAGGTTGTAGAGCCTTCCCCCGCTACCCAGGTCTCTTCTGCCGAGGGGGCGGCTATTCCTGCTGTGCCTCTGCAGGCCATTCCCATCAGTCAGGGCTCAGGGGACCCCGAGGCAGCTACGGGCCAGCCACCCACTGAAGCAGCCGATTAGGCCCCATGGCCCTTCTGCCTGCTGCACTTTATTTCTGCATCTCTTTCTTTTTCCCTTTTTTGCTTTATCTGTAATGCGACTTCTTGGGTGCAATTCCCTTGTGTTTAATGAAATGAAGGCTTTATTTCCTTTTCTGTTTGTTGTGGCCATTTTCTTACTTGCACGCTATTCAGTTTTTCGTATAACTTTGACTTCAATTGTACCTCGGCCAATCGCGGCATTTGATAATTACAACGTAAGGTGGAATTTTGAAGTAGACACTTAGGATCTTTTTAAAGTAGTTAGTTTCTCCTTAGGCATAGGTCCGAGGACCCAGCAGTCCTATGTTTATGTCTAACACTTGGTTTTCTTTAAGTGGTTAGTTTCCCCATAGGACTGAGTCCAAGGACCATGCAGTTCCCTGGTTCTGTCTAACTCTTAAGCTTTCTGAAGCAGTTAGTTTCCCCATAGGACTGGGTTCGTGGACCATGCAGTTCCTTGGTTCTGTCTAAAGCTTTGCATTCTTAAGTAGCTAGTTTCCCCGGGGGACTGAGTCCGAGGACCATGCAGTCCCGTGGTTCTGTCTAACACTTGGGTTTCTTAAAGTGATTAGTTTCCCCATGGGAATGAGTCCGAGGACCATGCAGTTCCCTGGTTCTGTCTAACACTTAGTTTTCTTAAAGTATTTAGGACGCGAGGCAAATAACTAAGATACGCTAACAATATGAATCAAAGTGACTTCTTTATTAATAGTAGTACCTTTTCAGGTTGTTTACATTCCACGGACGAGGTACAGGTTTGTCATCTAAATCTTCCAAATAGTACGCTCCTATCCCTGCCACCGAGGTGATTCGATAGGGGCCCTCCCAGTTAGGTCCGAGCTTTCCCCAGGAAGGGTTCTTGGCAGTTCCTACGACTTTTCTCAGCACCAAGTCTCCCGGTGCTAGTGGTCTGAGCTTTACGTTGGTGTCATATCCCTGCTTGAGCTTTTGCTGGTAGTAGGCCAGCCGGATCATTGCTTACTCTCTTCGTTCGTCTACCGTGTCCAGGCTCCGCCCCAGCAGCTCATCATTGCTGCCTGGGGTGAAGGAGCTCGTCCTTAGTGTCGGGAAATTGGTTTCCAGGGGGATCACTGCCTCAGCACCATAGGTCATGGCAAAAGGTGTTTCCCCTGTCGAGCGCCGGGGCGTAGTCCGGTACGTCCAGAAGACATGGGGCAGCTCTTCTACCCATCTCCCTTTGGCGTCATCCAATCTCTTCTTAAGCCCGTTGACAATGACCTTGTTGACTGCCTCGGCCTGTCCATTCCCCTGGGGGTAGGCTGGCGTTGAGTACCTGTTCGTGATCCCAAGTTCGCAACAGTACTCCCTGAAGGCCTTGCTATCGAACTGGAGTCCGTTATCCGAGATGAGGGTATGAGGGACGCCGAATCGCGTGACTATGTTCCTCCAAAGGAATTTCTTCACGTCTACATCTCTGATGTTGGCTAGTGGTTCGGCCTCGACCCACTTGGTGAAGTAGTCCGTGGCCACCAACATATACTTCTTGTTCCCTGGTGCCTTGGGGAAGGGTCCCACGATGTCCAAGCCCCACTGGGCGAACGGCCATGGACTGGATAACGGATTGAGGACCCCTCCTGGCTGATGGATGTTTGGGGCGAACCTTTGGCATTGGTCGCACTTCTTGACATACTCCTGGGCCTCTTGCTGCATTCCCGGCCACCAATATCCTTGAGTGATGGCTCGGTGAGCCAGAGATCTCCCCCCTGTGTGGCTCCCGCATATCCCCTCGTGCAGCTCTTCGAGTAGCAATTCCGCCGCTCCGGGGTGGACGCACAGTAGGTATGGTCCAGAGTAGGAGCGCTTATATAGCTTGTGATCCTCGGACAACCAGAACCGAGGGGCCTTCCTTCTAACCTTCTCGGCTTCCGACTTGTCCTCGGGCAGGATATCTTCTTTTAGGAATCTCACTATGGGGTCCATCCAGCTGGAACCCACCTCAATCTGGTGGATGGGGACCCCTTCTCTTGGCACTTCGCTTGCCCTCCCCAGATGTTCCACGAGTATTATCCGGGGCAGATCCCCTGCCGAGGAGGTTGCGAGCGTGGCCAATGAGTCGGCGTGGCTGTTCCCGCTCCTGGGGATATGAGACAGGCTGTAGAGGCTAAACCCCAACCGCAAGCGCCTGACTTGGTCCAGGTATTCTTGCATTCTTGAATCCCTGGCCTCCATCTCCCCATTTACCTGGCCTACCACCAACCTCGAGTCCGAGAACATCTCTATCGACTTTCCTCCCATCCTTTGTACCATGATCATCCCCTGTAGTAATGCCTCATACTCGGCCTCGTTGTTCGTGGCCGCGAATCCGAGTCTTAGGGATTTCTCAATGACATGATCTTCAGGGGATACTAGGACCAGCCCCACTCCGGACCCCCTTTGGTTTGCCGCGCCGTCCACATACACTTTCCAACGTGGTGCCTCTGGGATGGAGATTGCCCCAACTGATTTCCCATCACGGCTCTTATCCTCGGCTGTCACTTCTACGACTGGTTCGGCGAACTCGGCCGTCAAATCCGCCAAAACCTGGCCTTTGATGGAGGTCCGGGGCATGTACTTGACGTCAAAAGCCCCCAGAATTGTGTTCCACTTCGCGATTCTGCCTGTGTAATCAGCGGTCCGGAGCACAGACTTCAGAGGCAATTGGGTTAGGACAACCACGGTGTGAGCTTGGAAGTAATGGGGGAGCTTTCTCGTGGCGTGGACCACAGCCAGGATGGCCTTCTCTAAGGGTAGGTATCTCACCTCCGCTTCGTGCAGCGACTTGCTGACGTAGTAAACTGGCTTTTAAACGCCATTATCTTCCCGTATCAGTACTAGGCTCACCGCATGGGGCGCCACAGCAAGGTACGCGTATAGGACCTCGTCGACCTCAGGATGGGACATGATAGGCGGTCGGGAGAGGTAATCCTTGAGTTGCTGGAAAGCTTTGACACAATCCTCAGACCACTCAAACCCTTTCCACTTATTGATCAGGAGGTAAAAGGGCCTACACCTGTCAGCCGACCTGAAAATGAACCGGTTCAGCGCCGCGATCATCCCAGTAAGCTTTTGGATCTCCTTGGGATTCTGCGGAGGCTTCATATTGTGAATGGCCTTGATCTGGTCAGGGTTGACCTCGATCCCGCGGTGGGTGATCATATACCCCAGGAACTTGCCAGAGCTTACGCCAAATGAGCATTTTGAGGCATTAAGGCGGAGCTTGTGCTCTCTCAGGATGCCAAATGTGCGGCCGAGGTCTTCCAAGTGCTCAGACACCAACTTGCTTTTCACCACCATATCGTCAACATAGACTTCGACGCTCTTGCCCAGCATTGGCTCGAACATTCTCGTCATCATCCTCTGGTAGGTGGATCCGGCGTTTTTCAGGCCAAACGGCATGACCTTGTAGTGGTAGTTCCCAATGGGCGTCACAAATGCCGTCTTCTCTCGGTCCTCCAAGGCTAGGGGAATTTGATGATAACCCTGAAAAGCATCCAGGAAGCTCATCCGAGGATGGCCTGCAGTCGCGTCTACTAGCTGGTCTATTCGTGGCATTGGGAAGGGGTCTTTTGGGCATGCTTTGTTCAAGTCTGTGAAGTCTACACAGACCCTCCATTTCCCACTTTTCTTCTTGACCACCACAGTGTTGGCCAACCATGTGGGGTAGAAGATCTCCTTGATAGCCCCCGCGTGCTTAAGCTTGTCGACCTCTTCCCTGATCGCATCAGCGTGCTCTTTTGACGGGCGCCGAGGTGGCTGCTGCTTGGGGATCGCAAATGGGTTGACGTTGAGGTGGTGACAGATGAAGGATGGATCAATCCCAGGGGCGTCGCAGGGATCCCATGCGAACACGTCAAGGTTTCTCTTGAGGAATTCAAGTAACTCCTCCTTCTCCCGTGGAGGCAGTTGGATCCCGACCTGGAAAAACTTCTCCGGATCATCGCCAATTATCACCTTCTCCAGGTTTTCGCATTTAGCATCCTCGGCGGGTGCATCTGGAGGTGCTACCTGGGTCTTTGATTGCTATGAATTTTCCTCGGATGGGGCCGAGGACTGTGCATCGATCCGACGGGATATGGCAGCCACTGTGCAATGCCTAGCCGTGGATTGGCAACCTCGGATCTCCAGAACCTGGTCCCCTGACAGGAACTTCACCTTCTGGTGCAAGGTGGAGGCCACGCCATCCAGGGCGTGTAGCCAGGGCCTCCCTACGATGGCTGTGTAGGGAGAGTATGTGTCCACCACTATGAAGTTCGCCTCCACCACCACTGGGCCTGTTTGTATGGGCAGTCTGATCATGCCCTTTGGGATGACGAGCTTCCCATCGAAGCTCATTAGGGGGGAGCTGTAAGGTGTGAGGTCTTCCTGCTTCAGCCCCAGCCCCCTGTAGAGGTCTGGACACATGACCTCGGCTGCGCTGCCACCGTCCACCATCACCCTCTTCACATCGTAGCCCCCTATTCTGAGGGTGACGATCAGGGCGTCCTCGTGTGGTTGGATGGTCCTAATCTTGTCCTCCTCCGAGAAACTCAGGGCTGGGGGAGGACTCCTCCTGGGCCTCTTTGGCCACGTCTGGGGGTCCTCGGCGGGCAATTGGGCCACAGACAACACTCGTAGAGGGGGTGTGCCCGTCCTTCCTGGTGCAGCCAGTATTATATTGATCGTCCCGGTGGGTTGCCCCATGGCGGCGTCCCTCCGAGGCTCTTGGTAGGTCCGGCTTTGCTGACCGCTGGAATGGTGGAGGAGGTGCTTCAGCCTCCCCTCCTGGACTAGCTGGTCCAGGTGGTTCCAAAGATCCCTGCAGTTCTCCGTATTATGCCCGTGATCCTGGTGGTACTGGCAGTAGCGACTTTGATTGCGCCTTCCAGGTTCCCCAGCCATCTTGTTCGGCCACCTGAAGTACGGTTCGTCCTTTATCTTCACCAGCACCCTGTGCACGGGTTCTCGGAACACAGCGCCTACCGTCTGTGCATGGGTCGCTCCAGAATGCCCACCGAAATCCCTCCTCGGACGGGCATTGTCATAACGGTCCGACCTGAAATCCCTTCTCTCCTGGGGGGTAGCCTTCTCTTTGCCTTTGCCTTGCAGCATGTCTTCCTCCACCCGCTTGTACTTGTCGATCCGATCCATCAGCTGCCGCACGCTGGTGGCCGGCCTACCGGTTAGGGACGTCCTCAGGCCGTGCCCCATAGGTAATCCATTCTGGAACGTGTTGATGGCAACAGCATCATACTTGTCGTCCAGCTCATTGTAGATCTCCCAATACTTGTCCGAGTAAGCCTTGAGGGTCTCCCCGTCGCGCATGGACAGGGACAGCAGCGCGCTCATGGGCCGAGGAGGCCTGCTATTTGTGACAAAGCGGGAGCCGAAAGCCTGGGTTAGCTGCCTGTACGAGTCTATGGAATTCGTCCTTAGACCGTTGAACCACCTCATTGCCACAGGCCCCAAGCTGGATGGGAAGACTTTGCACATCAGCGCCTCGTTCTTGGAGTGGACCGCCATCCTTTGGTTGAACTGGCTCACGTGCTCCACAGGGTCCGTTTTGCCGTTGTAGGCAATGAAAGTTGGCTGCTGGAACCGCCGAGGAAGCTCTGCGTCCTCTATACGACGCGTGAAGGGTGACTTGGAGAGCCGGTCCAGCGCCCTGCTCATGGCGTCGCCTCCTAAGTCCCTTGGGGTCGGGTTGGCACGCCTACGCCTCTGGTAGCGCTCCTCCTCGTGGGAGAAAGTCTCGCTGGGGGGCGTCCTTGACCTTTGCCGATATTCATCATCGCTTTCGTCGTCGGAGGGCGGGTCAGGGCTAGGTTCGGACCGTCTTCGTTGCGCACGGCGCAGCTTCCTCTTTAGACCGTCTATCTCGCGTTGCATGGCCACCTTATCGTCCCTTCTCTGGGAAGCGTGGTTGTGGGCCTCTTGTGAACGCGTGGCCTGGCGATTGTCGCGCTTCTGGGGAATGTGCCCGTCCGCTCGACTTTCGCTCGCCGTTGAAGTATGCACGCTTCCTTCTCGAAACCTCCTGTTGTCGTTCTGACCGCCCCCGGGGTCGCCATACTTACCCTGATGCCGTGACTTCGCCGGTTCAGGTCGATTGGGAGTTCCTTGGTGAGGGCCTGATCCTACCATGTTCGACTGTTGTCCTTACCAACGCGCAAGCTCTTCCCACAGACGGCGCCAATTGTAGGGGGTGGATTCGAGCGCTCTCTAAGGATTGAGAGAGTGGGCCCAAGCCCAACTAACCCTTCAATAAATTTGTGGAGTATGGGCTCAAGAGCTAGGCCTCAGTAAAGAAGGCAACGGCCATGCATGGTTGTACGTGGTTGCTAATAACTAGAACGAGGGTTTAAACACACAATGAGGCTCCTCGGACGTGCCTTATGGAGCTGGAAACTACTGTTATCTCTTTTCAGAAAGGTTACAAGAGTTGAGAGAGAATACTTTGCTACAGTATTCCTTTTTCTCTGGTTTTTCGTCCGTTCTCCTCACAAGAGGGATTTTTACATTATATACTTCCCAATCAGTTGATCCTAGCCCTACATTTGTTGCTCAATCCGGTTTCCACTCGAGTGCCTGTCCCATCAGCCGCATTCCCATACCTCCAGTGGGTTGCAGCGCTCCAGACGGCACTGTTCAGAGGTCCTGTCCTCATTAATGCGGCCAGAGCGTTAGTTGAGGGAATTTAATGTGGAGGTGACAGTTCGCCTGGGACTTGCCTCTCCGCCATGCTTCAATGTCCGGTGATTGGTTCTTGCTATTTGCTCCTTGGACGCTTGGGGAGACTCCCCTTAAAGGTGTGCCGTATGCCCACTTTCTGTCCTCGGACTACCGAGGATGTAACCATCCTCGGCGATGCTCCTTGGGTCCTGGGCTCCAAACTTTGGTCCTCTGACCTCGGATCGTGGAGGCGTCCTCGGCATGGGCCTCTGGGCTGGGCCTGGAGTGGGCCGGGACTGCTGACATATTCTGGCCCCACAATATATATATTCACATTTTAAGCATAACTTCCGAATTGCACATCTCCATCCAAGAGGATCATTTTAGGGGAACATAAGTTACGTAAATGAACTCGATTAGCTCCCACGTAAACTCAGTGGTTTGCAACATCCTTTTTTGCTAACTAAATAGCTATATTATTGTGGGTGGTCATAATTAATAGCAATTAGGGGGTAGAACAAGAATTAAGCAGCTAAAAGTTTATATATGATATGCACATTCAAAATAGGGTACTAGTCTATGGTGACGATCATACTTGCCCATCAACACCAGCAAGACCAGATTGGAAAAGATTTCTCTCAAAACAAACCAAAATATCAAAATAATCATATTAAATATGTTCTCACCTCCTCACACAATATTTAATGTGATATGACTTGTCTCCTTGGTAAGAGTCTCAATTATTATACATACCTCATATTAGCAAAACGAACAGAGATGGGTAGGCAATTTTGGAATACTAACGTTAAGCACATGCCAATCAAGAGATAAGTACCTCTTAGCAACATCCTTACAAGTTTGAAAAAACTCTTAATCCAAAAAACTCCAACAAAGATTGATTATCACTTATGATTATATAGTTGACACTTGTCAAATTGCAAAGCAGTCTTAAATTTCACTTCTTAAGCATAAACATCTATCTAAAATATAATAAAGACATACATGTTTTTTTTTAAACTTACAACAGGTGGCGGAAGTGAGCCGTTTCTCACCCCAAAAAAAAAAAAAAAAAAAAAAAAAAAAAAAAAAAAGGAATGAGGACCGAGGAGGGAGTCGAAGAGGGTTTAAACTTAGGTTGCTCTTATAAGAACAACCAAATAATACCACTATTCCCATCCAAAAAATAGATAAATAAATAATACCATCAAATTTAGGGATGACCATACCCATTGGGTAATGGATATCCAACCCTACCTGATCCAATTATTCTGGGTAATACCCAGTTCTTAATGGGTAGAAGGTAATTGGGTAGGGTTTGGATATTATCCAAATATTTTGGGTAGGGTTTGGATATTACCCATTTACCCATTATTATCCATTTAACTAATTAGATCTAACTTAAACCCAACTCAACCAAATTATTATGGGTAAACCTCAATTCACCCAATTACCTAATAATCAAAATTACCAAATTGCCCCTAAAACTTGAAAATGACCAAATTATTCCTAAAATCGTCTAAAATTACCTAAATGCACTCTAAACCTAAAAAATGACCAAAATACCCCATAAACCTAAAAAATGACCAAAATACCACCAAAACCTAAAAATTACCAAAATAACCCCTAAACCTAAAAAATGACCGAAAGACCACTAAAACCTAAAAAATGACCAAAATACCCCCGAAACTTAAAAATTACTAAAATACCCTCAGAACCTAAAAAATGACCGAAATACCCCCGAAACCTAAAAAATACCAAAAAACCCCTGAAACATTAAAAAATGATTGAAACACCCACGAAACCTAAAAAATGACCAAAATACCCCTGAAACCTAAAAAATGACCAAAATACCCCCGAAAACTAAAAATTACCAAAATAACCCCTAAACCTAAAAAATGACCGAAAGATCACTGAAACCTAAAAAATGACCAAAATACCCCCGAAACCTAAAAATTACCAAAATACCCTCAAAACCTAAAAAAATGATCGAAATATCCCCAAAACATAAAAAAATGACTGAAATACCCCCTGAAACCTAAAAATGACCGAAATACCCCCTGAAACCTAAAAATGACCTTAAACTTAAAAATACCCCCCTCCCCCCTCCCATAAACTTAAAATTACCAAAATACCCTCTAAACCTAAAAAATGTTTGAAATACCCCCAAAACCTTAAAATTACCAAAATACCCCCTAAACATATAAAATAACAAGAATACCCCCGAAACCTATAAAATAACCAAAATACACCCCTAAATCTAAAAAATGACTGAAATACTCCTGAAACCTATAAAATTACTAAAATACCCCGAAACCTATAAAATGACAAAAATGCCCCTAAAACCTATAAGATGATAAAAATACACTCAACCCTAAAAAATGACTGAAATAACCTCGAAACCTAAAAAATGACCAAAAGATCCCAAAACCTAAAAAATGACCGAAATATCCCCAAAGCTTAAAAAATAACCGAAATACCCCCAAAACCTAAAAAATGACCAAAATACCCCTGAAACATAAAACATTACCCCTGAAACCTTGAAATTACCAAAATACCTCTGAAACCTATAAAATTACTGAAATAGCCCCAAAATATAAAAATATTTGAAATACCCCTAAAACCTAAAAGAAAAAGACAAAAATGCCCCCGTAATCTAAAAAATGACTAAAATACCCTTAGAATCTGAAAAATGACCAAATAACCCCAAAACCTAAAAAATTTCCAAAATTCCCTCAAAACCTACAAAATGACTGAAATATTCTTAGAACCTTTAATCTTGACAAAAATACCCTCGAAACATCCAAAATGCCCCAAACCTTTATTTTGGTAATTTAAGAGGTTACAGATGTATTTTGGTCATCTTACAGGTTTAGGGGCATTTTAGTCACTTTAAAGGTTTCAAGGGTGTTTTGGTCATTTTAGATATTTTCTGAGGGTATTTGGTTGTTTTAGAGGTTTAGGGCTATTTTGGTTGATTTATAGGTTTTGGGGTATTTTTGGAAATTTTAGAGGTTTGGGGTTATTTTTTGTCATTTCAGAGGTTTTGGGTGTATTTGGTCATTTTACAAGTTTAGGGCGTATTTTGGTCATTTTATAGGTTTGAGGGTATTTCAGACATTTTTTAGGTTTATGGTGTATTTTTACCATCATATAGGTTTTAGGGGCATTTTTATCATTTTATAGATTTCAAGGGTATTTTGGTCATTTTATAGGTTTTGGGGGTATTTTGGTAATTTCAAAGGTTTACGAGGTATTTCGGTTAATTTTTAGGTTTCGGAGGTATTTTGGTAATTTTTAAGTATTAGGGGTGTTTTAGTAAGTTTTTAGTTTTCGGGGATATTTTGGTCATTTTTTAGGTTTAGGGGTTATTTCAATCATTTTTTAGGTTTCGAGGGTATTTTGGTAATTTTTAAGTTTCAAGGGTATTTCAGTTAGTTTTTAGGTTTTGGAGGTATTTTTGTCATTTTTTAGGTTTAGGGGGGTATTTTTCGTAATTTTATGTTTCGGGGGGTATTTCAATCAAATTTTAGGTTTCAGGGGTATTTTGGTCATTTTTTAGGTATAGGGGGTATTTTGGTCATTTTTGGGTTTCAAGGGCATTTTGGACATTTTTTAGGTTTCATGGGTATTTAGTCATTTTTTAGGTTTCGGGGGTATTTTGGTCATTTTTTAGGTTTAGGGGGTATTTTGGTCATTTTAAGTGGTTTTTGAGCATATTTAGTGATTTTGGGGGTATTTTGGTCATTTTAGAGATTTCATGGGTATTTTGCTTATTTTAGAGATTTTGAGATATTTTGGTCATTTTAGTGGTTTTTGAGCATAATTAGTGATTTTAGAGGTTTCATGGGCATTTTGCTCATTTTAGAGATTTTGAGGATATTTTGGTTTTTTTAGTGGTTTTTGAGCATATTTGGTGATTTTATAAAAATTGGGTTTGGGTAGGGTATGGATATCCATGGGTAAACAAACTGGGTAACAATTGGGTATGGATACTAATTGGGTAAGGTAATTGGGTATCCATGAATAAATTAATTGGATTGGGTATACCCATACCCTACCCATGGCCATCCCTAATCAAATTATAAGGTTATTGGTAAAACATAGAATATAAGTCATTATTCAAAAATATGTAATGCATTCTCTAACTATCATAATATCATAACTAAGTTTCTCTATCTCTGAGAATGCTCTCTCTAGCTTCTCTTAAACAGTAGAATTGGGGTCCCTTCTTAACGGAGGTGTGATAGTATTCCTCGAAATAACAACGTTATTTCAGGATTTGTGGGTGTTTTTTTCAAGGGAACTTGGGATACACTTGAGGTTTTTTATATAGGTTTTTCTCACTTTTTTTTCCTGCCGTGATTTCCTATTCTCCACTACCAATTTCTTCATTCTTGCCTACTACAACTATGGATGATTTGACTACCAATTGGAACCGCCTCACCCTGTCTGACAAAGAAGGGCCGGGCTGCTGTCTTGATGACGAAGAGAGTACTCAAGAATTTATCATTGTGGCAAAATTGTTAACAAAAAGGGCGCTGAATATTGATGCCTTAGCAAAAACCTTCATTCCACTATGGCGCTCTAGAAACGGTTTCAAGGTCCGTAACTTGGGTAATCATGAAGTGCTGTTCGTTTTTGATAATGAAGTAGAGGTCAACAAAGTGCTCCAAAGTCAGCCATGGAGCTTCGACAAGCACCTGATGATCATGGAGAGGTACGATAAAAATTCCAACACTGAGGAATTGAAGTTTGATAAGACGACCTTTTGGGTGCAAGTTCATGGTCTTCCCATTAAGTTCATGAATTTGAAAGCAGCTGAGAAAATTTGTGCTGTTCTTGGCAAAGTTATACCTACTGTCAATCCAAATGACGCGGAGGGCGGTAATTTCATTCGAGTCAGAGTTTCAATGGACGTTACTGTTCCTTTATGCCATGGTCGACTTGTATCATTGGGCAGAGAAAAAGATGTATGGATCTCTTTTCAATATGAGCGCCTACCGAATATTTGCTATTGGTGCGGCTGTTTTGATCATGATGATAGGGACTGCGAGATATGGTTGAGCAGTAAAGGCACTCTTTCACAGGACCAAAAGCAATTTGGACCTGGTCTAAGGGCAACACCCTTTTCACCCACGAGAAAGAATGTTCTTTCAGTCCCAGGTTTCTACAAACTTAGGCAGAATTCAATCAAGTCCTCAGTAACTTCTACTAGAACTAAGACAGGTGCCCAGGATTTTGAAAAGGAGATGGTCAGTGAGC
This sequence comes from Quercus aquifolioides, assembly GCA_019022515.1. Taxonomy (NCBI): domain Eukaryota; kingdom Viridiplantae; phylum Streptophyta; class Magnoliopsida; order Fagales; family Fagaceae; genus Quercus; species Quercus aquifolioides. Next base: position 38,894,822 of record CM032332.1, read on the forward strand.
CATCAGCTGAAGCAGGGCTGAAACCACCACCAAACGGCCGTGACGGTGATTGGGAAGCAGGGATTAATGGTTCGGCTGAGGTGTCTAAACAGAATTTAAAGCAAACCGTTACTCTCCATAACTCACCTCCTATAGTTACGTTACAAGCTGAAACTGTAGAGCCCACCATCCATGAATCACTCACACCCACACGGAGCAATGATTTGCAACTTATAGAAATAGATGAGGCATTAAATGTGATTGATTCCGAAAATTATTCTGCCCAAAACGGTAACCATGCTGCTCCTTTATTTCCGGAATTAAACACAATCAATGCTCCACCCGTTGTCAAACTCTCAGCACTTCCAAACCAAAAAGGAAACCTTCCAGCGCAATTACACTCGAATTCAAGTCCGAATTTAATTCACACGGATGAGCATCAAGATGCATGTGACATGCATGGAAGTCCTAGGGTTTCCTTGCACCCAAAAGCACTGAAGTGGACAAGGTTTGACAGGAAAAGCAAACCTGTTGGTGAATCCCCGGATGAAGTTTTTGCAAGTTGTGGGAAAAGATCAACATCACCAAATGACAACCACTCTGAGTTACCTAACAAGCGTTAGCAGGTTTCGAGGAGTAAGGATTATGATATTTCTGAAGTGGTGGAGGCTGATATTCAGCCCCGCCAATCACAATGAATTGCCTAGTGTGGAACTGTCGTGGGCTTGGGAACCTGCGTACAGGGAAGGAGCTTGGAGAAATTATCCGGGCAAAAGATCCCTCTGTCGTGTTTATAGCCGAGACACTGGCAGACGAAGCAAGGCTGGACACGGTACAAAGAAATATTGATTTTGAGCACAAGTGGATGGTGTCAAGAGAAGGTATGGGTGGTGGACTAGCACTCTTTTGGAGGTCTTCAGTGAACCTAGTGGTGGTTGATTCATCACGTTACTACATTGATACCTGGATTGATAAAGGTTCAGAAAATGAATGGAGGTTCACAGGGTTTTATGGAGAACCGGACACAGCAAGACGAAGTGAGGCATGGGATAGTCTCAGACTTCTAAATCACAATCCTGCGATACCTTGGTTATGTGCAGGAGATTTTAATGAACTTACTCGACATGATGAAAAGCTTGGTGGGGCAATCCGAAACCATGGCCAAATGCAATTATTCAGAGATGTGATTGATGAATGTGGCTTTATGGACCTAGGATTTGTGGGTAATCGGTTCACATGGAGCAAGCATTTCACGGATGGACATTCAATTTGGGAGAGGCTTGATCGAGGATTGGCTAATGATACTTGGTTCCTTAAATTCCCAGGTACAATTGTTCATCATCTCCAATGCACTTCTTCAGATCACTGCCCTTTATTAATTAATCTGCTAGGATTGGAAATTCCACCACAAAAAAGAATTTTCAGGTTCGAAGAGATGTGGCTATTAGATGATCGTTGTGCGGAAACGGTGGAGGCTTCATGGTCCTCTTATTCACGTGGGCATAGTGATGACAGTATCTTACAAAGGGTGAAGGATTGTGGCAGGGACCTGGATTGGTGGAACCGAAACATTTTTGGTAATGTGAGGAAGGAGTTGGTGAAGAAGAAGGCCTTCTTGGCTAAGGCCGAAAATGAAGCTCAAACCAGTGGGGATAATACTCGGGTAAGGATGCTAAGAGAGGAGGTAAATGTTCTTTTGGACAGGGAAGCCCGTTTATGGAGCCAAAGATCTCGGGTTCTTTGGTTAAAAAATGGCAACAACAACACAAAGTTTTTTCATTGCCGAGCCACTCAGAGGCATAGAAAAAATTTCATTCGGGGAATCATGGATGATTTTAACACTTGGAGAACACAACCACAGGATATTGCAGCGACACTAATCAGTTACTATCAAGACTTATTCTCTACTTCAAGCCCAGATCCACATTGGCCTTCCTTTGATCAGATACCTTTGGTTATCACTGAAGAGATGAATTCAGCACTCACTGCTACCTTCCAAGTTAGTGAAGTAAAAGAAGCCTTGAAGCAAATGGCACCTCTCAAAGCTCCGGGTCCTGATGGTATGCCGCCGTTGTTTTATCAACATTTTTGGGGTGTGGTTGACGATGATGTAACAACCTCAGTTTTATCTTGGCTCAATTCAGGTACTATCCCTCACCCGCTAAACCACACTTTTGTAACCCTCATCCCAAAAACAAAAAATCCTGAATTTGTAAAAGATTATCGCCCTATCAGCTTGTGTAATGTCCTCTATAAGATTTTCTCAAAAATTTTAGCCAATAGACTTAAGAAGATTTTACCCAACATCATCACTGAACACCAATCAGCCTTTACAAATAACAGGTTGATTACTGATAATATTCTTGTGGCTTTTGAGTCGCTTCATTGCATGAAAAATCTAAGTACAGGAGATACAGGTTTCATGGCTATTAAGCTTGATATGAGTAAAGCCTATGACCGTGTGGAATGGGTGTTTTTAGAAAATATTATAAGGAAAATGGGTTTCTGTGAGAAGTGGATTGGACTGGTCATGGTGTGTGTTAAAACAGTGACTTACTCTATCTTGATTAATGGGGAACCTCATGGGTTGATCCATCCCACAAGAGGTATCCGTCAAGGAGACCCTCTATCTCCATTGCTCTTCCTACTATGCACTGAAGGCCTACATGGGCTAATTCAACAGGCCGCAAGAGTAGGGGACATCAAGGGGTTCTCACTTTGCCGAAGGGGTCCTGCACTAACCCATTTATTGTTTGCAGACGATAGCCTATTATTTTGCAGGGCAACTAATGATGAATGCAGGAAACTTATTGAGATATTGGAGACTTATGAAAAGGGCTCAGGCCAAAAGGTGAATAAAAACAAAACAGCCATCTTCTTTAGCAAATCCACCTCGGAGAGCATCAAGCAAGAGATAAAGGCTACTTTGGGTCTACAAGAGATTGTACATTACGAGAAATATCTCGGTTTGCCATCCTTGGTGGGTAGAAGGAAGAAGGAAAGTTTCAACTTCATAAAAGAAAAAGTGTGGAGAAAGTTGCAAGGTTGGGAAGGGAAACTGTTATCTCAAGCGGGATGGGAGGTCTTGATCAAAGCAGTCATCCAAGCTATTCCATCTTTTGCAATGGGATGCTTTAAAATTCCATTGGGGCTTTGCCATGATATTGAAAGATTGATTAAAAAATTTTGGTGGGGGCAAAGGGGAGAAAAAAGAAAGATTCATTGGTTGAGATGGGAGGAATTGACAAAATCTAAATTAGAAGGTGGCATGGGATTCAGAGACATTGCTATGTTCAATGATTCACTACTAGCAAAACAAGCTTGGAGGCTCCTTCAGAATCCAGACTCATTGTTTTACAAGTTCTTCAAGTCGCGTTTTTTCCTAAACAGCACTATCATGGAGGCTAAAAAATGCATTGCAGGCTCCCACGCCTGGACAAGCATATTTCATGGGAGGAATGTCCTGCTTCAGGGTTGCAGGTGGAGGATAGGAAACAGACAATCAGTTAGCATTTGGAATACCTTTTGGCTGCCAAGGAACAATGCCCCACAGGTATTATCTCCTATTATTGATTCTATGGCTGATGCTAAGGTTGAAATTCTTATAGATGAGACAACGAGACAATGGAACCATGCTGTGATCGATGGAATATTCACCACTGAGGAGGCTGAACTGATCAAAGCAATCCCATTGCCACGACAGGAAGCAGAGGATGGCTAGTTTTGGCCTTTCACCAAGGATGGAGCTTACAACAGCAAGTCAGGATATCGCTTCTTGAAGTCTGAAGTTGAAGCCGAGATCAATGAGGAACAAGTGGAACGTGACAGAACACTATGGCAAGGACTCTGGTCTCTTCAAGTTCCAAACAAAATCAAACACATGATCTGGAAAGCGTGTCGAAACTCATTGCCAACGAAACAAAATTTGGTGCGCCGAACCATTATCGACGACCCAATCTGTGATCGGTGTAAGTTGGAACCAGAAACAGCAATACACGCCCTCTAGTCTTGTACAGAACTGGATGTGGTATGGGAAGATGACTCACTGTGGAATTGTCGCCGAACTAACAATTTCATCGACTTCAAGGAGTTGCTGTCATGGTTAATATCAAATCAGCACCACATTGAACTTTTCTCGGTCATAGCTTGGACAGTTTGGACCCAGCGGAATCAGGTTCGTCTACGCAAACCTTGCAGTGGTCCACACTTGCTCTCTGCACTTGCCAAAGACCGCCTTGTTGAGTTTGCAGCAGTGCAGCCCACAACACCTCTCCCTCGAACTGCTGCCTCATCATCTCGAGCTCAGTGGAGTTGCCCAGCGCAAGACTTTGTGAAGATTAATTGTGATAGAGCCATATTTGCAAGCCAGAAAAAATCAGGCTTAGGTGTGGTGATTCGAGATAGCGACGGCGCGGTATTGTGCTCTCTATCAAAACAATTACATCAAGCCTATTCACCGTTTCAAGTTGAAGCTATGGCAGCATCAACAGCCCTCCAACTTGCCTCGGACCTGGGTTTTAGACGAGCTGTCCTCGAGTCTGATTCACAATCCCTTGTGAACGCCCTAACCAAGGAAAGCAGCATCTTGTCCTCGGATGGTCTCCTAGTTGAGGATGTCAGATTTTTTGCTAAGTTTTTTAATCAATTGCATTACTCTCATGTAAGGAGAGAAGGCAATATGATCGCTCATAATTTAGCTCGTTACGCTTTACGTATTTCAAGTTTTGTAGTATGGATGGAGGATGTTCCACCACCTTTATTTCCCATTGTTTTAGCTGATACTGCTGGTTTTTCTTAATAAAGTTCACTACGTTCTCCCTCAAAAAAAAAAAAAAAAACTATCATAATATCATAATAGATGATAGATAGAATTTAGATAATATCTTAAATGCAATACATTAGTTTCTAATAATAAAAATATATGCAATACATTATGTAGGGCCTTGAATTGGTTCCTAAGCCCAAAAGTAAAAGAATTTAGGCCCAAAGAGCCCAATACAATGAATTTGTAAAGAGTGGGTTAGAAAACTAGGTTCTACTGAGTTGGATAACAATTATAGTAGATTCAGATGACAAGAAAGTAAAGATAAACTAGTTTTACCCGTCATCGGCACAATCCGAGGAGATTAGTTCTTGTATATATTTCTTTTAAATTTGGTTACAAGTCCAGTTCTTATTCCTACAGTGTTTTTTCTTTCAATTCTCTGATCCCCCCTTGTAATGGGATTTTCCTTCTTTATATTTCCATCTCTTACTCTATCTTAACCCTCCACGTGTAGATCAAATGGCCAGCTTTTACCCTTGTCCCATCAGCACCTTCCTGAAACTTTTAATGGCAGTTGTAAGGCTAAACATCACTGTTCAGGTATCACTTCCACATTAATGCGGCCAGAGAGTTAACTACAAAACATTTAATGTGGTGGTAGCAGTTTTCCCTTAGATATTTCTTACCTTCCCCTTTGTCTTGTTCCTTCTTGATGCTCGTCCTTTCCATTAGAACTGCCCAGAATGCTGTTGTTGATGTCACGTCAGCCCTTCTAGCCTTCGCTTTATTAAGCCAAGGACTCATTTGTCCTTGGACCACCTTCCTGAACCCTTATGGCCAACCACCTTCCTTCATTCACTAGCCTGTACTTCTATATCAATGTTCCCTTGTCCTCGAAATACTAAGTGTTCTCGGACAGGGCCCAAGGCCCAATATACATTTCTGAGCCTATCCTTCCTACAATAGCCCCTCGAAATTCTCCTATTTTTCTCCTCGGAAGAAAAAGGAGGATTTTGATATTATTGCTATTACCCTAATCTTACCATACGTCATCTCTATCCACGCAAGCGTCTTTTCAAATATTCGAAGCACACTCTTGACATTTCGGCATTCGGGACATGCTTGCATTTAATTTCTGCGGCTCCATGCTCCCCACGTTCTGAAGCGTGATAGAGATCGAATGGCTGGAGACTTTATGGGGATTGGAGCGGGAATTTTCCCGCTTACTTTTCCCACTCATATATATAACACCTAAAAGCTTCGACTGCTTCACTTTTTACACTCTCAAAACTCAAGAGCTAGTTCGAGGAGCTTTTCTTCCTTTCTGTAAGTCATCTCTAGTATTTTCTATTTTTCCTCCGTCTTTTTTCGTTTTAGAGCCCTTCCCTCCTCGGCCCCCCTAATTTCCCTTCACCTTCCTCTCACCTTCAACTATTTCAGACAAATGGGTAAATTTGCTTACTTGGTAGACTCCCCAAAGAATATAGAGAGCTTTAAAGCTCAATATGGAATCCTACAAGGGGTCTCCATTAGATATCGTAAACAAGGAGACTAGTACACCCAGAGGCAAGAGGGAGAAGCGGTAATCCCGATGATTGCCTTTATAGAGGGAGGGATGAGAATCCCCACAGGCAGAGTTACTAGGGATTATCTGATAGCTCATAGACTAGCCCTCACTCAGTGTGCCCCCAACATGTTTAGAATCCTAGGTAGTGTTGATGCCCTCAATGAAAATATGGGTGTGAACCTCACCCATCACGACCTTAATTGGGTTTACAACCGCCATAAACTAAAAGGATAGGGATATTACCTAAAAACTAGAGAACCTACAATTAGGCTCATACCGTGTCTCCCTAAGTCTAATAAGGGCATGAACAAAGATTTCCTAATCATCTCATGGGAGTGGTACAATGGGCTTCGTTGTCGGACCAGAGAAGGGACACCAAGTAGGGTATTATGGGTCTAGGTGTATGGTTCTAGCAATACCTTTTATCTCTACTAACACCTCCTGTGTTTAATTCTATAATTTGTACTCACAACTTTAACTTTCCTTCTATATATGTTGTTTTCTAACCATATAGAGACATCTGGTGGTTTTGCAGATAAATATTCGGCCATCTCGAACTTCAGTCTTGTTAACGAGCCAGACCTTAACAAAGTACTCAAGGCCGAGGCATTCGTTCATACAGACGAACAGTTAAGAGCTGCACATCTCATCCTCGACTACATTCCCCTGTCATCCAACTTCCAGGCGCCTAAGTGCGTGATCAAGGTGAGAGATCATCACTTGCACCTGACCAACGTTGTTGTGCCTGGCTTCCTTAACCCCGGTCCGGTACCAGAAGGCGTATTAGAAGTAGAGCCATTCCACCAGTACACAGCCAAGGACGAAGCAACCCCTTCCCAGCCAACCATCAAAGAAGAAGAAGAAAAAGAAAATGAAGTTATTGAAGTTTCCGACTCTAAGGAAGATTTCGAGGTTTTCAACCGATCTCACTCCCTAAAGGCTCCCATTGGTGACTTCAGCCATCTCCCTCCAGCACAAGTGAGCCAAACACAAGAAGATCCCTTTATTCCAAAAGCCATGAGGTTACAGCGCCGGACAAGGACAAGCCTCCTCGATCTACTGGAGTCCCACGCTGGGGACAACGTGCCTAAGAAGGTAGTTCAACCCAAGCCCCCCACCCTTCCCTCCACCCACACTGAAACAACTAACCTTCCACCTGCGCCCAAAGATGCCTCTAAGGGCGAAGAGGCCCCTCACAACTTAGAGATAGTTTTTCCTACAGTTCTCATCCCTACCAAGGAGGACCCTAAAGGCAAAGGTCCAGCTTTTGCTCCTGCTGATGCTATTAAGCCCACCAAAGGCACAGGGAAGGAGAACCCCCCCCCCCCCCCTTGAAGATTAATTAGGACTTAGATTAGAATCTGCTGGGTTTTGTTGTTGTTGTTGTTGTTTTTTTTTTTTTTTTTTTTAACTGTGACTCAAACCTTCATCTCTTGTAATCGTTTTTGCCTTTTCCAAGTTTTATTCTAATGGCAATTATAAGATTTTTATTGTACATGTTTTGTGCAAGTTCTGATATGTCCTACGCTTTACTTTACACTTTACCAGTATAGGAATGAGGGATAATAGTTTATAAATTAACACATGCCTATATATTTAGCTTTAATAATCATTTGTGCAAGTGACAACATCATTGCCCTACTTCGCATAATTAATCACAAAATGAGTGAAGCTTTCCAAGTTACATTTTTCAACAAGAAAAGGCCTTAACTTAGAAGACATACCTTTCATACTTGGAACGAGTTACCAACCTGACACTAGGTCTTTTAGGCCTTCCTGTTTAATTTTAAATAAGGGCAATCCATACACTTGATTACAATTGTCTCTGCTTATCCACTTAACAGAATATCATAGTTGAAATAGATGTTAATTTACCCATAGAATATGGTCAGAGGACCTAATAGTGACTACGGTTCTGTTTAACACTTAGAAAAATAATTAATAGTGTTAATTTACCTAAGGCATATGGTCCGAGTATGTGGTACGAGGTATGTGGAACGAGAAACCAGGCATGACCTAAGATGAATTATTAATTTACCTAAGATGAAGTATTAATTTACCCAAGGTATGTGGTACGAGGAACCAGGCATGACCAAAGTTCTGTTTAACACTTAGAAAAATGATATGAAGTATTAATTTACCCAAAGTATGTGGTCTGAGGAGCCAGGCATGACTAAAGTTCTGTTTAATACTTAAACAAATAATAAGAAGTATTAATTTACCCAAGGTATGTGGTCCGAGGAACCAAGCATGATCGAGATTCTGTTTAACACTTAAACAAATTATATGAAGTATTAATTTACCCAAAGTATGTGGTCCGAGGAGCCAGACATGACTAAGGTTTTGTTTAACATTTAAACAAATAATAGGTGTAACGCATAATGTCATAAAAAAAAATATGGCAGAAAAGACTTTCATTAATAATAATACATTCACAAGTTATTTACATTCCAAGGGCATAGTACAACATTTTCATCTAGATCTTCTAAGTAATATGCACATATTCCAACCACCGAGGTGATACATATGGCCCTTCCTAGTTGGGCTCTAACTTTCCCCATGATGGTTCTTTGCAGTACCCAAAACCTTTTGTAATACCAAGTCTCCAGGCGCTCTGCCGTTTATTCTCAAAAAGTCTCCAAGCGCTAATGGCATTAACCTCATATTTGAGTCGTACCCCTACTTGAGTTTGTGTTGATAATATGCCAATTAAACCATGGCATTTTCTCTTCGCTCTTCAACTAAATCTAAACTCTTCTCCAACAACTCATCATTGTTGCTCAGAGTGAAAAAGATCATCCTCAGTGTTGGGAATCTGGTCTCTAGAGGAATTACAGCCTCGGCCCCATAAGTCATTGAAAAGGGTGTCTCCCATGTTGACCTACGAGGTGTAGTCCTATATGTCTAAAGGACGTGTGGCTGCTCTTCCACCCATTTTTTCTTTGCATCATCCAGCCTCTTCTTGAGTCCATTCACTATGACCTTATTGATAGCCTCGGCCTGTCCATTCTCCTGTGGATAAGCCAGGGTGGAATACCTATTCTTAATGCCCAGGTCACAATAGTACCTCCTGAAGGCTTTGTTGTCAAACTGAAGACCATTGTCTGAGATGAGGGTATGAAGGATCCCAAACCAAGTGACAATATTTTTCCAAACAAATCTCTTGGCATCCACGTCCCTGATATTTGCCAGTGGTTCAACTTCAACCCACTTAGTGAAGTAATCTGTACCGACCAGCAGCCATCTCTTATTCCCTGCTGCCCTAGGAAAAGGTCCTACAATATCCAAGCCCCATTAAGCAAAAGGCCAAAGGCTAGAAAGAGGATTAAGGACACTTCCTGGTTGATGAATATTTGGGGCAAATCTTTGAAATTAGTCACACTTCTTTACGTACTCTTGTGCTTCCTTCTGCATATTCGGCCACCAATATCCCTGAGTGAGGGCTCTGTGAGACAAGGATCTGCCTCCTGTGTGGCTTCCACAAATCCCTTCATGTAACTCTTCTAGGAGTAGCTCTACTGCCTCGGGGTGTATGCATAGCAAATACGGCCTAGAAAAAGAGTGCTTGTACAACTTTTGGTCCTCGGATAGCCAAAATCGAGGAGCCTTTCTCCGCACTTTGTCAGCCTCAGCCTTCCCCTCGAGTAAGATATCCTCCTTAAGGAATAACACAATAAAGTCCATCCAACCAGGTCCCACCCTAACTTGATGAATTTGGACCATCTCTCTCTTCATCTCAGTAGGTTTGCACAAGTCTTCAACAATGATAACCCGAGGTAAGTTCTGCGCCGAGGAGGTTACGAGAGTGGCAAGAGAATCAGCATGTATATTCCTACTCCTAGCGATTTGCAGTAAGGTGAAAGACTCAAACCCTAATTGCAAGCACCTAACCTAATTCAAATACTCTTGCATTCTTACATCCCTGGCCTCCAACTCTCCCTTTACCTGGCCTCCAACCAACCTTGAATCTGAAAATATCTCCACTGTTTTTCCTCCCTTTTTTGCACCACAATCATGATGGATATAAAGATAAATGCAGCGGAAAATAAGTTTTAAACGGATCTACTTCATTCGATATTGATAACACGTACAAAGTAAATTTCAGAATTAGAGAATCAAGAGATCGTACCTTAAAGCGATGAATTTCAAAACAAAGATTGAAGCACTAGGGACTACTTTTAATCTTCACTCCAATTCCACTAACGCCCAAGATGTGTGGTCTCTCGATTGGTAACAAAGGGATGACTTGTGAGTGACAAAAACTCACTTGCACACCATTTTCATGATGTTTTTCTTACTCATATTTTTCTGTACGTTTTTCCCTTTGTATCTAACCAATTTATCTAATTGGGCTGGCCTTTTGGGCCTTACCAATTGGGCTTAAGTGTGTGGCTTGGAGTGGGACCAAAAGGGACCAATAAGACACTAGCTCCAATGGGCCTTGGGCTTTTCTGTCAACTCTTGACAAGTCCAAAGTTACCATTAACTATTTTTAATACCACTATATAAAAATAGTTGCACTCTAGGTCTTATCTATAAATTATATCCCAAGACTTTATTATACATGCAACCCCTTCATAAAATATTCGTAGTAATACAAAGTCATTAATGTAGACTGCCACTTTGTAAATTACTACATCTTAATCCTTGAGTACCCGGTTTAATCCTTTAATGTTATTCATTATATATTTATGAAATCCAATTCCATAAATATATACTTTAGTCTTACTAAAGTGGTTAGGCCTAACTCTCTGAATAACAAACTTATTAAACTTATCTCAAGGGAATACTTTATATCTCCGTTAAGAGACTATGAATTCCATCTTGAGAATACATGTTCCATCAACACTAAATGTGGCTGCCCAACATACTGAGGTTTTGACCATAACTATAGATCTCACTCCTGATATATCAAAGCAACCTACACCTCATGATCAGGTCCATTATTCTCTCAGGATTAAGAGTTCATGCAAATGTAAGTCATGAGATTTATTATTCATTTGACAGTCTTTAGGAGAATAATAAATCTCACAGCGGTCCAGTTCAATATGTCTTAACTCTTAAAACATATTAACACATCAACCAGAAGTCTCCACTTCCATGATCAAGACAAATCATCATGGTTGATATGTTATAGTCTTCGCAGATGAAATGCCCAATTTCATCACCGACTACGAACTATAATTCTGAGTTTACAAAGAACTTGTGATTTATATCTTCTGTGACTCTTCACATAAATCACATACTATGCATCTCATGGACTATATGATAATGTCTGAATATTCATGTTACCATTATTTCAGATAATAATAAAACAAATTTATTAAACATAATATTAAGTCATACATAATGTCAAACACAATGTCACACTTAATATCATACATAGCATCTTACAATAGGATTTAAGGGCACCAATCCTAACAATCTCCCACTTGCCCTAAAGACTATTGTGCACTAATCTAACTCCCATTCTTTCCAAATGCGACTCAAAAATCCTTTGAGGCAAAGCTTTAGTAAATGGATCTGCCAGATTGTTTGCACTTTCAATCTTTGCTACCACCACATCTCCACGAGCAACAATATCTCGAATGATATGGTACTTCCTTTCAATGTGCTTTCCTTTCTTGTGATTCCTTGGATCTTTAGATTGTGCAACTGCTCCACTGTTATCACAAAACAATGTGATTGGAACTTGCTCCATTCTTATTACACCAAGGTCAGAAAGGAACTTCTTGAGCCATACAGCTTCCTTTGCTGCTTCACAAGCAGCAACATATTCTGCCTCCATGGTGGAGTCTGCAATACAAGATTGCTTAATACTCCGCCAACTAATGGCTCCACCTCCCAAGGTGAAAACACATCCTGAAGTGGATTTTCTGAAATCTAGATCCGATTGAAAATCTGAATCTGTATAGCCAATAGGAATCAAATCCTCACTATGGTAAACAAGCATATAATTTCTCGTTCTCCGTAGATACTTGAGAATATGCTTTACAGCTTGCCAATGTTTTGGTCCTGGATTTGATTGATATCGGCTGACCATGCCAACTGAATAGCAGATATCGGGTCTAGTACAAAGCATGGCATACATGAGACTTCCTACTGCAGAAGCATAAGGAACTTGTCTCATTATTCCTTCTTCCTCTTGAGTCTTAGGCCTTTGGTCATCAGACAGAGGAAGGAACTCCATGTCTGAAAGGAAGTAATCCTTTCTTGGAGTTTTGCATGCTAAACCGTTCTAGAACCTTATCTATATATCCAGCTTGTGATAAGCCTAACATCTTATTCTTGCGATCTCGCCAAAGCTTGATCCCTAGAATAAAATTAGCCTCACCCAAGTCCTTCATATCAAATTAGCTTGACAACCAAACTTTTACCGATGACATTACCCCTACATCATTTCCAATGAGTAGAATATCATCAACATAAAGCACTAGGAACATTACTACTTTATCTTGATGTCTTTTGTACACACATGGTTCATCAAGATTTTGTTCAAAACCAAATGTCTTGATTGCTTGATCAAATCTGATGTTCCATGACCTAGATGCTTGCTTAAGTCCATAAATGGACCTTTGCAACTTGCATACCATATGCTCTTGGTTCTTTGCTATGAAACCTTCCGGTTGCAACATATAGATTTCCTCTTCAAGATTGCCATTAAGAAATGCAGTCTTGACATCCATTTGCCAAATCTCATAATCAAAATGAGCAGCAATGGATAAGAGAATTCTGATAGATTTAAGCATTGCTACTGGAGAAAAGGCTTCATCATAATCAATACCTTCTTTTTGTGTATACCCTTTCGCCACTAGCCTTGCTTTAAAGGTTTCAACCTTTCCATCTATCCCTCTCTTCCTCTTGTAAACCCATTTGCAACCAACAGGTTTAATGCCGTTAGGCGCCTCTACAAGATCCCAAACTTGATTGGAATACATGGAATCTAATTCAGATTTCATAGCTTGGACCCAATGATGTGCATCTATATCATTCATTGCTTCATCATATGTGTAGGGATCCAATTCAACCTCTTCTGAGATAGCTTCATAAGTTTCTCCCAAACCTATGAATCTTATAGGAGGCAGAACAATTCTCCCACTACGACGAGGCACCTGAGTACTAGACATGTCATGAGTAGAATCTTGTGGTGTATCTAATACAGCCACATCGTCCCTAGTTTCATCTATTGGTTGTTCATTTACAGGTTCATTTATTTCAGCCAACACAACTCTACTTCTAGGAGTATAATCATTCATATAGTCATTTTCCAAGAATTTGGCATTTGTGCTAACAAACACTTTATTATCTTTATGACTATAGAATAAACCTCCAACAGTTCCTTTTGGATACCCAACAAAGAAAACCACTTCTGTTTCAGACTGTAACTTGTCAGACTTTCCTTTTAACACATGTGCAGGACAACCCCAAATATGGAGATGTCTCATACTAGGCTTACGCCCATTCCACAACTCCACAGGTGTTTTAGGAACAGACTTCGAAGGTACTAAATTCAGAAGATACATTGCTGTGTTTAAAGCATATCCCCAAAAAGAAATAGGTAGAGTTGAATAACTCATCATGGACCTAACCATATCTAAAAGAGTCCTATTCCTTCTTTCTGCTACACCATTTTGTTGTGGAGTTCCAGGTGCAGTTAATTGGGATACAATCCCATTCTTAGTTAAGTAATCCTTAAAATCCCCAAGAAGGTATTCGCCACCACGATCAGATCGAATGGCCTTTATGCGTTTACCTAATTGATTCTCAACTTCAGCCCTAAACTCTTTGAACTTTTCAAAGGTTTCAGACTTCCGTTTCATTAGGTACACATAACCATATCTTGAGTAATCATCAATGAAAGTAATGAAATACTCATAGCCACCTCTTGCTTGGATTGACATAGGACCACAAACATCAGAATGCACTAGCTCTAGCAAATCTTGAGCTCTTCTACCTTTTGCATTAAAAGGTCGTTTGGTCATTTTACCTTCCAAACAAGATTCACAAACTGGAAATTCATCAAAATCCATGGGCTCTAAGAGTCCATCTTTGATCAGTCTTTGAATCCTATTTGAATTAATATGACCCAAACGCAAGTGCCAAAGATATGCATCACTAGTAGAAGGAAATTTTCTCTTTAATGATTTTACATGAGAGTCATTATCTAATTCAGAATTATATAATTCATGCTTATCAGAAGTTAAAATATAAAGATCATCCACAATATTGCCAGAACAGATAAACACTTTATCCTTCTTTATTACAACATTGTCTTTCAGGATAACACAATATCCATGTTTACCTAAGTAAGTAGCTGAAATTAAATTCCTACGAACATTAGGTACATACAAACAGTCTTCTAATATTAGAACTCTAGATTCAAAACATAAATTACAAACACCAACAGCTACAACTGGAATCTTGCTCCCATCAGCCAAAGTAAGAAACAACTCCCCTTCTTTAAGCTTTCTGGTCTCCTGGAACCCCTGCAAGGAATTACAGATATGATTAGTACAACCTGAATCCACACACCAGGAATCCGTGGGATTCTGTACCAAACATATTTCAAGAAGGAATGTATTAATCATACCTTTGTTCTTGGCAGCCTTAAATATTGGACAATTTCTCTTCCAATGTCCTTTCTCACCACAATGGAAACACTTTCCTTTGATCTTCTTTCCTTTTTCAGCAACCCCTAAGGCAATTTGTTTACCCTCTTGCTTGGTAAAATCCTTCTTCTTCTTCTTCTTACCCTTGCCTTTCGACTTAGGTTGAGAAGTAGAAGCTTCACCAACATTGGCTTCAACATGGGAAGTACCAAGAATGCCTTCTGCCGCTACCAATTCATTCATTAATTCAGACAAGGTATAAATCTTTTTATTCATATTATAGTTAAGTTTGAATTCCTTGAATGATTCTGGTAGCGACTGGAGTATCATATCCACTTGGGATTCTCCATCTATATCGGCACCTAAAACTTCCAATGTATTCAGATTAGAGATCATTGTAAGACAATGCTCTCTCACTGAACTTCCTTCAGCCATTCTGGTATTATAAATTTGCCTCATGGTCTCTTGCCTTGCAGAACGGCCTTGCTCACCAAACATCTCCTTCAGACTTTGCATTATGTCTGAAGCTAGTTCTACATCCTGCATTTGATGCTGTAGAACATTTGAGATAGATGCTAGGATGTAGCACTTGGCCATCTCATTAGATTTCTGCCAACGATCATATCGTTGTTTTACCTCAGGAGGTGCATCTAATGAAGGAAAGCTAGGACATGGTTTAGTAAGAACATACTTATGCTCTTCAGCAGTAAGAACAATGTCCAGATTTCTTTTCCAGTCAACATAGTTGGATCCAGTCAGTTTGTTTTGATTAAGAATAGTTACAAGTGGGCTAAAAGATGCCATGTTCAAATCTGAAAACAATAAACATGAATATAATAAGTAAACTGACATTATCTATTTAGCATATGAACATATAGTATGGAACCTTAATAAAACCATAATATAATATATGCAACGACAACCCAATCCCATATTCAATATCTCTCAGCATAGAGTGAATATAAAATACTATGATTGATTGAGAACTATTCTCATCATTAGTGCTATCATGATAACTCTTATCAAACACTAATAATATGCCGTTATACATTTGGCCTCTAAATTATTATAGTAAGAACTCAGCATAGAGGATACTATAATATTTAGTCTAGTGTATACCATTATCTAGAATCATGTGTAACCACATTTCATCCCCTTAACAGGCTTATTTTGTAGTACCATGATACAAAACACCCTCCGCATGGAATGCAAAGCTCAAGGCTAAGACAAGGTGTTTGATCAAACCACTATAACCAAGAAATTCAATCTTGTAGGACCATGAAATAAATACTCTCCGCATGGAATGCTAAGCTCAAGGCAAAGACAAAGTATTTATTCCATACTACTATGAATCGACAATGAAGGCCGTGAGACCCAACCCTTGTATCTCTCTCCCACTAGATGTTTTAAAGAAAAGGTTTTTAATTTTAAAACATGCATAATCTAATTACACATAGTCTTACTCTTTTTACATGTGAAAACACTTAGAAAAAATTCTGATTTTCTTTCTTTCGATCGATCGAAAGTGCCCCTCGATTGATCGAAAAAATTAAGAAATTCAAACTTGATCCTCTGACTCCTTCGATTGATACTCGATCGACTCTCGATCGATCGAAAAACAAATTCGATCGATCGACTAACAATCGAAAATCTATCGTTCTAAGACGTCTGATCACTGTCTCATTCGATCAATCGAAAATGATTTTCGATCGATCGAAAATCGCGAAACTTGAATTTCCAGAAATTTTTCTAAGACAGTTTTCTTCGTTTTTCATGAACAAACATCTTTCATACGAACATGATAGACAGAGTTTGATGTCAAAACTGAATTCTATTGATGCCATAGCCTTAAAACTCAATTTAACATACTTAAATTTAAATTTAAACAACATCATAACATCAATTCCAGTTTTCATCAAATCATTGTTCCAACAACATGCAGAAAATTAAAACTTAATCTTCTAACAATATGAAACTATCTTCTCCAATTCTAAAACTCACAAAACATGTTAAAACAATACGAAATTGAAGACCGCTCTGATACCAATTGATGGATATAAAGATAAATGCAGCGGAAAATAAGTTTTAAACGGATCTACTTCATTCGATATTGATAACACGTACAAAGTAAATTTCAGAATTAGAGAATCAAGAGATCGTACCTTGAAGCGGTGAATTTCAAAACAAAGATTGAAGCACTAGGGACTACTTTTAATCTTCACTCCAATTCCACTAACGCCCAAGATGTGTGGTCTCTCGATTGGTAACAAAGGGATGACTTGTGAGTGACAAAAACTCACTTGCACACCATTTTCATGATGTTTTTCTTACTCATATTTTTCTGTACGTTTTTCCCTTTGTATCTAACCAATTTATCTAATTGGGCTGGCCTTTTGGGCCTTACCAATTGGGCTTAAGTGTGTGGCTTGGAGTGGGACCAAAAGGGACCAATAAGACACTAGCTCCAATGGGCCTTGGGCTTTTCTATCAACTCTTGACAAGTCCAAAGTTACCATTAACTATTTTTAATACCACTATATAAAAATAGTTGCACTCTAGGTCTTATCTATAAATTATATCCCAAGACTTTATTATACATGCAACCCCTTCATAAAATATTCGTAGTAATACAAAGTCATTAATGTAGACTGCCACTTTGTAAATTACTACATCTTAATCCTTGAGTACCCGGTTTAATCCTTTAATGTTATTCATTATATATTTATGAAATCCAATTCCATAAATATATACTTTAGTCTTACTAAAGTGGTTAGGCCTAACTCTCTGAATAACAAACTTATTAAACTTATCTCAAGGGAATACTTTATATCTCCGTTAAGAGACTATGAATTCCATCTTGAGAATACATGTTCCATCAACACTAAATGTGGCTGCCCAACATACTGAGGTTTTGACCATAACTATAGATCTCACTCCTGATATATCAAAACAACCTACACCTCATGATCAGGTCCATTATTCTCTCAGGATTAAGAGTTCATGCAAATGTAAGTCATGAGATTTATTATTCATTTGACAGTCTTTAGGAGAATAATAAATCTCACAGCGGTCCAGTTCAATATGTCTTAACTCTTAAAACATATTAACACATCAACCAGAAGTCTCCACTTCCATGATCAAGACAAATCATCATGGTTGATATGTTATAGTCTTCGCAGATGAAATGCCCAATTTCATCACCGACTACGAACTATAATTCTGAGTTTACAAAGAACTTGTGATTTATATCTTCTGTGACTCTTCACATAAATCACATACTATGCATCTCATGGACTATATGATAATGTCTGAATATTCATGTTACCATTATTTCAGATAATAATAAAACAAATTTATTAAACATAATATTAAGTCATACATAATGTCAAACACAATGTCACACTTAATATCATACATAGCATCTTACAATAGGATTTAAGGGCACCAATCCTAACAATCATCCCTACCAATAGAGCCTCATACTCAGCCTCATTATTTGTGGCCGAGAAACCCAACCTTAAGGATTTTTCAATAATGATCTTCTCAGGAGAAATTACCACTAGCCCTACGCTAAATCCTCTTTGATTTGCTGCACCATCAACGTATACCCTCTAGGATAAAGGCTCTTGCAATGAGACCATGCCAACTGATTTTTCATCCATGTTCTGCCTCTCTAGTTCCTCTTCCAATGGGGATTCAACAAACTCGGTCACCAAATCTGCTGGACCTGGACCTGGCCCTTGATAGAGGTGTGAGGCATATACTTGATATCAAAAACCCCTAAGATCGTACCCCACTTGGCAATCCTTCCTGTGTAATCAGCACTCCGAAGTAGTGATTGAAGCGGAAGTTAGGTAAAAACAACAACCGTGTGGGATTAGAAGTAGTGTGGGAGCTTACACGTAGCATGCACCATTGCCAAAATGGCCTTTTCCAGTGGTAGGTAACGAACTTCAACCTCATGTAGTGACTTGCTCACATAATAAACTGGCATTTGTACTCCATTATCAACTCGTATCAATACTAAGCTTACTGCATGAAAGGCTACAGCAACATAAGCAAACAGGACTTCCTCTTTCTTAGGTCGGGACATAATAGATGGTCGAGAAAGGTATTACTTCAGTTGCTGGAAGGCCAGGGCACACTCCTCGATCCACTCAAACCCCTTCCACTTATGCAAGAACCGAAAGAAAGACCTACACCTGTTTGTTGACCAAGAGATAAATCGGTTTAGAGCAGCAGTCATCCCTGTCAACTTCTGAACATCCTTGGCATTCTGAGGAGGTTGCAAATTGTTAATTGCTTTAATCTAATCAGGGTTGACTTCAATTCCACGGTGAGTGACCATGTAGCCTAGAAATTTACCTAAGTCAACGCCAAAAGAACATTTGGAAGCATTAAGGCATAGTTTGTGCCTCCTTAGTATTTCAAAAATATCCCCGAGGTGTCCTACGTGCTCAAACACCACCTTACTTTTCACCACCATATCATCTATATAAACCTCAATATTTTTGCCCAATTGTAGCTCGAACATCCTGTTTATCATCCTCTGATAGGTAGACCTTGCATTCTTCAATCCAAAGGGCATCACCTTGTAGTGGTAATTTACAGTAGGAGTAACAAAAACTGTTTTCTCCTGATCACCCAAATCCAATGGTATTTGATAGTACCCTTGAAAGGCATCCAAGAAACTCATACGAGGATGGCCCACAGTTGCATCAACTAACTGATCTATCTGAGGCATGGGGTGGAGGTCTTTTGGATAGGCCTTGTTCAAATTTGTGAAGTCCACACATATTCGCCACTTTCCACTTTTCTTCTTCACCACCATAGTATTGGCCAACCACTCAGGGTAAAATACCTCCTTAATAGCCCTAGCCTGTTTAAGCTTGAGCACTTCCTCTTTGATAGCCTTAGAATGCTCTTTAGATGAGCGCCGAGGTGGTTGCTTTTTAGGGATGACCGCTGGGTTGACACTTAAATAATGACAAATGAGATTTGGATCCACTTCGGGAGCTTCATAAGCACTCTATGCAAACACATCAATATTCTTCCTATGGAACACCATCAGCTCTTCCTTCTCTTGAGGAGGCAACTGAGCTCCGACCTGGAAAAACTTCTCCTTATCATCACTTATAACAACCTTTTCTAGTTCCTCACAGCTTGCCCCTTCTAACACCGCATCCATAGATAACACTAGAATCCTTGATTGCTATAGACCCGCCTCAACAGAGGCTGAAGACTCATCTTCAGGCTGATACATAATTGCAGTTACCAAGCACTACCTAGCCACAGACTAGCTCCCAACCAGCTCCTCAATCTGGTCCCCGGATGGATATTTCACTTTCAAGTGCAGGGTGGAAGAAACAGCCCCCAAGGCATGAAGCCAGGATTTTGCCACAATGGCAGTGTATGGGGAGTAAGCATCCACCACAATGGAGTCCACCTTTACCATTTTCGAACCTGCTTGTACCGATAGACCTATCTAACCCTTCGGAAGAACAACTTTCTCATCAAAGCCTAACAAAGGTGAATCATAATCTGTCAAATCCTCAAGTTTCAAGTTTAGCCATTTATACAAATCAGGGTACATAATATCTGCCCCGCTGCCCTGATCCACCTACACCCTCTTCACATCATACCCCCTTATCCTGAGGGTGACCACTAAGGCATCATCATATGGATGTATGGTTCCAACTTTGTCCTCATCTGAGAAACTCAACACTGGTCGGACCTCCATCCTAGCCCTTTTTGGCTCAAGGGTGGAGTCTTCTGCGCGTGACCAAGCTATGGACAATACCCGGGAGGGACGAGAACCAGTCCTCCCCGGAACATCCAAAATAACATTAATTATGCCCAAAGGGACTCTCGAAGAAGCATCTCTCCAAGATCCCAATCCTGCCTAGCCCCCTTGCCCACTAGGCTGATATAAAAATTGCTTTAACTTCCCTTCTCTGACCAGCTGCTCCAGATGTCCATAAAGTTCTACAATCTTCTGTGGTGTGTCTTCGCTCCTGGTGGTATTGGCAATGAAGGCTTTGGTTGTGCTTCATATGGTCTCCTCCCATCTTATTTGGCCATTTAAAGTATGGCTCATTCTTAATCTTTTCCAAGACTTGATGCACTGGTTCCCGGTACACTGTGCCAACCACTTGAGTAGCAATAGACCTAGATAGCCCAGCAAAGTCTCTTCGGGGCCGATTATTGTTGTATCTGTCCGACCTGAAATCCCTCCTATCTTGAGGGAAAACCTTAGCCTTACATTTCCCTTGTTGTTGGTCTTCCTCAACTCACTTATACTCGTCAACGTACACTCCTAGCAGGCTTCCTGGTCAACGACTTCCTCAAATCATGCTCAGCAGGTAAGCCGACCTTGAAAGTCCTTATAGCCACATCATCAAAGTTCCCATCAATCTCATTGAACATCTCTCAGTATCTGTCAGAGTATGTTTTCAGGGTCTCCCCCTCTCGTATGGTCATGGACAACAAAGAGTCCAAAGGACGAGGAACTCTACTGCAAGTAACAAAACGAGATCCAAATGCCCGAATGAGTTCCTTGAAGGAACTAATAGAACCTGCTCCTAGGCCATCAAACCATCTCATTGCCACAGGCCCCAAACTGGATGGGAACACCTTACACATCAAGGCCGTTCTTGGAGTAAACAGTCATTCTTTGGTTGAAGTGGCTTACATGCTCTACAGGGTCTGTTTGACCATTATACATGGTGAATGTTGGTTGAGTAAATTGTTGAGGAAGTTTTCCTCCTTCAATTCTGTGTATGAAATGTGATTTGGAAATTTGGTTTAACGCCCTGCTCATAGCGTCATTTCCCAGGCCTTTGCAAGGCAGGCTCTTGTGTCCGCGCTCATAGTGGTAATCCTCATCACTAGAGAAAGACTCACTGGGGGGAGTCCTCGACCTAGGCCCGTAACTGCCATTTCCATCATTATCAGAAGAAAAGTCAGAATTTGGAGGAGTCCTTCTCCGTCGTTCGCGGCGCAACCTCCTTCACAAACATTCAATCTCCAGTTGCATGCTCCTAGTGTTCTCTTCATGAGAAAAGTGACTCTCACCTCAAGATTTGGCTCCTACTAGTACGCGCGGTATGCATACTAACCTCTCGGTCCCTTCTCCGCTCAAGGTTGAGAAACTGGTCTTGACGTTGGGAACCAACAGACTCCCCTCAATTCAGACCTGAACTTACCATAACTGAACGTTAAACTCACTACAACACAAGAATTTCCCACAGACGACGCCAATTGTAAGGCCTTGAATTAGTTCCTAAACCCAAAAGGTAAAAGGATTTAGGACCAAAGAGCCCAATAAAACGAATTTGTAGAAAATGGGTTAGAAAACTAGGTTCTACTGAGTTGGATAACAATTAAAGTGGATCCAGATGAAAAAAAAAAAAGCAAAGATAAACTAGTTTTACCCAAAGAAAATCGTTCTCGGCACAATGCGAGGAGATTAGTTCTTGTATATATTTCTTTTGAATTTGGTTATAAGTCCAATTCTTGTTCCTACAATGTTTTGTTCTTTCAATTCTCCGATCCCCCCTTGTAATGGGATTTTCCTCCTTTATATTACCATCTCTTACTCTATCTCAACCCTCCACATGTAGATCAAATGGTCAGCTCTTACCCTTGTCCCATCAGCGCCTTCCTGAAGCTTTTAGTGGTAGCTGTAAGGCTGAACATCACTGTTCAGGTATCACTTTCACATTAATGCAACCAGAGAGTTAGCTACAGAGCATTTAATATGGTGGTAGTAACTTTCCCTTAGATATTTCTTACCTTCCCCTTCGTCTTATTCCTTCCTGATGCTCATCCTTTCCATTAGAACTGCCCAAAATGTTGTCGTTGATGTCACGTCAACCCTTCTGGCCTCCGCTTTGTTAAGCCGAGGACTCATTTGTCCTCGGACCACCTTCTTGAACCCTTATGGCCAACCACCTTCCTTCATTCACTAGCATATACCTCTATATCAATGTTCCCTTACCCTCAGACAAGGCCAAATGCCCAATATACATTTCTAGGCCTATCCTTCCTACACATTAGATTCCTCAAATAAATTTAAACACTTTGTTGCATTAACTAATAAAATACAAATAGTTTAATCTTTTCCAAGGAAAAGTAATTTCAAAACAATCAAGTATTTGAATTTAATTGGAGAACCTAATGTATTACCCCTAAAATACTGTATCTTTTTTAAGTATTTCAAAATATTAAATAAATAAAACACAACTAGAAATTTTAATTTATTAATTCTTATATATTACCATTAATTTTTTTTCCCAATTGACAAACAAAATTAAATGTAATATGTTGTTCCTAAGAACAATAATAAATAAATAAATTGAATCTGATAACATTCAAAATATCATTTAAAAATGATAATAATTCACATAAATTAGAATTTACCATAAAATTAGATAACAGTTGAGAAATATTACCTCAATGATGCATAAATTACGTCTCATAACATGTAATTTACCATTAATTCATGAGTTTTTAGATGGTGGAATTGAAGCGTGGATCATATTACTATCTTGAGACGATACATGTTGTTTATGGGATTTTCGATGTAGTAGACTAACAATATTGTGCACGATGCCCCCGGAATACAACAACTCCGTCACCTTACTGATTATTAGGGGTGTTCGCGGTGTGGTGCGGTGTGGTTTTGGGCCATTTTTAGCACCGCATTTTGCGGTGCGGTTTAGCTAAAACCATAATTGCACCGCACCTTATTTTTGCAGTTACTTGTGCGGTGCGGTGTGGTGCGGTGCGGTTTAAAGTTTAGCCAAAACCATAACCGCACCGCACCTCATTTTTGCAGTTACATATGCAGTGCGGTGTATAAGATGTGATTTGAATGATTTGAAATTGGTATATTTTTTAAATTTTAGGTTTTTTCTACTCAGTCCAAAACTAATTTTTCCCTTTGTTTTGGTCCAAGTTTTAAACTATTGAGCTAGTTTTTCTTTATTTTGGGCTGACTTTCCTAATCAACACTTTCTAGGGTTATCAAACTATTTTTTTTTTTAACTAGGGTTATTAAACTATTAATAATATATTTAATATTAAAAATAATTAAATATATTAATATATAGAGAGGGTGCGGTGCGGTGCAGTTTGTGCGGTTTTCTTATCATAAAACCGCAAACCGCACTGCACCATGCGGTGTGGTGCGGTGCGGTGCACTATTACTTGCGGTGCGGTGCGGTTATGCCATTTTGCGGACGGTTTTGGTGCGATTTTTGCGGTTTGTGCGGTTTGGTGAACACCCCTACTGATTATCCTTACAAACTTACACCGCTTGTAAGATATGAAACTCTCAAAATAGTATTATATTTCTTTTTTCGAAGTAAGAAGAAGAGAAAGTAGACAGTAAGTGTTAGCTCAATAATTTAAAAATGATCATTTTCTATCTTCTTATTTCTTTCTATCTATATAATGGCCGGACATGCATCTTGTCTCTAGCCAAAGAATTCATACCAATTAAATTGTTATAATGATATTTTGAAATGTTACCAACCGATTTGACTTTCTCATCAAACCCAAAAAAATAAATGCTTTGTATAAATTTGGTAACTTATTGTAGCATATAAATAGCTGTAGAATAAAGTTGCTGAAAACCTTCCATAGATGTTAACATCATCATATTAAAGATTCAAATAAGAACGTTTGAAAGCAAAACGTTTAGCTTCTCAAAAAATAAAAAGAAAAAAAAAAGAAAGCAAAACGTTTAAAAAGAAAAATATATATTACATTGAAACTAATAAGTCAGGCATTGAGACCACCGCACACCCTTGGTGCGATGGTCACTCCACAAGTATAAGTGCTTGTAGAGTGTGGGGGGCAAGGGCCGGGGTTCAAGTCTCCAGGAGGGAGCTTCACACACATATACACTTAGATTAGGTTAGAATAGAATTCTATCTTGTATCCAAAAAAAAAAATAAGTCAGGCATTGATGGTATTAAACATCTCACAGTTGTCCACTGATCCTGTTCTGTTTTAAAAGAATAAATGCCTAGATTTAAGTTACACTTTGAAGAATGAACCGGTATTGCATTAGTGAAAAAAATGAAATGATTTATTTTTCTCACTTAAAATACAATTTAATATATTTTATAAAAATAATCCAACATAATATCACAAAGGACAAAACTTATGTACAGTATTTTAAATGTTGTTCCGTAGGTTTTCCTCTTAAAATTCTGTCATGTGGCTACTTAACTTAAAAAATACACTTTCATGCATGAAAGAAAAGCCACATAGAGAATCTTAAGAGAAGAACTTAAAGAACAGCACCTAAACACTATATCTAAATCTTGCTCTATAACAAAAGTTGGACGTAATACACTGTTTTTATATAATTTGTTTTAAGTGAAACTCTATTATCAAAATTTTAAGAAGTTTATTCTGATTTAAAGAAGTTTCCTTTTTTCAAAAATTATTATAACCGTCTATTATAATTTTGATTTTAATTAAAATAGGCTTACACCGTTGGCGTTACATGATGTGCTTACGTAGTATACCTTAAGTTTTTTTTTTTTTTTTTTTTTTTTTACTATTTATTTTAATCTGAGTTATGACCATACTCATATTATTTTTAATTTAATTTGTTCATCACGCATGCCTATTGTTGGTTCTTATCAAAATTCATGCCACCTTCAATATATAAAGTAAATAATTTTTTTTAAATATATTATTAATCATGTCATCTAAAAAATTTCACATTTTGGGGGACTTAGGAATATTGGCTATAGATTATACATTGTTATACAAATTAATTTCTTCTCACCAAATTTGGATCTCATTTATAATAATAATATTGTCAAGGTATGCATGAGGTGTTGAGTTAGTGGTTGAACTGCAAAGAAAGATTAAGAAGCCAAAAATGGAAAGAGACGGCCTTTCTGAGTCTGTATATGTGATTTTCAAAGTTCGTGTCTGCTGTGTGGAAAACGCTTGGCGGTTGTTAATGCTTGTATGACTTTCTCATTAGACATTATTTAACAATATTGCTAACCCACTCCCTAGTCCTTATCTTTCTCTTTTTTAAGGTAGTTGTTTTTATGAAATAAATATATTTATTAAAAAAATAAACAAAAAATTTTGGATGATTGGAGATTTGAAGTTGTTAAACTTAATTGGTAGTATTTTTTAAAATTAAATATATTAAAAAAAACAAACAAACAAATTTGGATGATTGGAGTTTTGAAGTTGTTAATCTCTCTCTCTCTCTCTCTCTCTCTCTGGGTGGGTAAAGAGAAGAGAAGTGTTATGTCCATAATATTTTTACAACAAATCTTAAGTGGTAAACGCTTGGGGGTTGTTAATGCTTGCATGACTTTCTCATTACACATTATTTAACAATGCTAACCCATTCCCTAGTCCTTGCCTTTCTCTTTTTTAAGGTAGTCGTTTTTATGAAATAAATATATTTATTAAAAAATAAACAAAAAAATTTGGATGATTGGAGATTTGAAGTTGTTAAACTTAATTGGTAGTCATTTTTTAAAATTAAATATATTAAAAACAAACAAACAAACAAACAAATTTGGATGATTAGAGATTTGAAGTTGTTAAACTTGGTAGTTGTTTTTAAAAATAAATATATTAAAAAAAAAACATATTTGGATGATTGGAGTTTTGGAGTTGTTAATCTCTCTCTCTCTCTCTCTCTCTCTCTCTCTCTCTCTCTCTCTCTCTCTCTCTCTCTCTCTGGGGGGGTAAAGAGAAAAGAAGTGTTATGTCCATAATATATTCACAACAAATGTTAAGTGGTAAACGCTTGGGGTTTGTTAATGCTTGTATGACTTTCTCATTACACATTATTTAACAATGCTAACCCATTCCCTAGTCCTTGCCTTTCTCTTTTTTAAGGTAGTCGTTTTTAGGAAATAAATATATTTATTAAAAAATAAACAAAAAAAATTTGGATGATTGGAGATTTGAAGTTGTTAAACTTAATTGGTAGTCATTTTTTAAAATTAAATATATTAAAAAAAAACAAATTTGGATGATTAGAGATTTGAAGTTGTTAAACTTGGTAGTTGTTTTTAAAAATAAATATATTTAAAAAAAAACAAACAAACAAACATATTTGGATGATTGGAGTTTTGAAGTTGTTAATCTCTCTCTCTCTCTCTCTCTCTCTCTCTCTCTCTCTCTCTCTCTCTCTGTGGGTGGGTAAAGAGGCGAGAAATGTTATGTCTTTAATATTTTCACAACAAATCTTAAATGGTAAATTGTTACTGGTTATAATTTGAATTCACCATTGAAATTACAAAATCATCGCTAAATCGGGCATATTTTGCAAGCCCATGGCTGCTTTATTCCATTTTCTATGTATATGACGAAATTTAGCTTGGGGAAAAAGTGTAGTTGTTCCTTTGTTATTATTTTTTTTCCTTGCTTGGTTCTTGAGAAAAATTGCCAACACTCTTCATCAGTTTAACGTTTTTTTTTTTTTTCTAGAAAATATTTTTAATAATTAATTGGTTTTTATTTTTTATTTTTTTTTAAATTGGTCACTTAACGGCAACATTTAATGGAAATTGACGGAAATGCCTTAATTAAAAAGCTTGAAACTTAAAAAAAAATTCAATTAATAAAAAAAAAAGTAAAATTAGAGGGTGCAAATTGTATATTTACCTAATTTTTTAAAATCTTTAGACTTATATAACTTGGATATTGAAATATTTATAGGTAGACTCACAAATCCATGGTTTTAGTCCCAATTATTTGTTCTCCATTTTTTTCTTAATTATTGGCTAAATCTGAATCTTACAAAAAAAATTTCAAAATTTCCTATATATATTGTATCATATATAACACATTAAAGTGGAAGTTGAATTAAAAATCCTAATTAGATTCTAATTGCAATCCAATTTTTTATCAAGTGACCTTCAAACTTAGAGATAAACGTCCTAAATTTCGTCATATACATAGAAAATGGAATAAAGCAGCCATGGGCTTGCAAAATATGCCTGATGTAGCAGTGATTTTGTAATTTTAATGGTGAATTCAAATTATAACCATTAACAACTTACCACTTAAGATTTGTTGTGAAAATATTATGGACATAACACTTCTCGCCTCTTTACCCACCCAGAGAGAGAGAGAGAGAGAGAGAGAGAGAGAGAGTTTAACAACTTCATATATATATATATATATATATATATGTATATATTTTGTGTCAAGTGTCACTTTTATCTCTAATTTATTTATTGTTAGGTGTCTTTACGTGTAAATTAAAGTGTCAATGATGCTAAGTGCTAACAAACAACATACTAGTCAATTTGGGATTGTTTTGGCATTCCATCTTTAACGGGGCAATGCCCCCACCCAATAGTGTGTTTAGGAGAACTAATTGAAAGCAAAGAAAACGAAATGGGAAGAAAATAGTGACTTTTTTACTTTTTCTTGACTAAAATGTAATTGAAGTAGAATTAAATTTGTATTTATCTTCCCTTTAATCACAAATAAAACATAAAGATATAATAATAAAGTTATATTTCTTTAATATTATTTTTTTTTAATTCCAAACATATTAGGGAAAAGAAATCTTGTATCCTTTTTTATTTTATTCCTATTCCCTAATATTTTATTTATTTATTTATTTATTATATTTGGTTTTAATCTATTCCTCTACTTTGTGAAACCTCTTCATAATTCATACATACTCCTTTTCTTTATGAATTACAGTACGTAGTGTAAATATTGATTATTTGCAATGGAATGGAATAATTTCATTGAGCTTGCAAATGTAAGCACATAAAACATCTTCTTCTTTTTTATAATCTGTAAAACATCATAATTGAGTAACGATATATGTAGCTACTTTATACAATAATTTTAGAGATACAAACTTCACCAGAGTTGAGGAGAGAAAGTACATTTAATCCAATACAAAATCAGTGGAAATAAAAGAATGGAGATTGATTTTCACCTTGCTTCTTTCCTAAAATTTCTTCTTTTTGAATGCCCTCCCACCTTCTTCTTCTTCTTTTTTTAATTTCTTCCTTGGTTCTTGATTGATTTTTATATAATCTTGTCCCTTTATTTGTAATTGTCTTTCTTGTACTGGTTTGTTTTCTCAAAGGTCTATGATAAAGTTTGACCCATGACTTCAGCATTTCCTTACCCCAAGACCAAGAGTACCAAGACTTGGCTTAATTATTGTCATTAAAAGTCCTTAGATTGAAATTTTTACTTCAGAAAAATAAAT
The DNA here is from genome assembly GCA_019022515.1 of Quercus aquifolioides. Classification (NCBI taxonomy): domain Eukaryota; kingdom Viridiplantae; phylum Streptophyta; class Magnoliopsida; order Fagales; family Fagaceae; genus Quercus; species Quercus aquifolioides. The sequence continues at coordinate 38,923,981 of CM032332.1, forward strand.
AGAAAAAAAAAATTATGGTCTTCTAACAGTATGATTGTATAGAGCATTTACACTAACTTATGTAAAATAGCTTAGAATTCAAAATATAGGCAATGAAATTCAAAAATTACCCATATCAAATTCTAAACCGGTTATGCAAAATAGGATTTTACTATAGTTGTTGTGCAAATATACAAGTCACTGTAGTTTATGCAAAATGATTTTTTATTATTTATTTTTGAGGGTAAAGGAAAAAAGTGGACATTGATTATTGTGTAAAGAGAGAAAAAAAAGATTAAGAATTAAGAAAAAATGATATTTTAATGAAATAATGTATAGAATAGATAATCAAATATGGACTTTAAAAAATAATAATTCTTATTCTAAAATAGACAATAATTTTTACATAATCTCACATGAATGTTTCATGTAAAAAGACAATTACCGTTTATTATTCATTTATCATGAGTTATTGAGGATGCCAACCTTAATCAAACATAAATATTGTTAGTATCACAATAAAATTCACAATTTTATAACATTTTACGTACTTAGCAAGTCGTGAGTGATAGAATTGTGAACTCATATAAACCCACTACTTTTAGGCAGTGATGGCCCCAAAAATATTTTTTAGGGGGTCATTCAAATTTATGAAGTTGACAATGACCTCTTTGTAAATAGTATTTTCTTATTTCATCTTGATTATTGGGATGATAAGATGAGATTTTTAGCAATCTATGATTCGAATGAATATTTTTCAAGTCAACACGAGTTCTTTTAAATAATAAATCTTAGGTGGAAGATGAATCCTGCAGTATACGTGATTTCTTTATAAAAAATGTATCCATAATACAACAAGAGAATAGAGGATAGACTATAAGTTCATTGAGCATATTGTTCCTAAGTATATTGAAGATTGGTGTTGCTAAAATTAAATCTTGGAAATCATCAATTGTCTCTTACTATTATAACAAAGTCATTAATTATTATTGTTAAGTGAACTTTAATTATTATTGCTTAGAATATTTTAATTTATTATTTATTAGTTTTTGTCTTAACTCTTTTCAATTATTTTTGTGGGAGGAAAGAATCTTTCCCCAATCAAGTATTGTTCGCTTTGGAAACCGAGGAGCCGATGCCACCCTCACGAATTTGTTCAATCCCACATCGGAAAGAGACACCTCTCACCCTTGCCTTATAAGCACTTGGCCTAAGAAATGGTGTACCATAGTATGTGTGATCACAGAGTAAGTCTCAAAAACTGCTGCGCATCACATGCACTATGCACTCCTTCGGGTCCATCGGCCGACAAAGGGGAGAAGGTGGGGGTTTCCTCTTAAACCCCAAAAGGCACAAACTTTTTTTTTTGGACTGAAATGCAAACAAACTAATTTGATGCAGACAAAGTATTAGGTGAGACGGTGCATGAATCCCACGTGTCAGTGAGACAATAGGATTATAAGCCCGTCTCACCCAGAATTTTTTTTTTTTTTTTTTTTTTGAGAAACCAGAATTTTCTCTTTGATGCAAGGTATGTCTCCTGCCAAATAGGCATTTTCCATAACTTTTTTTTTTTTTCCATAACTTAATCATAAACCTGACAAGCTACTCTTATTCCTATGCGCTGGTCCAATAATATAATGCCAAGTATATATGACCAGCGGACATTTCAACAACTTCTAGATATCTGGACTGCATAATATGGTGAGATATGCATGACACATCACAGAGCAAAAAAGATCTTCTGCTTCCTTCATCGTAGTCCTTTTATGCAACCTTCATCTATGCCACTCAATATATCAGCATAAAAACTTTTCAATCATGATGCACAATTTGCTCATATTCAGTTCAAAAGAATAACACACACGCACAATGGAATTATCCTAGCCATATAACCTATTTAATTTAAATCAATAATCTATGTTATTATATAATTCAAGTGGAATCCCAATGATAAGATTAAGCTAATCTACTCTAATATGTCAAGTGTGCCAAGTTAGGTTCCAAATCCAAAAGTGTTACTCTAATTTTTAATATTTCATACTCTTTAAAAAAATAATTTAAATTTTCTTATCAAAAACTATCATTAACTTAAATATAAAATTAAATAAAATTATATCATATTTTTAAATTTGAGTGTACTTTTCGAATATATTTTCTTAATGACTGAATTTTCATAATTTATTTGAAATAAATATATTTAATAAGTATTAAAAAAATTCATTATATCAAAATAACAAAATTACGTTAATAAATAAAAAAAATTAAGTATATAAATAATTTAACAAACCATATTAATTTTTTAATAAAACGGAGAAATTAAAAATAAAAAAATTTGCATAATGCGTACTATAATAAATGATATTTTCACATAATTTTCTAAAGCTTTGAAGAAGAAAAAATAAAATAAAATGAACACTAGTAATATTAAACTTAATTAGGAAAATTTAATGCATATTTAATTATAATTATTCTTAATTATGTCTTTTATCAATTAACTCAACTAGTAAAATCTTTGATGGTTAAATAAGAGATCTGAAATTCAATCCTCGCCTACACCAAAAATTGATTGATGTCTTGGTCTGATAATAAAGAACATAATTATTAGAAGCGGATGTCATAGGCTAAAACTCTATCACCAAAAACAAAAACTTGTCCCCCCAAAAAAAAAAAAAAAATTGCAGTTCTGAATCATGTCAATCATGACACATCCATATTTGATTTTAACAGTCACTTGTAGTGCTTGCATTTATGAATAAAAAAATCATTAATTTATTAGCATAGAGAGCACCAATTTTGATCCAACTCCTTCAGAATAAATTTCACTCTACATTAAAATCAAAGGATGATGAAGATGCATAAAAAGAGAACAATTATTTATTGATTTGTTTTCCATAGATAATGTTGGTGTGGCTTAAATTAATAGATAGTGCATAATCTACAATGCACCTAGCACATGGAATCAAACTTTTCTGGATTAGCTTTAGCTGAATTTTTATTGTTCCTTTTGTGTTAGAAAGGTTCAATACACTACCACTGGCCATTTTAAAATGTATTTAAAGTTATACTCAAATTCAAATGAAGAGTAAAACTAAAAGTGTAATGTTTAAACTTTAAAGTGTCGTAAACAAACACAGTAGGTTGTCTAATGTACTTTATGGTGAGTACTAGGCTAGGCCTGATTTTTCTCATGCAATAAGTGTGATTAGTAGGAATATGGAAGATCCATGAAAAAGAGCATGACAAACGTAGTAAAATAGATATTCGAATATGTTATAGACACCTGTGAACAATGTATCATATTAGATCAGAGAGCTTGTGCAAATTTGACATTAAAAAAAATTATAAGTTGAACCAAATAGTGACATTAAAAAAAAAGGAACCAAGTAGTACTTAACATCTTCAAAAATTGGGTGGAAATTTAAGTACAATTTCTAATGTGTTGCATTGATCAATGCAACACAATTAGTATTATCACACTTATAAGCACAATTATATTCAACTGTGTGTTGCATCAATGCAATCACATGGTTGAATTTAATTGGGCAACATGGCCAAATTTAGGCTTAAGCCTTTTCTTAAGAGCGCCCCCCCCCCCCCCCCCCCTTTTTCCCAATAAGAAAAAAGGCCACTAAGGGCTAATTAGTTTTATTGAAAATTTAAGAGTTAGAAGATAATAAAATTTTATAAGACAAAGATAACAGTGAAGATAATCACAATGATGTTAAAACATGTTAAATAAAAAATAAAATAAAATAACCTTCTCAAAAAAATGTTATATAAAAATAATTTTTATATAAAGAGACTAGATTATTTTCACATACCTTAAGAGAGAATGTTATGTCCAGCATAACTTGTCACCCTAACCCTTAAAAATTACTATTGTTCTTCTTCTTCTTCTTCTTCTTCTTTTGTTTTGAGTTGAGTTTGTAGTGTGCAAATTGTTACTAGTTCTAATTTGAACCCACGCTGAAATTACTTTTTTGTCTATCATTAACAACCTACTACTTAAAATTTGCTGTGAATGTGTTGTGGACATAACAACAGCATTTCTCAATTATATAACACATAAATACAATGATAGATTGTGTTACGTGCAAAAGAAGTGGAACTTTTTTTTTTTTTTTACGGATGTTAACACTCTATTTGCTACATAATATTAATTTGGATTAGAATAAGTTGTTGCATAATATTAGGATTTTTTTTTTTGTGTGTGGATGGAATATTAGGATTGATTGCATATGTATTTGCATTTTCTATACTATTTATAAGAGGATTTCTCTCTTTGAACTAGACTTTTATGTGGTTCAGAAATACTCTTAAACCTTAGGTTTAACAAGGAAAATCCGGTAAAAATATATCTCCAACTTCACTTAAAATGCTTACAAAATAGGACACTCTCCTACTAATTCATGTCTTCAAAACAAACTTATCCAATTTTTTTTTTAAAACTATGACACTAGACAAAAAAAAAAAACCTTCATCACACACAGAAAGCGCATGTAAAGAGGCTAGTAATAGGATAAGAGAATTTAATCATTTGACTAGGTTGCAACGGCTAGTAAAGCTAGTCTTTGAGTTTTATTAATATATGTTATTCCTAAAATGCAGGGATTATCTTGTATAAAATGAATAATAGTTTATTTGAATAAAATCCAAAAAATTATTTATGCAGAATAATTTGTTAAGGTAAAGGATTCCTTAGTCCATCATAATTTATTTTTAGTGTTTATTCTTTTGATGCACAACATTTTCATTATTTTTAATAATTAATTAATTATCTTTTATAAGATTTTTATTTTTATTTTTTGGGTACTCACATCTATTGTGACTTGTGAAGATTATAAAGGAGAAATCTTGTTCTAAAATAAAAATAAATAAATAACAAAAAAAAAAAGTTATCTTACCAAATCTTTATTTATTTATTGTTTACGGGGAAAATTTTGGTGTACCTAACGTTGCACAACCGTAGTCCATAGCGACAGAAATGGTATTTTGAGAGTCTGAGACACGTCTGTCTCGTACAAATCCTGCTCCTTTGTTGCTTGTCCAATGAAACACCAGCCTTCCTTTCTTGCTTGTCCAATGAAACAGTGCCAGCCTTACAACTGTATAACGTTAACGTGTACGAGTACGAACTTCAATAATATTTGGACAATATCATTTTTTGACATATAAATGACGCATCTAGTAAACATCTCCTCCAGGTTAGCAAAAAAATAGTAAACATCTCTTCGTCATTGCAGAAAGAATATCATATTTCGGTAAGAGCAAGATTTAAGTATAGTACTTAGATACGGTTTTTTAAATTATTTTTTAAAAAATTATGTCATGTGGATTTTCTCTCATGGGAATGAAGTGTATTTTTTAATTAAATAGCTACATGACTGAATCTTAAGAGGGGAATCTAAGGAACAGCCCTAAGGTACTGTATCTAAATTTTGTCCTTTCAGTAATATCAACTCAATATTTGTTTTGGTATTTTCAATTCAATAAATAAGTGACACATGTTTCAAAAAATCATATCAGACTACTTTAATAAATAATTAATTTATCTTCTCAATAGTATAGAAGACTGTGATTAATTTATTAGAGTAGTCTGATATAGTTTTTTGAAACAAGTGTTACTCATTTATTTGGTAAAAAATACCAAAACAGATGTTGAGTTGGTATTACCGAAACATGATATACTTTCTCGTATCCTTAACCCTTTCATGCTGCCTCATTTAATCATTTTGTCTGCTTTTTTTTTTTTTAATTATTATAGAAAGTATAAAAAGATTCATTTGGATCATCAAAATCAAACGGATCCTCCTAATCTTAAATTAGACAAAATTTTAATTTACATATTCAAAATTTGGAATAATTTTTGTTTTGATCCCTAAATTTTTAAAATTTTAATGTGTCCCTAATATTATTTAGTATTTGGGAAAAAATAATGTTATTCTACCTACACCAATTAATGAGCTTGCTGTTAAATACTATTGAAAGTTTGCCATGTGTATTAGTTAGTTTAATTAATTATTATTATGCCATATCAATTAGTAACCTAAAAGATATTAACAAATTAGAAAAATAATTTAAAACCAAAAGAAAAATTAAATTTTTTTTTAAGAAAATCATTCTTAACATTTTCTCTACTTCCAAATAAGTTGCATAAAAATATAACTATATCGTAAAAAATAAAAATAAACTAATAATATACACACTACTGCTAACATTATGTACTGGACAAACTTATCTAGTTAAGAATATTCGATTCTCATTAGAGTCCAATTCTACTCCACTTATTTTAAGAAAAAAAATGTTTTTATATATATATATATATATATATGGACCTATAAAAGTTAAAAAGGAACCCATTTTAATTTATCTTGTGGATGTGGACGAAGTAGTGGTGTGGTTCTGGAAGCAGTGGATCACCCCACCAATCAGGGTTCACCTACCGCACCGTAACCCCACTGTTGTGCTGAAACGTCAACTTTTCTCATTTGCTTTCATTTTCCATGGTGTGTGTGTGTGTTACATAAATATATGCTTTTCTGATTCCTCCATAGCCGCATCCATCCTCTCTCTCTCTCTCTCTCTCTCTCTCTCTCTCACTTTTGCGTGTTTGAGAAAGAAAAAAATAATATGGGTAGCGTTGAGGCACAAAGGACAATAACTGGCTGGGCAGCCACTGACCCTACTGGAATTCTAGCACCTTACACCTACACTCTCAGGTATCTATTTCAAAACCATGATTTGATTCTCTCATTCTCTAATTTTTGACAAATATAGTCCACTAATCTCATTTGGGTTTCTCCAAAATCAAACATTTTTTTTTTTGCAGAGACACTGGCCCAGAAGATGTTTACGTCAAGGTAATCTGCTGTGGAATTTGCCACACTGATCTTCATCAGATCAAGAATGATCTTGGCATGTCCAACTATCCCATGGTTCCTGGGTACATGCAACTACACTTGCTTTTTCCTTATTTATTAATATGTATCTAAAAGCACACGTTAATAAATCCCATTTTTTATAGCTACCTTCTAATTCCAGTCATGATTGGGTTCTTATCTTTTGTCTCAGTCTCTTTTTCCCCCATTTTGTGCTTGCTTTATTAACTTTTATCATTATTTTATTGTTGAAAACTGAAACAGGCATGAAGTGGTAGGTGAGGTAGTGGAGGTGGGTTCAGATGTGAGTAAGTTCAGAGCAGGAGACATAGTGGGAGTGGGAGCCATTGTTGGATGCTGCAGAAACTGCCATCCATGCAAAAGGGACATAGAGCAATACTGCAACAAGAAAATTTGGTCCTATAACGATGTTTACACTGATGGCAAACCCACCCAAGGAGGCTTTGCTAGCTCCATGGTTGTAGACCAAAAGTAATTCATACTCAAAACCAAAACCCCTTCATATCATATCAAAAAATTGATCTTTCTTGCAATTAAAGAAAGATATGGATGTGCAAAACTCTAAAATCTATTTCTTTTGATTTATAGGTTTGTGGTGAAGATACCAGAAGGGATGGACCCAGAACAGGCAGCACCACTATTGTGTGCAGGAGTGACAGTTTACAGTCCACTGAGTCACTTTGGGTTGAAGCAGAGTGGATTGAGAGGAGGGATATTGGGGCTTGGAGGAGTGGGACACATGGGGGTGAAGATAGCCAAGGCCATGGGCCACCATGTGACTGTGATAAGCTCTTCTGATAAGAAAAGAGAGGAGGCACTGGACCATCTTGGCGCTGATGAGTACTTGGTCAGCTCTGATGCCACTAAAATGCAGGAAAAGGCTGACACACTGGATTACATCATTGATACTGTGCCTGTGTTTCACCCTCTTGAGCCTTACCTTTCTTTGTTGAAGCTAGATGGGAAGTTGATCTTGATGGGTGTTATTAACACTCCTCTGCAGTTTCTCTCTCCAATGGTTATGCTCGGTGAGCCTCTCTCTCTCTACTTCAACTGCCTTTAATGCTCTAATAAAGTTAGAAAATTTCGGCAAATTTTGGAAATTTTCATCTGGGTTTCTACTTTCTGAGGATTATGCTATTTTGGTTTGGGGAAAGATTGAATATTTTTGCTCTAATTAATGTTTTTGCCTTTTGGGGTGGCCGTTTTGTCTCTTACGTACAGACTTTTTCTCTAAGAATTTAATGTCAAAAGACTTTTTCCCTGATTATTACAAAAACTGAAACTGTTTGTTGCATCTTATTGTTTCTAATTGGGGGTGAGCTGATTTGTTTGGTTCAATTTGTTCAGGGAGGAAGACAATCACTGGAAGCTTTGTTGGAAGTATTACGGAAATAGGGGAGATGCTTGAGTTCTGCAAAGAGAAGGGCCTGACTTCCATGATTGAAGTCATCAAGATGGACTATGTTAACAAAGCCATTGAAAGGCTGGAAAAGAATGATGTTAGATACAGATTCGTAGTGGATGTTGCTGGAAGCAAACTTGATCAGTGAAAACAAAATACACTTGAGTGAAACTAAAGACTCCATCCTGTTGAAGACATTAACTATATGCCTTCTTCTTTTTTCTTTTTCTTTTTCTTTTTTCTTTTTTTTTTTTTTTTTTTTTTTTTTTTTTTGCATCTTTTGAGTGAATTCAAGGTGTTTTTCCATAATAAAAAGTTAAGATAGTAAATCTTAAATATTGATTTGATGTTTGTGTTGTGAATTCTTAAATTTTAATGAAATGTAATCTTACCCAATACCCAAACAAATATAATTAAATACAATTGTGGTGTTATCTATCATTGGTATGTGGTCCTAAATGTTTGCCCTGGGGTTAGTAAAGAAATTATGACAACGATAGATACCAAACTTGAATGGAAAAGAATTGTCATATCCTAGCTAACGTTGCTGTGAGAGGCAGACTCTATCCGAGTGTAATCATGATACCCCTAATCGCTTGTCTTCCTTGTGATAATTGATAAAGTACCAACACGTCGGTAGTAGGAAGTGTGAAGTGAGACTCAAACCTAACCCGGACCCCAGCAGCCACTAGGCCAATGCATTATCTTTCCATATATGTTAAAACAAAATTGTATACCAACAAAAAGTTGTTGTTCTCTTATTTGAGCGAACAAAGTTTCTTTGTTTAACAAAAACTCTTCAAAATTTATATATATATATATATATATATTTTTTTTTTTTGTGTAAATTTTAAAAATATTCTTATTTTCTTAACATGCATATCAAATTTCGTCCAAATTTAATATTATTTACTATTTAATCAATAAGCTTATTTTTTATACATAATTTTAGATCACAAAAACTTAAAATTTTAACAATTATTTGATGATATAGCATTTGATCTTTGATTTTCTTTTTGCAAACATGAAGGATATAATAAGAAAATGCAATCTAACAGTTAAATTTTCAAAATTTACACTCAATATAAAAATATATAATGAGTTTAAATGGTTTCTCTTCAAACTATTTTGGAGAGAAACTTTGTTCTATTTAATATAATGATGTGAGATGTAAAAGTTTTTTTTTTAAGAAGGGTTTTACTTTTTATGAGAATAAAACTATTTTAGAAAATTTTTTATGAGAAAATAAAAAATTGACTAACTATCTTGACAACTTATTCAATTTTATACAAAGAATTTCTTAAAATTGATTATTAATATATGCTTTATGAGCGCAACATTAACAGAATCCAAGAAAGAAATATGATTTAAAGGCCAAAATTAAAATAAAATTTTTAACTTTTTAATCTCAGTCATTAGTTCACTGTTACATGAGTGTTGCACTAAATCCGAATCCCATTTCTACTCTCTCTCTTTCTCTCGCAACCATGTCCATTCATTTTTAAAAAAAAAAAAGGGACGATAATATGAGAAGGCATGTTGACAACTGCTTCTATATCTGTAGGTGTCCTTATGAATCTAGTATTTTCCTAAAAATAATTTCATCATCCTTTTACCTCATAAATTTGCATAGATTGAGATTCAGTGGAATATCTAAGGTAGCGTTGGATGCATTACTATTTAAGAGTTAAGATTAAAAGTTAGAAAGAACATTTTTAATCTTAATCTTTCATTCAGAAATTTTTTAAAACTTTTTTTTATCTAATTGTTCATATTAAAAATTAACTTTTAACTTTTAATTTTTAATCTCACCTTTAGGATGATATTGAACCCAAAGTCCATAACCTATTAAAATATGGACATTTTTTTGTTACAAATTAATTAGTTTGTAGATAATAGCTGAATTGCATGTTTTTAATATACATTTCAAATTTTGTGTCAATCGAATATTGTTTATTATTCACTATAAATTTATTTTTTATACATAATTTTATAAGGGTCATGTTAACGGATGTCCTTAAGGCAATTGCTAATAAACCATAATAGGAAAATTTTAACACTACTTTTATGAGAAATAATGAAATATAAAAGGTTATCAACAACATATATTGTTTTATCATTCTTCCAATAAAATATTTCTAAAAATAATTTCTAAACTAATGTCCTTAGGGCATTGGTTAACATTTCCCATTTTATAATACAAAAAAATTGAAATTTAAACATTTGATTAATAACATAGCTAGTAGTCTTTGATTTTTTGGGAATTTTGTAAGCATGGGAATATAAAAAAAAAAAATGTAATCTAATGATGAATTTGTCAAAATTTACATCTAATAAAAGATATTAAGTGAAATTGTGGCCAAACTTTGTCCTTAAAATAGCTCAATGGCCTTGAAAATGAAGAATAAAACCATAATGCTACAAAAGTGATTCATCTTTTGATATAAATTTGGTTTGGAAACAATGTAAGTAACTGTTATGTGGTGAAAAGGAAAACTATTGTCGCATTCAAATAATATCACCAACCTATTTATATATCCAATCAATTTATGAAGTTTTGGCTTGGCAAGCAATAATAAAGTACTTAAATGTTTTGATCAAGTATCCCATCCTAACGGTTGTAGCATATTTTATAAATCGTCAACAATTTAAAACCAATATGTGTTAAGTTTTCAACGCAATTGAAGGCCATGAAGTCTATCCTCTTTACTAGAAGAACTTTTATTGAAGTAGAAGGCAAGAGATTCTCGAAACGTAGCTATCAAAGAAGTTTCAGTAGGTAGAGAGTTTGGTGGTGAAGTAAAGCCAATGCTATTATAGAAGATGTCCAGAAAGGAAAAGTCTTTGTGCTATATATTAAATTACAGAGTGTCTAAAATGGTTTATGTAGAAGCAAAGGATTTTTTTTTTTTTTTAAATGATTTTTTCAAGTATAGGACAGGGACTCCTAAGTCTTACCCAAACTTGTTGTGGGTTTGAATCCACGTTTCCTGCGTCTACGTCTTCCGCGTTTTTCTTTTTCTTTTCTTTTCTTTTTTCTTACGCGTTTTGCTTTTTAAAGGGGACCATTATTACTCTTCAGTGATACTGTTCATGCACTATAACAATACTATTCACAGGACCACATTTACTTTATTAAAAAAATATTAAAAATGAGTCTTACGGAACTATTCACACATTTAGGCTGTGTTTGTTTCACGTAAAACGTTTTTCAGAAAATACATATTTTCCGGAAATGCTATTTTCCGGAAAAGGAAAATGTATTGAGGTTGTTTGGCTGTCTCGGAAATCGATTTACGGAAAATCAATTTCGGTGTTTGGTTCACTGTAAACAACATATATTTCCAACAGAATACATGTAGAGTGCAATTATAGCAGAGCAGAAAACTAGAACACGAAAGCAACAATTAAACAAAAACAATACAATGCAAACAAACCACCCAAGAAAATATCACAACACAGAGTACCATCACCAAACAAACAATTATTTACATCACTACACATGGGCATCAGAGAATATGTTTGATGAATTTGTGTAAATATAACTAGATACCCTTCCTCAGTGTGTGGATCGGAGAAATTTTCGGATCGGACTGAGAAAGGGAAAAGGAATACTCACTGTGCGTGGAGAGGTGGTGGAGCTCGGTGTGTGGATCGGAACTTGGAGGTTGGAGCTCGTCGGAGTGGGGATCGGAGCTTGGAGGTCGTCGGTCTGGACCGGAGCTTGGAGCTTGGAGCTTGGAGATCGGAGCGGAGGTCTGGACCGGAAAAGCTTGGAGCGGATCGGAGCGGAGGTCTGGACCGGATCGGAGGTCTGAACGTGCTGCTGAGCTTGGAGCTTGGAGCTTGGAGCTTGGAGCTTGGGTCTGGACCGGATCGGAGAGTGAGTGTGAGAGAGCTTGGAGAGTGATGTTGCTGTGTGAGAGAGAGCTGCTGTGTGAGAGAACTTGGAGAGTGGAGAGAAAATTTTCCGGAAATTGGTTTAAGGGAAAATAGAGGGTGAAATGTATTTCACCCAGCAGGGAGCTCTTTTTCGGTCAAAGGGAAAATGGGTTTCCGTTGACCCAATTTTCCTAAGCAGCCAAACACATCAATTTTACGGAAATTGATTTTCGTAAGTGGTTTGAAGTTGAAACAAACACAGCCTTAAAAATTATTTTTCTACAGTATTTTTAGTTTTTAGTTTTCAATAAAATAAGTTATATTCAAACTAACCCTAATATAATTGGTTATCAAAACTTATCTCAACAACCATAGGTATTTTTAGAACTGAGCGAAAATGTCAAAAAGGTGAAGAATCATTCAATCATGCTCAGCTGTTCATTATATAATGCGAAGTCACGTCATGGCCATGGAAATTGGAATATGATAATTGATACAGGATAGGACTGATTATCGCAACAACCGCAGATTTGAAACCATGTGTATTTGAGAAAATCACATTTGAGGAAAATAATGCAGTCAAAGGTATTAAGAAATTCGTCCAATTTTTCAAGGTTTGAGGAAAATGGTGAATTTTGTAATTCTTAGAGTGTAAAAATTCTATAAAAAAAATATGTTCATAATAGGGTGTTAAAAATAAAATTAAAAACTTTTAATAGAGTTGTGCACCTGTGCTTGTGATAGAGCTAGAGGTGGCAATTTTTACTCATATCCATGAACCCACCCATTACCCACCTTATTTGGATAAGTCTTAACCCAACCCATTTGAATATTTGGGTTAAATGGATAAAGACTCATTTGGTTATTTAATTAGATGGGTCTAAATGGATAAACCCACTAATACCCACTAAACCCATCTAAAATTTAAATAAACAACATAAAATCTAAATTTCTAGAAAATGACTAAAATACTCTTGAAACCTAATAAATGACCAAAATACTCCCCAAATCCAAAAGATTACCAAAATACCTCCAAAACTCAAAAAATTACCAAAATACCCCAAAAACCTGAAAAAATTACCAAAATACCCCAAAAACCTAAAAATTACCAAAATACCCCCAAAAACCCAAAAAAATGACAAAAATACCTCTAAAACCCAAAAAATGACCAAAATATCCCGAAAACCCAACAAATGACCAAAATACCCCCAAAATCTAAAAATTACCAACATACCCCAAAAACCTAAAAAATGACCAAAATATCCCCAAACTTAAAAATGACCAAAATACCCTCAAAACCCAAAAAATGACCAAAATACCCCAAAAACCTAAAAATTACCAAAAAATGACCAAAACACCCTCGAAACCCAAAAAATGACCAAAATACCCCCAAAACCTAAAAAATGAACAAAATACCCCCAAATCTAAAAATTACCAACATACCCCCAAAACCCAAAAAATGACCAAAATACCCCCAAAACCAAAAAAATTACCAAGAAATGACCAAAATACCCCCCGAAACATAAAAATGACCAAAATACCCTCAAAACCCAAAAAATGACCAAAATACCCCAAAAACCTAAAAATTACCAAAATACCCCCAAAACCAAAAAATGACCAAAATACCCCTGAAACCCAAAAAATGACCAAAATACCCCCAAAACCTAAAAATGACCAAAATACCTCCAAAGCCTAAAAATTACCAAAATACCCCAAAAACCTAAAAATGACAAAAAAATTACCAAAATACCCCCGAAACCTAAAAATGACCAAAATACTCTCAAAACCCAAAAAATGACCAAAATACCCCTAAAACCCAAAAAATGACCAAAATACCTCTAAAACCTATAAAATGACTAAAATACCTCCGAAACCTAAAAAATGACCAAAATACCTCTGAAACCTGAAAAAATTACCAAATTACCCCATAACCTAAAAAATGACTAAAATACATCTGAAACCCATAAAATTACCAAAATACCCCATAAACTTAAAAAATGACTAAAATATCTTGAAACCTAAAAAAAGGACTAAAATACCCCCCCTGAAATCTAAAAAATGACCAAAATACCCCAAAAACCTAAAAAAATGGCCGAAATACACTCAAAACCTAAGAATTACCAAAATACACCCTAAACCTAAAAAATTACCAAAATACGCCCTAAACCTAAAAAATGGCTGAAATACCCCTAAAACCGAAAAAATTACCAAAATACCCTGAAACCTAAAAAATGATCGAAATACCCCAAGACTTAAAAAATGACTAAAATAACGCCAAAACCTAAAACAATGACCAAAATACCCAAAAAACCTAAAAAAATTATCGAAATACCCCCAAAACCTAATAATTACCAAAATACTCCCTAAACCTAAAAAATGACTGAAATACCTCCAAAACCTAAAAAATAATTGAAATATCCCCGAAACCTAAAAAAATTACCAAAATACCTTGAAACCTAAAAAATTATCGAAATACCCCCAAAACCTAAAAAATGACCAAAATAACCCCAAAACCTTAGAAAAATGATGGATAAAAACCCCTGAAACCCAAATTATGACCAAAATACCGCTAAACATGTAAGATGACCAAAATACACCAGAAACATCTAAAATTACCAAAATAGAGGTTTAGGGTATTTTGGATGTTTCGAGGATATTTTTGACAAATTAAAGGTTCTAAGAGTCTTTCAGTCATTTTATAGGTTTCGAGGGAATTTCAGTAATTTTTTAGGTTTCGAGGGAATTTTGGTAATTTTTTAGGTTTCGGGGTTATTTTGATCATCTTTTAGATTCTAAGGGTATTTTAGTCATTTTTTAGGTTACAAGGGATTTATGTCATCTTTTAGTTTTAGGGTTATTTCAATAATTTTTAGATTTTTTGGTTATTTCGGTAAATTTCTAGGATCCAGAAGTATTTTGGTAATTTTTAGGTTTTGGGGTATTTTGGTAATTTTTTAGGTTTTGGGGGGTATTTTGGTCATTTTAGGTATATTGGTATATCCAAGGGTATATTGGTAATTTTGGAAGTGTAGGGGTATTTGTATCATTTTAGGTATTTAAGGGTATTTTGGTAATTTTGGAGGTCAATAGGGTATTCAAGTAGTTTTAAAGGTATTTGAGCCATATTGGGTTAAATGGGTGGGTTACTAATTAAATGGGTTGGGTTGGTAATGGATAATTAATTTATATATAAACGGGTCATAAATGGGTAAATGGGTAATTACACACCCAACCCATTTATGACCCAATCTGCCTATTTGCCACTCCTAGTTAGAGCATTCGCTGCAAAAATTATTATCTATTTTAGTATAAGAATCTAGTTTTTTTCTATTTTATATACTCACTTTTTAAAGTTATAGCAATCACATAATTTTGCATGGGTTGATGTGGATGAATTTGGGCTTTGCTGGCTAAAATTTGACACTTTCTGATTTAACAAATTGTTAGTCATAGGTAAAAAACATAATGTCAGTAATGGGCTCAGAAGGGAACCAATTCAAGTTTGTCAACTCAATGATTATAAAAATGTTGTCAATTTTTTGTGCATGTAGCATTGCGCATAAAACACTTATTCATAACAGAGTTGTAAATAAATTGAACTATTTATAAACAGTAACTTGGTTTAAGTGAAAAAGATTTTGATTGTGTACTCATTTATTTAGAAATTCAGCCAAAGCTCAAACCTTAAACCGGTGACGACTCCAGGAATTTTGTTTAGAAGGGTCATTAAAAAACTTAAATGAAAAAAAAAATTAATAAAAAGAGAACTTGAATATATCGAGTTATTGACACCAAAAAAAAAAAATTTGAAGTTTTACAATTTCCTTCTACAAGTTTTCAAATTTTCAATTGTTACCCGCAACTCAAACCCTTTCCCCCTAGACCCCCCAGCACTTTGTGTATGGGGAGGTGTCAATTCAGCTACAAGACCTTTAACTTCCTAATTATTAAATTATATAAAGTTATATTATATTTAGGGTTATGTTAACAGATACTTTTAGGGCAATTGTTATATTTTTCATGAAAGTTGTGTTAAAACATTTCCTTTATATTTATAATGTACACACAAACTTCCACACACATCATTATTTACACAAATAATATTATAACAAAAAGTAATGCACACAGTCAATATTAGACACATTCACACACATATAATATAAAAATAATGCTAAAGATACAAACTATTTTACAAAAAATTTTACAAACTGCTAATGTGGTAAGTGATTATTGGTAAATGAAAAATTGATATTAATGGTGGACCTAGATGAAAACCAATAAGAGGTTGGTCACATCAACATTTTGTAAAAATGTTGTAAAATAGTTTGTGGTTGTAGCATTACTCTAACATAAATTTTTGATAAAGAGTGACTTTTACAATCCACAAACACTTATTTTTACTCTTAGAGTTGGAAATATTTGTAATAAGAGTATATAAAATTTAAGTCAGGGTGTGCAAAAATAATATTTTTAAGAATAAATTAAAGTATTAAACTAATAAAAATATATATTATATATAAGAAAAATAAAAAATTTGAAATCAGGGGTTCATTTGAACCCCTTGAACAAAGTGTAGCACCGCCCCTGCCTTAAACTATTAAAGGAGTTAACCTCATACATAATAATATATTTCTAAACAAGTTCATTACTATCATGATTTTTTTTTAATTAAAAGACAGGTTTGATTTGAGTGTAAATATAATACACTTATATAAATTTGAGATTATATTGTGTAAATTTGTAAATAAGTTTATATAAAATATTTAACTATTATTCGTAAGTGATAATATAAAACTCCGAGTAGTTGTAAAAATTTTATATAATTTCAAAGATTCATGAATCTAATTTTAATATTTCTAAACAAGTTCATTACTATCATGATTTTTTTTTTTTAATTAAAAGGAAGGTTTGATTTGAGTGTAAATATAATACGCTTATATAAATTTGAGATTATATCGTGTAAATTTGTAAATAAGTTTATATAAAATATTTAATTATTATTTGTAAGTGATAATATAAAACTCCAAGTAGTTGTAAAAATTATATATAATTTCAAAGATTCATGAATCTAATTTTTATAACTGCATAAACGAAACTCATTTTATCTAATAAACTTGAATAATATAATTTCAACTATAAATCTTATTATATAAAGTCTACGGATGGATGTAAAAGTCTAAATAATATAATTTCAACTATAAATAGTAAAAGTCTAAATAATATAATTTCAACTATAAATCTTTTTATATAAAGTTTACAGGTGGATGTAAAAGTCTAAATAATATAATTTCAACTACAAATCTTATTATATAAAGTTTTAGACTTTTGGTGTCATTCCAGCAATTTTACAAACAGCCACATTGGAGTAGAAATGTTTGAGCAAACCACCTGTTTTGTCTGAATTTTATATATATATATATATATATATATATATATATGTATGTATATATAGCTTTTTTTAATATAAATTAAAATTTAATCTTTTTGACTATAGAATAATGCGGGTACCTAGGCATGCATGGCAATGTCCTAGGCCGTCCTCGGCATGCTTTGCAACATCCTCGGACGGGATCCTAGGAGTCCCACATCAAAGGAAAACTCTCCCACTTACTGCCTTATAAGCTGTGAAGCGAAGGAAGTAGTGTACCATCGGTTTATAGTTATTCGAATAACTATAAACCAATGGTACACTACTTCCTTCGCTTCACAGCTTATAAAGCAGCAAGTGGGGGGGTTTTCCTTCGATGTGGGACTCCTAGGACCCCGTCTAAGGACGTTGTCATGCATGCCTAGGTACCCACAAATAACAAACGAATCTATGCATTTTAGGGCTTGGGTCAGACTAGAAGGTTACAACTAAGACATCCAAATCATCAGGTTACAACTAACAGATTGGCCCATACCATCACACTTCCCAAATCATCCAAAACATCGAAATTACAACTAAAATCAGTGGCAAGGCATTTTCTCGCGCTTTTAAGATCAATAACCAGCAGGTCTCTAAGAAAAGTGCAATACTACAACCCACATTGCGATTGCAGGCATGCTGAGTACACGATTTACCTAATATATATGTAGATTGAAGAAGAAGAAGAAGAAACTTAAATGGGGCTGGCAGTTTGAGTTTTCCAAATATATATTAATGAAAACACAGATGTGACAAGAAGGTTAAACAAAAAAATCAATACATTCAACAGATCCCTTTGATCAATATTCCCAATCACTAAATATACACTTTGCTGCCCTGACGTGACCTAATCCAACTTCCATTTTGTAGTAGTAAGATGCCCAAAAAGAAAGCACCAAAAGTTGTTTCATGCGGCGTTGTGCTTTTCCTTTCACATTCATGAGAAACAATCAAAACTGTCATCAATGCCTCCTCATGTTTATGCAGTCCCTGAACTAGCCCCCAAACCCCATTATATATGCTGCCTGAACCGTTAGCCTTTTTGAATCATAATCGTTGACTAAAGTACATGTTCATTAAATATCTTGAAGGATTGAAGCCGCTCAAAATCACTGCAAAGAAAAAGAATTAAATTCAGATGCAATAGAAATAGAATCCAAAACAAAAACACAATCAGGAGTCACATTCAACACTTACAAATAGGAGAAAGGACAATGACAGCACCAATGGGATATAGGAAGAAAGTGGTCCTCTCCAGAAAAGGCAATACTGCAAAAGAAAATATATCACACCTCAATTTAAACACGTGATTTAGTCTCTATGTGTAAAACTAAAAAGCCAAATCCAGGCCAACAAATTGATAAGACATGTTTCAGCCACAAGAAATTCAAATTAGTGTGCGTTTGGAATGCACGTTGAACGTGCGTTTCTGTGTTTTGCTGAAAAATGGTGGGTTCCGTGCACTGTTCATGGGACCGCAATGTATGGAATTCAGCAAAAAAACCTTTAAAACTAGGTCCCACAGCACTATTTACACATTTAAAAATTATTTCGCTACAGTGTTTTCAGTTTTCAACAATAAGTGGTATCTAAATAAACCCTTAATTAATTTTGTTTACAGAATGAAATAAAGAATCACATGCCACGGAACCACATTGGTTTAAAAATCATTCCAAAAGCATAAATTCCAAATATCCATAGAAAATGAAGTGGACTCAGGAACGATATTCAAGGAAGCTGCAACACTTGCCATCTTTACCATAGAAAAAAACAAATTTTAGCCTAACCGCCACTCTACATTTTTCATGCATCGAATGACAAATTTTGATTGCACTGTTTGGAAATTGATCAAATTTGATCATCTTAGTAAAGACACAAGACTGTTTTTGTACTCAATTCCAATACAATTTCACCATGTTCAAATAAGCAATGGATCAAACACTGGGATCTGTTCATAGTGATAATACCTATTACATGAAGCACTGTCTGGAACCAGATATCCCTTGTTTACTCCCCCACCCCCACACGGGGCCTAGTTCCCTTTCTCCCCAAAAGAAAATGGAAGAAAAAAAAAAAACAAAGAACAGAGAAAAAGGATTGATAGCAAAAAAGCAAGAACAAAAGATTTAGCTTACCATCATAACCTAAAAAGTTGAGATAATGGTAGTAGGAACCAGCCACCATGTAAAGCACGTTTGATAGCAATATAGGAATGAAGCCATGGGCAACCAAAAGAGGTGACAGAAAGTAATGTATCACTGCCACAAAACTGAGAGATCAGTAAAAGGCATTAACCAAGTTTGAAACTAAAGAACAAGACACATATTTAAGAAGCAATTACCATAAAGCAAAACAAACATTGGGAAGAAAGAGTTGCAATGAACATCAAAAGCATACAGCCTACAACCAAAAAATTCAGCACAAAGCAATTAATTAGATATTAAAGTACATAATGAAGGCAGAAGTGAATGCAAAATTATGTGCAAAAAAAAAATTTTTGAAATAGAGAAATTTTAATATTGAAAAAACAATTAATTCAATATTATCAAAACATAAAAATAATGAACAAGTGTATATTTTTCAGAAAAAAAAAAACTGATGATTTATTTTCAGGATAAACTTGGTTGAACCGAAATTAGAATTAAACATGTAATGAATCACGAAGCAAAAGTTTCCCGACTTGCCATTCAACCCGTTGCTCAACCACATGACTGTTGGGAGCCTCTTCGCGAAGGTAAGAATTAGTCAGGAACCTGCATGGACATTGAGATGCATTTGTCATTACAATACTGCACAACATCATTTCTATCTTCAAGACACTAGAAGCACTATAGTAAGGTACCAAAAGCAATCATTTTAAAATGTATGTCAGCCCCATTTTCATACCTAATTGTAATATTACTTGATAAATTATTTCAAAGATTAAATATTTTTTAAAAATATTTTAAAGATCAAATATTACCCCCCAAAAAATCATATTTCTCTAAATGAGTACTTATATTATTATAGGTGAAAAAAGAATTATTCCTGCCAATTATTTAATTTACGAAGACCTGGATTCAACATAGATTTCAGAACATATCATAGCAATTTCGTCACAATCATTACTTCTCATGCATAACTATTTCATCACAATCATTTTTTTTTTTTTTTTTTTTGATAAGTAAGAAGAGAATATTATTGATAAAAGAAAAGCAAGAGAAACACAAAGAGTTCATGATAGTGAACAAAGAAAAAAAAGAAACAAAAACACAGAAGCAGCCCTTAATCTATTCTAATAGATAAAAGAAAATCTAAAAGGGTAGAACAATCCGAATAACCCCAACATCGAGACCAATCAATAAGGGTCCGCTGACAATACTCAAATAACTGAACCGCAGTTTTCTCCTCATCCTAAAAAGACCGCCTATTTCGTTCAATCCAAATAGTCCACATTAAACAACTTGGAACCAAATCCCAAATATCAGAGCTATGTTTCCCAAGCCAATGATACCAGCAAAATAATAAGTCCACAACTGAACTTGGCATGACCCATTCAATCCCAAACAACCGAATCATATACATCCACAAAGAATGAGCTATCGGACAAAAAAGTAACAGGTGATCCACAGATTCCGCATCGTTACAGCACAAACAACAACGGTTCACCAAAGGGCGACCATGAACCACGAAGCATAAGATTATCCAAAGTTAGAATCTGACCATGGGCTGCTGTCCACATAAAAAAAGCCACCCTTTTAGGAACCTTAACTTTCCAAATACCCTTCCAAGGGAAATGGAAGGAGCTGCATTTTGAATCTTATGATAAAAGGACCGAGTATCAAACTTTCCACTGCCATTAAGATCCCAACAAAGTCTGTCACACCCTCCACCCCTAGGAATTCGAGATTGGATGAAATGAAGAAAGGAGTAGGAAGCCGCCAACTCCCAATCATTGAATTCCCTATGAAATCTTAAACTCCACACTCTGTCATTATCACCCACTGGAGAGCTTAACATCTCAGAAATACAAGCCTCCTTAGTAGCTAAATACAAAAATAACTAAGGATAAAGAATTTTGAGAGGAACATCACCAATCCACTTATCATGCCAAAAGAGAATACAAGAACCATCCCCCACCACAAAAGAGAAATGCTTAGCGAAAGTTTCCCACCCTTCACTAATACTCTACCATAACCCACAACCATGAGCCCTACTACAAGCTCTAGTGCACCAACCCCCTTTTCCTTCCCCATATTTCATGGCAATGACCTTTCGCCACAGATGTGAGGTTTCATGGCCATACCTCTAAAGCCATTTCCCTAATAGGGCCTGATTAAAAGGCGCCAACTTCCGAATTCCCAAACCACCCAACTCCCGCGATAAGCAAACCTTTTCCCAAGCCACCAATGGATATTTGAAACACTCAACTAATGAACCACACAAGAAGTTCCTTTGAATGCATTCCAGTCTAGTTGCCACAACTTTAGGGATAGTAAAAAGGGAAAGGTAGTAAGTCGGAAGGCTTGAAAGGGTGTACTCTTTAGCAAGGTGACTCTACCACCCTTTGACAAATAAAGCCACTTCCAGCCTGAAAGCTTCTTATCCATCCTCTCAAGGATCGGATTCCAAATAAAGGTTGTTTTGTACAAAGTACCCAAAGGCATACCCAAGTAAATCATAGGCAAACTTCCCACCCTACACTGAAGGATATTAGCCAAAGACTGAATGTTATGCACCTCCCCAATAGGGACAATTTCACTTTTCCCCACATTCACCTTCAAACCAGTAAAAGATTGAAAACAAGTCAAAACCAGCCTAATAGAAAGAATCTGCTCTCTAGATGCATCACAGAAAAGAATGGTATCATCAGCAAATAGAAGATGAGATACATGGATACCAGTAGAATTAACAGGACCCACATGAAAACCCCGAATGAAACCCCCTTCCTCAGATTTCTTCAAAATACGACTTAAAACCTCCATTATCAAAAGAAATAGAAGGGAAGACAAAAGATCACCTTGTCTGAGACCTCTAGAGCTACCAAAGAAACCAGCAGGAGATCCATTAACCAGAACTAAGAAGCGAACAGTAGAGACACAAGTCTTAAGCCATCTCCTCCATCTTTCCCCAAAGCTCATCCTCTCCAACAGATAAAACAAAGCGTCCCAATTCACATGATCATATGCTTTCTCAATATCTAACTTACACACCACCCCCGGAGTACGACACTTCATTCTACTGTCTAAACATTCATTAGCAATAAGCACCGAATCCAGAATCTATTTGCCACCAACAAAAGAATTCTGTGACTCCGAAATAAGATTATCCAGCACCCGCCTTAATCTGTTAGCTAAAACCTTAGACAACAACTTATACACACTGCCCACCAGGCTGATAGGCCTAAAATCTTTGATATTTAAGGCATTGTTTTTTTTTGAGAATCAGAGATAAGAAAGAAGCATTCAAAGACCGTTCAAACTCTGAGCTCCTATGGAAATGAACAAAGAATGCCATGACATCGATTTCCACTACACTCCAGCATTTTTGAAAAAAAGCCATAGTGAAACCATCCAGACCTGGGGCTTTATCACCCTCCATCTCATGAAGAACCTTTACCACTTCCTCCTTAGAAAAATCCCTCTCTAATTCAAGCCACTCATACTCCTCAATTCTAGCAAACTCTAATACATCCATAGAAGGGCGCCAAGTATTTGACTCAGTGTACAACTTCTAATAAAAACTGACCACCTTAGACTGCACCTCTTCCTCCTCATAGAGGACACCATCCACCTCTATACCCTGAATATGATTAGTTCTTCTATGAGAGTTTGCAACCCAATGAAAGAAGCAAGTATTATTGTCCCCCTCCTTCACAAATAAAATTCATGACTTCTGTCTCCAAGAAATCTCTTCCAAAGAGGTAAGATTAGCAATCTCACCTTTAATCTAAATACGACAAGTTTGATCCTCCTGAGAAAGACTAGACAAGTCCTCCCTAGCATCCAAACCCAGCAATTCAAATAAAAGGCATTTCTACCTAAAGGCCAGATCCCCAAACTCCTCCTTATTCCACTTTTTCAAGTCCTCTTTAAGAGTTTTTAATTTACGAGCCAGAATAAAGCTAGGAGAACCCGAAAAGCAATACCCATTTCACCATTGACGAACCCTCTCTACAAAGCCCTCTTCTTTCAACCACATATTCTCAAACTTAAAGGCACTTTGACCTTTATTAACACTACTCGCCACCACCAAAAGAGGGCAATGATCAGAAACAACGCGAGGAAGTACCCTTTGCGACACGTTTCCAAAGTGATCTACCCAATCCACCAATGCCAAGGTTCTATCAATTCTTGACATACAAACAAACCCCGAATCTCTAAACCAAGTAAACGAAGCCCCTTCAAGGGGTAAGTCCACAAGGTAATTAGCCTCAATGAAGTCTGAAAAAGCAAACATAGCCGAACTAAAAGCCTCACAGCCAAATCTCTCACTTGGAAAACGGATGGTATTGAAATCCCCAAAAACACACCAAGGCGTATTCCGCCTAGAGTGCATTCTTGAAAGTTCTTCCCACATAGCACCCCGCTGATTATCCTCATTAGGCCCATACACTCCTAAACAAGCCCATACAAAATCATCTGCAACCTCCTTCAGTAACACATTAACAGAAAACCGACCAACAGCACAATCAACTTTTTCAAAAACTCTCTTGTCCCAAACTAGTAACATCCTCCCTGCTGTATTGACTGCATCTAGAACAACCCAGTCTAGGAACGAACTACCCCAAAGGCTTCGAACAACAACAGAGTTTAAAGAAGACAACTTAGTTTCTTGAAAGCAAACTATATCACACTTCCACTCCTTGAGAATATTTTTACATACCTATCGCTTCTGAGGATTATTTAATCCCATAACATTCCAAGATAACAGCCGTAAACTCATTTAAAACTGGTAATTGCCCCAGTACCTACTAAAAGGTCTCTGTTCCTTCCCTTAGAAGCTACCCGCCCCATCATAATTAATAGAAGAAAACAAACCTTTGAGTTCTCTAAGCCCAGATAGCAGCCGTAAACTCATTTAAAACTGGTAATCGCCCCAGTACCTACTAAAAGGTCTCTGTTCCTTCCCTTAGAAGCTGCCCCATCATAATTAATAGAAGAAAACAAACCTTTGAGTTCTCTAAGCCCTTTCTGCTTAGAGTTCACGATACCTTTAGAAGACCCATCACTAACAACATCAACACAGTCTTGTTCAAGAAGACGAAACAGAGCCAGGCATTGATCTTCATGCTTAACAATAGGAAAACCCACAATTTTACAGAAATTTTTCATCAGGCTACAAACCCATTTCGAATTATTCACCGTTGACCCTCGAACCTCTCCCTCGCCACTTTCTTGGATCACCTCCAACTCCTTATGATCATTGGGGTCCCATTTAGATAAAGGTGAGCACTCCTAAGAACCATCCTCGTCCTCTCCATGAAAGAAGTCACTAGGATTTACTTCACTGTGCTTCCACTGAATCAGAAGATGCTCAGTCTCATCCTGTAACATCTCAGCCCCATCCAAATGACTTGGCGACAGTGGCTCAGCAATAGGATTGCTCCAAATATCTCCCTTCACACCAGACACCACCGTGATGTCATCTCTCTCTCCAAAGCAGAGACCCTCCTCACTACCCAAACCCGACAGAGGAGAAAAAGAGTTTTGGGCAGCTCCCAAATGCTGAAAGTCAGAAGAAACCACATACTCAGGTCCCCTCAGCTTCGCCAGTGTCCCTACCCTCGTATCACCAGCTATCGGAGTCTGGGTCACTTCCCTCAACCTCTGATTGGTCATCATCACAATCATTATTTCTCATGCATAACTATTTCGTCACAATCATTACTTCTCATGCATAACTATTTTGTCACAATCATTACTGCACAACTATTTATCTTGTTGTCTTACCCTAACAAACTATTAGTCCATAGTTATTGCCTGAACCAGATGCTGTTCAGACTCAAATAACCAGACAACTCAACCTGGCTTACATCAATAGCCAGGCAACCATAGCCTCTGCAGTTAAAGCAGAGGACTGACTGACAGTGCATGTCATTCAAGGGACCTGAATGAGCCCAACAGCGCACAGTCCACATCCCATACAATCCTGTGCAATTGGGGAAAACTTCAACCCAATGGTTATACCAACCTTGTAACAATTAGGCAGCATAGACCATCTAAATAAAATATGTACATGAATCCATTTGGCTAGAATTAGCAAAAGTCTGCATAAGATCAAAAGAAACAGATAACAAAATTGGGAACTACTAGAACTCTCAAAGCCTGGGTAGAGTGGATCTTTGATCTCAATCAGTAATGTAAGCTCCAGTTATGCATCTTCCATGACAACATATCGAGTAATGTAAAAGCAAATCAGAGTGATTCACACCATTGGTGCCCAAGCAATTTCAAAATCCAGTTTTTTTTTTAAAAAGGGACTCAAATTTCAAAATTGGCTATATATAAACCAATAATAATTCTCATGATTTTTAAGAGAAAAAGAGATGAATGTTGATAAAATATCGCCACAAACAGACTAGTCTCAGCAAATTTAGAAGAACAAGATAAAAACATTGCAATATATCATGCTTTATAAAGCTAATAACGGCTAGGAACAGTAAGCACCTCCACAAATATTGGCATCACAAATTCACAATTAAGAGATAAGACACAAGACAAGAATCAAATATCATTTAGTAGTAAGTGCTCTTACCAACAACATGTAGCCAGAACTACTCCAGTTACTAAAAAATGGAAAAGCAATACTGAGATAACAACATAAACAGCATGTGCAGCACTATGGTCATACCTGAAATAAAGAAAGATAACAAGACTAGAATCAACACAGTTTGTAGAACTTATGATGCAGAAATTGATTGAGCAATCTAGGAGTAATATCTTACACATATAAATAAGATTAAATCTCTTATTTTGTGATGCTAATACTGAGTAATTATATTATATCAGAATGGTGTTGACTTGTTTTGAAACTGCTACAGGTCTGAATATTAATTTGGATAAGAACAAGGTGGTCCCAATAGGCAATGTGGATAATTGGCAGAATTAGCTAATATTCTTGGTTGTAAAATTGGGAGATTACCAATGACTTATCTTGGGATGCCTTTAGGAGCTTCTTTTAAGGCAAAATCGGTGTGCAATTCTATTTTCGAGAAAGTGGAATCTATTGTAGACTAAAGGGTGGCCATTAAAGAGTACGCTTTCAAGTTTACCATTTTATTATCTCTCTTTAGTTACTATTCCTACTAGTGTGGTTAAAAGGTTGGAGAGGTTGCAAAGAATATTTTTAGGGTGCCTCGAATGAGAGGTTTAAGTTCTCTTTGGTGGCATGAGACATATTTTGTTCTCCTATTGCTACATGTGGTTTGGGGATTCAGAGGACAAGGAGTTTTAATCAAGCCCTATTGGGAAAGTGGTTATGACAGTAAGGGAATGAAGTCAGACATTTATGGAAACGGGTTTATTGCTACGAAATATGGAAAGGAATAGGGTGGTTGGACTTTGAGTTTAGCTAGGGGACCTCTTGGGTGTATCCTTGGAGAAGTTTTGAGGCAGGATGGGACACTTTGCAACAATACGTATTGTTTGAGGTGGGGGACGGCATTCGTGTAAAGTTTTGGCATGATGCATGGAATGGGAGTCATTCCCTAAAAGAGTTGTACCCTGGCCCATATAATTGCTCACTTGATTGGAATGCCTCAATCCATTCAGTCATTGATAGCCCAATAGGAGGGGAAGGTTGTGTTTGGAGAGTAAGATTTCAAAGAGGATTTCATGTTAGGGAGTTGAGAGTCAGTCAATTCTTTCATGGATCTTCTACACTCCAATATTCCTATGTGGAAGGGTGTGATGAGACGATATGGATATTGAAAGGGAGTGGTGGTTTTAAAGTTGGCTCTAATCATGAGGCTATCCAAGGTGCACCAGCTAATTCTTTTCCCTAGAAGAGTGTTTTGTGTGTAAACGCCCCTAAGCAGGTCTCACTCTTTGTTTGGACAGCAGACTAGGGGACTTGTGATAATCTTTTTTTTTTTTTGATAAGTAAGAATGTTATATATACGAATGTCTACTCTATGCATGAAAAACATAGAGCAAACCTAGAAAATACAAGAAGAAGAAAACTGAAAAAACAAAAAAGAAAACCAAACAACAGATAAATTATAAAAGAGAAAGAGAGCTAAGAAAAGAGGGGAGAGAGTGGTGAATGGTGTTGCATGTGCTAGTGCAATAGAGAGACAATAAACCATTTGTTGATTCATTGTGATATAGCCTATGACTTATGAAGCCTGGTATTTAGAACTTTTGGGGTCCATCAAGGGTTACCAATGAGGATGGCTGGCCTTTCATTTGGGAGGATGAACCAGTTTGGGACGCACTCATCATACATCTGGAACTTTGTCCCTTTATGTTGATGTTGACATTGTAGGAGTGAAATAAGATAACCATACTTCTGAGGATAACAATCAAAGAATCAGTTGGCATCATTGCTTGGTCTCATGTATGGGGTCTTACAAATACAAAAACCATTCTATATTTCATAGAATCACTTAAGTTTTGTGCATAATTTTTTTGTAATTCTTTTAGGTTATGGGGTGCTCATCATCCTGAGCATGAAGTAACCTTTCTATTAATAAAATTTATTAATTATCCAAAAAAATAAATCTTGAGACTTTATTTATTTATTTGATAATTCATCTTGGGACTTGGGTTAAAAAAAACTACATTGAAAGTGCCATATTGACTCTTTGCGCATATGAATATTATAGGGTCACAAATTTTCATACATTTGTGTGTGTGTGTGGCTTTTGTTCTTGTTTTTTTGGGTTGGGGGGATACTTATGTGGTAATTCTCTGGTTTACTTGTCTGCACTGTATCAATGGCCCGTTTATTGAGACTAGTTGCGTGTCAAATCTTTACATTTGGTCTTCTGTAGTTTCTATTTAAAAAAAAAATTCCCAGTCCTATTAAGTAAGGAGTGCCCACTGCTAAATGTAAAGCAACTTAATCTATCAATTTTTTCAAAGAACAACAAAGAGAAATTTGCAGCAGCTTTGGAGGTCTTTTGTGGGTGTACTTCCCTATTTCTTAAAGTGTGAGTGTTTACACCTTATCCCCCCCCTCTTTTTAATTTTCTCTTTCAGTTGACAAATTATAGAAAAACTATTACCCCCATAATCTCCAACTCATAACAGATTGACCCTAGGCATGCTTATAAAAAAGTGTAAAAATATTACTTGGCTACAAGGGCGAAAAGTTGTTTTCCTTATTCTTCCTAAAATCAGAAAAGCAAGATCTGAAATGTGCTTTTGCAGTTAACCAAAGCTGTTCACACTACATCAAGCTTACTAAAAAGCCTTGGTTTCATTCAAAACCCATTGCTACCAAATACTTGACCATTTTAATTCAAACCACAACCATTAAATCCCAATAAAATGCTGAAATCTACACATTCTTGCATCAGATTGTAATATGAACATCTTTCCTACGTTTATAGATCTCAATCAGCTAAACAAATGAGTAACTCAGTTTCCAAAAGTGATATTTCTGTCACTACTTTGTTGCACAAAAATACTAGCCAGAGAAAGCAAGTAGCTGGAAACTTACGCAGCACAATAAGCCAATGTTGCAACTGTCAACAGAAAGCTGCAGATCACAACAAAAGCAGGATCATCACGTGCCCATTGATTCTTAGTTTCTGGGATCAAAAGCAGAGGTAAACTTCTCAGTTGTATCAAAATTATAAGAAATAAAGCATACTACCACATGCCCAGAGTTTACAGTCACTGTAATTAAGAAAGTACAAAAATGCCAACCAGTAGACAATTTTACAAATGCATTTACTCTCTCCTATATATTTGATAACTTAACGATCTTCTCCATTATATATTTTAAGATATATAAATAACCGCTTAAGAGACAACTGACTTGAAACAAAAAGAGAAGTAAATAACAAAAAAGGTTTAGTTTGAACTTCAAAATTCTTTATTATTAAACCAGGTATCTGATTTTCCTCAGTTTCAAATCATTGAAATATATTGTTGACAATTGCAAACTGTTAGTGCATTTGAACATTCTGTTACTTAGAAAACAACCAATCCAGATAAACACAAGTATAGTCAGTTAGATGATTATAGTAGCCAGACACCACAATCTAACTCTACAGCACTGAAAGATTCATCAACACAAACCAGATGACAGCTAGTAAATGACTATTCCATGGAAAGTGGACTTACGCTTGTGATACTTGGTGTGCTGATAGCTACATCCATTGTAAAGTTCAACATGCAAAATACACAGTTAATAAAAAGTTGTTCATTAATAAACACAAAACATCTGATCCACAGCATTTAAAAAATAAAATAAAATAAAATAAAATTCCTCTTGCATGAAAAGGGTAACTACTATTAATAGTAAGAATAGTATTGATAGAAAAGGTGAAAAATACTGCAGAGCCTAAGCGCAGATACTTACACAACTTTTGGTGAGGTGCATAGGTGAAACATTTGCCAAAAGGTATATTCAATATCCATTTGTTGCCACTACATCAAGCAACCAAAAGCAAAAATAAATTGATGAGAAAATCAAACAAGTTTAATTAAATATATGAGTGATCAAGTGCAAGTATCAAATGAGTTTAAACACAATGCCTTTGCCCTGAAGAAGAAGAAGAAATGTTTTCATAACCAACAGTCCAGCAATACTCTCAAAGAATCAAGTTGAAAATGAAACAAGTCTAGCAAGGAAACCTGGCAACAAATGGACACAAAAGTGTCTCAGGACTGGGAGCATCTTATATGTGTTGGTATACATGTATAATCATTATTATAGAGTTAAAAAAGTGGGAATTCTCTTATCTTATGCTTGTTGTTGGGTATTATTAAAAGAGCATCCATATTATGTCTATTAATTACTATTGGATAAATAATGATAGAGATGTGTTTTATTGATTCAAATAAATTAGATTGGATTAGGATCAATTAGATTAGTTTGGAATAGGATGAATTATGATTAGTTTTATTGATAGATTATAGGAAGCTAGTATTCATCTTTTATCTAATTGGAAGTCATGATTTTATAGATTACAAATTGTTAGCTAATCTAACTTAGAGGACTATGGACTCCCTCAAAGTAGTCCATTTTTGGTTCCCTCAAAGCAACCAAGCAAACAATGTCACAATAGAATAAAGCAATTCACTGTATCCTAGTGGTAAATAGTTAACATTTCCATCACTAAAACCTGGATTTGAACTTCTTCTATATTTAACCATTTCAGGTTTACTTCTATGTAAACCATGCATCCTTCTAAAAAGAGCAATGCTAGTACCACAACATTTTACACAACTTTTGCCACAAGCCGCCAGTGGTGGAGATGTGGA
The DNA here is from genome assembly GCA_019022515.1 of Quercus aquifolioides. Lineage (NCBI taxonomy): Eukaryota > Viridiplantae > Streptophyta > Magnoliopsida > Fagales > Fagaceae > Quercus > Quercus aquifolioides. The sequence continues at coordinate 38,954,974 of CM032332.1, forward strand.
CCCACATAGACCCACCGATTTTTCTCCACCACTCACAACTTGCCATGTGGCGAGTTGTGACAAAAGTAGTGTAAAATGTTGTGGTACTAGCATCGCTCTTCTAAAAATGGCATCACTCTAATCATGTGTTGTTTCGTAGGGTCTTGTCCTGGCGCTCTGATTGGCAGCACGACAAAAAAACCCTAAGATCTACAAAAGCATCAAGAATCTGCATTTTTCATTTCCTCATACTGTAGATTTGCGCTATCAGTGCATGCATTTTCCGCTACCCAAAACAGACTAGGGTAAACATTACATACAAATTGAACTTATCCGGTGTAAAAACATAAAGAAATAAAACAGTTCACGAGTTATTGAATCACATGAATCATGATGTTTGCACTTACTAACATGACAAAAAGGAAAATGCGATAGCAAGACAATTATTGAATCACACGAATCATGTAATTCACATAATGTTTCTATGTTGATAATACAAATAACTGACACAATTAAATGTACTAGTGACTGTAAGTAATCATACGCAAAAAGACAGTTCAGCTTGAGCTTTAGTATTCGAAACCCTGAACCGAATAAAAGAACAAAATTCAAAGCTCATAGATAGAAACACAGCGTTGTGCTAAGTAGTCAAAAAATCAAAAGCACATTCACAAAGAATTAGATCAAACGCCAATGGTAGTTATAGAGTGTGTAGTATTCGTGGATCGAGTTCACGAACGTGGATATTTCAATCAATTCTGTGATGATTGGAAATTCGATTGGCGTGGAAATCAGATCCGAAAAGAGAATGAAAATTTGAGAGAGAGAGAGACCTTGACAATTCGACGGAGGTACTGAGGGAACATGGGGTTAGCTCGAGATGAAGAGGACTGCGAGCGCCCTTTCGAGACTGTGGGTAACATCTCCTTTTGATTCTTTTTCGTCTTCTTTTTGTTGCTTCTTCTTCTTCTTTGATCGAAGAAGATCTGTGAAATTTCCACAGATTTCTCTCTCTTTCTGTGTGTTGAGTTCGGATGATGAGGAAGGAAACGTAAAAACGACGACGACCTATGAGCAAGTAAAGTCTGGGCCTAAATTTTTTTAATCATATAGATGGATTTTCGGTTCGAATTGGACTTCGGCTAGGGCCCAAATTTTGGTTGATTATTCGCGTAATTACTTTTAAAATAAAAAATAAAGTTCTCTCGAACAAACGAGAATATTTAAACCTCTTTGAATATCTAACTATTCCCTTAGGTATATGCAATCTCCTATCCTACATGAACTAGTTTATTACAGGGAGAAATCCTATGAGGTGGCCCCAAGATGCTAGTAAAAGGTTTTGAACTCAAGATCTCATAAATATCATGAGATCTTAGGAATTACGAAGCCAACCCCTTAAAGTAAAAAACAGTTCTTCTAAGACTAGTAGACCACACAATCCACACTATTTGTCATAAGTTTAACCACTACTTATCGAGGTAGTAAACAATCGCTTTTACAAAGACCCGTTACTTTTTTTTCCAATACTCAAAATCGACTACATCAAAGTTTTTCTTTTTAAAAAACCTCTTCTTCTTTTTTTTCTAAATGCAATTATACTTTAACTACTTCCAGCATGATAAAAAGTTGCTTCCAAATACACACCAAGACGATCTATCAGTTACAAAATTTGTTAGCATCTTAAGGTAGTGTTTGGTTCAAGGTAATAACTTATAATTTTGAGGGTTTTTTGTTTAGATTTATAAGAATTCCAATGTGTGGCTGCATATAGCTCAAAGTATATAGAGATTGCCTTTTTAAAAGGTGCGAATCCACATCCTAATACAATTGATTGCATGAGCTTACTCAAGTCCACAAGTCTCTACAAGGACGAATGAAAGACATCAAATAGTTCACCATGGTTTGCTAGCATAGGACTCTCTTATGCCTACTCATAAATAAGTTACTAGTTTTTAAGGAGGCTAATGGCCTGTTTGGATGTTTAAAAAAGGAGGGAGAGTAAAGTAGAGGGGGGGAGAGTAATCCAATTATCTTATTTGGAAGTTTTTTAAGGAATGAGGGAAAGGAGTTTGAGGGGGTTTGGAGGGGTTTCAACTCCCTCTAACCCCTCATTTTTAATTCCCCCAAATTGGAGAGATTTGGAGGGAGAGTAGAGTAGATAAATTATTGTCCAAGTAAATTCTCTAATTTATCCTTTCTACATTAATCATAGACCAATGTTGCAAGTCCATTTTCAAATAAGGATAAATTTGTCTATTTTAATCATTTCCTCTCTCCTCTCAATCCTAATTTTTAAAACATCCAAACAATGGGAATGGCTAATTACTCCCTTCCCCCTTACTAACTTTAAAAACATCCAAACAAGGTGGAGGGGAGCCATTCCCCTCTACTCTCCTCCTCTCTACTCCCCTCCCTCTCTAAACTTCCAAACAAGCCATAAGGTTTTTCAAGATGTGTAGTCATGTCTTTTTTGCTTCCTCAATTCCCTCAATTTTATTCTTGTCGTGGGACCGATTTTCTCCCTAACTTTTGCTAGATATTGAAATTTGAATGGAGGCGAGAAATTTGTGTCATACAAGGAATGCAATGAATAATGTAATTGGATCCTAAGATTTGCATTTTGACATTTACAAAACCTAACTGGGGTTTGGTGATCCTCAAAAGTTTTGAATTCCTACTCAATCTAATCTCTCTTTGAGATGTCATGTGTTGGGTAATGCTACAAACATAACAATTTTCATAACAATTGAGTTGACATATTTTTACTGGTTCTCATCTGGATTCTCCATTGATATAAATTTTTATTTATTAATAACAACTTGTAATCTCCACATTTGTGAAAATTTTGTGGCTTTAGACATATTGTCATGTTTATAGTGTACCCCTTAAAAATGTGCAAATTACACTTTCTCACTTTATTTATTGGGTAATTTACAATCCCCTCAAACAATAAAATTGACCGCCATAAATATAGGAATTGACATAAAGCCTTTACCATTTTGGGGTTAACATCTAAACAAAATCCTTTAATTCTTTTAATACTCCATACCATATTTACAAACATATCCTTCTTCGCCAGTTAGTAACTTTATTTCATCTTAGCAACATTCCCCCAAAAAAAAAAATTGGAAGCATTTCTCCTACAATATTGTACAATGGTCCAAAAGAATTAAGCCACATCAATAAATAAAAAACTAATTCAACAATTATAAGCCCAATTTAGCACTTAAAAAACCCAACTCAACATTTTAATTAATTGGTTAAACTAGTTTTCCATGAAGAACATGGACTTAGGACTTAGGATTCCCTCTCCATGACTGCCATCAAAATCATTCATCGTTAACGCCCTCCTCTTTTATCTTTGTTTAAATCTCTAATTTTAACTCGTCAACAAGAAGGTAAGTAACATGTCAGAACCAATAATTAAGGGATGTAGACATGTAGTGATTATTGCCACCATTAGCAAACCAATTGAAAGTGAGGGAGGACTGGACCGGTGGTGAGGGAGATCTAACTACTTTATACAAATGAATCCTTTTACAACATATTTGACAAGGGAGCAACAGTCGAAGAACTTGATGTGAAAAGCCATGGCAATGAAGACATCAACGGCCATAAAAGCAACCATGTAGAGGAGTGTACAAAAGCATTGAAAAATCTATTAAATATAATACAAATTTTAACAAAATTTTATATGAAATTTTAGTGCATTTTCCTCTAGTGGTCCGTGGAACCAAGTTTTGCATTAGAGGTGAACAAAAGCGAAAGGATGTAACATTTCTTGGTAGGAAACGAATTTATCAAGAGAACCTTATTAGAGATTCAAACATGAGTTGCTAGAAAAGCTCCCTAGAACAATTCAAATCTCATCAGAGAAAAAATCTAGGGTTCCAATTGTGGATCAATTACTCATTCATGCAAACACACAGTATTTATATATACATACACATATATTATTGTGTGGGAGGACCATTAAACATTGTTGATGTGATCATCCTGATATGTTGAACAATTTCTTGAAGTTAATACTCTAAGATTCCTAAAACTTTTCATTTGAAAGATATAAAGAATAGTTGGGTTCTATATATTAAAACATAAATAAAAAGGAAAGGAAAGAATTCAAGCAAAATATTTATTAAAAAAAAAAAAAAAAAGTCAAAGGGGCCATAAGTGATTAACGATGTTAACCCAATTTGAGCATTTGACCTCATGCTCGTCTGGTGAACCTAACTTTTACACTACAAACGGGATAATCACATATTGATGAGTGGGATCATCCCACATCTTTTATGATCTCTCCTTTTAACATATGCATCAGAGCATTTATGGTTAAGTCATTAATTAAAAAGTTTTTTTTTTTATTAAAAAAATTGTGAATGGTGTATTGTATCATATTATGTACGGTATGATAATTGATACAAACCTAGGACATATTCAATTAATAATTTATTTTTACATATTTATGCAATAATTTTCAAAAATTTTAAATAAATGTGTCAATCATAAATATATTTATAATATATATAATTAAATTAGTCACGCTAAAATGTTATGTTTTGGTTGTGTTGTTAAGGTCCAAGACTCCTAAAAAGAAAAAAGAAGAAGAAGAAGAAGGAGATGATGACGAAAATGATCAAACAATATGAAAAAAATAAAAATAAAATAAAAAGATGAAGAGAATTAAGACAAAACACCATTATAAAAAAAAGGCATAGAATGTGTATACACCTTTTTATTATTATGTGTATGCACATTATATGCCTATATTATTTATATATATAAAAAATAAAAAATAAAAACTATATTTTTAGTTATTGGACTAAACAAGATATAGATTAAGCTCATAAATTTACATGTTTATGAATTAGATGATCCACTTCGACATGTTGATTTGATATTCTTCATATGTATCATGTTGTTTCGACATGTTAGCTCATTGGAACAACTGGTCAAACTCTTACAAACTATTTTGCCTGAGTTGAATTTTAGGTTTTCTCATTTTTCTTGGATAGAAAATCCCTCCCACGTGTGTAGATTAATAAGTTCAGTTCAAAATTTGGAAAATTATAAGATCACAAAAAATTGATCCAATCTTACTTCTCTAAGTATTTGTAACTTATTTTTATAAGTCCAATAAACCAACACAAACAAACTCTCCCAAACAACCAAAATCCTAAACATGAAAAAGTTTCGCATTCCTTTTTCTTCAATTCTAATCTTGTCCTTGGACAAAGTGTAAATTGCTTAGCCTGATAAGGAGCATTCTTGCACTCATCTTTCTTCAATTCTATCTTGATCTTGGACATAAGTGTTAATTGCTTAGCCTGATAAGGATGAATGCTCCCGATGAATCTTTTTTAGAATTGTTCCTTATGTGAAATAAAAAATAAAGAATTCCAACTTAACTAAACTGGATGAACCATATACAACAATTTTACTAAATAAATTAATTGGATAGTGAGGTAAAAATTTTATTGCCTAGATATCATTTGTTAGTTGTAAACTGTTAAAAAACTTATAATTCAAGGGTATTGCTTGTTATCATTTATAAGGAGAATCAAGATGCAAATTTTCCTCTTCACAACACCCTTATTGTTTTGCTGAAAACATTTTACAACGTAACAATTTTAGGTTTTTGGTGCATGCAACATAAAATTTTCAACTAAAAAAAACACCAAAATCGGTGCCTCCTAGTCACTAAATTGATGGTCAAACCATCAAGATCGGCGGCCCAATCACCAAATGAGAGGGAGGAGAGTCGCTATGTGACATTGTGCCTCCGCAAAATGTTTTACAAAGTTTTGTTGTAAAACTTTTTACAGATTTTTATAGTCAATGGTTATTTATAGATTTGACCAAATTTTATAATGAAACAAACACTATAAAATTCTTACAATGAATCCTTTCACAATAGATTTGACAAGTAACATTCAAATAACTTGATGTGGACAGCCATGGCAATGAAGACATCAACGGTCTTAAAAGTAACCGTATAGAGGAGTGTATAAAAGCATTGCAAGATCTATTAAGAGCATCCACAGCTGGAATGTTAATCTCATCCTATTTTACCATCCCAAAAAGTCACTTTATCAATTATACAATACCATTTTACTATACATCCAGCATTCCAACTTTTATTTTCTTATCCTACTTATTAAAATAATATATTTACACATTAAAATATATTATCCAACAAAATGCACTCCTCTCACAGACTCTCACAGAAAAACGCAGCAACCCTGTTCCAAAAAAAGAAAAACCCAGAACCCACCTTGCCACCACCACGCCACCGGCCAGCAACCACCACCACAACCAAACTCACCACCAACAACAACCACAAGAAACAACCACCAAGAGGAAAGGAAACACAAAAAATTGCCAAAAACTACCACCACCGATCGAGGAAATTGCCAAGAAACACAAAAATTGCCAAAAACTACCACCACCGATCGAGGAAATTGCCAAGAAACACAAAAAAAATTGCCAGAAACACACCAAGAAGAAAAACCACTTCAAACCCACGCTCGAGGAAATCACTTCAAACCCACCACGCCGACTCGCCGAACTCCATAAGCCACCGATCAGCAACCCCAAGCCACCGATTAGCAAACCCAAGCCACCGATCAGCAAACCCACCCCGCCGATTTGAAACCCAGGCCGTCGAAAATACTCTATCACTGATTTGAAACCCACGCCGCCGATTTGAAACCCACGCCATCGCCGCCACGCCTTCAACGGACCTTGCTTCCACCAATAGCGAGTCAGAGAGTGAGAGAGCGTAGATGAGAAAACAGAAAGAGAGAGTTGAGAAAGAAAGAAACATCTCAGCCCCAGAGACAAAGAGAAAGAGAAGACAGAGGAGAGAGAGAATAAAAGTGATTAAAAAATTTATACAATTGTGCTACAGTGCGATTCTACATGTAGAATCGCACTGTAGCACAATCCTAAATTTTTTTAGGATTCTTCAGTTTTACAATCCCAGCTGCTGACTCTTTTAAGCTTAAAATGCCAAAATTTCCTTAGATTTAGCATTTACAATTTCCACTGCGGATGCTCTAAGGTAACATTTGGATACAGCGTTTCAAAACAATGTTTGCGTCTGGTGTCCACAGTCCGTGGGCCCCATGGCTACAGTAGCCAAAAATTACACCCAAGACTGAAAAATGTACTGTTCACAATACTCACAAACCTCTTTTTTCAGTAAAATTTTTATTAAAAATAGGTCCCATGGCATTATTCACACATTTAAAAATTATTTTGCTATAGTGTTTTCAGTTTTCAATTTTCAATTTTCAGCAATAAACGGTATCCAAACGGATCCTAAATATAATACAAAAGTTAACAAATTTTTATACCAAATTTTAGTGCATTTTCCTCTTGTGGAACCAAGTTTTGCATTAGAGGTGAACAAAAGTGAAAGGATCTAACATTTCTTAGTAGGAAACAAATTTATCTAAGAACGTTATTAGATTGGAAAATTGGTTGTCAGAAAAGCTCCTCAGGACAATTCAAATCTCATCGAATAAAAAACTAGGGTTTCGATTATGGATCAAATACTCATTCATGCAGACACATAGTATTTATATACACATATACATATATTATTGTGAGGGAGGACTACTAAACATTTTTGATGTGATCATCCTAATATATTGAATAATTTCTTGAAGTTAATACTTTAAGATTCCTAAAAGTTGTCATTTGAAATATATAAATAATAGTTGAGTTCTATATATTAAAACATATAAAAAAAGGAAAGGAAAAAATTCAAGAAAAATATTTAAAAAAGATAAAAGAAAACAAGTCAGAGGAGTCATGAGTGATTAGCGATGGTAACCCAATTTGAGCATTTGACCTCATGCTTGGCTGGTAAACCTAACTTTTTGGTTACAAACGGGATAATCACATATTGATGAGTGAGATCATCTCACATCTTTTATGATCTCTCCTTTTAACATATGCATCAGAACATTTATGGTTAAGTCATTAATTAAATAGGTTTTTTTTTTTTTTTTTTAATAAAAGAATGATGTATGGTGTTTCGTATCATATCATATACCATATGATACATGAACACTATATATATATATATATATATGATACAAACCTGAGAAATATTCAATTAATAGTTTATTTTACATGTTAATGCACTAATATTAAAAAATATTAAATAAATGTGTCGATCATAAATATATTTATAATATCTATCATTAAATTAGTTGCGGTAAAATGTTATGTTTTGGTTGTGTTGTCGGGGTCCATGACTCCTAAAAAATACAAAATAAGAAGAAGAAGAAGAGATGGTAGAGGAAATAATCAAACAATGATATATATATATATATATATATATATATATATATATATAGATGAAGAGAATTAAGACAAAATACCATTATAAAAAAAAGGGCGTAAAATGTGTATACGCTTTTTTTTTGGTAATGTGTATGCACATTATATGCCTATTTTATTTTATTTATATATTAAAAAAAAAACTATATTTTTAGTTATTGGACTAAATAAGATTTGGCCTAAGCTCATAAATTTACATGTTTATGAATTGGATGATCCACTGATCCACATAAACATGGTGATTTAATACTCTTCATTTGTATCATGTTGTTTTGACATGTTAGCTCATTGGATCAATGGGTCAAACTCTTACTAACTATTTTGCATGAGTTGAATTTTAGGTTGACTCATTTTTCCTGTGTCAAAAATCCCTTCCATGTTTTCCTTTGGCATTCGTGTTGATTAATAAGTTCAGTTCAAATTTTGAAAAATTATAAGATCGCATAAAATTGATCGAATCTTACTTCTCTATGTATTTGTAACTTATTTTTATAGGCCCAACAAACCAACAAAAACAAACTCTCCCAAACAAGTAAAATCCTAAACATGAAAAAGTTTGGCATTCCTTTTTCTTCAATTCTATCTTGCTCTTGGACATAAGTGTAAAGTGCTTAGCCCAATAAGGAGCATTCTTGCACTCATCTTTCTTCAATTCTATCTTGATCTTGGATATAAGCGTAAATTGCTTAGCCCGATAAGGAGCATTCTTGCACTCGTCTTTGTTTAGCCCGATAAGGAGCATTTTTGCACTCATCTTCTCGGGCATTTTTGCACTCATCTTTCTTCAATTCTATCTTGATCTTGGATATAAGCGTAAATTGCTTAGCTCGATAAGGAGCATTTTTGCACTCATCTTTCTTCAATTCTATCTTCATCTTGGGCATAAGCGTAAATTGCTTAGCCCGATAAGGAGCATTCTTGCACTTATCTTTCTTCAATTCTATCTTGATCTTGGATATAAGCATAAATTGCTTGTTCAATTCTATCTTGATCTTGGATATAAGCATAAATTGCTTAGCCCGATAAGGATGAATACTCACATAGGAATCTTTTTTAAAATTGTTCCTCATGTGAAATAAAAAATAAAGAATTTCAACTTAATTGAACTGGACGAACCATATACAACAATCTTACTAAATAAATTAATTAGGTAGTAAGGTAAAAATTTTATTGCCTAGACAGCATTTGTAAGCTGTAAACTATCAAGAAACTTATAATTCAAGAGTGGTGTCTGTTCTCATTTATAAGGAGAACCAAGATGCAAATTTCTCTTCCCACAACAATCTAATTGTTTTGCAGAAAACATTTTACAATGAAACATTTTTAGATGTTTGGTGCATGCAACAAAATTTTCAACTGAAAAAAACACCAAAATCGATGCCAACCAATCACTAGATTAACATTTGGACAATTACCAAAATAAGAGAGAGGAGAGTCACATAGTGACTGTAAAATGTTTTACAAAATTTTTGTTGGTAAAACGATTTTTATAGTCAATGGTTTTTTTTCAATTTGACCAAATTTTATAATGAAACAATTAAACAAACACTATAATATTCTTAAAACTGAGATTTTTTTATTTTTTTTTAAATATCTCTATTTTAAAATTTAAAATTAGGCAAAAAATAAAAAATAAAAAAATTGTGAATGCTCTGGAAAAGGACAAAAAAGTCATTTGGACTGTAAGCTCTCAAGTCAACAAGGTCAAACCAAACAAAAAAAAAACTTACATAATTTTAGTACAACCGTACTGTACGATGACTCCTTAAGTACCCTAACTATTAACTAAACCTATTATTTAAAAGATACATATTTTGTAAATAGTAAACCATCTCCTTAAAAAAAAAAAAAAAAAAAAACCGACCAACTGTAATCAAATGCAAAAAATAAATCAATAAACTAACCAACTAATTTTAAGAAATTCTTTCTCCAATTCAAAAATTCAAATATAATTCCACTATCACTGTCTAATAATTTTTTTTCCTTCTCTACTAATTTTTTTTTTTTGTACAGAAGCCTCAAAATTATTTTCCTTCGAAAATATAACAAGACAAATTAAAATTTAAAAGGAAAAAAAAAAAGAAAGAAACAAAAGTTGTTTCTTTCAGTTTTGCCTACTATCCCTAAATCCAATTTTTCTCTTTCTTTTTTCAAAGGTCAAAACCAAAAACGCTCCGTTTTAATTAATTCCCAAGCAACGCCGCCATGTAATTCTTGATTTCAATCTTGATCATGTCTTGCATCACTGCCAACAACTCTGGCGAAACAAGATCACTATTCTTCTTCAAAGGCGGTGATTTTTTATTATTATTATTAATATCATCACAGACTCGGAGAGTCGGCGCCGAGTCACAACTAGTTAACTCGGTTTGCGACTCAGTAGTAGTAGTTGTAATAGTACTAGTCCCTGGCAGCCCTAGAGTTAACAGAGTAGACGGCTCATTGTTTTTGTTGATGTTGGTGTTGATATTGTTCTGACTCGGCGGTGGTGGTGGTGGTGACTCGTCCTGATGGGAAGGCATAACAAAGATCGCGCTAGTTCTCGCTACAGGTCGAGTCACGTGCTCAGTAGAGATCGCCGGGTGACCCGAATCGCTCACATCGGATCCGGAAGGGCTACTAGGACTGCAACACAGACCCGAGCCCAAACCCGGATTCGATTTCTTCGGCGGCCGATTCAGTGACTCGTCGGCGGTGGTAGTTGTGGTGGTGGTGGTGGTGTCGTCGCTCATCGACGAGAACTTCCGCTTTAGCGTGGAGTTCCAGTGGTTCTTGATCGCGTTGTCCGTACGGCCATTGAGGAGCCGAGCTATGGTGGCCCACTTGTTACCGTACTTAGCGTGAGCCTGAACGATGAGGTTGTCCTCCTCCGCCGAGAAAGCACGGTGCTCCACCTCCGGCGACAGCTGATTACACCACCGCAGCCGGCAGGACTTCCCGGACCGACCGGAAATCGCCTTGCTAATCACCGACCAGTTCCGAGCACCGTGCCTCTGCACCAATTTCCTCAACATCTCATCCTCCTCGGGGCTCCACGGCCCCTTGACCCGATCCAAATCTCTCTGCGTCGCTTCCATCACAAAACCCCTAACCCTAATACACAAAAATAAATTTTGATTTTGAGACTCTCTGAGAGAGAGAGAGAGAGAGAGAGAGGAGAGTGAGAATTTTGATTTTTAGAGAGAGAGAGTTTGTTAATGAAAAGAGAGAGAGGGGAATAGAGGTATATAAAGGGAGGGGGTTAGGTAACTGATAGAGCCGGTTAACTGAGACAGGTAATAGGCGTTATTGAAACCGGTACTAATGGGTAATCGGTTGAATGATGAGAATACAGCTGTTTTAAACCACCACGCGGCGTCTGCCACGTAAGCAGGTGGATTTGAGAGAATCCTCTAACGAAATTATCGGCGATATTTTGGGGAATTTCCTCTAGAGCGTGTTGGGGGTTTCCTAAATTGACTCGGACAGTTATGGAAGTTACTTCAAGTTCAAGGCCAAGGACAGGACCAAGGAGGTTCTGGAAAGGTTTAAAATATCGCGAGAAATTGGGGGGGGGGGGGGAGAGGGTTTTTGAAAAAGGAAGGGAATTTAATTGAGGATAAGTTTGACCGAGCCAGGCTGGAGAGCATTACTAATAAGTAAGAGATTTTTGTTTTTATTTTTTAAAATTTTTGAGGATATTTTGTCTTTTTGAGGTTTTTTGGGGCGCACGGAAGTGATGACGTGGAGAAAACGACAAGAACGGTCGCGGAATTGGAGAGCGGATCATTACTGACAAGCTGTCAGTACAGCCTGTAATACTGGCGCACGGAGGCCACTCCAACGGCCTTGTCCACCGACACCAGCCGGTACACATCCCCTAATTTGAACTACCAAAACTGTGACACTACTAACACAGTAAGTACATGCTGAAACATACATAATATTTGAATTTTTAAAAAAAAAATACTAACGAGTGCTAGTATTAGTTAATAATTCATTTAAAGAAAATTTTTATGAAAAATAAAAAAAAATAATTAATATTTTGATAATTTTTTTTCATTTCCCATAAAAGTAATATTAAAATTTTCCTAAAATGAATTACTAATGAGTGCCCTAAAGACACTCGTTAGCAGGACCCTTTTTTAAATTAAAAAAAAAAAAAAAAAAAAACTGACAATTTTTATTTTAAATGTTAATAAATTAACTTATATTATTTCAAAAATGAGAAATTTATTTTTGAAGTTTTAAATAGTAATAAATTAAATTTTATAGTTTAGTAAGTAATATTTTTTTTCCTTAAAAATGGTAATAAATTAAACATTGAGGATAGAAAAGTTATAAAAATTAAATTCTTTAACAAACTTCACACAAAAAAATGACATTCCACTTAAATGAGTTAATATTTAATTTATTACTTTTTGAAAACTTCAATAATTAATTTGTTACCTTTAAAATTCTAAGATCTAAGTTGTAGAGTTTTTAACCAAAAATAATAAATAATAGAGTTTAAAAATATAATTTTACCTAACTATTTTTCATAATTTGTTTATTGCTTATCAATGTAGTCATTTTTTTTTTTTGTAATTCAATTGTTACAACAAATATGGGAGGAAAATCTTAAATTAGATTTTCTTCATAAAAGATACCGAACATTTTTTTTTTTTAAATTCAATAGTTGGGGTAAGGGGAGTTGAATCCTATACATCTTCGTTGGAAATACCATGATGTGCTAGTTTTTTTTTTTTTTTTAAGAGAACCATTAGAAGCTAGATAAGTTACAAAGTTCTTGACAATTGTGATTCAAATAACATTACTTTTATATGTGCCTGTGATTTACATAATTGTTATTACATGCCAATTATAATAGTTCATGTCTATAATTTTGAAAAAAAAAATGATAAGATTTTGTATTAATATAAGTACGAATGGTTACCTAAAATTTGAGTTCCTTGTTGATATTAATAATATCTAGTCTTAATTCTTAATTGTTATTTATTTTATTTTATTTAAATAAATAAATAAAATAATCTAGTGGTAAACAAAGGAGAAAGCCAAAAACGCTGAGGTAATAAAAAGAGCAAGTTCTTACCCAAAAAAAAAACTTAATAAAAAAATAAAAAGGGCAAAAAATTTTTTTTTTGAGGGAAACTAAAAGAAAAAAGGCAAGTTGATCGTACCAGTACTAACAAAAGCAACTCCACCACGACTTTCCTTAATTTCGGAGTTTGATTTTAAATTTGAATTTGGACGTTACGACGTTAGTTATTTGTTGATTGTATTAACTGACTTGACTAGATTGGATAAGTAGTGTTATCGGGTTTTTTTTTTTTTTTTTTTGATGCACACTATCGGGTTATGGATTGGTTTACCAACCCACCTAATGCCCCAGTTGTCGATGTGTCCATACTCTGCTCTCATTGGTTAAAAAAAGTTAACAGAGTTTGACTCAAAGCCCTTTCGTTTCCTTAAATGGAAAAAACGTGTTTTATCCAAGTTTGACCAAAGGTTGTTAAGGTAGGATGTAAAAGCGACAACAAACAAAACACGTCTATTTTAAATGATCTGCGATGTTTCCTTAAATGGAAAAAACATGTTTTATCAAAATTTGACCAAAATTGCTAATGTGGGATGTGGAAGCAACAATAAACAGAACAAGTTTATTTGAAATAACCTCCAATGTTTACTTAAATGGAAAAAACGTGTTCTATCAAAATTTTACCAAGGTTGTTTGATGTGGAATGCAAAAGCAACAAGAAACAAAATATGTTTATTTTTAAATAACCTCTAATATTTCCTTAAATGGAAAAAATGTGTTCTATCAAAATTTGGCTAAGGTTGATGTAAGGGTATGAAAGTGACAAGAAATAGAGCACGTCTACTTCAAATAACATCGAATCCACAATGAGAGATAATCTGAAATCCACTAGAAGATAGAGAAACAAAAGTATGAATTCCATTGACTAAATAATTGTTGAATATGACTTGGAGGCCTATTCAAAGGCTTCGTAAAACGTGTTAGACAATAAAATATATTACATAAAATAAATTCTAATTAATATCTAACCATAATATGAACTAAATTTGATCTAAAAAGTATTAAAAGCACCTAAAAACAAGCAAACAAATACTCTAAACCTAAAATAACGAAGTTTACATTAAAAATATCAAAATTAACAAATTACACAAATTAAATTGTAAATTTCATCCTACATCAGATATCCTCACTTGAAAAAAACTTGTCCTCGAGTTGATAGTTAAGATAAGAAATCTTCCATGCCAAACAAGTACTTTGAAAACTTCATCTTATTTATCTCCTTGCCAATGTTGAAAGTCATTGATTGAGCAAACAAATCAACTTGATTTTTTTTTTTTTGGTTTTCATGCGATTGACAATATTATTCACCAAATAAGAGTCAATGATCATAACAAATCTGTCTACCCTAATAAAATTAACAGAGTATGGTCATGGTGTACAACCCTACAACTAAAATATTAGAATCACGAGATTGACAATCATCTAATTTGAGTTCATTGAAATCCTTGACAATTTCCTCTTCTATTTATTCTTTAATGGTTTCTGCCATATCGACTTCAAGATCTTTCTCTATAATAGGATCTTCAATAATCTCCTCCACAATCTTCATTTCAAGATCTTCTTCAATAATGAGATCTTCATGAACCTCCTCACAAACTTTTATATTGTCCTTTTTGACTTCTACATAATCTTCAAGAAAAATATTTTCCTCAACATGCAATTCTTCCCTTAATGGTGGAATATAGAGCTCTTCAAAATAATTCAAGCATGAACTTCTTGGCTAATAATATTGTTTTGTATATGACAAAAGTTCATCACAATCCAAAAGATAAAATTTGATAGCAAACATCTTTTTCATCCTTAGCCATAAATGAATTTTGTCTTTACTTCACTGGATTTTATCTTACTGTATTAATTTCCACTAACGTAAGGCATATTCACAAAGTTTATATAAAACAAGTTTTTTTTTTTTTTGCTTAGAATATAAAGCAAGTTTAACTTTATATGTTTGATATATCTTATTTTACAATTCATTATCAGAGGTTGGTCCTATAAATATTGCATTTGGACAAGATGCACTAGTGTTCTCCCTTATCTAATTCATGCATCTTAGACATTGTTTTGATAAAGAATTTGGTTTTCCCTAGATTATATTCTAGACTTTGCTGATTAAGTTTGAGTTTGGTATAGGCTGTTTATTGACTTATTATTTAGCTTAATGAATAAGCTGAGTCAAAATTATAGCTGTATTTAGAGAGAAAACAAGAGTGAGCTTTTAAAAATCTCTACCTAATCACAAAAGTCAAATAAGTTAAGCAAAACACAAGCTAAATCAAGTGTTTACATCTGGAAAGACACAATAAATGCTAAGTTGCCAACCCCCTTTTGAGGGGTTTGTGCTTTATTAATGCGCTGAGACTTAGACAGTTTACTACTAATCTAATGGATTAAGTTACAACTTACAATAACAAATAAGCAGACTGGTTGAGCATACAATACCCTATGCAACGAGACTCAACTCAATTGAGTTCTCGAGTGAGGCAATAATATATGTAATGGTCAGTTTTACAAATACTTATATCCCTCGTACCTTTTGGCTCTTATCTCTTAGCCAACTCTCTTTTCTCAATTGAATTTCAACAAATATAAAATAACATTTAGAACGTAGATGGCCAAAAATCATATGTGCTATATATGTTTTTTTACGACATTATAGCATAGGGCAGGTTTAGTAGTATTTTTCTGAGCATAACTTTTAAAAAAAGTTTTTCAAACAAAAATTCATAACTTTCAAAGAATATGTTTTGTTTTGTTCCTACATAAAATAATAATAATAATAATAATAAATAATAATAAAATTTTTAGAAAACATCATCTCTGAAAACAGGTGGTTAATTTTCAAGAATTTATAATTCTCCTCGACCAATTTTTAAAAGATATTCAATGGAGCATTTTTGCACTGTTTTCTGCTTCTGTATAAAACAAGCCCGGCCATGGTTTTCGTTATTGCTGGTTTTTTTTTTTTTTGGTTATTTATTTATTTATATTTATTATTAATTTTAATTATCAAATGACAATGAAATGTTAAGTTACGTATATAGCTTTTGTTATAGCACGAATGGAGTCAACTATTATATGATAATATCAAGACCAATTAGCAATTGTAATCTCCCTATTATAATTCTTTGTAAGTCGATTCTCAAAATAATAATAATAATAATTCTTTGTAAGTCTATATTTCAACATCCTTCAAATTTTTTTTACGTGTGCATGAGATAAAAATGTTAGGTTCTAAGACTTTAGGAACTAATGTATTAGAACTTCAAATTGAATTATGTTGGCAAACCATGATCAAAACATAGAGTCTAGGTTTAGGATTGCTCAAAATATGTTTATTTGTAAAATTGGAATCGAGTGATTGCAGAATTTATTGAACTAAATCTGCAAGGCTCGATCGATCGAAAATTAGACTCGATCGATCGAACCACGTGCAGATTTATTTTTCTGCAGAATTCCAATTCAGCCCAAACTCTACTTAAACGTATTGGGTTTCAAGTAAAACACTCATAGTATATAAAGGAAATCCTAAGGAAGTTTTTAAAAGGCTTTTTAAAAGAGAGAAGAGTGTGCCTCTTTTGTAGATCTAGGGTTTTGTACCCAAAAGCTCTCTAAGGTCTTTGTTGAGTTGTGTGTTAAAGCTTTTGTGAGATCTAAGAGATATTTACCTTCATATACACACATAAAGCTATCAAGATCAAGATTTGCATCAAAAACTTGATAGTGGTTTCAGTTACTGCATAAAGAATTTTCAAGAAGATCCAAAACCTTTGAATGGAGTCTCAAAGTCACAAGTAAGAGAACTTGTGGTTGCTGAAGATCAAAAAAAGAAGTAGTCCGTGGACTCGGAGCTATCATGGGGTCGTGGTAGTAAATTTTCTACTTGAGGTTGCAATAGGATGTTAGTGGTCTAAGTCGCTATTGTAAAACTTCAATTCTTTCATAGTGGATCTATTTTACCTTGAAGATAGTTAGGTTAAATTCTCCCAAGGTTTTTTATCGGTTTGGTTTTCCTGGATTATCATATCATTGTGTTCTTTATTTTCCGTATTATTTACATGATATGATTTACTTGTGTTAACTTAGTTTTGAATAATTTACCTAACTAATCACTTGGTTAATTAATTAGGTTAAACCATTGATTTTTTTTCCCTTTCAAATGATAAATAATATTTAACTCCTAAAAATCTCCACAATCTGACACTTATTATCATGACTCAAAATTCAAACATCTTCCTTTTAACTGAAGAAAAAGATACAAGAATATAATTAAGTCAAATATAGAATTTCACACTACCAATATCCAACTACACAATAGATTGACTATTATGAGCTCAAAATGATGGTGAATTATGGTTTTTAAAGAAGCATGCACATGTATATATTGAATCATCCAATTGGTGAAGCTCTTATATATGGATCAATGAATGTATATATGCATGCCCTAGATTGGCTTCATATTTTGATAGATTAGCTATATATTAATTACTGTTATTATGGAAAGAGGAAGAAAACACTTACTGACATATATACAAACTATGAAGTATTTTCATTTTCATAAATTACAAGCAGGTTGTTTAGAAGGTTGTGCATTCCTCACAAGTCACAACATGTAGCAATAAAGCAAATGTAATAACTATTTTCATTAAGAATTTTGTATCATAATTTTTTTTGTTATGCCTATTAAATTGTACAACAAAATTAAGATTTTTTTTTTTTTTGTGAATCTTCCAAAATTAATAAATTAAATAGAAAGGTTGACTGTGCATTTAGCTAAAAAGATATATCACTATATTAGCACTAATTAACTATTTTTATTAGTCAAATATTCTCTTAATTTCTCCACTTTTTTCTCTTTTACTCCTTACGCCACATTTTAGTGTTCCAATCTTTAGAGAAAAAATAAAAATAGAAAGAAAAGCTCACTCTCTCCTTATCAATAACACAGGATATATATCCTCCTCCACATATGAGTTATTAATTTTATTAAAACCCTATTTTGATAATAACCACACTAGTATATGTTAGTTCTATCTCATTCCAAAAGTGGAATAGATTGAAAGATGGTATAATGTATAAACAAATAACTACACATACAATTTACACGTGGTATAGAGATTAAAGAATAAGCAAGGATGTTTCTCTTTGCCAATTTATTGTCTCACAATTTAATAATGTACATTGCTTTCCCTAGGTACAGCACATGTTGCAGCCTTCATTACGCATGGTGAGGAAGAATCAAACTATATAAATATATATACATACAAAACTAAGAGAATTAATAAGTGGGACTCAATCAAATGTTGGGGTTTTAATTCTATTTTAATGCTAAGATGAGAAAAAATATGAGTGAACGTTGAAACTTGCTGAACCAAATGTTCTTAAAATAGAAGACAAATTTTAGTGAAACAATCCTATCTTTCAGCAAAAACATGCTGGTGCATTTAGGTTATTGTCAAATTGTTATATAGAAATATAGAATGTGATTTTGGATTATGAGTTTGCAATAAACATAGTATTATAAAGATGATTTTCACGTGGTTGAGAAAGATCGAGGATGTTTCGTTTGTGAGTTCAATATTGATCATATGTAGAGCATCAACTACTAGTTGGATATATAATAAAACTAGACTTTGCTTTCCCTAGGCAATGCACATGTTGCTGCCTTCATTACATCCAAAATTGAGTATATAATGCCTAAAGCTTGAGAGCTATTAATTAGTTAAATAATTCCAATTATTGTATATATTAATGTCATCAAGGTAGGCAGGTAAAAGTTTGATGATTGCTTGATCAAGATCTCAGAAGATATATTGAGCTTTTGATATATTAAAAATTGATCTCAAAAATATATAGAAATGAAAGAGATTTAAAAGTTCTTCTCGTTTACATTTCTTAATGGTAAAAAAAATACTAAAACTAAAGAGATAAAAGCATTACTTTTTATTTTTTTATACTTTTGCAAACAGAAAAGAGGGTTCACTCACCAATAAATAATTAAATTTATAAGGTGGATCTAAACAAATTTATGTTGATGTGATTAAAAATGCATGTGTGATTATGAAATACACATGATCTGATTATAGTAAATAAACAATGATGTAGAGGAATTAGCACAAATTAAAAAAAAAAGAAAAAACAATGATGTAGAGGATAATCTTAGATTGCACTTGATTTGGGACGTCCTTAAAATACTTAATTATATACTCGTTTATATAATTATATATGAGAAAAAAATCGTTTTATATTTTCCTCGTTCTTAATTCATGGTCATACTTAAGAAACCACACATTATTATGATTTATGAGCACAAAGTTACATCATATCTATACATGCAATAAATATGTAATGCCTCTCTGATCAACAAAGGCGATAGGACCTATAGACAGTATGACACACATTTGGTATCACAATAATTACAAGCAATTTGAGGCATATGAAATACACAAATCACGAGAGTAATAAGATTCTGTGTTGCATGTCGAGGTTATTAATTAATATTAATATATTTTGTGATGATGCTAAATGAAATAATTTAATCTTCTATGACCACTTTTATGCTCAGCACATGGTGCTTTCCTGAATCCGACTAAAGTTATGGTCCAAAATGATAGGAATATTTTTGAGTTAAATTGTCTACTTATTTGCTTCTCAACCTTAATTTATTTCAAAGTGACCTTAATTTCATCAATTTCGATTGTTACACCAACCTTTTCCAACCATTAGATAATAGTAAAGACCTTTTTAAAAACATTTTAAAGTATAAAAGAATGATTTTGAATAGAACTTGGAGAGGATGACAACTTACAAACTACCTACAATTTTTTTTAAGGAGTGTTTGAACTGCAAGAGAGTATCTAGATTACCCATTAAAAAGTTATAAGACTAATTATGCCTCACTTGTGAAATAATTTTAAGCAAAAAAAAGTATCCCTCGGTCATGTGAAAAGGTGAAAGGACTAGAGAGTGAACTAGGCCAGTTTATAACTAAAATTAGAGAGATTGTCAAACATTTAGCTTGATCATGTGTTTAGTTCACATAAGCTGAATTTTGATAGAATTGGCTTAGGGTACATTGAGGTCGGATCTTCTATCGCTTCATCTTCTGAGTCCTTTGATCCTAAAAATGTGTTTGCCTCTCATCTAAGAATAAGGACATTAAGGTTGAGCAAGCTCAATTAGATAAGGGTATGCTATCAAATCAATAGGTGTAGATCTAGTCTCACAACCCATCTTTAGGAAGGAAAGTACCCCTCAAGCTACTTACTTTTTCTACCATTGTTGGTATACCTATCCAAATTGCTTCAAGTTGAACACTAAGATTGCAGGAAAAACATAGTTTGTATCGCATACAAAACATACACGGCAGAAAATTAACGAATCTACTTCATTCGCAATTTATAAGATGTACTATGTAAATTTCAGAATTTAAAAATAAGAGAGCGTACCTTAGTGCGGTGAAATTCAAAAAACAAATATTAGAAGTACTTGTGAACACTTTTAATCTTCACTCCAATTTCACTTATGCTCAAGAAGTGTGGTCTCTCAATTAGTTTATACGTATGTGTTCAAGGAAGAATAAGAGAGTGGTTTACACTCATATACACACCATTTCATACATCTGAAAATTATGTATGTTTATCTTCTTATATATAACTGATTATCTAATTGGGCTAGCCTTTTGGGTCATTCCAATTAAGTTTTAGTATGTGGTTTGGAGTTGGACCAAAAGAGACAAATAAGACACTAGCTCCAATGGGTTTTGGGCATTTCTATCAACTCTTCACAAACCCAAAAATTACCATTAATTATAATTAATACTACTATATAAATATAATTGCACTCTAGGCCTTATTAATAAATTATATCCCAAGACTTTATTATATATTCAACCCCTTTATTAAAATATTCGTAGTAATACAAAGTCATGAATGTTGACTGCCATTTTGAAGATTACTACATCTTAAATCTTGAGTACCCGGTTTAATCCTTTAAGTTATTCATCATATATTTATGAAATCCAAATTCATAAATATATATTTTAGTAACTCCTTACTAAAGTGGTTAGGCCTAACACTTTGAACAACTAAACTCATTAAACTTATCACAGGGGAATATTTTATAGCTCCGTTAAGAAATTATGAATTCCATCTTGAGAATATATGTTCCTTCAACACTAAATGTGGCTGCCCAACATACTGAAGTTTTGATCGAGATTTTAGATCTCACTCCTGATATATCAAAGCAACTTACACTTCATGATCAGGTTCATTATTCTCTCAGGATTAAGAGTTGATGTAAATAGAAGTCGTGAGATTTATTATTCATTTGACAGTTGTTAGTAGAATAATAAACCTCACAGCGGTCCAATTCAATATATCTTAACACTTAAAATATATCAACTAAAAGTCTCCACTTCCATGATCAAGACAAATCACCTTAGTTGATATTTTATAGTCTTCGCAGATGAAATGCCCAATTTCATCACCGACTACGAACTAAAATTCTGAGTTTACAAAGAAATTGTAATTTATAACTTTTGTGATTAAATTACATAAATCACATATTATGCATCTCATGGACTATATGATAATGTCCAAATATTCATGTTACCATTATTTTAGATAATAATAAAACAACTTTATTACATAGAACATAATGTCATACATGACATCATACAATAGGATTTAAAGAGCACATATCCTAACAAAGATATGAGTGTCTCAGCCTAGGGCAAGAGATCATTTTCCTCAGGTCAGAAGCTAAGAAAAACAACTTGGTGAATGTTAAAAGCCATTAGCTTGTTGACTCTAGGAAGCTAGGTTTGGGACTTTACTCACCTCCTAAGGAATGCAATTTCCTTCTCCTATTAATTTTGTAGACATTACATCCAAAACCTCCCCCACCTACAAAGCCCAAGACTTGTGATGTAGTGATGAGGAAGAATTTTTGAAGCTGAGAGTCAATACTCTTGTCCACTGCTTTAATACCTCCTATCTTTTGTTGGACATAGGTTAATTTAGGGGTGTGCATGGGTCGGGCTAAGGGGATTTTTTTACCCAACCCACCATGGTGGGTTAAAATAAATTCAACCCAACCCAACCCATCACATAAGTCCAAGCCAACCCACATGGGTTGGACAAATTTTTTTTATTACTATTATTATTAAATTGAGCAAAAAAAAATATATCACACCTGCCACGTGAGTTGATAAACAAAATATATATTAATATATAAACTAATATTCCAACTCAGTTGTAAACAAAATATGTCTAAGTATCCAATTGAGTTGATAAACAAAATATAAATGAACTAGTATCCTAATTCATTTATAAACAAAATATAAATGAGTTCCTAACTCAATTATAAACAAAATACATCTAATTGAGTTGATAAACAAAATATATATGAACTATTGAACTAGTGTCCTAAGTTCTTAACTCAGTTATAAACAAAATATATGTAACTGAGTCAGTAAATAAAATATACAGAATTAGTATCCTAAGTGCCTAACTCAGTTATAAACAAAATATATCAAACTGAGTTTATAAACAAAATATACAAAACTAGTTCTATGAGTGGATTTCAAAAGAATTCTATACTAGTCCCACTAAGAACCAAAATATCCAAGCTATCCAACATTCCAATTTCCAACTAATCTTCCTCTTCCACTGTTATGGTGCTTTGAGATGCAAACTCTGAGACAAATTAAAAAAAAAAAAGACAATAAATTATACAGTGGAATTTCAAAACCCAAAAGGCTTATATAACAATTAAAAAATTACAATCATATAAAATATAATTGCTTTGTTGAAAAATTACCTGACTTAAGACCCTCATAGGATATTTTTTACATCGAACTTCCAAATGAGTTCTTAAGTTAGTAATGCCATAAGTTTTTGACCCAGCAGCATAGGTTTTGCCACAATACTTACATTCAACTCTCTCACCTTCTAACAAGATGAAGTGACCCCATACATATGATGTTTGGTTAGGTTTTTTTATATGGATATTTGAGGTAGCAGCATTAGTATCTGTTGCCGCCGTTTAAGGAGCCTCATTTGTGGGAGTGGGTGCCACAAGAACCTCATTTGTGCCACATTGAGTTTCAGATGCCATCTATAAATATAAATTTTTTTTTTTTTTAAAAACCCAAAAATTAGTAAAAACAATAGGGAGATGGCTAGACAGAGACAAACCTGCAAAGCAAGATAGAGAGAAAGGGACACAACAAGCTGACAAGAGAAAATATTATAGAGTAAGAAATACACCTGTAGGTTGAGACAAAGCAAAAACATTTAAAAATCGGCCAAAGGAAAACTAAGAAATCAACAAAGCAAAAACTAAACATTGATCCACCACATCACGAGAGATAAACATATAAAGTGAGTGAGAGAGAGAGAAAACA
This sequence comes from Quercus aquifolioides, assembly GCA_019022515.1. Classification (NCBI taxonomy): domain Eukaryota; kingdom Viridiplantae; phylum Streptophyta; class Magnoliopsida; order Fagales; family Fagaceae; genus Quercus; species Quercus aquifolioides. Next base: position 38,978,787 of record CM032332.1, read on the forward strand.
TTGAGAAACTTTACCTAACACCGGAAGAGAGAGCTACCACCAGAAAGATAGAACCACCACCGAGGTGGTGATGATAGCTGATGGACGGTAGTGGCTTAGCAGAGGAAGAGAGTATTAGAGTTCAAAAGGGAGTGAAGTGTGAGAAACTGAGAGGGGAGGGGGAGAGGGAGGCGACACATTAGGTTTGTGTGATTGTGAACTAATAGGATTTTATATATGATAGGAGGAAACCAAGGAAATGCTAGACAACTAGTTTTTTAAAATTTTTATTAATTATATAATATATTTAAATATATATTAAAAGAACTAATAGGATTTTATATTATATATGATAGTCGGAATTGAGCAAGTGCTGGACAGTTGGTTTTTAAATTTTTTTTTATTAAATATATAATATATTTTAAATATATATTAAAATATGAGTGGGTCGGGTCGGATTTGGCGGGTTTGTAATTTTATGACACAAACCCAACCCGACCCTCTATAAATTTTTTTTTTTTTGTAACCCAACCCAACCCACCAAACCCTAAAATAGACCCAACCCAGTGGGTCGGGTCGGGTTTGACAGGTTGGTGGGTTTTCTGCACACCCCTAGGTTAATTGACTCGTTATGTTGCAATTTATGCTAAATCATTTATTCTAAGAGTCTGTGTCTTAATGTATGCATTAATGTATTATCATTTGTAGTATTTTGTTTGCTTTTGCATTTTATGTTTTATTTTATTTTATTTTGTAGGTGTGTTTCAAATTATAAAACAACAAAAGAATTGAAAATTGAAAAAAAAAATGAAAGAAAGAAAGAAGAGAGTAAGAAAGTTTGTTTGAAATTTGAAAATATTTTACATTGGAAAACATTTTACAACTAAGCAAATGAAAATCTTCCTTTTGCGAACCCTTGGGCAATCTCATTTCACGAAAAAACAATCTCATTTCATAGAAAACCCCAGTAGTCTCCATTTCACTCAGGGGCGGAGTTAAGAATTTTTGTTTAGGGGGGCCAGGTTGCGGCACTAATATATTTATCAAGACAACTCACACACACACACACACACCTTTTTATTATATATATACACACACTTTTTTATTTGATTTGTTATATATATACACACACCCAACAAAAAAAATCTTAGTATTTTCAATCAAAATTATGTTTGATGACGATTTTTCATAAAATAAAATTAATTTTTACAATTTTCATAGTGAAATTCTTAAAAAGTTTCATTTTCAATACAATTTACAAATTTTATACTAAAGTAAAAAAATAAAATAAAAATAAAAATCTTTCAATTGAACTAATGAAATTTTAAAAAACATGAATGATCCAAAACTTGGAGGAATAAGCTAAGCTGTGAACATATTTGAAATTATTTTGCTCTAACCCATTATGTGGCAACTAAAGAAACATTTTGTGTCTGTTTGGGAACAACTTATTTAGCTTTTTGTTGAAAGTGTGTTAAAGTATACTTGTACCTTAAAAAAATTTGAAAAAGTGAGAAAAAGCGGGAAAATGTGAAGTTTTAAAAAGCTGTACATAAAAGCTAAAAAAAGTTAAAAGCTAAAAACTGAGTTTATAAGATGATGCCAAACACAACCTTCATGTGTAGCTTTAATGACAAATATTTTATTTTATTTTTTAATGAGTTAGTAACTTGTTAATCGCCACATAATGGGTTGAAAAAATAGATTCAAATATGTTTGATGTCAAACTTTATCAAATATTTAACATATATAAAAGCAAATTTTATAATAAAAAATAGAATTGTGAAAAATAAAGTCATATCTCTATAACTATTAGACTAATTATTTTTTTTAAGAGCATCATTGGACTAATTCAAATATTTAGGGGGGCTAACTCTTATTTTTGTAGACTAAATTTTGAAAACATTAAAATAATTATATATATATATTTAAAAATTTTCAAAATTTTGGGGGGCCATGGCACCCTCACCCTATTACATAATTTTGCCCTTGATGTCACTTATCTTGACAGCACTTCCGTTTTACGAATACTTTGTTTTTTTTTTTTTTTTTTTTTAGTCTCTCATTTTTTTTTAGAGAGTTTCAATCTATGGTATCTACTCCTAATGATAGCTCTTTATCATCAAATTAAGACACCAATCAGTTTTTTGGTATATGTGAGGATTAAACCCCATATCTCTTATTCAACTATCAGAGACTTTACTAATTGAGCTAACTGAAATCCACTTAGGCCTCGTTTGAGAGGAGGGAATGGAATGGAAATGAATGAAAAGAATAATTTTAGAATATTCTTCCCTTCTCTTGTTTGGGAGTTTTAATGGAGGGAATGGAAAACTTATTCCCTTATTTGAGAGTTTAAGGCTCCACTTGGTAGGAGGGAATGGAATGAAATGGAAATGAATAAAAATAATAATTTTAGAATATTCTTCCATTCTCTTGTTTGGGAGTTTTAAAGGAGGGAATGAAAAGTCAATTCCCTTGTTTGGGAGTTTAAGTGGGAGGGAATGGAATAGGTAGGAGGGAACACTCATTCCTCTTTATTCCCTTAAAACCTCAAATTTTCATTCCCCCCGAAATTGGGAGGAATGGGAGGGAATAGAATTAGATTTAATGATTTTTTTTACTAAAACTCCCAAAATACCCCTATATATTCAACCCTTTATTTTTAAAAAGGGGTCTAATAGTAATATTGTCGTAAAATGATTTCATTCCATTCCCTCCATGTTGCTCCCAAACAGGATTACTTACATTCCATTCATTTTCATTCCTTTCCATTCCTTTATTTTAAAACATCCAATCAAGGTTACTTAATTCCATTACATTCCATTCATTTCCCTTACTTAAATACATTTCATTCTATTCCATTCCCTTATGATCATCTCATTCCATTCCATTCCATTCCCTTATGAACTCCCAAGCGGAGCCTAAGTAGAAGGGAATGAAATGGGTAGGAGGGAATATTCATTCCTCTCTATTCCCTTAAAATATCAAATTTTCATTCCTCCAAAATTAGGAGGAATGGGAGGGAATATAATTAGATTTAATGATTTTTTTACTAAAACTCCCAAAATACCCCTATATATTCAACCCTTTATTTTAAAATAAGGGTCTAATAGTAATATTGTCATAAAATGATTCCATTTAATTCTATTCATGTTACTCACAAACAAGATTACTTACATTTCATTCATTTCCATTTCTTTATTTTAAAACATCCAATCAAAGTTACTTGATTCCATTCCATTCCATTTCATTCTTTTCCATTCCTTTCCTTTACTTAAATACATTCCATTCATTTCCATTCTCTTATAATTATTCCATTTCATTCCCTTATGAACTCTCAAATGGAGTCTTAGGGTGAGTTTGGTTCAGCTTTTTGATATTATGCTTTTTGAAAAAGTGGGGGTTTTAAAAAATGCGGTATGAAACTGAGCTTTTTGTAAAAACGGAGTGTTTGGTAAAAGCTGTTAAAAAATATTTTTTGAAAAAGTTGAATATTTGGCTAGCACTTATAAAAGTGGCAGTTTGAGAGGTAAATTACCAAAAATGACAATATATATATATAAGGGAGTTTATTTCATACTTAAGTCAACTACTTCATATACTTACTCAAAAATCAATTTTTGAGTAAGTATATAAGGGATTTTAATTTTAACACACCACTTAAATTAATTTTTTCTCACCAATATTAACTAGCAATAGCCCATCATTTAAGATTTATTGTGAAAATATTGCAATAGTATTTCTCAATTTTAATTTCTTATTCTTTATTTTATTTTTCCCTATCTCTTTATTTTATTTTTCATCCACATGTTTCTTTTATTTATTTATTTTTCCTCTTTTTTTCTCCTCCACACACGTAACTCTCTATCTTCACTTTTACTTTTGCTTTTCTTTTCTACTACTGTCCACTCTAGAACAAATGAGTACCAAAAGCTCTCTCTCTCTCTCTCTCTCTCTCTCTCTCACACACAGTTACACACATAGAGATCGCCGGTGGATGTTCACGCATGCCTGTCCTCTTTCCCACCACCGCTTGTCCTTCTCCCCACCGCGGCTCAGATGGGTCAGATTTGCTTTATCTTTTTTTTTTTTTTTTTTTCCTTTCTGGTTTGATTAATTTTGAAATTGTGATTTGAGTTTTTATTTTGATTGAGATTGAGTTTAGAGATGTTTGAGAGAGAAAAGATCTAAAATGATTTTGTTGTTAGCCGTTGTAAATATTGAGTAAAAAAATATATATAAGACATATTTGGGTGAGAGGAATCTAGCGTGAGATGAGTTCCAGAGAGGTGTTATCCTTTGATTTATCAAAGGGTAAAATTGGGTTTTCAATAAAATATTTGGGCAATTTGGTAATTGAACATTACCTCCAATGGTAATATTTATGAAACGCGCATTGGCTTTTGCAAAAGTCTCTGAGAGCTGTCCACTGTTAAAGTGCTCTTCCTTCATATTTCAAAACGCAATTTTTTAGAAAAAAAACTTTTAAAACCTTAACAAACGCACATTTTATTTTTTTGGTTTCAAAAAGCGTGTTTCAGCTTTTAGAAGCTGAAACAAATGCACACTTAGGGGTTGTTTGGTAGACTTATTTAAACACATGTTTTCAATTTTTAAACAATATTATACACAATTTCACACACTTTTTTACCCACATGTATTCCATACATGTTTTCAAATAACAAAACACATGTACTAAACACCCCCTTAGTCTCTCATTTTGATTGGGGCTAAGCCTAGATGGTTTGCAGCAACATAGACTCCACTATATTATTGTTGATGAAATACATTATCGGTTCTTGAAATTTACCAATTAGGCGTTTTTAATCCTTGAAATTAAAAAAAAAAATGAGCGTCATTAGTCCCTCTATTAACTTTTGTTCATTTTCTTGCTTACATGTTTAACTGAGCAATGATAAGTCATTTTTTTAAGTGACGAATCAACTTTTTTCATATTAAAAAATTTCACATCATCCCATACAAATCCAAAGCAACCCATTTTTTTTAACCCACCCTAATTCAAAACCAATTTCGAATGAGCTCTCTTTTCACAAAATCAAACTCAGATCTCTCCTTTTTTTTTTTTCTTTTTTCTTTTTTTCAAATCAAACCCAAATTTTGCCCTAAAACCAAGGAACAAAACTCAATACAAGAGAGCCTGAGGCAAAACAGAGAGATTGATTGATATCTCAACCATTTTATTTTTTTTGGTTCCAATTGGGCAACTACAAGAACTCTCTATGTTCCATGTCCTGTAAAAGGGGAGCTTTCACTTTGGTGGTTTTTTTTTTTTTTTTTTTTTTGGAGAAACAGCTTTCACTTTAGTGCTGAAAATAAAGTCTGGTTACAATTACAATTTTTAGTCCAACCCATTAGAGCATCCACAGCAGTGGAGCTAAAAATTTAACTATTTGGCACCACAAAAAGTTATTTTATCTATTTTACTTACACACATGCTGCAGCAGTGGATCTATTTTAGCTTTCAACACCATAAAATAATATAAACATCACAATAAAATAAGATATCTACTATAATAAAATAATATATCTATTATAAACATCACAGCCACACACACAACCACCACCACCACTACAACCCACAACAAAGGAAAAAAAAAAAATCAACCAAGCCCACGCCCACCAGACCCACTAGGCAACACCCACACCCACCACCACAAAACCCACCCAAGCCACCACCACGAACACACCGATCTACCCACAAACCCACCCACACAGGCACCGTATTGAACCCAGCAACCCACTCATGAACCACACTGACCCACCATAGCACACATCCCACCGATGCTGACGAACCCAACCACCCACCGATGCTAATCGGCAGCTTGGGACGGCTGGTGGGTCGACTTGGGACGGCTAATCAGCGTTGTCGGCGCTGGGCAAGGGCTTGAGTCGGCGGCAAGTGGAGGAATTGAAGCTTGCAACGGAAAGAAATGAAAGTGTGAGGACCGACTGAGGGGAGAGAGGAGCAAGTAGCAACAGGTAGAAATGGGGAAGGAGGAGAAAGAAATATATATATATATTCTAACTATAGTGTGAACACAAATAAAATAAATTTTTTTTTTTTTTACCTTTGAGCTGCAGTGCACATCTATCTTTAGATGTGTACGGTAGCAATGAAGCTAAAAAAAATACCTTTAGCTCCATTGCTGTATGGGTGATTTTCGTCTTTTGGTGGAGCTAAAATAGCTATATAACTATTGAGCTCCACTGTTACAAGTGCTCTTATAGTTACTATAGACCTCCTCCTAATTTTTTTTATATATATAAAATCGGAAACATTTTGCATGGATAATCTTCAATTCTACGTATAATTTAACCGTAGTATAAGTATAATAAAAGTAGTTGTTGCCTTCTACAACTCTACAATACAAATACAATAGACACCTACTTCGAATCCCAACTGGCGCTAAATTCACAAGCACTTTCAAACCCTTTCCACCAAAACCCATTAAACCCTAAATCCAATTTTTTTTTTCAGAAATACCAAATTCCGAACTACGAATTGCAAATTAGGGTTTGGTTTTTGACGACGGCGAACATGATGAACAGACCCAAGGACGGCGGCAACCTTCAAGTGGTGGCGGCGGAGAAGCCGAAGCATGCGGCCGAGTCGAACGCGATTGTGGAGTACACGCCGCCTGTTTATAAGGAGGAAGAGGAGGACCTCGAAATCAAGCTCCGGCGGATCATTGACAACGTTCCTGTCCGTGTCAGTAACACTTCCGGTAGCTCCGCCGGCTCAGGCTCCGGTGACTTCCACCAGGTATATTTTCGATAACTTTCAATTTATTAGGCTGAAAATTCGTGTGCTAAATAGTTAAATTTTCTTTTCTTTTTGTGTTATTGATTTGGGGATTTGCTGCATTTAGTTGCTTTGTCATTGAATTTGTTAGATTACATGTATGGAGATTGTGTGTATGCATTATGGGCTATAGAATTACGAGGAGGGTACTGAATTTGTGTGTCATGAGCTGTTTTGGTTATGTAAGCACCTAATACATAGTGAATTGGTAAGGTAGACTGGTAGAGTCGTAACCAAAAGTTTTGTTGGTGTGGTAGTAAAGGCATTTTGGGGGGCTTCATTGTTGTTAGAGAATAGAATAGGAAAGAGATTAAAATGATTAGACGATTTGTACCTGTAGTTAGTATTAAAGAAAGTGGTATTATAAAGATATTGATGTGAAACGATATTTGGTTGAGGAATTTTAGCCGGTCCTCGGCTCTTGGGCATGAGCTTAAACTGCTTAGCTTGTCAGGGGCGAATGCCCCTAGATTACCCGGAAACTGGTTCTGACGGGCGACGTAAATTGCTCATAGGGTTTTACTAGCTAGAGGCGAGTCCAAATGGATCTTCTTTAGAAAGGTTCCCTTTTTTATAAAAAAAAAAAAAAACTGGGTTCATCCCTTGGATGCCCGATGCAAATGCTTGGTTGTTTTAAGGAGATAAATCTCCAATAATTACATATCTAATTTGACCTATGGATGATGAAAGCAGCAGAAGATGAGGAGTTGGTTTGTCACTCCTTGGTGCCTAAGCTGATTATTAGGTTAGACAATAGGGGCAATAAATTGAAATTCATATAAAGAAAAGAGTGGAAAACATTAAATTCCTTTGTGTAAACCTAGCCAAGTTTTGTGTGCAGGTGCTGTGCTGGAGCAAAAGTAGGGGCTTCCATCAAGTTTCGCTAATTTATATTGATGCCCTCAATGAATTTGGTTGAGTACTATGTGTGCTGTATCTAGTATAAGAGATTCATTTATGTATTGATTATCATGATTATTCCATGTGACTAGGTCTTTCTTTTTATGGGCACAAATCAATGAGGCCGATAGTGATGAATGAATGGGATTCCACTGGTGGAAACATGGAGCACCTTTAGGTTGTCTGTTTGGGCTTAGTGTGAAGTGTGATTGAGGAAGATATCGTTTATTAAATTAGAATATGATGCTGAAATATAGATTTATAAGTGTATTGTATTTTAATGCATTAATCTAAAGAAATTTAATTTTGAAAATTTTAATTATCAATATTTAAATTCTAATTAATCTGTTGAGGATCTATAACCGACCCAAAAATTTGGGACTAAGGCCTTGTTATTGTAATGCTTAAGTTCTAACTACTCATGCTTCACAAAGTAGACCAGCGACTAAGTAGCCATGATTGATAAGAATCAACTATTAAGGGCTGTAATTGGTGCCAATTTATTTGGAGGGGAAAGTGCTTCTGCTTGTAATGAAGGAATGAAGGGTAACTCCATGAGGATAGAGTGCCTCCTCCGCTCATAATAAAGGAATGAGGGTTACTTCATGAGCTCAATTTGAATATGGGTATGTGGGTTGTTTTTTTATCCATCAAAGAACAGTTTATGTTCGGTGTTGAAGAGTAGAGGATGTTTTGAGCAAATCAGTTGGTGAAAATATGGAATAGGCTTTTTCGAGTGGCACCGGGAGCAAGGATGAAGAAGGTTTGGGCTTTGTGTTCTCCTTGTATGAGTTTGTGTGTGTATATCATATGGACTACTGGGTAGAGGTAACTAGCTATCAGTTGTCCATGTGGACTATTTTGCAGGTGCTTCATGTGTAAAGATGGAAGAGTTGTTGGTCATGACCTAGTTTATTTTGTGCTACATATAAGATTTATATCTTACTTAAAAAAAGAAAAAAGGTTTGGCGTTACAACTTCTTTGATTTGCGGATTTTGGGTGTCAACGAGCTCTAGCTCAAATGTTATTTCCTCCCTTTACAAGAGCAAGGTTGAGGGTGAGATGATGGGTTCAAAATTGACTGGTGTGTGTAGATCAAAAAAATATGTAGATTATGGGTATTCTGAAGTTTAATGGAGAACTAGGGAGCACAAACACAGCAAATATATATATATATATATAGACTTTGTACTTGGGCTGTTTTCAAGCGGTAGAATTTTGCGGCAAAATGCATAAAAAATATTTTTAGCTTTTTGTAAGTAAAGTTTAGAAAAGAAAAGTAATTTCTAGATACTGAATGTTTAGTAGCAAGAAAGATAGATACCCAGTATACATAATGACATGTAAATATTATAATAAAATGCTTCTGGGTTGCAAGGGAGGAAATTTAATCCTTAGATTAATTTTGTTTGTTCAATTCTCAAATTGTCAAATGTATGAGCCAGAAACTGATCTGACTGTAGATTGGTACTCAATTTCTTAGGTCATTTGAGTCATTTGATTTATAGCTAACATTGGATCCAGCTCCATGCTAGTCAATAGGTCATAAATTCGGGTATGTCTGGCGCACTCTAACACTATTAGAGGTGTTCATGGTGCGGTTGGTGTAACAGACTATTTTGCACTGCACTGCAAGGGTCAGTTTCTCAAAAAAAACCCCACTGTGCTGCACCATGGAAGGGTGGTTGGCCAGCTGCACTGGGGTTGATTTTATTATGCTCAGTGCAGTGTGGCGTGGCTTGGTCGCTGTAGGCCAATCAACGGGAACAATGACATTTACTTGAGGGATGACCTGGCAAGGAAGTGGGATGCAACAAAATGATGGGAACGGTGATGAATGCCGAGATGAGGAGAGAGAGAGGCTGAGGGAGATAGGGGTGGCATGAAGGGAAGAAACGAGATGAAAATGGTGCTAAAAAATGATGTCGTATGCTTTAATACACACACACACACACACACACAAATATATTATTTGATCACACACGTTTATATTATTTGATCACTAAAAAAACATCATTTTTATAGATTGCATTATATATATAATATAAGAGTTAAATAATATATAACATTTATATATGGTCGGTTATTGGCTGGTTTCAAAACACAAGGCTGATAGCCAAACCGCTGATGTTGGTTTTGGGAAAAACCAATTGACTGCTGAACCAGAAGTGGTCATCAACCACCTAAGCTGGTTGGCTTGGTGTGGTTTCAGCCAGTTTCAGCGGTTCTGGTAGGCAAATGAACAGTTAAGTTTATGTATTTTTTTCCTTCCAAAACTAAATACATATGTAAATTTATATACATGCAAGTGCATGTGTATGCAGTTGTAAGTCGGGGAAAGTTGGAAAGACCATCAGGTGTTAAGCATTTGATGGAGATGTGATGTTCAGTAGGATTCTTAATCCCTAACCTGTTAAGAAGTGTTGCCACTTTTATTTTATTTTATATATTTTTTTAAATGAAGTGGAGCAGCGCATTATGAGTGTTGTGCGATCGTAGAATTCCCATTAATTTAAAAGAAAAATTTTATAAGACTGCTATATGACCAGCTATGCTTTATGGCACCAAATGTTAGTTTGTTAAGAAGCAACATGTTCATAAATGAGTATAGCTGAAATGAGAATGCTAAGATGGAAAAGTGGAAGTAGATAGGATTTGAAATGAGGAAATTTGCCTAAAGATAGGAGTAGCTCCTATTGCAGAAAAGAGCAAGTTTATCTAAGTTGAGGGAGCAAAAAATAAGTAGAGGAAGACAAAAAATAAGTAGAGGAAGACGAATAATCACATCAGTAGAAGTCATAAAAAAGAATATATCAATTATGGGAGTAACATAGAATATGACTTTTGATAGAGTAGAATGGAGATAAATAATACACATGATCAACCCTAATTAATATGTTGAGGATCCATAGCCTACCCCAAAATTTTGGGATTAAGGCTTTGTTTGTTGTAAAAACAAAAGGTTGAACCCTGTCTGTTATTGTATTAGTGATGCTTCGAATCTGTTCAAACTGTATTCTTGTATTATAATTTTAGTTCAATGATAAACTAATTTTAAACATGTTGATATCATGTCTCATACTGCCAATGAGCCCTCACTCAAATAACACCTCCTCCCTCATAAGACTGGAGGCTAAGATTGTGGATTCTAATTCCACTTGTTATGTAAATAATCTTACCCCCAAAAAAAAAGTATCTCATATGTATACTTTTTGCATGATGCGGTGTGAGAGAGGTTATGAATAGATGGAGAAGCTTGCTGATAAATTTGTACTTATTCCTTTTTTGGCTCTTACTACAGTATCGCCAGATGAGACGAAAAGAGCAAGATCGGCTTGCTAGGATGGATGCTGACTACCAGATAAAGAAAGAAGTGGCTGAATTCAATATGAGAAGGGAGGAAAGACTGAAAGCTGCTGAGGAACGTACCGCAAAGAAGCGTGCAAAACGTCAAAAGAAAAGGCAAAGGAAAAAGGAGAAGAAAATAAAAGTAAATTCAGGAGCAGAAGAGCCTCAGAAAGAAGAGTCTTCAGATGATGAAGGGGACTCTGATATCGGGGAGGCGGAAGAATGAATGAGGAGACTCTGATATTGGTGAAGAGGTAGTAAAATGAATGATTTAAGCTTTTACTGAAGTCTGATTTTCAACTCTTGTTCAAGATTTTACATAAGCATCTTCAGGTAAAAGGACAATGGGTTTTGCCACTTCATGGATTTCAGTTCCTGTATTCTACCGTTTGTCATTTGTGGAAGCTGAAGCCCCCTGTATGTACCTGCGGATTAGATAAAGTGAAAATAGTTGTTTAATTAAACAATTGCTATCCGTCTTTGCTGATGGACTGCTTTCTCTTCCATTCAATAGCAGTTGTAGAGGATAATTGTGTTTTTTTTTTTTTTTTGTTGTTGTTGTTATTTTAGGTACCCTAAACTTGGCATCGTAACAAGTCCAACATGCACATATTAGCTCAAGGGGGAAGCCTTCTTTGCAGAATATTCTGGACTTCAGAAAATAATAAAATGGTTTGCAAACAAGAAAAAAGAAAATAATAACTGAATTATTCTTGAATGTGCTTTTATGTACCTGCAAAATGACTTTTAGGATGTCAACTTAGGTAGTGTTTGGATTGTGGCTGGCGGACAGCGTTTTGCGTTTCAGCCTTTTCTTTTTTTTTCTTTTCTTTTTAACTAGCGCCTATTGCACTATTCATGAGACGTGAATAGTGCAAATAGGCAAATGAACAGTGTTTTTGGTGTGAACAATAATTTGAAAATGATTTTTTTTATTGTTTTCAGTTTTCAGCAAAATAAACAGTATCTAAACGCATCCTTAGGGAACAACAATACACCATGTTTGCTTTAAGACTCTCTCCCCCTTCTAATACGCTTATCCAATTTCATTTCAAGCAAATAGTGGATTTGTCAAAATTATTAAATATTTCAACATTATTAAAGTTATACTAGTATAACTTAAATCTCTCTCTCTCTCTCTCTGCAATAGGATTAAATACATGAGGACATACTTCTTTTCCTTGTCTAATATTCCCCCTTTCTACATGAGTATGAGTTGGGATTCAATCAAAAGACTTGACTGAGTCACTTTTCATGTGTAAATTACTATTGTCATTGAACTGTTTTTTCTTATTATTTTAAGCAAGAGGAATTATAAAATAAAAATGGTTGTTTTTTCTTATTTTTACCAAATATAATTTGGTATGTGTAATCAATTGTCATTGAACTGTCTTTTTCTTATTATTTTAAGCAAGAGGAATTATAAAATAAAAATGGTAATTTTTTCTTATTTTTACCAAATATAATTTGGTATGTATAGATTACAATTGTCATTGAACTGTTTTTTTCGAACTATTATTTTAAGCAAGAGGAATTATAAAATAAAAATGGTTATTTTTTCTTCTTTTTACCAAATATAATTTGGTAAGGAGGTGCTAGGTAAGAAGTTACCTAACAACAAAAATGCTTTATAATATGAGCGGTGGATGGTCAACTTGGAGGTTGATCTGACCAACCATATGTATAGTCATTCTCACCTATTGCACTAAAATGGAGATGGTCTATTTTTTTATATACTGTCTGGTGGTCTCTCTTTTTTATTGCCATAAAAGAAAGAAGTTTTACATAATGGCTCATCACTATGTTGATTCCGATGGTTGAAACTTGAAATCACATTCAATTTCTATATGGGTTACAAATTGTGTTGCAGTATGGACAGTTTTTCTCTCACTTAAATTGGAGAAATTTCCTCCAAATGCACTCCTTAAAAATAAGACATTGTTATTTGAACATGTGATTCTCACCTGACTTCTTATCTTAGAAAAGGACTTGGATTTGGAATACTCATTATCTTAGCAAAGGACTTGGATTTGGAATACTCATGGGCTTAAGAATTGAGCCTGGTTTGTAGGTCCAATTTAGCTCAATGGGTTTATTTCAAATTTTTTTTTTACTGTCGTAGTAAATATCTTATAAACTTGTTATATGGACTTAGGCTCCGTTTGGTTTGGGTGAAAATGATTTCAGGAAATCATTTTCACCCAGACCTCAGTGTTTGGAAGGCAAGTGAAAACCCCATTTCCGGAAAATAGCATTTAACGTTGACTGGATTTACTCCTTTGACCCGGAAATCATTTTACAGTCTTATTTTACCTTCAAATGATTTCCGGAAAAGAGAGAGCCAGAACCTTAACGAACCAAACCGAGCGAGAGCGAGAGAGAGAACGAGCCTTCGACTTCGACTTCACCGGCGTTCACGAGCCTTCGACTTCGCCGGCGCCATGAACCGACGAACCCACGAACCGCGCCATCGCACCAATCTCGCGCCGATCGCAGCACCTCGCCATCGCACCTCGCCATCGCACCGCGCCGATCGCGCCATCGCACCATCGCCATCGCACCTCGATCGCGCCATCGCACCTCGTCATTGACCCAGACCCATCGCCTCCTCGATCGCGCCATCGCACCTCGTCGTCGACCCAGACCCATCGCCTCCTCGATCGCGCCATCGCTCCAACGCCGCTCGACCCAGACCCAGACCCTCGATCGCGCCATCGCACCTCGAGCTCTCTCTTCTTCGATCTCTCAGTTTTTTTTTTTTTTTAATTTGATTGTTGTTGCTGTTTTTTTTTGTAATTTGATTGTTGTTGTTTTTTTTTTTTTGATGAACTGATTGTTGTTGTTGTTGTTGGCGGAATTTGCTGCTGTTGTTGTTGTTGTTGTTGTGTTGTTGCCGGGTTGTTGTGTTGTTGCCGGAATTTGCCGCCGGAAAATAGCATTTTCCTAATAGAACCAAACACATGAAAATATTTTCCACCACAATTTTCATAATTCAACCAAACACTTAAAAATATTTTCCTTTTTCGGAAAATAGTATTTCCGGAAAATATGTATTTTCCGGAAAACGTTTTACGCGAAACAAACACAGCCTTATTATTATTGGATTGTGAGAAGCCCGCTTCATGAAAAGGATGTAATGTCCTATTACCTGACTTCAACCTGCACAATGCAAATGACTACATGAGTGTCCAAAAAGCAAATTGGCTCATTGGCTTATTTCCAACTAACTTTAATGTCTTTAATAAGCAATTGAGTGATTTTGAAGTAACTTCAACTTATTAACAAAGTTATACATTGTACGTTTCAGTTAACTAACTGGTAGAATTTTTTTTATTGTTGAAAATTTTATTTGGGGTTTAATCTACATGTGAATAAAAAATTTATTGGTATGTTAGTTTACTGATAAAAAAATATTTATTATAAAGTGAACGTCATAAGTTTAAAATACTATCATATCTATCCAAATAAAACAATAAAATAATCTAAATAGAGTTATATGCTACGTGTTTTAATGTTATTAGGGATCATTCTAGTGGCAACACATTGAGCCATTTGAATGCCATCCAAATATGTAGGCCATTTTTGTTGAATAATACATTTTAAAAATTATTTACTAAAATAGTAATGTTGTAAATCATTTTGTAAGATAATCGCTTCTTAAGTTTGTGTCTCTAATAGATGAATTCAAACATTAAACTCATCTTCCAAAATATGAGTTCTCTATGGATCATGTTGAGTCAACATGTTAATTATATATGAATCTCATATGTAATTGCCTTTAGAAAAGATTAGTTTCACTTCAAACATAAAGATCAACATAACACGGTGGAACAAGAGATGAGAATCAAAATTATCTTTCCCAAAGTCGAGTTTAAGAGAAGTTATTTAGCAAATTAAGTTTAAAATAATGTTACTTTATCAAATAATTTAATTTTTTTTTATTATTTATAAAAAAAGGCCCAAACTTGTGTAATAAAGGACTAAAATAATAAAATTGTTTGATTTGTGATTTTGCCTTGGGATGGAAATGGGAAAGTGAAACACACACACACTATTGTCAATTTGTCCTCACCTTCAAGCCTTGTATTGAAAGACATTTTGCCTTTTGTCATTTTCACATTTTGCTAAAATATTTTACTTTTTCTAATTTTTTTTTTTTTTTTTTTTTAATGATTGAGAAAATTCCCATATTTCTTGTTGCTGCCGTTTCAGTTTTTTGTATTCACTGTCACTCTCTCCCTCCCAATCTCTCTCTCTCTGAAACCCTAATCACAGAAGCTTAGCACCATGGTAGAATCCAATCCTCCTCGTCGCTTAAACGTTCATCAAGCTCTCGGCGGTGGCTCAGGTCCTTTCTCTCTCTCTCCAAATCTATGCATACATATTCATATTCATCATGCATATATACACAGCTATGTATGAATTTACGTATATTACATGCTCATCCATGAATCCGATTCTTGCTTTGGCATCAATTGCCATAATTGATTCTCTTTTCTAATTTCCCATAATCTTTTTGGTCTTCTTGTTAATTGATTGATTGATTAATTGTATGTAGTATAAAATCTTTGTTTTCTTGGATTTGATAATGGTAGTTGCCGATGTGATACTATGGAAGAAATGGTACGGTGGGGTTGTGGTGTTAATGTCAACGTCGACCTTGTGGTTCCTCTTCGAACGAGCTGGCTATAACCTTGTGTCCTTTGTGGCTAATGTTCTTTTCCTTCTTGTTTTCATTCTCTTTTTCTGGGCCAAATCTGCTTCTCTTCTCAATAGGTAATTTTCTCATCTTCTTTATTTGTATCTGATTCCTTCTCTTGTTGTTTTTGGTAATTTCTGTTTTCTTGGTAATATTTTGTGATTCTGTTTTGCTATAATGGAAGATGGTGTTAGTGGGATAACTTTCCTTAAGAAATTGGCAAATCTTGATCATGAGGAAATGGGTGTTTAATATTTTGTGAAACACTTTTTGCCATGAAGATATTAGTATCATGTTTATTAGGAATTATGCTTATGGATAACTTGTGGAAATTAACCACTAAGAAGACAATATGGAGCATCGGAGAGAAAATGGAATTTGGGTTTTCGGTTAGGGCCCATTTGGATTGAAGGGAGGGGGAGCGGGAGTAGAGTAGAGTTAGCTGAAAATAAGCTAATTTTGGGCCAACTCTACTCTACTCCCCCCCCAACACCCCCCTAAAAAAAATCCAAACAGACCATTAAGGATTTGATTTTGATGTGTGCTGTCCTGGGCTTTGCGTTTCTGAGAATTAAAATTTAAGGGCCGTGTGGGTTTTTGTTATGATTATTGTTTTATTTTTATTTTTTTATGCTATGTGATTCAGGCCTCTGCCTCCCATTCCTGATCTGGAAATTTCTGACGAGTCTGTTGTGAAGGCTGCTGATGCAATGCAAATATGGATCAACTTGGCATTGTCAATTGCGCATGACATTGCACTTGGGCGAAATTTGAAACTTTTCCTTAAGGTTTGGTGCTATTGCTGTGATTCCGTGATATCTTTTTTTCCCCTCAAGAAATTAGAACTATTTACTTTTATTGGATAAAATGGTTTTGCATTTTTTAAAACTGGGTTTGGGGTTTCAGGTTGCTGTTGGTTTGTGGGTAATATCTTATATTGGTAGCCTCATCAACTTCCTCACTCTGGTCTATATTGGTTAGTTGCTTTGCTACCCATTATTTCTTTATAAATGCATAAATCTTGAAAGATTTTCTAAACTGTTGATTTGACTTCTGCAGGGGTTATTCTTAGTCTTTCAGTTCCTGTAGTGTATGACAAGTTCCAGGACCACATTGATGATAAGCTGTGCGTAATTCATAGAATTTTACAGACACAGTACAGGAAAATTGATGATAACATTCTAAAAAAGATTCCTTTTCCTTCAAACAAGCAAAAGAAGATACAGTAGGTAAGTAAAACCTGTGTGTGTGAGACATGGTTAGACTTGTGTAAACATTGCATTCTGCACTATAATCTGCATAACCATATTCTGAGCAGTTACTTCATGGTTTCCTGACAAACCTAATTTTAATCTATTTGTGCACTTCATTAATTTGGTCATACTAATTTTAGAAAGTTGCTGCTAACATAGACTTTCAGTAGTGTGGATTGAAATACCTTGAAATGTTTTATGCTGTCTCTTTCAAGCCATGCAATAGTTGCTAAGATCTTACTAGGTATAAAATAGCCTGTAAGGGGATGGTGATACTCAATCAAAATATTATTATTGGTTTTGAACAGCCTATCACTAAGATCAAGACATCAATTGGGTTCCATTATGCATGTTCATTTTATTTTCTATCGTCTTCCTAGAACCTAGTAGTTTTTATGTAATTATGTATTAAGAAGAAATATTCAACATTCTTTTTTAATATCTGCTAACTGAATGTGTTTCTAGACTTGGGTTTGATTATTGCACTTTATGTGAACTTTCATGCTGTTGAAGTCTTCAATGCACTCAATATCCCAAACTAATATAAGATCACAGATGACACTAGGCATGACTAATTCAAGTTTAATATTATTTTTGAGCTTTGGACATGGTAGGTAACTCTGTGTTGTAAGAGTTGATCAACAGCTTCAGAATGGCCATGCAATTTTTTTATCCTGTCTACAACAGTACAACTTTGGTTTCTTATAATGCACTAGTTATTTTCTGGTAATGTTACTTATAACTAGCAGTTTATATATGTGTGTGTGTGTGTGTAGAGCCATACTTGAATAAAGCATTCCTTAGAATCTTGATGGAAATAACTGCTGTTGGAAGCCAATGGCCATGAGCTTGTCGCAGAAGATTTTGAAGCAAAACAAAACTGTTAACAACTTTATTCTGTCTCAATTATGATTTGATGCATTTAAGAAACTTAAATAAGGCCATTAAAGATAGATTTTTGAATACCACTCTGGCAGTTTCTTTTCGTCCAAATTACACCTTGTTTTGTCCTATTTCAATCAAGAGAAGCAAAGAAGGGAAATCTTCATAAAGACAACAACAATTGTGGCTTTCAAATTGAGTAGTGAGTTTTCTTTCTACTTGAATTTTGTAATTGAAACTCCAATTAAAAGTAGACTCAATCCTCACCCTTTACGTGTGTGAATTCTCCAAACCTTGTCAAAAGCATTTCCCCCCTCCCCCCTCTTTCTGTTAGTGTTTCTTCTAGTGGGGGCATTTTGCAAACGTATCTAGTGGTGTGTGATCTTGCTTTTCTTCCTTCTATAGTCACTGCCTTGAGAAAGTCACAGGCTGCTGGTAGATCTACTGGTGACTTTTTTGGAACCTGGGGATGGCACTTTGTGTTCTATCTAGGTCCCAATCTTACGTATGCCAGCCACGCCTCACATGGATGGGGCCCATGTGGTTGGGAGGGGATTAAATCATTCATTCATTTGTTACATACGTCTGTTAACTTAAAAGAAAGATTTACAATGGTGGTCTTCTTGTCAATCTTTGGGTTTGAGCTACGCCCTGGCTACAGCCTACAGGCAACCAACAAATTCTCTCTCTCTCTCTCTCTCTCATTGCTTTGTAAATGAAAAAGTACATCAGTGATAGCAAATTGTGCTGCGCACGATGTTTATGATTCTTATTTTTACTGAGGAATATTTTATAGTAATTAGCAAAATGCCCATCAGTTTGAGTGTTCCCTTCTTTGATTAAAACTCTGCATTAGAAGGCCTTTCTTTGGCGCATAATTAAGTGTTCTTTGATTCTAATTTTGCATAAGGGGGAAAAAAGAAGGGGAGTGGGGGAAATGGATTTATTCTCAGGGGCACTGGTAGGATATTTTATTGACTTGGTTGTTGTACATAATTATTGTTCTTCTGAGAATCTGAGTTGACTGCTTAGCACTGAAAGTAAAGTAAGTGTAATGTTTTATACAGTATAATGACAAGCTTACTGCGATACTGCCATGTCTCGGTGTCTGTCTTGTTTTGCATTTATTTATGTCTCTGTTTGACTGAAATTAAAGGAACATATCTAGTTTTGTCTCTTATGAAAGATCTTCTCTATTCTTTGACCCAATTGCATGTTACCAGTTGTTTCAAATTGGTACTTCAAGCTTCATCTTTTGTATTTAATACAAATCTTATGTAATTTGGGTTAATGTGTTTGGTTATATTTTCTGCTCTATTAAAGAAATATTAAAGAATGTGTACATTTGGTGCAGGGTATCAAGTAGTGCAGCAAACTTTGATTAGGAGATTAGAGATGGGTTTTCAATGTATGAAGTTTTTTAGACTTTCTGTTTGCTGGGATGCTGTCAGTTCATCTTAACTGCCACTTAGCATGGATCAAGGGGAAAAACAACCTCCCAGTTAGCACGATAATCAATCAGGAGTACGTCTGACACTAATAGATACCACATTGGGGAGAATGTTCAATTTTTCTTTCTTCTTCCATATATGTATTTTTTAATTTGGGTTTTCTCCTGGGGATTCGTATTCTTAAAATTTTTGGTGTATGGTTGTTTGTCCTCACGATTGTTTGAAAATTTGGTTGTGCCTTTTGTGTTCATCTCCTCTGGATGAAAATATTTCCCTATGGTGAGGGGAAAACTTGTGCTTGGCCATGAAATGTTGAATTTTTAGATTCCCTTATGCCTTTGTCCCATAGTTTTTCAAATGTTGTTTATTTTGCAAATGATGTTTCAGTGATTAGTTGCGCCTATGACCTCTAACACAAATGATCCTCTTCTTATAGTTATGGAATGAAGGGTAGGGTCTTGGGGCATTAGACCTATTGGGTGTGTCTAATTTGAATTATAAGAAATTGTTATGAGAAAAGTTGAAAGTCTGCACATTGCAAATGTGATTGATGAATCTATGTGACTTTGTCAAGAAGATGACAGCATAGGAGCTCTCTCTAGACCTTGTCTTATACTATGGTCATTATTCATCAGTGAAATGAAAAAGGTAATGGTTATCAGTTGTCGGTAAACTTGTAAGGGAGGGGGAATGTTTGCCAGGCAGAATTTTATAGATTAGGGTACTTAGAAGTTTTAAAACCAAACATTTTTGGGAATTACTAGCGTCTTTTAGTGGTTATCAACCATAAGTAAGATAGATGACATTGCGTGGTCCTTTAATAGATATAATTTCATGTAGCAATTACATGGATCATCCCTCTTGACTCTTTCAGAATGATGCTCCACGCAGTTGTTGTCTGTGAGACAGTGAGAGGGACTCACCAATGATCATGGTAGTAAGTGCATAGTTCATCAATGATCTTATAATTTAGCGTGATACTGTTTATTTCAAAATATTGAAAAGCGGAGCAAGGAAAAATGTGTGTTTGACAGACTGAGACACAGAAGGTGCTATTCTACTCCAGATTGATTACAGTTTGGCACTTGATGGCCCCATAGAGCGTAGACGCAAGCTAAATCAAGTTAAACGTTTTCTCCTGCAACATATTAGGAATGTTAGTAATATTCTTGTGATTTTATAACAAGCACATAAAGTTGCATTTCCTAGGATGCTCAAGCCTATCATGTGCCTTTCTCCCTGTATTTTCTCCAAATTTATCGAATTTAACAATCTAAATTATATAGCTGGCCTATTGTCATGGTTGTGCTGTTAATCTTGTATTTTGCATTAGAATAATTACATGGATTGGTATTGCGGTGGATACGGAAGGTTTTGCACACTATAGATGTCTTTTTTTTTTCTTTGAGTGTGAAGGCACCCCGTAGATGGTTTCTTTTTGTATTTAAGCTATTTATGTAATAACCACAAAGAGGAGCTCGCAACCAACAAAGTAAGAAATCTTATTCACAATCATAAGTACAATAATACTAGAAACATATGATGCTGAAATAACTAGAATGTAAAGCACTCAAATAGAGAACCAAGATAGGTTCCAATATGTTCGAAAAACAATACAAGTAGTAATGCAAAGAATCATCCAAACCAAGCTAGATGGAAGAATGGAAATGCAGCATCTCAAGGACTAGTGCTTCAATTTGATGGGGGTGGGGAGAAGAACGGAATCGTTGGAATTGTGGTTGGAATGTTGGGAATTGAAGGGATTGTGGTTGGAATGGTGGGCAATGGAGTAGCTGGCAGAGGAGGCAGCGTAACCTTGGGAACTGTGGGCATGGTTGGCAGCGTCGGAACTTGGGTGCTTGGCAATGGTGGTAATGAGGACTTTGGAAGAGTTGGTTGAGTTGGCAGTGTTGGCAATGGTGGCAATGTGGTAGTTGGTAGTGTTGGCACTGATGGTAGAGGAGGCAATGTAGCCTTGGGCAAATATGGGATTGTAGGCAATCCCAATGCTGGAGGTGGAGCAGCTGGTGTGTCCAGAAGATAGCGAGCTGCTAGGCATACGTCGAGTGACAGCATGATGATCATAGAGAGAAGGAAACAATACTTGGAAAAAGCCATGGTTTCAAGTGATAGAAGCAGCAAGTTCTCTCCAAAGCGGTTTGCTTGTAGTATTGGCAAGTGGTCTTAGAATCTTAATTGAACACAACATGTAGCCGATGGTATTTATAGAGTTCTAATGTTGATGGATTTTGAGCTCTAGGAAGAATTATTGGGAGTTTGATGAAATATGGTTGTAGGAAGCATGAAAGAAACATTAGTTAGTTCACCTTCCTAACAAATAACAATATAAATTAGAAGTTCTAGACTACTATCTAATCTATGGGTTGACACATAAGAAGGCTTTAGGAAATCAAACCTACCAGGTTATCAACTTATGACCCATCAAAATATGTCAACAAGTATTTTAGAGGAGCAATGCTAGAACCACAAAAATTTATACAATTGTTGCTACAACTTGCCATGTGACGAGTTGAGACGGTTGAAAAGTGGTGGGTCTATGTGGGTGCACATCTTCACCACTCACCCCTCACAACTTGCAATGTAGCGAGTTGTGACAAAAATTGTGTAAGTTTTTGTGGTCCTAACATTTTTAATGGTTCTCCCTTACCTCTCTCATTCTTTTTGGGCCAAAGTTTGAACAAACCACTTCCATCATTAGGCCACAGGCCTTTAAACAAAGTAGAGTGAATAAAATCCAAAAACAAACCCCCAAATAAATGGACATCCATTGTTAGCCCACAAGGTTGTGAACCCATATATCCATAGGTTCACATACAATACCAAAAAATGGTGCACCAACCAAGCCCACACCAAAGTATTTGATAGCTTCCTAAAATAAAAAATATACTCTCAACTCTCTCTCTCTCTCAGTGTAGGTACTCAGCAAGCAAAAGACAAAGCCATCACTCACAGGTGAGTCGACAGCAGCACAGCAGATCACTTCACCTCCTTGAAGAAACAATGCAAACGCTTCTGTTGCCATCGACGGCGGTGGCAGCGGGACCCTCATCCTCTACTTCTCACTTCCCCCCTCGTCGACCAATCCCAGCCCGCCACGTCTCCAGTTTCACTCTCTCCCTTCCTCATACTAGTAACTCTAAACCCCTCTCTTCCTCTAAAACCCTCCGATCCCTTAGTTTTCCTTGGCCCTCTTACTCTGCTCCCGCCCACAGAGGACCCAAGCTCTCCTTCACTGTTAGGGCTTCTCAAATTTCCACACCCAACGATGACACTGAGAAGGCAAAGCTCACCCAGGTTGGTTCTCTTTCTCATCTTCAAACTTCAATTTGGTTGCTTTGAAACATGTTGGTTTTACTCAAAATTCAATTTATGTCAATTGGGTTGTTTTGCTTTTTTTTTTTTTTAGTCTTTGGATAATGTGTAGTCGTAATTAGAGCAACAAATACAATGCTGGGTTTGAGTAATTTTTGGGTTTTGGAAATGTTTTTAAAATCATAGGTAATGACTTTT
Organism: Quercus aquifolioides; assembly: GCA_019022515.1. Taxonomy (NCBI): domain Eukaryota; kingdom Viridiplantae; phylum Streptophyta; class Magnoliopsida; order Fagales; family Fagaceae; genus Quercus; species Quercus aquifolioides. Next base: position 39,001,657 of record CM032332.1, read on the forward strand.
ATTTATCAAGAATTTTATATAATTGAATTTTTTTTTTTTTTTGACAACCCTCAAGGTGATTAGAGATTTAAAATCTATGAAGTATTCAACTTTTACTTTACTTTTATCTTAAAGAAAAATGTACAATATCTATAGACTAGATGGTGTGTTGCATTGAATTGATAAGAAATTTGATGATGTAATTATCAAAGCTTATAAAATTGAATTATAAGTTAGTGAATTGAGAGTTACACCGGTTTAACATTAACAAAGAGTTACACTGAGTGTAATTATATATGTACACGATTGTTTTGAATTAACTCACATTGCAAATTTTATATTAATGGCATTTCATTTGCTAAAATTTTGGTAAAATCATGTGCTTTTTGTATAATTTTAAAATGTAGAAAACCTAAGATTTGAACATTTTATGGATAAGATAGTTATTAATATCTGATTATCTCGATATGTTGTGAGCATGAAGAGAAAATACGATCTAACTGTGTATTTGTGTAAGATATTCATCAAATAAAAGTTATTGAATTTTGTAACATTGCAAAGAATTACAATATTTTTAACTTGAATCCCCCCCCCCCCCCCCAAAACAATACACACAGGCACACACACACACACAGAAGTTGCTTTAAATTCTGCATTAGGGTTTTCCTCATCATATTTAAACTGTGTCTACAATTTGAAGTTGATTAATACTAAAAGAGGTAAGCAATTTGGATGGTGTAGGTGGCGAAAAGATTAGAGAACACTTCGAGGAGTTTCAAGAGGTATGGTACCATGGGGTTTTGGGGACAGCTTGTATGCACTGTTGTGGCTGCTGTGATTCTTTCGTTTTCAGTTGTTATTACTGGGAAGGTCTCATCGCCTGCTACTTTTTATGCTACTGCTGGTGGTATTGCAGCAGCGTTCATTTCGGTGTTTTGGTCATTTGGGTATATTCGGCTTTCAGATAAGCTTCGACGAACTGCCAATGATCCTTCAAAGGTATTGGCATTGCTAAAAAAGGCTTAATATTTTAGTTTTAGTATGGTCTAATTGACCTACATATTGTGTTTTACTATGATAATTGAAGTTAGTCAATGTATATGAAATCAAATGTGAAAATGACTGCATATTCCAACTGAATTGTATAAGCCTTCTTGAACTTTGTCTGATTGGTGATAGTACTGTTTTTAGTTGAATGCCACTTTACATTGTAATAAATTGACAAGATGTGTATGTGTTTGATAATGTTGTTTCATAAGTGAATGTACCCGTGAGTGGACAGAATGTGTATTTTAGTATTATATTCATAAAACCTACTAAGTTTCTGTGTTCTATTACTTGCTTGTGGTGTTCAGGCTCCTCCACGTGCTGATGTTGTGAAAAGCTTAAAAAATGGCATAGTAGTAAACCTACTTGGACTGGGTGCTGCCATTCTTGGCATGCAAGCTACAGTGGGATTGCTGGTTGCCAAGGCTCTTACTTCCTCTGCGAATCCTTACTACCAGGGAATCGCTCCTGGATACAGTCCTGTTCTCGCTTTGGATGTATTCTTGGTGCAGGTACTCATTTGACATATTATAACTTTCCAATTGAAAAATTAACAAAGTTTTGAATTGGATCACATCAGAATACTAAGCAGTCTTATAGCATGACAAATTTTCAACCTGGCCCTTGTGAGTGTCTAATATTTTCTATTATCAGCAAAACCATACATGTATAGAAGTTTTTCAAATTTCAAAGTGAGTGTTTGTTTCAGGGCCCATTTCTAGAAATTACTAGCTTTCAGTGGCTTGGTTTCTATTCACGTCATTTTTTGCCAGCCATAATTGTTCTTTCTGCTATTGCTGGCTCGTCTTGTTACTGTTCTTCCCAAATTTCAGAAAGAATTAGAAACAGACTTTTTAACACTGTAGAGCATAGAGAAGGTGAATCATTTGAAGTCGAAGTCAAATTAAAGGAGCTCCAAGGGACCTGGAGCCCTTTATAAGCATCATATTGTGTGAGCTAAAAACCATAAAAACTTGCTTTGCCTCAGAAAAAGAAAAGAATTGAGATGAACCCTGGAGGAAAACAAAAGAACAAAAAAGACTATAGATATACCTAAATTGGTTACATTTTTGCTTTGTAATGAGTTGAAAGAGTTTTGAATCCTGGAAGTGCATTTTTCTTCTCAAGTCAAGTTTAATATTCAACTATGCCAAGACAAACTTTCATTGGATATGTCCCAAAAGCTTTGGATCAGTAAAATCAGTGGATTTTTATTTTTTAATCAACTGAGTTGGGGATAAAACTAGCTACCAACCACTTCCTAAATCCTGCAGAAGCAAGAGTGTTTTGCACTAGATACGACTTTCTGAGCTGGTGGGTTCCAAAAGAGTTAATTGAAGATCAAGTTTTAAGCTAATCGTTAATTTAAATTAACACGTGTAGTTTAGTTCTTCCCTATTAAAATAATACCATTGTCATCCATTTATTTCTTTTTGCAGGCATCAGCAAACACCATCCTTTCTCATTTCCTGGGGCTTGTTTTCTCATTAGAGTTGTTGCGATCAGTGACACTACCACCTTCAGAAAGTATTCCTGTTCCTAGGGTTGCATAAACTCTTCCTTTGGGTAGTTGACATAATGTATTTCTAAGGTGAGATCGTGTTCTTGGAGCCCTGGTTACTCATGACTAGAAAATTCATTTTTCTGTGTGAGAACTTGAAGTTGTGTGCATTCCTTTTCCCAAAATCTTGCAGTCCATGTTTCCTAATGTAATATAATTGATTACAAATACTTGTACTTGAACCCCGAGGAAGAAGTTAATGCTTCCAAATGAGGGAGGTATGAGGTTGCATTAAGTTGCAGAGATAATGGCTAAAGTTGAGGGTGGATGGCTTTATCCTGTATGCCTGAGAGCCTTGATAATGTTTGAATGTGAGGCCTCCCTAACCCAATAATCTTAATTTGCCTGTTTATGCTTTATTGTTTTCTATTTTTTTATGGGATTAGTTCCAAAAAAAAAAAAAAAAAAATCTTAGATATTATAAATTTATTCTATTTATTTGTATTATTAAAAAACTACTAATTATATTATTTAGCACCCCACCATTTCGAACATTGGTTAGACCACAACAATCGAGGACCATCTTTTTTGGTTCTTTGTCCAGTCTAGGTTTTTAAAGAATGGTATTTGTATGAATGTGTACCTCAAACTACAATTTATTTTCCTATCAACTCTTTAATTTGATATTAATTTGTCATTAATATTTTAATCTAGATGCTACTTTGATCAGTGTGGTATTAACCTTAAATTAGGGTATTTACTTTAGAATTTTGTTGTTTATTGTGCACATTATAAATATAGGATTACTATAATTAACCTAAAGTTAGAAGTGATGAAGGTTAGAGCTCGTGAGTTAAGCTCATAGGCTGCTCTCATTAGTCATTACCCTATCTACAGGTTAAAGGTATGATGAATTGAGATTTTGTAGGCGAGAAATTTTAGGATCACAACCAATTCTACACCAATTTTCACAACTATACGATGAGACTGACAGTGAGTAAAGGAAAAAAAAAAATGATGAGTCTATGTGAAAGTAACAGTAGACTAGGCAATGGGCACTAATGGAACATGAATCAGTCTCTACTTATAAGTACTTTCTACTGGTCCAGGAGGCCCAGTGGCCACACATAGGGATCTGTTTACTGATTGTCAATATAATTTCTTTTTGGAAAATTAGTTGAGGCATGGTTCCCATTGATGTATCCAGCAAAGAGAGAAATTTTTTAATAACTTGTTGAGGTGGTAAAGTTGTGATTAGTGTATTATCATTTTCACATAGGACATTCTATTTTTATTGTATATTTGTATACCAGTTATAACATAACAACTTGAGCATTATTGGGAAAAAAATTTGTGTTACATCATAAGTAGACTTATTGAATCTTTTACACTTTAGAAAAGGGCCCCCCTCTCCAAAAATTTAAAAAAGGTCTCCAGGCCCTCTATTGCATAAAAAAAAATGCCATTAAAATTGTGCAAAAATATCCAAAAAAAATTGTAGAATAATTATTAATTTTTTTAAAAGAAAAAAATATAAGTGCATTTTACATTCTTTCCCCACCTCCAACTCCGAGAAGGCCCTTAATTTAATCCAATTAAAACGTAATTTAATCAAATTGAAACTCTAGACAGTTTCATCAAGGGAAAAAAGAAATTTATAGTATGAAAAGTTAAATAAATAGTATTTGAGTGATATTTAAATACTAGGAAATCATACTTAAAATTATGCCTTTAGCCTGAAATTGTATTGAGATGACTCTTAGCAAAGAATAACATATCTCTCTGAAATTGTATTGAGATGACTCTTAGCAAAGAATAACATATCTCTAAGTAATAATATTATAAATTGAGAGCATACATTAATCGTGATTTTAGAAAAGTGTTTATGGGAAGTTGAAAAAGTTGTCAAAACAATTAATTACTTTTTCATTTTTTCATAAAAAAGTTTCTTAAAATTGTTTATTAATATATGCCATTAGACACATATTAGTAAAACCTTTAAATTTATAACTCACCTATAGATACAGTAAAATATGTAAAATTGCATTGACAGGTAAAACTTTAAACCTGAATCATTATGTGTGATATAATTGCAACAGTTAGCCATCAATTTTATTAAACAGCACTTGGCATCTAAATTAACATAATTGTCTTCACCTATGCAATGAATGAAAAGAACACAGTTATGGAAACTTCTCAACTCTGGAGATTAAAGTGCTTTGCATTATGGACTTTAAATTATATGTGTCCTTTCAAACATTATAGTTAGGTACGATAATGCATGCGAGGTTCTGTCATAGGCAGGAAAACCTTGAATAAGATGAGTTTTAAAGGAGCGGTTGAAGTGTGCATTACTATTTGGTCATGAATGGATTTCCTTTTGCTGGATGAGAAATGATATTTATAGCCTGTGGAGTTCATAAAATATTACTATCGTGGGTGGGGTTGTTCAAGAAACTACAATTGCAATGCCTTCATTCTGTTTCTCTCGTGCACACTTGCTTCAAACTTCATACAAGTCTTTTTTTTCTTTCCCTTTTTAATCAAATAATCCTCCCAAGAAAAAATAAAAGGTAAAGTGGTCGAAAACTGTAATGGGATAATACATCAAATGTGGGTGTCAGTCAAAAAACAAACTCACCCTAATCTGAATTCCATGTTGTCTAAGAAGATCAAGCTATGTAGATGGTCATGGTCACCACCTACGAATCCATCCATTCTTCATGCTCAATCGGCCACAATAGTAACCCGCAAAAATAATGCCCACTAACATTCAAAAGTTGTAGAACTTATCCAATCTCCTTATATATTGAACTACTATCTTGACACACGTCCCCTCAATTGACCTGAGCGAACGACTAATTGGCAATCTACTCCTAATTTTAAAACAATCTCTCACCAAATACGGCATTCCCATGCTCTATAGATATGCCTCCTTTTTGCTAAATTAATTATAGAACCACACATGCTGAGGCTCAACCATTTTGATTTTTCTTCTTCTCCCATAAGTCTAATAACTTAACCATAGAGCCTTCTTGGCTAACCTTTAGGTTGGCTAGGGCCAAACTAAGGTTTCTCTTTCTTAAACAGATTATAAGGATTTATCACTATTTGAACCTGAAGTTCTTATTGCAATTTTGTTTCTTCTATGAATTTTTTTTCCACCCATAACAATGCTAAGAGTGTACTAATCACTATTCTTCTATAGGGGGTAAGGGAGGCAATTGCCCCCAGTCCCACTAAAAATTTTGTAGTGCATGTGTTTTTTTTTTCCCATCCCATCTATCCATCTTCAAAAATGATTTTTTTTTTTTTTGGATTTCCTAATGTATTTATTTTTTATTAATGTCAAATTTTATTCAAAAGGAAAATATTTCCTATTATAAGTTGAAATTTCAAAACCTATCCTTTCAAAAAAATAAAAATAGAATTAAAATCAAAGCCTATAAAAGTGAAACAAAGATTGAAGAAAAAGGAAATGAGGTAAGAGTTTTGTTCGAAAAGAGAAAAGAAGAACATTATTTTTATCTTCTAAAAGTGATAAAAAAAATTAAAAGAACTCAAATTATTAATATAATGATTTATATTCTTCTTCATAAAAATTTGTATATGAATCATAAAATTTAAGGATGTTTAGTTTAGATAATAAACTCTAAAATTTTAGGTGCATGAGTATAGTTTTAAAAATGTTACATTTTCATCATACATGAGTTTATATTAACTAGAATATTGAAATTCACTAGTTGTACTAGATGCTTGTTTAGCTACTAAAATTATTTTCATGTAAATTGTATATGAAATTTTGAAATAAATAAAAACCACATAATAACCTATTTATGTGTAAAAAAAAAAAAAATTTAACAAAATATAATTAATGCTATTTAAAAAAAAAGATTTTCTTGCATTAAAAAAAAAAATGCATTCATATTAATGGTTTTGATTTATTTATGTGCGTATCGTGTACAAATTTTATTCTTATGAAATCAAATTCTGACTGTTGTCAAAGATTATTCATGCATTCTCTCAATTATTTTATTTGTTTCTTTTTGCATCACTTTATACACCTACTCAAAGCTCTGTAAACTTTCTACATGTGATAACTAAAAACACAAGCCCACCAAATTCTTTCCACGTCTCAATCTACATAATATTTTTCACACGAAAAATGTTATATCAAATAATTTGTACTAGTAAGGGTCCATTTGTAATCTGCTTATTTCGCTGAAACTAAAATTTTGTTGCTGAAAGTATCATAGATAAAGGTAAAAGTTAGCTGAAATAGTACAGTAAGACCCATAAACAATATAAAAAGTATAGTGGAACCCATAAATAGTAGCAAAAATAAGCTGAATAGTAAAATAAGTTAATAAAATCAATTTTTGCCAAACACTAAAATCCAAAAAAGAAGAAGATTAAAATAAAATTGCTAGACCAATATCTGAGAAGTAAACTTATAAGGATGGATTTTTTTCTCTTTTTTAAGCCTTGAGGATATACTGTGTGTGAGAGTAAAAATAAAAAATAAAAAATAAAAAAACCTTACAAGGATGGCTATCGATCCGCTTGTTAGTTGTTACGTCCGTGACACTCAAAAAAGTAAAGTGTAAGGATGAAAAGAAGTTGACAATTATTGGCCCTCTTTCACGGGTGTTGTCTTGTTTACTGATTACTACAGCTTGCAGTACCAAAATTCAGTTCAAACTCAAATTGATGACTCTGCCAATCAAGAAAAGAAAAATATGTACAAACTGCCGTGCCAAAACAACCTAACTTGATGCAATTTTGAAAAGAATATTATTACAAATCATTGTCATAATTTGAACTGGCATAGATCGTTATCAAACAAACTGGTCTTATTTGGTCTCTTACGCTCGTGATAGACTCTGATAAGTTGTTTATCACTTTTATAGAAACATGCCATATTTCCTCCACAAATCACAATTAGGGTTCATTTGAAAACTGCTTATTTTGCTGAAACTAAAATTTTTTTTGATGAAAGTGTGTAGAAAAAAAACTAAAAGCTGAACTTTTGGAGTAATAGGACCCACTTTAGGGAGAAGGTATTTGATATCAAATAATATCATGTCAGTAGTATCAAAATCTAATAAGTGTAAGACATGTTAGCCAAAAATATAATAATAATAACTAACCCACTAACAATTGAAATACATGTGTTAGTGGGTAGTTATTTTTGCATATATGTCTGTCGTTTATTAGATTTTGATACAAATGACATGGTATTATTTGATACAAAATACTTTTTCCACTTTAAGAGCAAAAATAAGCTAACTTCTTTCTCAAATTTCAAACGCAACCTTAGTCATTGGGGCAAAAAATTGCACATTTTTTTGGTGGTACTAAATTTTTTTTGTTTACTAATAGTAACAACTATAGGACAAAGAGGTAATCATATAGAAATATATAATTTAAAAAAGTATATTGTTTTGTCGTAATTATATGTGCTTTTTGAGAACTAATATAGAGTATTGTCCTTTCTCAAAAAAAAAAACAAAATACAGAGTATTGTCCACGGCATCATGGGGTCGACTCAATTTACCAAAGTAATAACTTCCAAACCTAAATTTCCTGTCTTCCTGTTCTTCTCTTTTTAATAATTCCCATTTGTGGAATTTTCACTTTGGATCATTGTGACACTGCCACAGCATATGTACGCTAGAACTCAAATAAATTTCAGATGTTGATGACTTTAGACAGCTGATATCCCATCTTCGCCAAGTCCGGATTGGGCGTTGCTCTCGTGAGGCTAATTATTGTGCTGATTTCTTAGCTAGGAAAGGGGCGCTCCAAGATTGTTGTTTTTGTGTGTATCAGGATCCACCTGTGGACCTGCTAGATTTTATTAGTGCAGATAAGGATGGTGTGTTTTGTAACAGGGCTGTTTGCCTTTAGTTTCTGTTAATGCAAATTCCAGATTACTAAAAAAAAAAAAATCAGAAGAAGGGATGATCTAGATTCTAGTGCCCAAGTTCCAATTCCTAATTTATATTATACCAAAATAAGTCTAAAGTACATAAACTTACTATAGTTTTTTTTTTTTTTTTGGTTATATTTATTAGAGCCCAAGCTTTAGTTTATAAAGGGGAAGATATATCCTTACTAAATTTACAATTAGTTGTGGGTTTCAGTTAGCTCAACTAGTAAAGTCTCTGATGGTTGTATAAGAGATCTGGGGTTCAATCCCCACCTACACCATAGGTTGAAACTCTCTCAAAAAAAAAAAAAAATTACAATTAGTTATTTATTTGGTGAAACTACATTGTTGGTCCCTAAAATTTACCTACGGAGCACTTTTAGTCCCTGAAGTTTCTAGTGAGGGCTATTGGTCCCTAAAGTTTCAATAATGAGTGCTAGTAGTCATTTTGTTAGCTTTTTTGTCTATGTGTCTAATGGAATAATGATATGGCAATTTTTTAATGATGTGTCTTTTTTTTAATTAAAAATTACATATCAAAATACACATCAGCTTAGATCTCCCAAATCAAACCCAGTTATATTTTGAATCATACACTAATTTTCTTAGCAATTTGCATCTTATAATGACCGCCTAGCTTCTCCAAGCTGTAGTACTACCTCCACTCTCTATAAAACCAAAGGATTCAAAATCAAAACCCCAATTTGAATTAAAATGAAAAAAAAAAAAAAAAAAAAAAAAAACAAGAATAGGAATATTTGCGATAAAAGAAAAAGATGGAGATACCCTTTTGATCGTCCACCAGAAAATATATTATATAGGGTAGGGAGATGCCTTCCAAATGTGGGTGTTAGACTAACCGATTTCGAAGATACCCATGTACTTTGGAGAAATATATGAATTGTTTTTTTTTTTTTTTCTTTCATTACCCTAATAATTATAATCGCTATTATGTTATATCTCCAAACCTTGAAAATGTTTTCAATTTGTATTTGATTTTCGGCATGTACTACAAATTTCCAAGCGGTGGTGAATCTAATAGCTAGTAAGAAGGCAGGCAATGGTAAATTCGGCAAGCCAGGTTTCAGCGATTGGAGAAAATTAGTAGTAGTTTTGTTTGGTTAGTAATAAAATCAATGGAAGATTCAAATAGAATTGGGTTTGATTTGGGATTCTCAAGCTGATGTGTAATTTTTTAATAATAAAAAATTGTCACATCATTAAAAAAATGCCACATCATTATTCCGTTAGACACGGACAAAAAAACTAACGGAAGTTAATAAAAGGACCACTAGCGCTCATTATTGAAACTTCAAGGACCAATAGCGCTCACTTGAAACTTCAGGGACTAAAAGCGCTTCATAGGCAAACTTTAGGGACCGACAATGTAGTTTCGCCTATTTATTTTGTTAGATTATTAGAGCCCAATGTTAGTGTAAGGCCCATGCCTGTACTTGCGTGACAAGTAACCTTGTCCTAGTATAATTTGAATAGAGTTAGTCCATAATTTTTTTATAAGAGAAATTACAATATTCTCTCTTAAGCTTTGGGAAAATATTAGATACCCTTCTTATTTTTAAAAAGACAAATAACCGCTTAATATTAATTTCCATTACAAATTAAGTCAAATTACATATTTCTTCAATTAAATTCTTATCCAGATTAATCTCAAAACAGTGATTGCTAAGAAGATTTGGTTATATGATACAATTTATAAAAAAAAAAAAAAAGATTAAAAGAAAAACATAAGACAATAACTCAATAAGTGTCATTTTTAAAAATTTGAAGAAATTTAAGTGGTAAAAATTGTGATACTTCACAACGTGTGGATTTAATTGAATTAGATGCATGAGTGTGAGTTGAGCAAACGTGTGCTAAGCCCTACATTCTAACTTGACTAATCATTTTAACTGTTTTAGAATATAAGTGCATATATGGCTAGTGCTTCACTCAGGTCATTACAAAGCCAATCAAAATTTGACGGAGACAAAAAAGACCCCAATAACCTCAAAGTACTCCATCTTTCATTCTACCGAAGTTGCATTTCTTCAAAAGCTCCATTCTATTAAGTTTTGTCTTTTCTAAAATATTTAAGTATATATATAAAAAGTTTGGACATTACGTATGCATTTTTTAATATCCAAAAATATGAACTCATGACCATGACCAAAAGTATCAATGGTGCTGGATTTTTTTATATCCTTGTTGATGGAGTTGTGTGACTTTTTTCTTAATTTTAAATACGCATGGATGAAAAGTAAATGGCCCACCAATCAATCACAAAATGGTATAATGCTGTTCAATATTAGGATTACCCATGACTTGCTCTCTCAAGTATGAATATACATAATTACAATCATAGGATATGATCAGCTGCCAATATTATAAAAAGGGGAAGGTGGAGAAAGAGAAGAGGATTAGCTTGGGATATTAAAATTCTCAGGTGTGTCCAAGGGTGGTTGCTGCTGTGGCTTGATAAAAGGTAGAGTAGTTACTATAATAGATAAAATGGCCCATTTCCAGACAGTAGGTTACCATATAATAGTTCTTCTTCCCCTTTAAAGCCTTCACAACGTACTCAAGAGTTACCGGCTTTTGTGTACGTTGAGTTGTGTGATATTAAAGGTTCATTCCCCTTCCCCCGTGTGTGTGTATTGGTTTGCTGTTTCTCAAAAAAGATTAATAGGTGATGGCCCATTTCCAATAGTGAAGTTGGGTGGAGTCCTTTTAATTCTTGACTATTTTCATGTCACTATGTGAAACAGTTTAATCTCTTTTGCCCGACTTTCCTCTTCTTTTTAACTTAGACTCTTCTGATGTGAGGTACATATTAACATATATATCCTTGCAAAATTGCCCCCACTATTGTTTGACAGTTCAGTAAATACAAAAACAAAATGTGGTACAAAACATAAATACACAAAAACAGGACCAAGGAAGAGTTAGATGCTAAAAGAAGTGCTGATATCTCTGCTTTTCCATATGATGTTCATATAAAGTTTGAAAGCAATGTCTCTTTCAAAAAAAAAAAAAAATTATGGAAGAAATGTTTGCTAAAGCCAATGGTTCAGCCAAATTGCGTTTAGCCACTTGTAATCCACCACATGCTTCATCTGATGAAAAATTGAAAATCCATCAAAACTGTCTCAGTTAATCTTGTCATTACAAAGATCAGAATTAGTGCTTCTACATCCCCTGTTATTCAATTTTCATGAAATATTTCTTAAAATGATTGATTAATGTATGCCCTAAGTACATATACTAACCGAACCCATAAAACGTTAATTTTTTTTTAACCCATAAAACATTCGTTAGAAGTGGAATTAGTGGGGTCTACAGCTTTGCTACCTAAAATCAGTAATAAAATGGTGGTTGAGAGACCCCCTTGCAAGTTGGGAGTAGTTAACAAGCATAGGCTTTACTGACTAATTTGACTTGCAGGCATTACAATGGGATGGTGGCCGTTCATTTGTCACTATATTTAACCAAATGTGAGTTAAATATAGAAGGTATTATATAAAAGATGCTAAAATGTAAAGAACTTAACAAATTCTTTTTAAGAATTGTAGTCCTATGTTTTATACACTAATATGCATCATTTATATTCTTTTGTCTTGAGTTAAAACTCATGACAATTGAAAATCTTAATGTTCATTTTATTAATATGGGTAAGAAAGTTGTAAAAACAACTAATTGTTATATGAATTAAACTGATAACCATGATTGAAACCAAGTGTTTATATTAATAACCACAAGATGATCTAACTAAGCAAGGGGGTCAACAAAAGTAGGAAGCACTAAAAAGCTCAATATAACCCCTAATCTTTTTCTTTAAAAATAAATTTTTGCTAATGAGGACATCCAAAAAGTTCTCCTAAGTAGGTTCGTTAAGATCATTTTGTGTTGTCTAAACTTTCACTCATAGTAAAAATTGGAAACCATTTTAAGAAAATCAAAAAATAAAATTTTGAGTCAGTCACTCAATTGCAGGTTGGACTTGGTTCCTCTGCAACATGATATGGGCTCCAACTCACTTGGGTGTCCTGTAGCATAAAAGAGATTCCTCTCTGCTTTCCCTAGACGCCCAAGTTTACTAAAGAGTAATTCAGAAAGAGCTGGAATTGGCAGAGGCAGTACAAAAGGGAGCCCATTTTCATTTTTCCCATGTTCAGCTAAGTACCATTTAGCATTTACTACTACTCAACTGCAGAGAGTTAGCTCTATCGTTTCTTTCAAAAACAAAAAAAAAAAAAACTGCAGAGAGTTAGACCATCCCTTTGCTTTCTCTTCTACTTTCACTGCTTCTCTCTGTAAACTCACACCAACTTGTCTTCCATTTTCTTAATATCAATCTTTTATTACCTCTCATTTTGCTCACTGCTCTCCACAGTCACTTCCTTGTTGCATCTCACACCAAAGTTTATAGATTTGGTCACCAAAACAACCGTACCTGTAGTTGTTCACCCTCTCATTCCTAGACTACTACTATTGCTCTTATTTCTTCACAATGAACTCGTAGCAAACATGCACAACCAGTTCAAGAAACCATGATGGCCAAATCCAACACCAAGAGCCTCCATTTCTGGTGCAGAATCACTTCCTTTGTTCTGTTTCTACTTCCTTCACTTTCTCTCAACTCAGATGGGGTCTCTTTGCTTAACTTCAAGTACTCAATCCTAAGCGACCCACTTTCAGTCCTAAACAACTGGAACTACGACGACCAAACACCATGCTCATGGACCGGAGTCACTTGCACAGAAATGGGAAACCCTGGCACACCAGACATGTTCAGAGTCACCAGCTTAGTCCTCCCCAACAGTCAGCTTCTGGGTTCAATCTCTTCCGACCTTGGAATGATCACATACCTTCGCCATCTTGATCTCTCCAACAATTTCTTCAATGGGTCTTTGCCTATTTCAATCTTCAACGCCTCGGAGCTTCAGGTTCTTTCACTTTCAAACAATGTCATCTCTGGTGAGCTACCTGAGTTTATAGGTAAGTTAGTAAGCTTACAGTTACTCAATCTTTCTGATAATGCATTGGCTGGGAAAGTACCAGAAAATCTCACTGCTTTACAGAATCTTACTGTTGTTTCTTTGAGGGGTAATTATTTTTCTGGTTTTGTTCCAAGTGGGTTTGATTCTGTTGAAGTATTAGATCTGTCTTCGAATCTTTTTAATGGGTCTTTGCCTTTGGATTTTGGTGGAGATAGTTTGCGTTACATGAACCTATCTTACAATAAGATTTCAGGACATATACCACCAGAGTTTGCAAAGCAAATACCTCAAAATGCTACTATTGATCTCTCATTCAACAGCCTTAGTGGACCTATTCCTGAGTCTCTAGCTTTGCTCAACCAAAAAAAAGAACTCTTTGCTGGAAATGCGGACCTATGTGGCAAACCTTTGACAAATCTTTGTTCGATTCCCTCCACTCTGTCTACTCCACCTAATGACACAACCAAATCTTCTCCAGCAATTGCAGCTATTCCCAAAACCATTGACTCAACCCCAGTAACAAGTTCTAACGGGGCTCAGGACCAAGCACAAGGTGGTCTAAAACCTGGTACAATAGCCGCAATAGCTGTGGGAGACTTGGCTGGTCTAAGCCTCCTTGTCATGGTCATTTTGTATGTCTACCACTTGAGAAAGAGAAAAAATACTCTCAATCAAACCAATGCAGCAAATACTTCGGAAAAGAAACCAGAAGTGAGTGTGAAACAAGACCCAGCTGTTGCTAAAAAGCCGATGGCGTGGTTTTGCTTAGGGGAAGAGATTTCAGAAGCAACAAGTTCTGATGGTGACCAAGACGATAATAAAATGGAAGTTGTAGATGAAGTGAACCCAAATGAGGATCAACTTGATCAGAAAGGTAAGCTTGTGACTGTGGACGGAGAGACAGAGCTAGAGCTAGAAACATTGCTGAAAGCTTCAGCTTATTTATTGGGAGCAAGTGGAGCTAGCATTGTGTACAGAGCAGTGCTTGATGATGGGACAGCATTGGCAGTGAGGAGGATAGGAGAGAGTGGAGTTGAGAGGATGAGGGATTTTGAGAACCAGGTCAGGGTTATAGCAAAGCTACGCCACCCCAATTTGGTTCGGGTTCGTGGGTTTTACTGGGGAGAGGATGAGAAGCTTGTTATCTATGACTTTGTCAGCAATGGCAGCCTTGCTAGCACTACTCCCAGTAAGCTCTCTCTTCATTTCTCTAGCGCATTTTAGCAAAATCCCTTGTATTATTCATTTTTGCCCATCCAATTTTACACTTAATTTCACACATTATTGGTGGCTTTGATTGGGAGTTGTGACACTTTTTGCCAACTTCTATTTAGATGCACTTACTACTTTTGATCAACCACTCATAACAATTCTCTTTGCCAACTCATGTTTACACGTATGACACTATTAATTGACTACTCACAATTAATCACATTAGCATGGGTAAAATTTGAGGTGATATTAGGTGGGTTGGTAGTGTAGTTAGTTTTAAACTAAAATGGGCCCTCCCACTTGCGCATGTTAGCAATATTTTTTTTTACTTTTTCACTAAAATGTACGTTTATCCACCATAAGCAAATCTATATATGTTTGAGATTTGAGATGGAAAAAATATCCATAGACACCGACACATAGGTTCAGCTCAGTCAGTCCCAAAAATATGTATACCATGCATGAAACTGACACAAAGCCATAGGCTCACCTCAATGCATAAAGTGAATTACATGCATTAACATAGCATTGTGTGTGTTTGGTATTCGATTTGAATAATCTTGTTGTACATGAAGATCCTGATATTTTAGAGTTGTTCCACATTGTAAAATTGCAGAAAATGGTGTTATACATAGTTAATAATCTCACCCAATATATTACCTCCAACATAAATAGGATTTGATTGACATGAATTATAGAGGATAGTCTATAAATAAAGGTGGTACCAATAAAAACCATATCGTTGTTGAATGGAAGAGGATCCTCGACTTTTATCCTGACTTGTTAAGAATGTTAACCTAACACATGCCAATGCATGTGTTATTTTCGAAAAAAGACCCTAGCTAACTGTGACTGTCTCAGTCTCTTTCTTTCATTCTTTGTAATTATAGGCAAATCTAACTGGTGCTAGTGGTGACATTGAGTCACTGACCAGTGAGAGACCACGCATTATTGCGTTTGTTTGTGCATTTTTTATTGTTTGTGTAAGTTGATGATTGAAAACTTAGGAATAATATGATTCCCTCCTCGATCCTTGTGTGGCTTTGAAGACAAACAGTGAAGACCCAGAATGTAATGTAAATGCCCCACTATCTGGACCCGATGTCATTGATGGTTTACTAATCATATATAGCTGTTAATCTTTTTTATTTATGTATTTATTTTATATACCATGGATGTTAATTGTTGTCAAACATCAATCATGACAATTAAAACTTTTTATAATAAAATTAATAAATAATTTTACCATTTTCCTTTTGGTTCAGTACATTATGATTTAGACATTAGATGAATAGAGCTAACTGTTCTAGGCTATTGTTACTTTTCAAATTTGTATTCCCTCTTCGAAATTATGATGGGTTCCAGTTAATAACTTTTGCGTAAACAACTTTCCACTTGTTTTTAATTTTTAAATTTTTTTTTTTAATGTGGATGTATTATAGGATATAAATAGTTTAGCAAAACATAGTACTTTGTTAATTGCTACACGAATTTCAAAACATATATGGTCTGGAGCTAATATTTTTATATACTTTGCTCAAGGCATGTGGAATCCATTTAATAATAGGTTTAGTTTTTTTAGATAGTATTTAATAATAGGTTTAAATGCCAACTGTAATAACTAATATATTCAACTACATAGTGCCTTCCAAAAAAAAAATTACATTGTGTAATTTACTGAAATTCATAGTTTGTTCGAAATCAAAATTTGGGTTTTCAAAGGCCCCACACAAATTTGACAGTTGAGACCCCTATCAAACTTTTGTTGTTATATTAATTATACGCTCACTTTTTGTCTATATCTATATAGTTTCTTTAACAAACGAACTATTTAATTTAGAAAAATGTTAACGGAATGACTAAAGCATTGGTTTATGAATTATTTTTAGAAATGTTTTTATAGCAAAATGATAAAGCAATTAATGTTGTTGACAGTTTTTTATATTTCCTATAAAAGTTGTATCAAAATTTTTCTAATATGGTTTATTTACAATTTACTCCAAGGTACTAAGACACCTGTTTATTTAATTTATGGT
This sequence comes from Quercus aquifolioides, assembly GCA_019022515.1. NCBI lineage: Eukaryota > Viridiplantae > Streptophyta > Magnoliopsida > Fagales > Fagaceae > Quercus > Quercus aquifolioides. The sequence goes on from CM032332.1 coordinate 39,018,361, forward strand.
TATCAATGTTTTTGTTGAATTCAGAAAAAGCAGGCTCATTGCCAAGTCTTCTTCCTCTTGAGGTCCGGGTCAAGATAGCAAAAGGAGTAGCTCGTGGACTAGCTTACATCCATGACAAGAAACACGTGCATGGCAACATTAAACCAAGCAACATTCTCTTAAACTCTGATATGGAACCCATAATCAGTGATTTTGGTCTGGACCGGCTTGTCTTAGGCAATACTAGCCAAAAAACAAACAATTCAGCCCGGTTCTTGGGAATTCAAAGATCCACAACCACCCGTGAAGAATTGTCTAATCCTAGTCCCAATTCTTATGCACAAGTTGGCTCCTCAATGGGAAATGCATCATCACCATATCAAGCACCTGAGTCCTTAAAGAACATCAAGACCAACCCCAAGTATGATGTGTACTCTTATGGGATAGTTTTGCTTGAACTTTTAACTGGCAAAGTGTTTTCAGACCGGGAATTGAGCCAATGGACCGGCGGTTCAGCGGCCGAGGAAAAGAACCGGGTTTTGAGGTTGGTTGATGTGTCAATCAAAGCTGAAGTGGAAGGCAAAGAGGATGCATTGCTGGCTTGCTTTAAAGTAGGACTAAGTTGTGCTTCTTTTGTGCCACAAAAGAGACCGTCCATGAAAGAAGTCCTTCAAGCCCTAGAGAGGATCTCAAATTCCTTGTGCTAATGATGTATTTGGGTCCCACTTTGTGTTCTTTTTCATCTTTTTTTGACTTGAATGTTGCATAAAGTGCATTAGGAATGTGGATAACCGATGTGAAAAAGAGAAAGTGAAGTATGTTTGACTGATTAATCAAATTTTTAATATGTATAAGATACTTTTGGTGGTGATTGTAGTTGATGACAATTTGCAAGAAAAAAGAGGTTCTATAAAAAAGAGTGAGTATTGGCTAGAGAACCTGTTTTGTGGGGTTGGTTATGTCATGTGTAATCTGCATCTCTGGCTTTGATGTTATGCATGGCCCTAATTAATTAAGCACTCTGCAGGTTCTTTAATTTACAATGTGATCATTGATGAGTTTGGTGTCTTGTTGGATCATAATGGATTAGTTGGTTCTTTATTAATATTGACCAGCTCCAACGGGTAACCATAAGTAAAGTGGAGTAGGAGATCTGAAAGCTCTAAAATGTGTGAAAATATAAGAGTTGTTTATACCTCCAAATCAAAGATTACATCTTGATTGATTTTACTCTAACTTAAACTAAGTGCGGGATAGAGTAAATGTGAGCGAACAAACAATAAAATTACTCTAAGCCATATTCATCAAATCTCAGCAGTAAAATGAAAGCTAAAAGAGTAGGGAAGAAGAATGCAAATACAAGATAACACGCCGATGTGTTATCGAAAAGGAAACCGAAGTACTCGGTGAAAAACCTCTCTACCACCCTCCAAGCGGTAAATCGATCCACTAGACAATCAGTTGGGATACACGAATAGCAAAAGACCCTCCAAGCCTAATCTACCCAATGCACCTAAGCCCTCCAAGCTCCTACTCCAACAAGACTTCTCGGAACCGTGTCTTGTCTAGCTTTCTGAATTCAGCAATACGCCCGATTGCATCCGCCAAAACTTGGCTTCTTCCAATGCTTCCCAGCAGCACCAAAACCTCACTTGACACTTAGAATGAGTGTGGTAAGTGTTTGGGCTATCAACCTCTCAAGGATATGGAAATGGAGAGGTAGGAATTGAGGAAAACCACAATGGATTGTGTAGAGAATTGTGGGTATAACAATTTCTTACTCTCAAAAGTTGTGACTAGGGTTTTCTCTCTGAAAGTACTCCTCAACTTCTGTGGGTAATATGGGTATATATAATGTGGTTAGGGACATAGTGTATCAGATATGACAAATTGACAAAACAGAATATTTCGTGGGTATCTCACGGGAATGTTTTACCCTTGAGACACTCGCGAAAACCAGCTGTCACCATCTGTCATGACTCTTTGCATTCCAGTTATGTGCTAAGCACATACTTCACTCCGCAGGAAGGCTTCTCGCAAGCTACCCGCGAAAGCTTCTTTGCTCTTCATTTTGCCTTAAGTCTTCACACTCTCTCTCATACACAACCCTTACAAAGAAATCTCACATAAAATACAGGGTACATAAGATTGAACATAATTACAATTAAATTTGGCACGGAATTAAAGTCAACACAAAATAGTTGTAAATCACAACTTTACAAGATTAATTATTAAATGATAATTTAATTGACTTAAAATTATTAAAACTACCAAATTTAGTTACAAAATTGATTGTAGTCTTAGGTTACAACCTTATTTAATATATTTTTTTAGATGTGAATTTTGACAAATCCACTATTGGATTACATTTTTTTTCCTTATATCCTCCATACTTGTAAATTTTTTAGAAAATTAAATATCAATAGCTATATCATCAATAAATTGTTTAAATTGCAAGTTTTTGTAATTTAAAATTATGCATAAAATATAATCTTATAAATTATATAGTAAATAGTATCTGATTGACACAAAATTTGACATGTATTAAAGAGTGTAAAGAACATGCAATTCAACGGTTAGATTTTCAAAAATTGTAATAATGTTAATGATATTGAGTAAGGTTACAACCAACTGGACTACAACTAATTTTATAGGTAAACTTTATTTTTATTAAAAAAAACCTTCCAATCTGCTGATCATATTTATAAAATGTTAGATAGAATTCTGAAAATGTTAGACTCCAATTGAGCAACAAGACTCATAAAAAAATCATTTCAATTTGAAATGATTGTACATTTCTATTATTCTAAACAATAACAGAACAAAGAAAAGCCAAAAATTATTGATTAAACTTTTATGTTTTATTTATAATTTACTCATAAAACAATTTGGCATAATAAAGTGGATAGAGAGGGAAAGCTCAAAATTGGTTACTTGGGTTGTCAAACACAAATTTTTATTAATGGTTTTCTCATTTTCTTTATTTTCATGACTATCCTGAATGTTGAAAAATGAATAATGGAGATGAACAATGGATTCAAAATATTGAAACAATTTCATAAATTTATTATGATTTTAATTAACAAAATAAAATAAAATAACGTTTTTATTTATTTATTTTGTTTATGCTTATTTTAATTAAGGGAAAAACATTTCTTTAGACCTTTTTATTTATTCAATATATCTATCCGACCTACTCTGAGACCGTGCTTAACGTTATCAATGAGCCTTTTATATATTTAATTTCCCAATACTACTTTGTTTAATATTATTATTAAATATGACAAATTCTTCTTGGGTCTGTTTCCAGCACAATGATGCCCCTCCTGACTTATGAAACACCTTTATTGGAGTTCTCTTTCAAATTTCAATAGACATTTTTGTTTTTAGAGGAAAAAAATATTTTATTCTTAGAATCTGAGTGGGACAAGTATGTTCGAAAAAGACATAAGTGCTTCAACATTGACAACTTTTTTTTACAAGTCTTACAGAATTTTATGATCATTCACATTGGGCTAGAAGATGATAATGGTTCTTGGATTGAAGATGAGACCGGTTTGGGGAAGGTGGTGGAGGGGTATTTTGAGCAAATTTTCACTAGCTCAAACCCAAGTGGGTTTGATAATATTCTGAGTGGTATTCAAAGCATTGCTGAGGCTGATTCAATTGAGCAGTTAGATGGAGATTTTCAAGCAATTGAGGTCAAAGAAGCTCTCAACCAAATGGCCCCCCTCACGGCTCCTGGCCCGGATGGTATGTCCCCTATTTTCTATAAGTCTTTCTGGCACATTGTGGGAGGAGATGTGACTGCTGTGGTTCTGCGAGCTTTGAACTCAGGTATTGTCCCAGAATCCATAAATACTACTTTCATCACCCTCATACCTAAAATTAAAAATCCCAAGAAAGTTTCTGATTTCAGGCCCATAAGCTTATGTAATGTCATTTATAAACTTATTGCTAAAGTGGTGGCTAACCGGCTGAAAAAGTTTTTAGCAAATTCTGTACCAGATTCCCAGAGTGCCTTTCTTTCAGGTCGATTGATCTCAGATAACATACTGGTGGCTTTTGAGACCCTCCATTATTTGAAGAGAAAAACACAAGGCAAGATGGGGTATATGGCTCTTAAGTTGGATATGAGCAAAGCTTATGACCGGGTGGAGTGGGACTTTTTGGAGGCAGTAATGCATCACTTGGGACTTGGGGAGAAGATGAGGAAAATCATCATGTCCTGCTTGAAGTCTGTGTCCTATTCTATCCTCCTAAATGGTCAGCCTGTGGGAAGTATCAAACCATCCAGGGGGCTCCGACAGGGTGATCCTCTATCACCTTACCTGTTTCTCTTGTGTGCAATGGGGTTACAAGGCTTGTTGCAAAAGGCTGAGATGGAGGGTAGTATAAAGGGGGTAGCTATTTGTAGACATGGCCCTAGAGTGTCACACTTATTCTTTGCAGATGACAGTGTCCTCTTCTGCCGTGCCACTGAGGATGAATGTCAGAGGATTTTGGATATTTTGGCTATTTATGAAAGGGGAACGGGTCAAAAAATTAATAGAGAGAAGACTAATATTTTCTTCAGTTCAAACACCATACACCAAACCCAAACTCGCATCCAGCAATTATTGGGAGTTCCGGCGATCAGACAGTATGAAAAATACCTGGGTTTACCTGCTTTAGTGGGGAGGGCAAAAAAAAGAAGCTTCATTTATCTTAAGGAAAGGGTGTGGAAAAAATTACAGGGGTGGAAAGAAAAACTACTATCTGCTGCAGGTAGGGAAGTCCTTATAAAAGCTGTTATTCAAGCCATTCCAACCTATACCATGAGCTGCTTTAAGCTCCCTAAAGGGTTGATTAAAGAGCTAGAAGTCCTTATTAGAAAATTTTGGTGGGGTTACAGCGATGGTCCAAGGAAGGTGCATTGGGTAAAGTGGGAGAGATTGTGTGAAACTAAAGAAGTGGGTGGCATGGGTTTCAAAGAAATTGAGAAGTTTAATGAAGCCCTTCTTGCTAAACAAGTTTGGAGAATGATGCATAACCCGGATTCCCTTTGTTTTAGAGTTTTCAAAGCTCGATTCTTCCCTAATTGCTCTATTCTAGATGCTAAAGATTCCAACTCGGGGTCCTATGCATGGAAGAGCATCCTTGGAGCCCGAAATGTTATAAAAAAGGGTATGGTTTGGCGCATTGGGAATGGTCAGTCAGTTCGGATCAAGGAAGATAAATGGTTGCCGGTGAAACCTAGTAGAGTAGCCCTTTCCCCCCTACCTTCGGTCATGGCAGAAACAAGGGTGAGCTCCCTAATTAATCATGAGTTGAGTGTGTGGAAACCTGAGGAAGTAAATCGTGTCTTTCTACCTCATGAAGCTTCAATGATCTTAGCAATTCCACTAAGCCGAAGAAATCCACCTGATTGTGTGTCTTGGTCGTGCACCCCTTCCGGCGATTTCAGCACTAGTAGTGCTTATAAGCTGATGGCTGCATCGGCTTCATCAGACCATGCTAGTTCAAGTAAACAGGCCAATCAAAGTAGTTTTTGGAAGCGGCTTTGGAAGTTGCAAGTGCCCAACAAGATCAAACATTTTGTTTGGAGGGTGTGTAACAATGCTCTACCCACAAAATGCAATCTGAAGCGAAGACAGATAGTAGATTTGGATGTGTGTGAGCTGTGTAAAGTTGCTCCGGAAGATACTCTCCATGCACTCTGTTTTTGCAGCAGTGTAGCTCCCATGTGGCTGCCTCACCATTGGTTCCAGTCAATGATATCCCCTCCCCCCCTGAGTTTCAATGATTTACTTAACAAGTTTATGCAGGTTGGTGATGATTTCAGGCCAGAGATGTTTGCAACAATCACGTGGAGTCTATGGAATAGACGGAATGCCCTCCATTTTGGACAGGAAGCGCTGCCCACAACGAAGATCAGCTCTGTTGCGTGCTCTCTGCTCCATGACTTCATCAACAGTCAAACTTCAGAAGCCCCTCTCTCTCGACCTGCTATTCGGCACCAGTGGCGTCCTCCAGATCAAGGAGCTGTGAAAGTGAACTTCGATGCTGCCCTCTTCAAACACAAGAACTCAGTTGGTCTCGGTGTCATTGTACGAGATTGGAGAGGTGTGAACCTGGGTGCTCTGTCCGTGCCTGCGATGCTATCTTCGACAGTTGCGGATTTGGAAGCTCTCGCTTGCCTCAGAGCTGTTCAGTTTGCTGCTGATCTTGGTCTTCAACGTGTAATATTTGAAGGTGACTCGACCACCATTATATCTGCAATTTCCAAGGGAACTTCAACTCTGTCCTCCTTTGGAAATATAGTAGATGATGTCCGGCACCTGCTGCCTAGTTTTTCTTCTGTTATTTTCAGTCATGTAAATCGCTTGGGCAACTTAGTTGCAGATGCTCTTGCAAAAAAGGCCTCTTCCATCGATGGCTGCCATATTTGGATGGAAGGTCTGCCCTTAGACATTGCCGAGTTGGTTAACTTTGATGTTCATTAAGTTTTTGTTTATTTCAATAAAGTTCCAGGCTTGTGGTCTGGGTTCTCAAAAAAAAAAACATTGGGTGACTTGAGAATGCAAAATGCATCAAACTATTGACACAAATGCATAAAAAACCAGCTCCAATAGATGATGCATTGCATCTGAATTTGTATGCTTGCTATAGTATTATGTATGTTTGCATAATTCTGTAGCATCATTCTTTACCCAATTTATTGTTTTTAATTTTATTTTCCCTCTTTTCACCCTTCTCTCTCTTTTTGGTGTAGGATTATGGGTGGAAAATATAATTAATATGATAGAATGCAAAATAAAGAATGAGATGTAGCGTATATTGTAAGTATAATAAATAAAGCAGCTTTTGGTGATGCGAAATGAATTTTTTATTTTATTTTATAAGTTGATGAGAATGCTCTACTATTGTCCACTCTGTAATAGTGTTCTCTCTCTCTCTCTCTCTCTCTCATCTTTTTTTTTTTAATAAAAAAACTGCTCTTTATTATTAGGTCAATATACTGATTAATTTTTGGTGTAAGTGAGATTTGAATTCCAAATCTAATTGAACTAATTGGAATCCACTAACATTGACAAAATTGAGATTCATGGCTTATGTTTGGATTCAAGTTAAAAGAAATTCAAAGATTGTAATTTTTGTTTTCTTGAAATGTCAAGATTGCAAGAATTAATTGCTTAATTATTAGAAAATTCTCATCTAATTATACAAAATTCATTTATTTTGCATCAGCAAAAAGTTATTTTCTACTTTACATAATTACTTAACAATACATCCTAAATCTCATTTTTTATTTTATAATAATCAAAAGTGAAAGAGCATAGAGGAGAGAGAATGGCAAGAGAGACAAGAGAAGAAGAATAAAATACACAAAAATAAGTTTTGCATAACAGTACAGCGCTTTATGTATATTCACATAAAATATTATAGCAAGTTGTAAAAATTTCGCAAAATGCCTAACCAAATGTTGGGATATTTTTTGTGAACAGTATTTTGTATTTTGTATTTTTTTTTTTTTTTTGAGTTTTACATTACCCAGTGGAAATGCTGAAGATATAACACTTGCTAGCCTATGTATACTTTCAAGAGCACACATTTGTGTATTATCTATTATGTTCTGCACCATTATTCCTTCATTGGTGTACCAAAAATCATTAAATCACATATGTCAAACTTTTTGCTTCCAACAAGATACTCACTCTATTAGAGGGGAACCAATTGATATCAATTCACTGGCTCTGAACTCTTAATACAACAAGCTTAAAAAGACAAAAGGAAAAAAACTTATAATGTTGTAGCCCAATAGATCTTAAGTTTTTCATCAGAAACCCAATTCTCACCAGGCCTAAATCTTTTCCATAATCTCCATTGGTACAAACAGGCCTCAAGTCTAGACTCTAGAGTGCTTAGCCCAAACACCAAAGTTTAAGAAACAAAAGCTTAGGATGGGACCACTCTGATTCAGGAGTCATGCACGTGTCCATGTGCCCCATGAAATAAAAAGGCTAGGCGGATTGAGGTTAGAGCATTTGCAGCAGTGTAGCTATAATGCTATATTGCTATATTATAGCTACACTGCCACTAAAATGATGCTCCAGCAGTGGAGCTAAATCTATTTTTTTTAGCTCCACTGCTACAGTGCACATCTATTTTTAGATGTGCACTGTTCATGTGAGCTAAAAAAAAAACTATTATTTTATTCCACCGGCACATTAAAATATTCCACTGTACCAAAGCTTTTCATTCTTCTCTCTCGTTCATTCTCATCTGAAGCTTTTCATTCCACTGACTTTGAAGCTCATCTCTCTCGTCCCAGCCATCCCAGCCGTCCTAGCCGCATGCCGTCCCAGCCTCAGACCCACGCCGTCCCAGCCGCCGATCAGCCGTCCCAGCCACTGATCGCCTCAGACCCACGCCGTCCCAATCGCTGATCGAAGCCCCAAGCCGCACGTCTCCGACCCACGCCTCCGCCTAGTACTCCATCTCCAGCTCTGTGATTGGTTTTTTTTATTTTTGTTTGTGATTGGTGATTTTGTTTGGTCTGGATTGAGGAAAAAGATTGGTGATTTTGTTTGTTTTTTTTTTTTTTTTTTTTTTTTCTTTCTTTCTGTTGTGGACTGCTGGTGGTGGTGGTGGCGGCGGTGGTGGTTATGGCTGGGCTATGGTTGATGGTAGAGGTGGTTGTGGTTGTGCTGTGGATGTTTTATTGATAGTGGGATATATTATTTTATTGTAATGTTTATATTATTTTATTGTGATGTTTATATTATTTTATTGTGTAGAAAGCTAAAATAGATCCACTGCTGCAGCATGTGTGTAGGTAAAATAAATAAAGTAAGTTTTGGTGGAGCTAAAAAGCTAAATTTTTAGCTCCACTGCTGCAAATGCTCTTAGGTGCAATATTTACTGGTATTATATATTTATGAATATATTACACTTGATGCAATTAGTATGGATAAGATTAAGTGCAATATTTACAGGTATTGCATATTTATGAATATTGCACTTGATGCAAATCTATATATATAATAATAGGTGAAGCAGAGAAAGTGTGAAATTGAATTTCAAATTAGGACTCTAATTTTGTGCCATGTGTCTAGAATCTAAAATTGAAGTTGAATTTTGCATCATGTGGCTAAATGTATGTAAGCTCATTCTCATTAAAACCACTTCTATGTATCGGGTCAAGTGAGTTACTGTACTAATTAAGTTTTTTCTTGATTTTGCAGTCAAACGTGAAAACCAAAGAGATTAATATCAGTGATAAGAACTCATCATGTGGCTAAATATATGTGGGCTCATTCTCATTAAAACCACTTTTATGTATCGGGTCAAGTGAGTTACTGTGCTAATTAAGTTTTTTCTTGATTTTGCAGTCAAACGTGAAAACCAAAGAGATTAATATCAGTGATAAGAACTTGGTTTGGGTACATTGCATAATTTCCAAAAAGATAGCAAAGCCAGAGTTTGCATCTTTGTTATAAATTGCTTACAAAGTTTGCATCTTTACATTTGCACTAAGTTTCGGATTAAAGTGCTTTCTTCTTGGTTCTGACACTAAGTTTTGTTTACTATTCACTTACAAAGTCTGCATCTTTACATTTGTTATAAATTGCTAATATGTGATTAGATGCACATTATACCTAAAATTCACTATCCTTATATTTGGCTTTTTGTTCAGGTTTGACACCTATAACAATGAAGAAAGCACTGTTGTGAACCGATGGATGATACTTTTTGCAGGCTGCAAAGGAACTTAGTGATCAATGGAATCTCACGCGAATTGGAGTGGACCCGGCTGTAGATGTCTGGATGGCAGATGTGAGTTACTATATTTTTAAAATTTTCAGTGAAGGTAAAGGTTATGAACAATGTAAATTTTCCGGAGAGAGATTTATTATTTTATATTTACGCAAGTTTGGTCGCCTTCTTGGAGTGGATCACTCCACCCTATCTTTCTACTGGAATTTTTTATTCAGATTGTTACAATTTAATCCGAAATTTTATTTGAATTTTCCTATTATTGTTACTATCATATATTATCATTCCAATTGTTCAATTAGAATCTGAAATTAGAGTCCAATTTTACTATACACGTGTACAATCTAATTATTTTTAATTTTGCTGTAATGTGCAAAAGCCAATGAGATGAAATTAATAACACATTAAACACTCATGCTTTTGGAATCGATAGTACAAATCTAAATCCATTAGACCTACTTCGTGATAATACAACTATGAAGAATGTATAAAAACACGCACAAACCCATCTCTCTATAAAAAGAGATTGGAGAGAATTTCTTTTATCAGCTATGGAACTTCAGAGGTTTTTTCTTCACACAAATGCCCATCATGTTACAAAATAATCCATCGTAAAACTACAAAATGAGTACAACTCTAAGGTTTTTTTTTTTTTTTTTTTTAATTTTAAATTTTTTAAGCTGCGAAAATTTCAATCACCAATAGAAATTGAAGATTCAAAAGCGTGAATGAATCTTTTGGATAAATATTGTCACCAAGGTTCATCTTTCTGTGTAAAATATATATACTGCTAAGTTTTGTTAATGAATAAACTCATGATTAATAATATATACATTCCCGTGTGGTAGCACGGGACTACATACTAGTAGTATGAATAATTGAGATTTAAAATCGAAAAAAATAACTTTAAATTTCAACTATTAAATATAAAAAATGAGAAAAAATAAAAAAATAAAGGTAAAAAAGTAAATAAAAAAAAAATTGTGAGGGAGTTAGGTGAATTGCGCGGTGCAATTACCAGATCCCAATCAAGGCTAGGCTACCTACCTTATATTCGTTCCTTTTTAGTTTTTACGTTGCTTGAAGTTGAAGCTCTTTGAAACAAACTTAACTGCCACACCCAAATTGTGATCATACTGAATTGTGAATCCATGGAAATGGAAACTCCAATTCCCAGTTCAAAACAAAACCCAGAAATGGAATCCCCACAAACCAAACAGATCTTCATCCTGTCAGGTCAGAGCAACATGGCCGGCCGCGGCGGCGTAACCAAACACCACAAATGGGACGGCGTCGTTCCACAAGAGTGCCAACCCAACCCCACCGCAATCCTCCGATTCAGCGCCACGCGCCACTGGGAGGGGGCGCGTGAGCCGCTGCACTCCGACATCGACACCAAGAAGGTCTGCGGGGTGGGGCCCGGGATGTCGTTCGCAAACGCGGTGAGGGAGCGCGTGGGGGTCGTGGGGCTGGTCCCTTGCGCTGTGGGTGGGACCGCCATAAAGGAGTGGGCGCGTGGGGAGCACTTGTACGAGAGCATGGTGATGAGAGCGAAAGAGAGCGTGAAAGGCGGTGGGGAAGTCAGGGGCTTGCTTTGGTACCAAGGAGAGAGTGACACGTCGCATCTGCATGACGCTGAGGCGTATCAGGGGAACATGGAGAAGCTCATCAGCAATGTACGTGAGGATCTTGGTTTGCCTTCTCTTCCAATTATCCAGGTTAGCCTTTACATGTTTTAACATTTACTTTGACCTCTATTCAAAGCTAATTGACTCTTTCTTTATTGGCATGTTAATGTTCCCATAGGCTTTTTAACTCAATTGACACCAAGTGTTATGGAGTTTAGGAAGGAGGGATTCAAGTAGCAAGGTTAGCAGCGTATTGGCATTTGGTTAGTTCAATGTGAAAATAATAGATTCATTTCACACCCAACTACATTAGTTAAGTTTAATGTGAAAAACAATAAATTGACACAGACAATTTCACACTTACTTAACTAATGTGTCAAGTTTTGATTGATGCATGATAAAATTGCAAATGTGTATAATGTAAACTAAGAATTTTTCAGGGAAATATATACCAACATCATTAACTTCTCTTCTTTAGAGGCTTGTAACTTTTTGAGACTTGTTGGAAAACCAAGATTCAAAATTCCCCATATTTTAAAAGCAGTCCAATGTTCCAGATGTGTATATACTTACAGACTAAGACAAGGAAAAAAAAAAAAAAAGGATGGAATAAGTTGGCTTTTGTGGCACCCACGGTTGCTAGCCTGGGATCATTATGGACCCGTTTAGGTCGCACCTAAAATTTAATTATTAGGGGATAGTAAATTTGGTTCATCGTATTTTGTACTGATTGCAATGGAATGGAATATGTTATATAGGTTGCAATTGCATCAGGGGATGAAAAGTACATAGAGAAAGTTAGGGAAGCACAGTTCAAAATCAGTCTCCCAAATGTTGTATGCATTGATGCCAAGGGTCTTCCACTCAAGGAAGATAATCTTCATCTTACCACAGAGGCCCAGGTTAAGTTGGGCCACATGCTGGCTGATGCATATCTCACCAATTTTGCTCCACCGCAAATTCTTCCTCCTCATCCTTGACTTCAAACAATTGGGAATCCATCCTCTCCTCTCCTTTCAGGTTTTGCAATTGGTTTGCCCTTTGATGAGCTTTTGAGTGTCATGACCATCGGCTTGTTTCGTTTACATAATTTGCTTCTCTAAATTGATACCAAGTACAATAAATATAATGACACTACAAATTTTACAATATTGTTCACAACAATTGAGAGGTAAATTATGATTGGCATACAATAGAAGTGATGTTGTATTGATCACAATCTACCATTTTAACAAATTGTGAAGTTTATTGTGTGTATTATTATGGTACTTATTCTCAAAAAAAGTATCATTATTGTACTAAATATGTCGAATTTTGGATTTTTTGAGCTTTGTTCAGGTATATTGGGCCTAAGTATGTAGCATTTATTTTGGTTTGGTGGGCACTTGCCCAAAAACAAAGTGATTGATGGGCCTTGGTGTTTACATCAGAAAGTAGGGGTGTGCATAGGTCGGGTTGGATCGGGTTAAGGGGATTTTTTGACCCAACCCACTATGGTGGGTTAAAAAAAATTCAACCCAACCCAACCCAACACACATGGGTTAGGTTGGACAATTTTTTTTATTACTATTATTATTAAATTGAGCAAATATATATATATATATATATATATATATATATATTTAAAAAATCCAAATATTAGTATCAATATAACTCTTTAAAGGCTAACACCACTAATGATTAAACAACAATAGTAATTTACTAAGGTTTGTGTGAACTAATTGACTTTTATATAGGATAGGTATATTGGGCCTAAGTATGTTGCATTTATTTTGGTTTGGTGGGCACTTGCCCAAAAACAAAGTGATTGATGGGCCTTGGTGTTTACATCAGAAAGAAGTGAAATTTTTCCAGCATTCTATGGACTTTACAAACACACACACCAAAGAAGTCTTCTAGCATAACATCGTAATCCTTGTATATGGCAATTCATATTGGTTGAAAAGGCTAAGTAGGCACTCCAAGCCAAAAGTTGGGATCGCTAATTTATATGGGTTGGTGGGAGCTGAGAAGGATTCTTATTATAAGGCCATAACATAGTAAACCAAAGAACACTTCCTTACAAACTGGTACAAATCGCATGAAAGGGAAAGGAAGACCTGCTCTAATAGACTAATACCAAACCAAGGTAAAAGACTGCAGCATATGCATCATTCAGTACATTGAGTAGAGAATGCCCATCTCCATAAACCCATTCACAAAATCCTAAAATGTTGCACAGCAAAGAATTAAGAAAAAGTATGTTGGGGAATAATCCCTGACTATCTAAGTGAAAAGCCTAGAATAGAGCTACAACAATGGAATGCAATAACTCGCAGGACCAAACTCCAATATGTTTAAAGAACTTTGAACAAGTAACAATATTTTCTACCACTGTGCACCATTGGAGCAATAGTCACTCTACGAGTATAAGTGCTTATGGGGTGTGGGGGGCAAAGGTCGGGATTCAAAACTCTAAGAAGGAGCTTCACATACATATACACTTAAATTTAGCTAGAGTAGAATTCTATATGATAACCTCTCTCTCTTGTGTGTGTGTGTGTGTGTGTAGCAACTACCATAATAGAAGATCTCATAAAAGGAGCAGGGTCAACTCAAAACATTTTGAGGGCTAAGAGAACAACTAAATTGAGGCATTTTTTGTATTTAAATGTTAAAAAAGTATTTATTTAATATTTTATAAAATTATATATTATAAAGTATAATTTTGAGTTTGAAGAATAAAATCTTCTTGATAGTTTGTTTGATCCATTAACTAAATCAAGTAGTTGAGTACAATCTAAACAATAATGCATAGATATTAGATTAAACACAAATATTATATATTACTAGTATGTAGCCCCGTGCTACCGCACGGGAATTGATATAAAATTAATCATGAGTTTATTCATGTTTAAAAAGCTCAGTTATGTCTAAATTCATATTATTAACCAGAAAATTTCATTAACAAAACTTAGCAGTATATATATTTTACACAGAAAGATGAACATTTGTGATAATGTTTATCCAAAAGATCCATTCACGCTTTTGAATCTTCAATCTCTATTGGTAATTGAAATTTTCGTAGCTTAAAAAATTTAAAATTAAAAAAAAAAAAAAAAAAAAAAAAAAACCCTCAGAGTTGTACTCATTTTGTAGTTTTACGATGGGTCATTTTGTAACATGATGGACATTTGTGTGAAGAAAAAACCTCTGAAGTTCCATGGCTGATAAAAGAAATTCTCTCCAATCTCTTTTTATAGAGAGATGGGTTTGTGCGTGTTTTTATACATCTTTCATAGTTGTATTATCACGAAACAGGTCCAATGGATTTAGATTGGTACTACCGATTCCCAAAGCATGAGTGTTTAATGTGTTATTAATTTCATCTCACTAGCTTCTACACATGACAGCAAAATTAAAAATAATTAGATTGTACACGTGTATAGTAAAATTGGACTCCAATTTTAGATTCTAATTGAACAATTGGAATGATAATATATGATAGTAACAACAATAGGAAAATTCAAATAAAATTTCGATTAAATTGTAACAATCTGAATAAAAAATTCCAGTAGAAAGACAGGGTGGAGTGATCCACTCCAAGAAGGCGACCAAACTTGCGTAAATATAGAATAATAAATCTCTCTTCGGAAAATTTACATTGTTCATAACCTTTACCTTTACTAAAAATTTTAAAAACATAGTGACTCACATCTACCATTCAGACATCTACAGCCGGGTGCTCTCCAATTCGCGTGAGATTCCATTGATCACTAAGTTCCTTTGCAGCTTGCAAAAAGTATCATCCATCGGTCCACGACAATGCTTTCTTAATTGTTATAGGTGTTAAACCTGAACAAAAAGCCAAATATAATGATAGTAAATTTTAGGCATAATGTGCATCCAATCACATATTAGCAATTTATAACAAATGTAAAGATGCAAACTTTGTAAGTGAATAGTAAACAAAACTCAGTGTTAGAACCAAGAAGAAAACACTTTAATCCGAAACTCAATACAAATGTAAAGATGCAAACTTTGTAAGTAGTTTATAACAAAGATGCAAACTCTGGCTTTGCTATCTTTTTGAAAATTATGCAACGTACCTAAACCAAGTTCTTATCACTAATATTAATTTCTTTGGTTTTCACGTTTGACTGCAAAATCAAGAAAAAACTTAATTAGCATAGTAACTCACTTGACCCGATACATAGAAGTGGTTTTAATGAGAATGAGCCCACATACATTTATCTTTTTGGAAATTATGCAATGTATCCAAACCAAGTTTTTATTACCGATATTAATCTCTTTGGTTTTTACGTTTGTTGATGCCCATTTTTGCAAATCTGTACCAGTCTGCCGCAATCCATATGCTCAAGGCTTATGAGGAAGAAAGCCCAATGAAGAGCAAGGCCCAAAGGCCCACGAAGAAGACCAAAGAACAAGAAGGGTCCAAAGAAAGAAGTGCAAGTGAAAGCCATCTGCCGCAAAATACAAGTCTGCCGCAGGATACAGTTCTTTGGCAGGATGGCTTCGACAGATGAAGATAAATTGGGTCCAACGCCCTTTTGATCCAGTTAACATTATTTGGCCCACAAATGCAGCAGGAAACGCATGAAGAAACAAGACAAAAACACGCAGCAGACGAAATAGAGCTAATCTGCTGCGGCAGGAACGGCGTGGGAGACAAACACGGAAGACAGTGGAGCAAGCACAGAAGGGCCGGGGCACCACCAACCTGTACCCAGCCAATACAAGGGAGGTGGGCCAACGGTCAAAGAGATTCAGAGGGCGTGGTTTGGTGGTGGGGGGAAAAGGGGGTCTATATTTGGTTTCCTGCCATAACGTCTTTTGGGAACATATCCTGCTGGGATGATATCTTACCCAAAAGAAGTAATAAATGGTTGGGACCACTGATGCATGCCATAGAGCTAGGTAGTGAGATAGAGGTATACGGCAGGAACAAACAAAAAAGAATTTTGTCATGCAGCAAATATGTTCTGAGCAGATAGCAGTGGTCGGGGCAACCAATGGGTGAGTGGGTAATCTTGAAAGGATGCCCACAACAAACCAAAAACAGTTGGTGAAGCCCTAGGGATAAAAGGGAGAAATCAATTAAATTAGCTCACTATAAAAGGGAGGTAACCACGGCAGAAAAAAGGAGAGACCAAAAGGGGGGACCAAAGTAGAGGAAAAAATAGGGGAAAGAGTAAAAAACAGGGGAAGAAGAAAAACACCCAGAGGGGAAAGAAAGAAAGAAAGAAAGAAAGAAAAAGAAGAGAGAAAACGCGGCAGGAATAGGGGCATGCATCAATAGACCATCTTTTCCCTCCCTTTTAGCAAACCCACTCTTTGAAATCTCCAAAAGTAATAGCTAGTAGCCATTTAGGCCCATTCTCCAAAATAAACAACTTTTACGGCAGGAGCCCATGATAAGGTTGTTGAAGTTGGAGTTTGGGTTCCTTCTTGGTTTACTTATCTTATGGGCAGATTTAATACTTAATTTTGATTGCAAATATATTTGATTTTCAACTTATATCTGCCGTATTTAGTCATCCTGCCGTAGCACGTTTTTATCACGTCTGCCGCAGCAGTTGTCCTGCTGTGGTGTTTTACTTGCTGTATTAGTTATCCTGCCGTAGCACATTTTCATTATATTTACCATGTTAATTATTATACAAGCTAATCATTTCCTGCCGAAGCTTTCTTCTCTATTTGTTATTACGTATTTTGCTTTTGACACAAACTAACCATTATCCTGCCGTAAGTATATATATATATATATATATATATATACATATACCCTGTTTCTCATGTTCTGGAAAATATATTTTATATACGTATATGTGAATACGTATAAGTATATATACTTATATATGTATGTATATATTTGAGAATATGCTAACCCATTTAAACTAACATTTGTTTGATGGGTATTTTCTTTGGGTTTTAGATTTGTTTAGGCGCAGGAAGTTTTGTTGCACAGCAAAAGGCTTTACGGTAGGAAGCTTTCGGCAGACAGCTTTAAAGCACGGCAGACAGCTTTAAAGCACGGCAGACAGCTCTATTGCACAAGGCTTTACGGCAGGAAACTTTAAAGCACGGCAGACAGCTTTAAAGCACGACAGGAAGCTTTAATGCACGGCAGGAAGTTTTGTTGCATAGCAAAAGGCTTTACGGTAGGAAGCTTTACGGCAGACAGCTTTAAAGCACAGCAGACAGCTCTATTGCACAAGGATTTACGGCAGGAAGTTTTAAAGCACGGCAGGCAGGAAGCTTTAAAGCACGGCAGACAGACTTGCTGCATAGCAGAAAAGTCAATCCTGCGGCAAAAACTGGAGAAAAGTTCCTGCGGCAGAAACAAAGGATAAGCCCATTTCGCAGCGTCTTCCCTTGGACTTGGACTCAACGTTTGCGCACAAGCTGGCCCAAGTTGAGTTCCAGTTGGACCGGTCTCAACTTCCTTACTCAGAATACTCGGGCCTACTACCGCGACAGGCAGCCCAGCCCAACGCACAACAAAAAAGGCCCCCACAACGTTTGACTGCAAAATCAAGAAAAAACTTAATTAGAACAGTAACTCACTTGACCCGATACATAGAAGTGGTTTTAATGAGAATGAGCTCACATACATTTAGCCACATGATGCAAAATTCAACTTTAATTTCAGATTCTAGACACATGGCACAAAATTAGAACTTGAATTTGGTGTGTACACGTGGCACACAATTAGAGTTCTAATTTGGAATTCAATTTCACACTCTCTCTGCTTCACCTATTATTATATATATATATATATATATATATAGATTTCTAACTGCCAAGAGCCTTGTAACTTAATTAGTTGATTAAAGGTTTTGAAGTTGGTCTCTATCAAACCGTGATAATGTTATAATTATTTAATAATTAACTAAAATACAAAATAAATGTATTTCATTTGTAAAAATTAGTGAAATAGACTAAAAAATATCTAAAGAAATTTAAACAACTTTCAAATGAATTTTTTCACTTTTTTTTTAAAAATTAAAAGATTATAAAATCATGGACATACATTAAAAAAAAGGTTGTATTTAGTAATCCTTCAAGTAGAAAGTATTTTAAGTTATAATAAACCAATTTTCAATATAGATTCATAAATAGCATATTCACATGCAAAAGCATAATTCTTAAATCACAAATAAATTTAGCAAACATTTTTTTCCATTCAATTCAAACAATTTTTAATTTCTATCACCTTTGGATTATTCAAAGCGGTTTTACCAAAAAAAAAATTGGGCTAATATTTGATCATTTAGGGTCTAGAACTCTAGATTTGGCCAAAGCATGTTAAAAGGCCGAAGCAAGTATCTTAGTATAGACCATGTGTTATGTGCTAGACTTATTAGTTGGATTATTGATTCACCTATTTTATTTTGGGAGAGAATTTGCTGCAATTTTGTATGTAGCAATTGTTGCATATAGGTAAGGTGGCAGCCTAAGAGAAATAACTAGTGTCCGAGGGTCATGTGCAATGCACATGACCAGCTTAAGCCATGATTTAGTGTCACTTCTCTTGAGCTGCCACTTTACCCTGTGTGCAACATTTGCAACAAATGATCTCCCTTTTATTTTTTATTGACTCTACCTTACATTTTATAACAAGTCTAAAGAAAGATTATTTTTTATAGTTATTGATATGCAAAAATAAACTGTCACAACCCGTCAGTTTCCCGCGGCTTAGACTGACGGGTTCAGCCAACTTGAAAAGCTGAAGGCCTCGAATTAACCGACGGCGACTCGAAGCTCACGGGCAATCTGCAAATCGTAGCAATGACGCTGACGGCGATATGGCTGCCGACATTGAGGCAAGCTGACGGTCTTAAGGCCGACGGCTTTCGTAGAACCATGACTTGGCCACTACGTGAGTAAATAAGGAAATTACTTGTATTCCACATATTAGAGTCCTATAAGGAAAGGATTCCGTAATCTACGTTCACAAGGATTCCTATATGGAAAAGACTTCTACTCCAAGAAAGAATGGTCAACCTCTTACTACTATAAAAGCCCCAATACCCTCACAAATCGAGGTACGCATAATTAACCCATCTCTAGCACTCTAGAGTTGAAACAAGTCCTAACTTGACCTTCGGAGGGTATTTGGCCGGCACCACACCGGTGCTCTCTGTTAGGTCTTCTCTTTTTTTGTTGTGCAGGTGTAGTTTCGAGCGTACAAGCATTGAGCAACTCACTGGTGAGATTTTTCGGCATCATCAGTTGGCGCCGTCTGTGGGAAATCACTATAAGCCATACTATCGTTTCCCGGACTAAAGAGTTGCATGGTACTCACTCGCTCAATGGCAACTACTAACGATGTTCAAGAAGAGGAGCAACTCACGACTGCCCTTGAGAGACAAGTACGGACTCTTGGTGCCGCCGTGGAGCGCCTCACAAAACAAAACCACGACTTGGAGGAGCAGCTGCGCCAGAAGAATGCAGCACTGAACGACCAATAGGAGGATCAAGAGGGGAACAACACTCCAAAGAAAAATCAGGAGAAACCTGAAGGCAGCCACGCCCCAAGCAAACCAGAGAGGCAGAACTTGAGCATGCCATCCCTCACGGATGCAACTCCACCGCATATTATTGCAGAGATGCAGGCGATGAGGGAACATATGGAGGTTATGATGAACGCACTTAAGGGACGAGTGTCCAGCGATCTTGACGATCTAGTCAACCGCACCGACTCGGCCTTCACTGTGGCCGTGAACTCTTTCCCCTTACCCCACAAATTTCGCATGCCGCATATCGACAGCTATGACGGAGTGAAGGATCCTTTGGACCATCTAGAAACCTTCAAAACCCTAATGCATCTTCAGGGAGTAGCAGACGAGATCATGTGCAGGGCCTTTCCCACAACACTCAAAGGCCCCGCGAGGGTATGGTTCAGCCGACTGACGCCCAACTCCATCAACACCTTCAAGGAACTAAGCGCTCAGTTCACCACACACTTCATTGGGGGCCACAGGTATAAGAAGTCCACGGCATGCTTGATGAGTATCAAGCAACGAGAGGACGAGACGCTAAGATCCTACATAACACGCTTCAATAAGGAAGCGCTATCAATTGACGAGGCCAACGACAAAATACTTGTAGCAGCCTTCACAAATGGGTTGCGAAAGGGTAAGTTTTTGTTCTCCCTATACAAAAACGACTCGAAGACCATGTCGAAAGTACTCTACAGGGCCACTAAGTATATGAATGCTGAGGACGCGCTACAGGCCCGAGAAGAGAAACCAAGAAAAAGGGAGAGGCAGGAAGATGCTCGAAAAGATCAAGGGCGGAAGAGGCCAAAAACAGGAGATCGAAGGGACGAGAGGCGTTCTAAACCTCCGGGAGGAAGGTTTACAAGCTTCACCCCGCTAACCACCCCGATAGATCAAGTCCTAATGCAAATCAAGGACGAAGGGGCTCTGGCCTTCCCTGGAAAGCTGAAGGGAGATCCTAGCAGGCGTTCTAGAGACAAATACTGCCGCTTCCACCGAGATCACGGCCATGACACAGCCGATTGTTACGACTTGAAGCAGCAAATTGAGGCCCTCATAAGACAAGGGAAATTGCAGAAGTTTGTAAGCAAGGAAAGAACGGATCCACCACCTCAGGAACAGCCCCCCCGACGAGACAATGACTGCCCTAGACCGCCCATTGGCGACATCAGGATGATTGTAGGAGGGACGGCTGCCGGGTCATCCAAAAAGGCTCGGAAGACGTACCTCAGGATGGTCCAAAATGTCCAACTGACGGGCTCAGTACCAAAAATAGCACGAAGAGAAAGCCCCGTCATTGGGTTCTCCGAAGAAGATGCGCGGACGTCTTCACCACCCGCACGACGATGCGCTTGTTATCAGTTTGCAAGTGGGGGACTACAACTTGCACCGGGTGTTGGTTGACAATGGGAGCTCGGCGGACATCCTATATTACTCGGCATTCCAGCAAATGGGAACGAGGGTGTTTCCCCTGGGTGCGGTCACGCTATCTGTAACGGCAGGCGACTATCCGCAGCAGATCACAAAGGACGTAACGTTCCTCGTGGTCGACTATTCGTCGGCCTAAAATACTATCTTAGGGCGACCCACCCTCAATTCATGGAAGGCGGCAACCTCGACTTATCACTTGATGATCAAGTTCCCTACCGAGTACGGGACAGGTGAACTACGTGGAAATCAGGTGGCCGCACGCGAATGCTACGTGGCTATGATGGAAATGGATGATCAACTCCAAGCCATGAGCATAGAAGAACATCGAAGTACGACGGAACCCGTCGAAAAGCTTGAAGAAATATCCCTTGACGACTCCAGACCTAACCAAACAACAAAGATTGGGACCCTTGCAAGTCCCATGATCCGACAAACACTTGCAACCTTTCTCAAAGAAAATCAGGACGTGTTCGCCTGGAGTCACGAGGACATGCCAGGAATAGACCCTTCAATCATGGTGCATAAGCTGAATGTATCACTATCCTTTCCATCCGTCCGGCAAAAGAAGCGGGTGTTTGCCCCCGAACGGGATCGAGCCATAGCTGAAGAAATCTGCAAGCTACAGGAAGCAAACTTTATTAGAGAAGTTTACTACCCCGACTGGCTAGCCAACGTAGTGATGGTCAAGAAAGCTAGCGGGAAGTGGAGGATGTGCGTAGACTTCACCGATCTAAACAAAGCATGCCCCAAAGATAGCTACCCCGTCCCGAGGATCGACACTCTAGTAGACTCTACAGCTCAGCACCAGCTTTTAAGCTTCATGGACGCTTTCTCCGGTTACAACCAAATCAAGATGCACGAAGCCGATCAAGAGAAAACTTCGTTCGTGACCAGCCAAGGCCTTTTCTGTTACAAAGTAATGCCGTTTGGTCTAAAAAATGCGGGCGTAACATACCAGAGGCTTATGAACAAAATGTTCGCACCGCAAATCGGGAGAAATGTCCAAGTCTACGTAGATGATATGCTGGTGAAAAGCCGAAGGGAGGAAGATCACTTGGAAGACCTCAGGGAAACATTTGACACTCTTCGCTCTTACAACATGAAGCTGAATCCAGGAAAGTGCGCCTTCGGGGTGACAGTAGGAAAATTCCTAGGATTCATGGTTTCCCAAAGGGGCATCGAAGCCAATCCGGACAAGATCCGAGCTATAATAGAGATGGCACCACCAAAAAATGTGAAGGAAGTACAGAGCCTTAACGGCAAGATAGCAGCGCTAAATAGGTTCGTGTCAAGGGCAACGGACAAGTGCTTACCCTTCTTTCGAACATTGAAGAGATCTTTCGAGTGGACTACCGAGTGCCAGCAAGCGTTCGAAGAATTGAAAACTTATCTCTCTTCCCCCCCGTTGCTGACTCCCTCACAACCGGGTGAAGAACTTTTTCTCTATCTTGCCGTCTCCCCAGCCGCCGTCAGCGCTGCCTTGATCAGAGAAGAAGAGAGAGTGCAGAAACCTGTGTACTACACTAGTCGAGCGCTACGCGGAGCCGAAGAAAGATATCCGCCCATGGAAAAACTCGCATTTGCGCTGGTTACAGCAGCATGCAAACTAAAGCCGCACTTTCAAGCCCACACGATGATCGTCCTAACCGACAAGCCTTTGCGACGGGTAATGAGCAACCCTGAAGCAGCTGGGCGATTGGCACTATGGGCTATAGAATTAAGCGAGTTTGACATCCAGTACCGCCCACGAACCGCCATTAAAGGACAGGTCGTTGCAGATTTCATAGCTGAGTTTACAAATGGCGAAGACAAGGGGGCAGAAGAATCTCCCCAATGGAGCATACATGTAGACGGGTCCTCCAACAGGCAGGCTGGGGGAGCCGGCATCGTACTACACTCACCCGAAGGAGACATGGTCGAGTGTATGATCCGCCTTGAGTTCCCTACCACCAACAACGAGGCGGAGTACGAAGCTCTGATAGCAGGGCTTGACCTCGCCAAAGCTGCAGGAGCCGAAAGAGTGATCATTCACTGCGATTCTCAAGTCGTGGTCAACCAGATAAATGGGGATTATGAGTGCAAAGGCGAACGGATGAAAAAATATTTGGACCAAGCGAGGTGGAGGGTCAACGAGCTGAAAGCCGAAATTAAACAGATACCCCGAGGAGAAAACGAGTAAGCTGATCGCCTAGCAAAAGCCGCTTCGGCCGAACATATGGCCACCCTTGGTAACGTACTCTCTTTCATTCAGTTCTCCCCACTTATAAATTCTGTCGATGTACAGGAACTTGGTTCCGAAAGCAATTGGACTACGCCATTAGTTTCCTACTTGAAGAACGGCGTATTACCAGACGGAAAGGAGGCTGCAAGAAAGCTGAAGGTTCAAGCAGCGAGGTTCGTCTTAATAAGAGACATCTTGTACAAAAGAGGCTTCTCCCGCCCCTACCTACGATGCTTAGGTCCTGAAGAAGCAGATTACGTCATGAGGGAAGTGCACGAAGGAATCTATGGAAACCACTCAGGGTCGAGGTCGTTAATCCACAAGCTAGTACGAACGGGGTACTTTTGGCCAACTATGCAGAAGGATGCCGAGGCCTATGTAAAGAAATGCGACAAGTGCCAAAGGTTCAGCAATGTCATCAAACAACCACTTGAAGAACTTACCCCGATGACGGCGCCATGGCCGTTCGCTCAGTGGGGACTGGATATCATGGGACCGTTTCCTACGGCAATACGACAACTGAAGTTTCTAGTCGTGGGCATCGACTACTTTACGAAGTGGGTCGAAACTGAAGCCTTGGCCACCATTACGGAGAAGAACGTACGCAGCTTCGTTTGGCGATGTATCATATGCAGATTTGGCATCCCTAGAGTCTTAGTCTCGGATAACGGGAAGCAATTCGACAACGAGGCCTTTCGGGACTTCTGCTCACAATTAGGGATACGGAACCACTACTCCTCCCCCACCCACCCTCAAGCCAACGGACAGGTCGAAGTCACGAACCGATCCTTGCTGAAGATTATCAAGACTCGGCTCGAGGGGGCAAAGGGTATATGGGCTGAAGAGTTACCGAGCATACTTTGGGCCTACAAGACGACGGCAAGGACGCCAACACTGGAGACACCATTCCGGCTAACATACGGGAGCGAAGCTGTCATCCCAGCCGAAGTCGGCCTCACAAGCTACAGGGTGCACAACCATGACGAAGGGAAAAATGACGGAGCCATACGTCTACAGCTCGATCTAGTGGACGAAGTCAGGACTGCGGCAGAGCAAAGGCTCGCACGATACCAGGACCGCATGGCCAAGCACTACAACTCCCGGGTCAAACACAGAGACTTCCAGGTGGGAGACCTCATTCTAAGGAAAGTCATGGGCGCAGCAAGAGACCCAACCCAAGGAAAATCGGCCCTAATTGGGAAGGACCTTACCGAGTCGCGGCGTGGCAGAGGAAGGGTACCTACCATCTAGAGACATTGGACGGACGGAAGCTACCGCATCCTTGGAATGCTGAACACCTGCGAAAGTACTACCAGTAGAGGCGATGACATGAACAACACCTATCTTTTTATTTACTGTTTACTTTTAAGTATTTGCTACAATAAGCCCGACGGGCATGTCTTTTACTTTAGTTTTGCTACAATAAGCCCAAAAGGGCAGGTTTTTCCTTTTTGAGCTACTTTTTATACAGATGCATGATTTATTCAGAACTACTGAAGTTTCTACTTACAAATGAAAATTAGTAAAAGACCGACGAAAAGTGGATAAGTCCACAATTCAGCTACTAAGCTGACGGTCTCAATAAAAGGCTAACGAAAAGTGGCTAAGTTCACAATTCAGCTATTAAGCTGACGGCCTAAATAAAAGGCTGACGGTCTTATAAACTCAGCTCTTAAGCTGACGGTCTCATAAAAGACCAACGAAATTGCAAAGTCCACAAGATGGGCAAAACAATAAAGCTGACAGTCTAATAAAAGACCGACGACAAGGCCAAGTCCACAAGATGGACAAGGCAATAAGGCTGACGGTCTAAAGATGACCAAGTCCACAAAATGGACGAGCCAAATAGCTGACGGTCTAAAAATGACCAAGTCCACAAAATGGGCGAGCCAAATGGTTGACGGTCTAAAAATGACCAAGTCCACAAAGTGGACGAGCCAAATAACTGACGGTCTAAAAATGACCAAATCCACAAAGTGGACGAGCCAAAAAGCCGACGGTCTAAAAATGACCAAGCCCACAAGATGGACAAAACAATAAAATTGATGGTCTAAATAAAATACTGACGAAATAACTAAATCAACGATAAACTCAGCTATTAAAGCTGACGACACTGTCTAAGTCCACAAGTGGACGACTCTATAAGGCTGACGGTCTAAAAGGACTGAAGCTGTCAGTCTACAAGTAGACGAATTTATAGGGCTAACGGCCTAAGAAGGCGGACAAGTTGCCCACCCACAAAGTGGACGAGCCAAAATAGGTGACGGTCTATTAAAAGACGGCCAAATCTGACGACTTCACTAAACCAACGGCCCTAGCGCTATGGTCGAAGCTAAAGCTGACGGATATACAGATCTAAGGGCGCATAAAAAGTGAGTAGGCTGACGACCCCAACCTAGGATGGGGAAGTAGCCTTAACATCCACAAAAGCAAGAAAGAGAGGCGCAAGATACAGAACAAAAGCGACGGGCGCCAATAACCTGAATAATAGGGTAACACTTACAAACAAAAAAGCCCGAAAAACATGGGCATTTAATAACACTGTTTACAAAATAAATAAATAAAAAAAAGAGACGTCAAATACAAGGGGGCGTCAATCTACTTTTTTCTGAACAGAAGGATCTTCTCCGTCAAGCAGCACCACAGGAGGGGTCGGGGCAGTTATTGGAAGGTTCGCAGCAGGTTGGGCCAAAACAACTCCACCACCTCCATGTGAAGGAGAATCCATTGAATCGTCAACCCCAGCAGTGACGGCCTCATTAGCAGGCGTCATAGGCTGGGCGTCATCTAGGGTGATACCAGATAAGTCCAACTCAGGGAAAGCTGACGCCACTTGTCTGAGGCAATCATCAAATCCTGTGCCATAGTATCCAGCACAGGAATCAATGAAAGAATCTGACGCCTTGAAATTCTCGACCGCGTCAGCCCCTGCAGTCTCCATCTGTGCACGAAGAGTCGTCAGCTCCTTCTCTAGCTCACCCTTCTGACGATCCGCCTCCTCCAGCTTCTCCCTCACTTCCTTCAGCTCGACGTTAAGGACACGCATTGCCTCCTTATACTGAGCCTGCTGGTCTCGCATATTGGCATTGTGTTTATTGACGCGAGTGACGACACCCTCCTTAGCCACGCACCGGTCTTGAAGCGCCTTTACGCGAACCAAGGCCTAGAAAGGGATACAACCGTCAGTTATTAAAATAGGAAAAAGATGAGGAAAGAACCATTTAGGAGAGACGGCTTACCCGAGTGAGGTCAAACAAAGCTGACGACCCCAACTCATCCGTCGCCAACAAATCACAAGGATCTATGTCCGTTGGCTTTATAAGTGACTCCACAGCCTCAACAGCAAAATCCTTGTGAGTTAGCAGGCAATGGGGCCCATTCAGGACGGGACCAGAAGGAGTCATCATATCTTTCCCGGCCCCATGACTCGACTTAGGAGACGGCTTCGCTGGGGGATCATTCCCAGAAGCGACAGCTGCCTTCTTAAGTGGACGGCTATTATCCCCGTCAGATTTCCTCTTGGAAGAACCCTTGTTTACGATCTTGGGGGTCGATGAGGATACCGTCTCCCCCTTTGCTTTCTTCTCTTCTTTCAGACGGGCAGCGGCAGCCCTTATCCTTTGCTTAGCTACGTCCATTTCTGCGAAAGAAATACATAAGCAAAACCGACGGCAATACAAAAATAATTTCGAAAATAACGCGGTCTATTCACGATGACGGGAGAATCCTTCTAGCCTGCGAGCCTCAGGCGTCGGTTCGGGACCCCCGCAGTAAGCGTGAAGATAATCAAGGGTAATTAAGTCTCGACACGACCGCTCCTCTAGGGGAATCTCCAAAACCCTACGGATAAAATCTTCCTGCTCGCCGGTTATGGAGGGGCGAATGAGGGCTGAAAAAGTACAAATGAATTGACGGCGTTAGAACCATTGAAAAACAAAAATTATTACTTACTTAAGTTGACGGATTAAAAGCTGACGGCTAAAAACCTGACTCCCTTACAAACGCCCAAGTATTGTCAAAATAGCCGTGGGGTATCGTCTCCCATTCTTCCTGACGGCACACCCAGTCCGTCCCTTCAACGAAAAAGAACCTGCTCTTCCAGGCTCTATTCGAATCCGGCATCTCAGACACCAACATCAAATCTTTCTCCCTGACAGCAAAGTGGTACATCCCTTTGGAAGAAGAAAGGTGTCGAGGTCTATAACAATAAAAGAATTCGTCCAAGGAAAGCTGACGGTTCCCTCCACTTAGACGACCCCACAGTATCTTGGCACCTATAAAAATCCTCCATGAATTTGGAGCAATTTGGCTGACGGATAAGCCGAGAAAGTCAGCCAACTGACGGTGTAAGGCCGTCAGGGGCAGTCTAAGACCGGCAGCAAACATGGCGTCATACATACCAACGTCTGCAGTTCTTCCTGTATAACATTTTTCACCATTCCTAGGCAGACGGATAGGAATATGGTCGGGGATTTGGAAACGAGTTCTTAACTCGTTGAAAATTTTGAGAGTCATCTTTGGGAGGAACTTATCTACAGCCCACTCCTTGGGAAGGATGAAGGGATGGTTACCCCCAGGACTTCCAGAAGTCCCTTCACAAGACCCCTCGTCGCCCTCATCCCCGTCACTACTTCTCTCTCCTACTTCGGCTTCACTCTCCTCACCTCGTCGTAGCCCGCTCCCTCGCGGGCCGACGACCGGTCACTCGACATCCTACCTACAAGTGACGGGCGTAATCTAAGAACCTAGGAGGACGACCTCACTTCAAAGAAATCGAAAGAAATAAAGTATGTACAGAAGGGAAAAGAAGGAACTTACAAGTGCGACGGCTGAAGAAGCGACGGTAGAAGCTCAGGCGAACGGTAAGGAAGTACTGACGGAGAATGACTGACGGATTTGTTCTCCAGAAATCAGGGAAAGCGAAATAGGAGAAATGAGAGAAGGTGGGCCATGTATATATATAAGGGAAATGCACGGAAGACGATGCGACGCCCTCGTTTGGACGCGGAGCCAACCCAAGCACGCCACGTGTCCAAAGCATTTAATGTTGACTGCTCGAGGTGTCAGCTTTGGAATATTTTCTCTCTCCTGGTTAAAGCAACAGATAGTAACGAATGAATACTCCATAACCCGTCAATTATAACTAACGGAGATATGGAGTAGGGGGCAACTGATATGCAAAAATAAACTGTCACAACCCGTCAGTTTCCCGCGGCTTAGACTGACGGGTTCAGCCAACTTGAAAAGCTGAAGGCCTCGAATTAACCGACGGCGACTTGAAGCTCACGGGCAATCCGCAAATTGTTGCAATGATGCTGACGGCGATATGGCTGCCGACATTGAGGCAAGCTGACGGTCTTAAGGCCGACGGCTTTCGTAGAACCATGACTTGGCCACCACGCGAGTAAATAAGGAAATTACTTGTATTCCACATATTAGAGTCCTATAAGGAAAGGATTCCGTAATCTACGTTCACAAGGATTCCTATATGGAAAAGACTTCTACTCCAAGAAAGAATGGTCAACCCCTTACTACTATAAAAGCCCCAATACCCTCACAAATCGAGGTACGTATAATTAACCCCTCTCTAGCACTCTAGAGTTGAAACAAGTCCTAACTTGACCTTCGGAGGGTATTTGGCCGGCACCACACCGGTGCTCTCTGTTAGGTCTTCTCCTTTTTTGTTGTGCAGGTGTAGTTTCGAGCGTACAAGCATTGTGCAACTCACTGGTGAGATTTTTCGGCATCATCAGTTATATTCGGAAAAAATACATAATTGATTTGTGAAGTTTTCTTCTTCTCAAAAAAAGAAAAAAAAATGATTTGTAAAGTTTTCTTACTAAAATGTCTTTGAAGGTTGAAATGAATGTTGTTGGTTTGATTGGGAACAAATTAATTAGGGGTAATTACAATACACCCACCTGTGCTTAAGCCCGAATTTACTTTGCCTACTCGTGATTTGAAAAGTATCACTTTACCCACCTGGGATTTACTCCGTTTGTTTTCCTTAACCCACCTCCGTTAAAAATAAAGATAAATATGTATTTTTGTACTCCTTTTATGTCTCTTTCCTTCCCAAAAAAAAAAAAAAAAATCAAAAGAAAATAAGATTAAAAGAAGTAATTTGTAAAAAATTAGAAACTTGACTCAAGAACTCTAATACATAACAAAATGTCATTGCAACACAAAAGTAAAAATATACTAACTCTTTTTTTTTTAGAAAAAGGTAAGCTCTTTTAATTAAGATAAATCAGATTGGAATACACTCTCCAGATCAAAGGGTAGTTCTTCTACCCAAACATCTAAATCAGCAGATGAAACTGCTCTTCTAGTGAGGGCATGGGCTAACTTGTTCCCACCCCAACGCACATGAGTAAACCTACAAAAAAGAAACTTACAAACTTGATGATGTGTCTCCTCAACCACATTCCCATACAACATGTTGCAGCAGACCTAAGAATTCAAAGCTGAGACCACCCTGAGACAATCACCCTTCAACAACACCTTAGAGAGACTCAGCTCTTGTGCAAAAAGAGTAGCTCGTCGAGCTACCATGGCTTCTGCCATCTCCACTGAAAAAGGAAGAGGAATCCGCTGAGATAAAGCCGCTATGATCTCACCATCTGAATCTCGTATTGCCACTCCAATGCCCGCACAACTAGCATTCTCAAACAAGGCAGCATCAAAGTTCAGCTTAAACACCCCTTCAGGAGGACGAGACCATCGCACCTGGGCAGTAGGACCTCTCGGCATAGCACCAGGAATGCAAAGCTCCAAATATTCCCTAACCATCATGTTAGCCCTCTCACCCACTTCCTGCAACGGCCAAGTGGTTTGATTCTCCCTCAATCTATTTTGCCTCTGCCACAAACTCCAGGAAATGGTCGAGAACAGAGCGAGCTGGAACTCCGAAGCAAAAACCATGACTTCCTCCAATAGTTCAAAAAAACTCCTGTACTGTCTTCTAAAAAGCCGTACAAAAATGATGTTTGATCTCCACACAACCTGGGCATGCTCACACAGCCACAAGCAATGGATAAGAGATTCCGAATGCTCATCGCAAGTAGGACAAGAAGCATCCACAGGTACATGACGATGTCGAAGGTTTTTCTTTGTAGGTAAGGAGTCATGTGAGTAGTGGTACCCTTATGCCTTCAGCTCATGCTTATAAGGCATAGGGGGGGCGCTTCTCTAAGCGATGTGGGACGGACGTTGCCAAGCACAAAGTGCCTAAGCATGCCTTCCACACTCGCAAAGAGGACAAAGCTGTGCAGGGGATAGAAGCTCAGGACGTTGCGCTCTAAGCATACCTGTGACCTGCCCTCTAAAGCGGATAAACAGATTGCGGGGTTGAACAAAAATTCTCCCTACAGTGATACTTTTTAAATCACAGGTAGGTAAAGTGAATTCAGACCTAATCATAAGTAGGTTTACAGTTTACTGTAATTACCCCAACTATTTAATTAATATTTTTTAGTGCAAAAAATAATTAATTAATCAAATAACAATTTTGTCCCTAAAGATTCTAGACTTAGTAATGTAATTTTTTTTTTTTGTAAATTGCAAATTACACCCCTAAAGTTTGGGGATGATTGGATTTTACACCTTGAAATTTCAAAATTTGGATTTTATCTCCTGAAATTTGGGGTGTTTGGATTTTACACCTTAACGTTTCAAAACTTGGATCTTATCCCCTAAAATTTAGAGTTGTTTGAATTTTATATCATTATATTCTAAAACCTTAAGGTGTAAAATTTAACACCCCAAAATTTTAGGGAGTAAAATTCAAATACTTCTAAAATATAGGGGGATAAAATCCAATTTCTAAAACGTCAGGGTGTGAAATTCAAACATCACCAAATTTCAGGAGGTAAAATATAAATTTTGAAATTTTAGGATATAAAATCCAATCATGCTAAATTTTAAGGGTGTAATTTGTAATTTACCTTTTTTTAAGAGCGTCATAATGTAATGAAATAAATGGGTAAAACCAAACTAATTAATTACCATTAATTCATCAAAAAAATTAATTATCATTAGATATTTAGATGTCTGCTCTCATAATCAAAATAAATTATCTTCATAATTTGAAAGTGAACAAATAGTATACGAATCCAACTACTCATCTCCTTTTATTGGTCCAATCGAAAATGATTTTTTTTTTTTTAATTTTTAAAAAGCCTCTCACCAACCCAAGGCATATGCCATGCCCATATGGGTCCCACAAAGTACCAATACTTGGTAAGTCATACTATGCGGTACCAGTGCTGAAATTTATGTTGCTGTTGGAACGATTCCCTGCCACGCGACTTGAAGGGCGTGAACGATGATGCATCCCAAATATTCCTCACCAACCCTAAACAAGTTTTATGACTGATTTTTTTGTTTTTGTTTTTTTTTTTGGTATATATATATATATATATATATATAAATTTATAGTAATTATCAAAAAGCATTATAGTAAATTATATATTAGAAGGATTTTATTAATGTATATCCATAGGGTTTTACCAATTTTAAGAAACTTTTTATATATAAAAAAAAAGACTAACGGTTTTTTACAACTTTTTCAAATTTTTATAAAAGATTTCCTAAAATGGATTAACCAGACCCATATTAGAAACAGGCTAAAATAAGCAAGTCTAGGTGATGATAACTAATTGTTAGAGTTCCCATAAATACACAAAATATAGTGTGTTGAGTAAGTCCAATGACTCCAATACACACAAAAAAAAGTTTACTACTGGAAGTTCCTAAAATAGCAAAAGTAACTACATTTGCTTGCTTCCACATAGATGTACTAACATGTCAGAAACGAGTCTACGAGTAACCACAACAAAAGGAAGGCTGGTCAGTTGTGAGGTGTCCACAAATTAAGCTGATCTAGCCATGGGCTAAGCTGGTAATTAGCTCAGCTTCCTTAAATTAGAAATTCTGAACCAAAACTATATTTGTGCTTAACTTGATTAACCCTTCTAGTCTCGGATTTATTTTTAGGTACTTTCAATATACATATGCTCTATCTTTTCACATTTATAATAAGGTCTATTTATTAAATTCATGATGGATTCATCATAACTGTGAAAGGAGGAAATACAATTTATTAATGTTCAAAAAGTACTTAAAATTTTTCCAATAAAACCAGTATGGAGCAATAAAATTAGGAATAATATTTATCCCAATTCATAGTGATCTTTAAATCAAAGATATGAAGTATGAAACACCACCAACCAGGAGTTGATAAGGAATTAATAAGGTTTTTGAGTTTTGACATGTTAAACACTGTCTGTTTGGATACTGCTTATTGCTGAAAATTGAAAATATTGTAATAAAATAATTTTTAAATGTGTAAATAGTGCTGTGGAACCAATTTTTAATAAAAATTTTGTTGAAAAAAGAGATTTGTGGGTCCTGCGAACAGTGCACGGGACCCATGCGCAAAATGTTAGACGCTTGCCACTCACTTAAACCCGAACTGATTGGTGCAAAAAACCCACCACAGATTGATTGGCCAGATTTTGTTTTTTAATGAGCGAGACTTTAACCACAACATCCTAGGGAAAAGAGAAATATTTGAATATGTGCAAGTGTGCAACTTGTATTTTGTTATTGAGCATCCACATCAATCCGCGGAAAATTTTTTCTTTTACAAATCTAAAACCTACTTTTTTTATTTTACACACTTATTTTTACAAAACACTTATATCACTTTGTCTATTATACACATTTATTCAAATAAAATATTCATTTCTTTAACCCAATGCTACAGTGCTACAGTGCCGAGGAAAGAGAAAAAACCATTAAAAAATTAAATACACATGCTACAGTACCCGTATAAATTTACACGGGTACTGTAGCTCGTTGATAAATTTGGAAGACTATACACATTTTTAACAGACTTATGTGGGAAGTTTTGTGGGTTAGATGTGTAAAATTTCTCTCTTTTTCTATTATACAAGAGTATACAAGAGCTGATGTGGATGCACACGGGTCCAAATCCAAAATAGGGTAACTAGAGATATTGTATTTGTACTCTACTTCTTTTTTATTTTTTTTCAGAAATATTTGTCCTCTACTTCTTAGTTCTTATAGGTGATAAACCAAACCAGACAAAGGGTCAATTATATTTGAAAATTTGAATTAGTCAGTAGGACTACTACGCAATTTTGCTCTATTTATGCATTCTCTTTTCTATGTTATAGACTTTAGTGTGTGCTCTGACAATCAATTGGCTAGTTTTTTTTTTGCTTAAACTATCTATTATTTGTGGGTTCTTTTTTAATTTATATTTTATAGAGTTTTAATCTATGACATTTGTTTCTGATAATTGTGCTCTTTACCATCAGATCAAGATACCAATTATCAACAGACCAAGACACCAATTGATTTTTGGTATAGGCGGAGATTGAATTCTAGATCTCTTATTCAACTATTAGAGACTTTACCAGTTGAGCTAATTAAAACCCTATTTGTGAGTATTTTATTACTTTTTATATCAGTTTTGTGGGTTTCCATTAGCTTAATTGGTAAAATATCTTACCATCAAATAAGATATCTAAGGTTTAATATTCATATACACCAAAATCAATTGATATTTTGGTTTGATGATAAAAAACAATTATCAAGAATAAACACCATAGATTGAAATGATTAAAAAACATAATTATTTCAAATATTTTAACTTTCATCTTTTTGAAAATACGCTAGTTTTTAGGTTTTTGTCTTGTAGAGCATTCACAACAGTTGAGCTATTTTTTTAGCTATTTGGCACCACAAAAAGTTACTTTATCTATTTTACTTATACATTTTATAATCATACAGCAGTGAATCTATTTTAGCTTTCAACACAATAAAATAATATAAATACCACAATAAAATAATATAACACCACAATAAAATATTCATCATATACAGTATCATCATCTCTATCTTTTTCTCTCTCTTCCTTTTCGTCTCTCTCTTCTCTGATACAGAGCAAGCAAACCACCACACCACAGCAACAATCACACCACAACAAAAATCACACAGGCCACAATCCAATCAGAACACACCCACGGCACAAACCCAGCACAAACACAAACACAAACCCAGCACACATACACAGATCTAACACAAACTCAACAGCGATGGGGCTCGGGTAACAGATCGGCAATGGGGCTTGGGGAGATGCGGTCTCGGCTCGCCAGAACCGCTCAACTTGCGCCCGCCAAAGCCGCTCAACCTGCGGCCACTAGAACTGAAGGCCGATTGACCCGAGCACCACCACGGTTGGTGAGCTTGCCGGCAAAGCAGAGAGGAGATGGGGAGGTGTTAGAGGAAAAAAATGAGAAGGAAAAAACAGAAGAAAGAAGAGAAGCCAAAGAGAGAGAGAGAGAGAGAAAGAAAGAAAAAGAGAAAAATTTAATGAGAGAGTAGAGAGAAATTTAATAAAAAAAATATATATATATATTTTAGCTTCTTGCTACAATGCACATTTATTTATGGATGTATACTGTAGCAAGAAGCTAAAAAAATTTAGGTATGCCTCCACTGCTACTGCAGCATGTATTTTGATGTTTTGGTGGAGCTCCGTTGCTGCAAGTGCGGAATAAACTAAAAATTGAAATAAGCAATTCTCAATCCGGGACTGTAGCACTCCCTTCATACACGATCCAGGTACGTATTATTGGAACTTTCGTGAACAATGAACAGTAAAAGGCAACAATTGTTTTGGAAACCAAAAAGAGTAATGAATAGTGAATGATGAATGCGATGAATCGTTTAAATCGAGATTATGTTTTATTATTTTAATATGCAGCAAGTCAATCCACGTACATCTCCCTAGAAGAACAGACTTAGAAGATAAGATCTCACTTGTTACCACCAAATAGTCCATAGACGTTATTAATGTGGATGTATATTTAATTTTTAGGATCAATTTGTTAAAAGTAGGTCAAGGTATAATTGTATTTAAATAAAAGGTCAAAATAACGAATGCTCTGAAAAAAAAATGTTAATAAATCATAATAAGAAATTTTTTATACTACTTTTATGAGAAATATAAAAAGCAAACAACAATATTTATTATTTTATCATTTTTTCAATAAAAATGTTTCTAAAAATAACTCCTAAACATTTCCCTTAAAGGAAATAAGATTTTAAAAAATTATGCATAAATAAATAAACTAAAAACTTAATCCAAGCATAATATTGAAAATATAATGAAAATAGTGCATTAATAAATAACTTAAGCTTTAAGGCACTTACTAATATATATATATATATATTTTATATATTTTTAATGCTAGAGAAGATCATGGCTGGGGTAGGTCAATCGTCACTTACCAGACCTAATATTAAAATCTCAGTCTCACTCTCACCACCTCTAGCGCGTCGCCTAAAACATTGGTGATTGGTTTCCATATTTTCCGGGTAAGTAAAAAAAAAACTTATATTTAGATTAGATTTCCTTCCAACACAATTTAAAAAAAAAAAAAAAAAACAAAAAACGAAAAACCCTGAGATTCGGATCTCTACCAACCAAACCCCAGTGACACCATATATAAATACCACACCGCATACATCTCTCCCACCACTTCACTTCATCATATAATAATAATAATAAATCTATAATCACCAAATTCATACATTTCTTTATACTCCGCCGCCACCGTAAAATGGCCACGTCAGCATCGCAAACTCTCCGAACAGCTCCATATCTCAAAACGCCGTCGTTGTCGCTGTCTTCCAGACAGTCACTCAGCTCGGCTTTCTCCGTAGCTCTCCGTCCGAGCCGGCGATTCTCGAAGCCCTTGGTGGTGATCGTTAAGGCTTCTGGCTCTTTGGACGCGAAGCCGACGGTTTTGGTGGCGGAGAAGCTCGGCGAGGCTGGGCTGAAGCTTCTCAAAGAGTTTGCTAACGTGGATTGCTCTTACAATCTCAGTCCCGAAGAGCTCTGCACCAAGATCTCGCTCTGTGACGCGATTATCGTTCGGAGCGGGACGAAGGTTAGCCGCGAGGTGTTTGAATCGTCCGCTGGGAGGCTCAAGGTGGTTGGAAGAGCCGGCGTCGGGATCGACAATGTGGATCTGGCGGCGGCGACCGAGCACGGTTGCTTGGTAGTCAACGCGCCCACGGCTAACACCGTCGCCGCCGCCGAGCACGGTATTGCTCTCTTGGCTGCCATGGCTAGGAACGTTGCTCAAGCTGACGCTTCTGTGAAAGCTGGTCAGTGAATAATAATGTTTAATAAGATTATTTTTCTTTGTGGCATTTCGTCGAATAGTTATTTTGGTTGAGTATCCGTGTTTGGTTTAAGTGCTTTTTTGCTTTGAAATGCAGGAAAAAAAGGTACTTTTGAAAATAGTTGCTTATGCAGATCTGCTTTCTTTCCTTTTATTTTAGATTCTGGAATTATTTTTTTATAGGTTTGATTTTATTGATGGTACAAAAAAGTTCAAAGATTTTAGGCTAATATTCTCTCTCTTAATAGATATGCTTTTTTAAATGTTGATTTTGCATGCTGGTTATCACTCTGTTATTGTTTCTTACATGCATACTCTCTGGTTTAAAGATTTCATCTTTGCTGAATTTTTTTTTTTTTTTGGTTGAAAATTTTAAATTAAAAAAGGGTTTTTTTTTTTTTTTTAATATAAAAAAGGAAAAACCTTTCTTAAGGAAACCAGTCCCGGGTATATACAGGGTATTTACCCCTGACGGGCTAAGCTGTTTATGCACATACCCAGGAGGGAGAATTCCTTATACTTTGTTTTTTGTTCTTGGAAATTATTTTCTTGTTTGGGGTTTAGAGAAATTTCCATGCTAAGCTTAGTTCCACATGTGGCTCATGTATCTTGATTCTTGACTCTTGAGCCACCTAGTGGGCAACTTTTAATTTAGCGTTACTTGTGGATGAAATTCCACCCATTTATGAAGAATCTGATTTAAAAAAAAAAAAAGTGTGTGATTGTTTCCTAGTTGGTCTCTGGCGTTTTTCTGTATAAGCTATATTTCTATATTAATTTGTCATATCATAGTTTAGTAGTTGTGAATATTCTGAAGCTATTAGCTTCAAATAGTAGTGAAGACACAACGAGACTTATTTAACACAATTTGGTTAATCCAGGAAAATGGCAGAGGAATAAATATGTAGGTGTTTCCCTTGTGGGGAAAACGCTTGCAGTGATGGGGTTCGGAAAGGTTGGATCAGAAGTTGCCAGGCGTGCCAAGGGGCTTGGAATGCATGTGATTTCACACGATCCATATGCCCCGGCAGATCGTGCTCGTGCAATAGGTGTGGAGCTTGTGAGTTTCGATCAAGCTATAACAACTGCAGATTTCATCTCTCTACACATGCCTCTTACACCTACTACATCAAAGATCCTCAATGACGATACTTTTGCAAAGATGAAGAAAGGAGTTCGAATTGTCAATGTTGCTCGTGGAGGAGTAATCGATGAAGATGCACTAGTGAGGGCACTAGATGCTGGAATTGTTGCTCAGGTTCTTACATTCTCATACTTGATTCACATATATCTTACTGTTGAAGAAAGTCAATGACATGGTCTCTTTGTTTTAGGCTGCACTTGATGTTTTCACAAAGGAGCCACCAGCAGCAGACAATAAGTTGGTTCTGCACGAGAATGTTACTGCAACTCCTCATCTTGGTGCCAGTACAATGGAAGCTCAGGTGTGTCTAATGAACAGGATTTACAGTTTTACTGGCTTTATTTTTTCTCTTACCAAGTAAACTGATAATATTTGGGTTTGATGCTCAGGAAGGGGTGGCCATTGAAATAGCTGAAGCTGTTGTGGGAGCCCTTAGAGGGGAGCTTGCTGCTACTGCAGTCAATGCACCAATGGTTCCTGCAGAGGTATCATTGTATCTTTATTTACTTATCAAAAAAAAAAAAATCATTGTATCTTTATTTTGCTTACGGTGTCAGGATCTGGTATTTTATATCAATTGTATTTTAGACTTTTAGTATATAATGTGGTCCCACCATCATTTACCTATTAGTTTATGTAGCACAATCTAAATTCCTTTCTGCTTTTTGTGATAAGAAGTAAATAGCTTTATTAAAGATAGAAGAATCACTGATACAAATGGAGAAACAAAAGAGTTTTTTGGGGAAAAATAAGAATGCAAAAAATGGATATTCTCTCTCCCCACCAAATAAAGCTTGGACTTTTCAGCTCATTTAATAGTTATTGTGATTTTGAAGTAGTTTCTCTCAGCCTATGTTTCCGGTTCAGGGTTAAATGCTGGAAAGTGTTCATTTAACTGTCTCCCTTATCTCAAAATATGGTTAGGAAATGATCGCTTTTTTTTTTTTTTTTTAGATTGGAAATTCATGGTAACTAGATTGACAGGCTAATACAGGCAGTATCAGGAACATACCCATTGTGGTGCATGCAAATTATATGCCTAACTTCTAAATTTATTGTTAATGGTAACTACAAGAATAAAAAACTAGCCATATGCCTTGTCTGCCAAATAATGGCTGATGGCTATTAATTATGCATTGTGTTTGTACTATTAAGAAAGCGGCATCTCGGTTGTTTTCTTTCAACTTTGAAGTGAATTTTAGCTATAAGGAGCACAAAAACCTCATGTTTTGTCATTCCTTTCTATGTTCAGGTGTTATCGGAGCTGAAGCCATTTGTTGTACTTGCTGAGAAGCTGGGGAGACTTGCTGTGCAATTAGTAGCAGGAGGAAGTGGTGTGAAAACCGTTAAAGTGACATATGCTTCTGCTAGAGCTCCTGATGATCTTGACACCAGGCTTCTTCGTGCCATGATCACCAAGGGTATCATTGAGCCCATATCTAGTGTGTTTGTGAATTTGGTTAATGCTGATTTTACTGCCAAGCAGAGAGGTCTGAGGATATCAGAGGAGAGAATTGTTCTAGATGGTTCACCTGAGAGCCCACTTGATTTCATCCAAGTCCAGATTGCGAACGTGGAATCCAAATTCGCCTCCGCAATATCAGAGTCTGGGGAGATTAAGGTTGAGGGACGGGTGAAGGATGGGATTCCCCATCTGACAAGGGTAGGATCTTTCGAAGTTGATGTCAGCTTGGAAGGTAATATTTTACTCTGCAGACAGGTCGATCAGCCAGGTATGATTGGAACAGTTGGGAGCATTTTGGGTGAGGAGAATGTGAATGTCAGCTTTATGAGTGTGGGAAGGATTGCCCCTAGAAAGCAAGCTGTAATGGCAATTGGTGTTGATGACCAACCAAGCAAGGAAGCTTTGAAGAAGATTGGTGAAGTTTCGGCCATTGAAGAGTTTGTTTTTCTCAAGTTGTAGTGTGGATCACAATTACTACATCTTTCTTTTTCCTTTTTGGATGCGTGGTATTAGTCATAACCACATCCTAGTTCCGATTTTGATAGTTTCTATGAGTGTTGTAGCTTGATGGAAAGGAAGAACAATAAATTAGCTTTGCGATGAAAGGTTTGTACTGCATTGAGTTGCCAAGTTGCTAAATTCAATTTTCTGTTTTAATCTGCCTAGTTGTAATCGTATTACTTAATGGATGCATGTTTGGTTCTGTCATGGTGTAGTGTTGCAGTCGTTTTCCAGGAAAATTTTACTTTTGTTTTCGCATGGAGAGATTTTAAGTGTTCAACCATGATGGCTGATTGATGAGTTTTTTCTTGGAATTTCCCTACTGATAATACTGATTTCTTTAGGAGTTGTAAAGAATGCAAGGAGGGCTCGCTGAAATGCAAGCTGTCTTAACTATATTTAATTTTCTTTACTGCTTCAAAAATACATCTTAAAAGAAAGTCGAGTTAAAACTCCTTGCAAATACATCACTATATTCAAAGATGTGTACTTTGCAAATGTCTATTGTTATAAAGGAGTGGAAACTGAAACATTGATATTACCCCAATCATTCTTACCTTGAAAGTAAGACTTGTTGGATATAAAGCATATTATTTACATTTCTCACTGAATTCATCATATTGTAAATCTGATTGACATGAAGTCAAAATGATCTCAATCTATCTTTTCCACTGGTCTTCCTTTGACTTTCTATATCTCAAAAAACCATGTCCACATTCCGAACAACCAGGTGCTCTCAATCTTCACTAGACTAATGTGAATTGCAACATTTCTTTACTGCCTTGTTTGAAGCCAGGGAAACATCCAAGCAAAAGCTCTCTATAGTTTATGAACCAGAAAGGAAAGGAACCTGAGCTACAGTTGTAGGAAGGGAGATGGGGAGATTATGTATCGCTAGATAGGCGGCAATACCAGCAACATAACCTGCAAAAGCAAAACCACTCACCTGCACAAAGAAGAATGACTTCTTTTACTAAAAAGAAAAATAAAAGTTTAGTCAATAAAATGTCACTACACAGCAGTCCATACCTTCCGTAAGTACCAAAAGAAGTCCACCTTTTCCATTCCCATGAATGCTACTCCAGCTGCCGAGCCAATAACTAACATGGATCCACCAGTGCCAGCACAATATGCAATCAACTGCCAAAACTGAGAATCCTGGGGGAAGGAGGTGAGGTCATACATCCCCATCGTTGCTGCAACCAGTGGAACATTATCTATAATTGCTGATACGACTCCTATTGCACTGGCAATCACTTCACTACTAGGAATGTGAGCATCAAGGTAATTCGCCAATTCCCGAAGAATCCCTGCAGCCTCAAGGCTAGGGTAAGAAAAAAAAAACAAGTTTGTTATAATGCAGAAGTAATAACTTAGCATATCTCACGTGTATATGTATCCAAGAATGTTTTTTAGGAAATCAGATTAATATATCATAAATATCTTGATTATAATTCTTCCAGAGACACATAAATACAGCTACTATATCTAAAAATATATTATGTAGCATAAGAGTACATGAAACACAGAAGTTCAAAATGTGTTCCATATTCACCTGCTAACGGACAAAAGTATTCCAAGGAAGAAAAGAACTCCTTGAGTGTCAATCCGTGATAAAGCTTGTGGCACTTTTAACTTCTGCCTTTCAGATTCACCATAGTGGATAGCATCAGTTAGAATCCAAAGAACTCCAAGTCCAAGCAGGATACCCATAAAAGGAGGCAAACCGGTTAAGGCCTTGAACACTGGAACAAAAATCAAAGCTCCAATACCTACAAAAAAAACAAGCTGTCCTCGGGGAGCCATCTGTTCGGATGCCATAACATTGGAAGAGTCCTGTCCGTTTCCATTAACTTCACTGGACGGAAGAAGAGAAACTCATATCACATCATCCATAATCCAAAAACTTAAACCTAGCCTTTCTAAACTAAAATTCACTGGCTTTGCTTTGACAATACAAGAAGCAAGACTGTTTAAACCTAGATCCTAGGATCACTGAATGGTCTACAAGATTGGGTTGTAAAATTGGATTGGGGATTTGTAAGATTTGACACACTATGTTTAATAACTATAAAGAATTATCATCTTATATTAACAAATTCTAGAAGTAGAATAGTTTGGAATGTAGCTCAAAAGGTAAAACTTTTTGTTTACAAGTTATAGATAATTTGTTAAGGTTCAAATCCTGCATCCTTACAATTAAAATTTGATACACTGTATATAGAGTAATATGTAAGCATGTTCTTATTAACAATATCAATATTTTAGATAAGCACATAAAATCACAGCTCACAAGATGATAAAAGTTTTCTATTAAATTGAAAAGTACATAAGATCTTAATTAAAATATAGATTTTTTACAATTCAAATCTAGATTCCACCATGGTTTGAGACTAAGGCATGGTTATTATTCCACCAGATTCTACAACATAGTGTTTTTTAAAGCGTTTCGGATTGTTTGATGGAGTTGGGATTATAAAATCATAAGGTTTTACAATTTAAATCTAGATTTTAACAACCATAGCAAGAAGAGTACCTAGTCAGGGACATAAGAGCCAGTGGGACAGCTAGAGAAACAGCTGAAGGTACAAATAAGTCCTGTAACAAAATAAAATACTATAATGGGAACTCTTTATTTAATTTCAGCACTGTGCTTCTGTAACTAAACATTCCCAATCACTGCAATTGAACAAGTATATCTCAAGTGATTTAAGGACCTGGCATTGAAAGAGCCACAGCTGGGGAGTGCTAAACTTTAACCAAATGCTTTATAAGCTTTTCTTATCACTAATTATAAACAGGTTTCCTTCCCCATATATATATAAAGGTGTTTAAAATTTCATCATTGCAGAGTAGATTTTATGAGTGAAGTGATTGACACTCAACTTTGCTGTAGTTTAAAATCATCATCAATAAAATTAACTTTTATTAAAAAAGTGAATTCCATAAATTTACAGGAGAAATTTCAACTCCGAGAGTTACAAAAGCTTAACATACCTGAAGTCTAAAGTTTGAACAGAAAAGTGTTTTTCACCACTACAGTTAACTCACATTTTACAGCATTTACACCCCCAATTTTTTCAACATAGATTCATTTGGACCAGCTCATGATAGGATCCTACTTAGCTCTCTTTCTCAGACACATATGCAGCAGATAAAAAGAGAGCAAGTATGAGTTGATTACATTAAACACTAAAATCTTGCAAGCTTCACCTTTTACATAATGTATATTTAGCTACTTGGAACACGCAAGCACACATGCGCATCCAACCACACACATATCCAGTTTGTGAACCGAACTCCTAGTACTACAGTCAGGTCATAAAATTCAAAAAAATTATATTCTATTACGTTTTAGTGACATTAGGGGAAGACAGTCAGCTAATGCAGATGTTTTGGTCGGATCTCATTGGATTAAATATGCAACAGCAACATGAAATGTATTGTATCAAGACAGTATAATGAATACCTTGGTGAGAATAAATCACATGCATCATGCATAAGTCCCATATATGGACAATGTAACACATAAATGCAGCCATATTCTGTACATGTGATGATTTAGTTAGAATTAAAAGACCTTCATTGTCTGCAAAGTTGATATCTGACCATGTATCCACAGCATAGTAGTGGTAACATCACCTATCGGAGTCCATGCACCACCTGCATTTGCTGCTATCACCACAACAGCTCCCAGAAGCCTGTCAATTAAATCTGAATCAGAAAATGGAGATTTATCAATAAAATCAATAATTGAAAAAGAAAAATATGATTAGCAAGGACTTGATCTAAAGTTTTCGAGAAGACATAAGATAGCAAGCACACAGCCAGTTTCAATGTAGCAGAGGTCTCCTTAAAGCCATTAAGGTCAAGCTATTTGGACATGGCAGCAGATAAAAGTGTCTGAGAAACACAATTATCCTTTTATGATATCGTTATCTGCACTTTAACAGCATACCCCTTAAACATTTTTAGTTAAGATAAGGTTCATGACTATGAAGGCATTAAATTCTCTGAAGTTTTGCACATTTTATTGTCCTTGATTCTGGAAAGAAATAAAGAGATGATATACATTTCATAAGTATTTACTTTACTTTCAAATAGCCTTCTACCAGTCATGTCTTCTAAGATTGTGGCTCAGATAAGGTAAGTACATGGTCGGAATATGCAGTGACAAATAGAAAGCCTATCTATCATATTAGAGAACCCCTAGTAGATAAAGATTGAGAATAGGATCTTTAATTCTTTATCTTCCTTGCTGATGTGACAGCTACTCCACATTCTTCATGATAACCATCTTGTACTTTGGTAAGTATTAAGAGTGTTGGAGCATATCAATATATAAATCATACCCATGCCCATCATTTTAAGCTTTTAGATTAACTATTTGGCTAATATGGTATCAAAGCTAAATTTCCTGGTTCAAGCCTCCACGCTTTCTGATACTATAAGTAAGATACACAAACAAAACAACCCCCCTTGGAAATGCGCTGAATTAAGAGATCCACCATTAACAAATGTTCCTGAAATGCATTCTCAAGAAAATAATTACGAAAAAGCTACATTTGAGAA
Organism: Quercus aquifolioides; assembly: GCA_019022515.1. NCBI lineage: Eukaryota > Viridiplantae > Streptophyta > Magnoliopsida > Fagales > Fagaceae > Quercus > Quercus aquifolioides. Next base: position 39,062,788 of record CM032332.1, read on the forward strand.
CCATAGCTCTAAGTTAAACACCCTAATTTCATATAGTTTTTGAGGATGGTACAGGAGAACTCAAACTAGTAATACTGTAGTGAATATTTTTGTTTGAATGAACTGTTGAAATTCAATACATGACAAGAGACTAATGAAATGCAAAACTCAAGAAGATTTAAATCACATGAGATAAAATAGAGTAATAGTCAGCTCATACTTGCGAAATTCTGATGGAGGTACTAGTTTCCTCAATAAAGAAACCATGACAATGGTAGACGTCAGGTTATCAAGGACCGAACTAAGGAAAAAAGTCACCAAACCAATCTGCAATTTTCATGACTGTGTCAAACTTCATTAACAGATAAGGAAATGTAGTGTAGAAGGAAAAGGCTGATACAGGAAGATTAAGAATCAAATAGACCCCTAAGGTCCCTGCAGAGAAATGCATTGGTGGAATAAGACAAGTTATAGCTAATTTCTATAAAAATTAAAATTAGAAAATTCAATATTTTGGAATTTCTTACTGAAAGAGAGACTAAATATCATAATTATGATAGAAAATTAGCTAATAATTTCTGTGTAGCATTTAACTTAAAGAGAAGAATAGCAATTCCATTTTTTGATGAATCAGCAGGGGAAACACTTCAGCATCAAGGAATGATGCTGACAAGCAAAGTTCGCTAAGGGACATGGATAACCTACCCCTATATACCAACTAATCCAAGTTATTCGATTGATGTACAATAGAAACTGAAGTTTGGACTACAGTAAACAGACAACTTGATTTGCCCAAGGTTTTTATCAATCTATCCTTTCTTTTCGTAATTTTCCAAGGCTTTTGTTGACCACCAAACCGAATACCAATACCATGAGTGATCAAAACCTTGGACCATAGGGAAAAAATGTTAGTTTAGATGTCAAGATTAAATTTGATATGTTAAAACTTCAACATTAGTTAATATGGTAATGTCAGCAAAAATAGAGCACTCACTACCCAGAGGAGAGTCCGTGGCTTTCGGGTGGTTATATTGTCGGTAACCAGCTTAAAACCTTGATGAGCATCAACTATCTCCACAATGGTCATTGCACCAAACAAGAAAAATACTATTTCACTGACTTCTGCAGATGCATTCGTTAGCTCTGAAACAGCTATTTCAGTTGAAGGAGCCTACACAAGTCAAACACCTACACAAAGTAATTAAGATTGAAAAAAAAAAAAAAAACCCCACATTGCAACCAATACGTTTTTAACAGATATAGCCACATCATCATAGTAAGAGGCATTAAGACCTTGAAGTTTGTATAAAAGGATAAAGAAAGTAGATTGCACTAAAAACATTAGCAGTAACATTAAATACATACAATAAGTTTATTTCAGATGACAACTTATGAGAAAAAGCTATTATTTCACAATACCAAACATATAAAAAGTTTATAAGAATCATCAGACATAAATATCCTCATCTCTCTTGCTCATGGGGGCTGTTGTTGGGGGGAAAAAAAATTCCTTTTTCCATATAAATGATTCTATCTAGAGATAAACAATAATACTAAAAATTGTTCCTTATACATATCTATGAATAAAACATAGACAAGATGGTCCCGATACACACAAAGTAACTAAGAAAGAAGAAGAAATAGAACTGGTATAGGGCCTAGCCAATGCATCCAACTAGCAAGGTTGGTCTGAATGAAAAATATTTATGAATTAGATTTCCCAAAGTAGCATCAATGTATAGATATTCTTAAATGATTCGAATTTGACTGGTAAGAGTAGAAATAATACTTGACTTTAAGGAAGCCTTACCCTAATCTCTATTACATTAAAAAAAAAAAAAAAAAAAAGAAGTCCAAAATGACTTCAGGATCATCGGAGTGTAAACTAGATCAAAAAAAAAAAAAAAAAAAAAAACCACTTTAAACTCACAAAAGAGCAACACTTTGAACATACTGTTTTAGGGAAGGGGGGGGGGGGGATTCAATTCAGCACCTGTCATATCTAAAGCTAAAAATTAACAGAAGTGTTCAAAAGTTTGATCTCATTTCATATCATAAGTAACCATATTTTTTATTATCAATATCTGGCAGAAGAATTAGTCAGCCCATAAGCAACTTTGATGTCTTAATCTCAACACCAAACGAAGTAACAAACTCATCAATTAAACCGATGTAAATGGTGGTCCTAGTGAAAGTGATGTTGCACTAATCACAATTTGTCACCTCCCCAAGTAGTGAAATTTGTAATATTGTTATGTCTATAGCATTGTTGAATTTACATTACTATGCCGAGGAACTCAGCATTAGAAAAGGATATATCAACTGAAAACAGCCCATAAATGCCTACTTGGATATATGAAGCCTTCCTTGCCACTAAAACTTATATCATAGAAGGAATCATCAACGGGTCGTGGCTAGATAATATGTCATTAATTTCAAGTAGCGAGAAAGAATCTTACCCCAATGCTACGCACTGCCCATAAGCTCACAGCCATCAGTAATCCTACTCCACTTTTATTGAAAGCTAAAGATTCTTCAAAAATGATGCCTGCATATCCTATTCCAAATAGCAATGCCATCGCAACATCCTATGTCACAAGACACGATCAAAACAACCAAGGTTATAACTCAAGATCAATTAGTTCACTTTTTCCTGAAAGGCAGGTAATTATCACAGGAAACCCACAAAACAAAAGATAGCTCAAAAAAACAAAAATGGACCTGATTTGCAGCAACCCATGATTGGTTAATTGCCACTGCCCCTGTTGCAGTTGCTGCAATTACTGCAAGAGCTTTCAGCAAATCAGTCTTGGGCTGGTAAGTGGCTTCAAAATCGCTTGAACTTATTTCGTCTAGTGAACATAAAGGATCACATGATCCAGATTTTTGTGTCAGCTCCTGATAACATGCTAAAGGGTCAATTTTGAAGTATTAGCAGAAAATATATAAGCTCTATATTAATGATAACAATATTGAAACACATTAAATTGAAATCTTCACATTATAATTTGAAGATTTTTTCTTTTCTTAGATTTTCATGATTGGCAACAGCAACTAACGAAACCCCATTGCCATGATGACATGACATTAATTTGCCAAAATAACAAATGCATATACTGGTACTATTACCAAATATGCAATTTAAATCCCACCATCCAGGGTTTTAACCAAATATTAGTTTAATTAAAAGGGAAAAACTTAGGTACAATTCTTTAAGTATTGTACCTTAAGTTCATCCCTTAAAGTCAAACAGTGCAAACAGTGTTATCTTCTCTACAATTAAATTCAAACATGTGATTTATTGGACTATGCAGCCATGTGGTTAAACTTAATTGAAGAACCTTAAGTACAACACCTAAGTTAGTAACCGTAACTATGAATATAGGAAAAATCCTAAAAGAAATACAAAACAAAAATCAAATTTTCATCAATTTCCCGAAGCCCATTAATTCAATGCACCGAACTTCACCAAAATCACTCATTCAAACTCATAATCTAGAGAAATCACCAAATGGGTACTCTAAAAAAGTGAAAATTTTGTAGTAAGAATGAACAAGAATAACCTCTAGCTGGTTCTCAGAGTTAGAGTTTGGTTGAGGCTGAGACGAAGAAGAAGAAGAAGACGTAGAGCCTCTGGCCTTATCTTCAGCTCTAGCAAGAACCCCATTGCCAAGCAATCTTGGACCTCTGGTTCTACACAGAGATGAGCCAAAGCAATGACGGGAAGGAACTGAGTTTTGGGTTTGAGGAAGTGAATAGTTCTTGAAATGGCGGGTTGAAGATAAGTGGGTCCCAATTGAGATTGAGAGGGAAGCCATTGGAGCAAAGTAAGGAGTTTTCAAGGAGAGTGTTAAGGATTGAAGGAGAAGAAGAAGAAGAAGAAGAAGAAGAGGGGGGGTTTGGGTCAGTGACTCAGTAGTACTGTTGTTCTTGTCTTGTTATTCCAAGTTGCATGGAATGGGAGGAAATGGGAGTGGAAGCAGTGATTTTTTCTTGGTCTTGGGTTTGTGGGTCAACTTAGATATGGTCATGGCCTCATGGGCCTCATGGCCTCATGGGACATGGGATTTGCTTTGGTTATGTCTCTGAGTGACTGAGAAACTCTTTGCAGAAGGGAACGGTCACTGATGCGGAGTAAGGCCATATCATCCACCTCTAATCAATTTTATAACTAAATTTTAGTATTTTACTCATACTTCATAGTTATAACAATAAGTTAACAATCTAGTAACTAAAATAATTTAATAATAATTTACACAAAAAATTTAGTATTCAATCTCCATGTATACCAAAAGTTAATTAATGTCTTATGTAACGAAGAACAATTATTAAGAGCAGACATCATGAATTAAAACTATCTTTCAAAAAATTGAAAACTATCTCTCAACAAAACGTAAACCGTAATGATTTTCATGAAATAATTCTCAAAAACTTACAAACATGTATCGATATTAGAGAGTTATAACACTTGGATAGATGAAAAAACTGAAGCTATTACAAATGAAAAGAGTTACAACTCACAATTGAATGATTTCGGAACATTGGATAGTTTAGTTACAAATGGAATTTTTTCATATGGAGAATTGGATGCTAGGAAACATCACGTCTTGTATTCTGGGAAAGACTCCTTTAAATAAGCTTTGAAAGAAGCCTCTTGAGTCTTGAAGGATGAAGTGTCTTCTTCCATTTAGTTATTTTTTATGATATGAATTATGATGGCTCTCGCATTAACTAGTAATATTACCATGCGATGCACAGCTTGATAAAGATGTTCCAAAATTATTAAATAATTAAAACTAAATTATTAAATAAATAGTGATAATAAATTATAAAATAAGTAAATAATTTTAATAAAAAAGTTATTTTAAGTTCTCATTGTTTAGAGTTTAGACTTTATCCGTGTTTATCTATTTTTATAAACATAGATGATAAAACGTTATTTAAATTAAAATTTATTCAATCTTATCATTTAGTCACTAGCTTTGTAGGTTAATATTATAATAAAATATTAATTTAATAAGATGCAACTTGAGGAAGAAAAAACAAAAAACAAAAGCGTGGGTTGTGTGGGATTTAAATTTGAATAGAATTCAAATTTGTTTTAAATCAATATATATATATATATATATATATATATATATATATAAGCAAAGATCTCATACTGGAGAGCATGAGATTCTGCCATGTGATGCACTTTATGAAGAAAATTGAAATACTCTTACGCAACATAAGAGATAAGAAAAATTAATTATTGACTTTTTGTTTTATTTGGTTCAATGTTTTAAGACTTTTCTAATTAAAAAATAAATATTCTTTGTATCATTTGGTTCACTATTTCAAGACTTTTCATCTCTCACACATACACACAAAACTCTTTGCATTTTAATTCACTATTTCCACTTTGTACACTTCTACCCTTTTATATATACCTACCCATAACCCTTTATGTCATCCCATGTCAAATACACATAGTCAAAAAATGATTTCATTTACTTTCAACCTTTTGGCGACACCTACCTAACTCTAACATTGTTGTTTTATTTAATCCTACCCCATATGAGTTTGTTACAACCAAGGAAGGAGGGCTTACATTTTATATTGAGTGATAACAGTGATTACGATTTTGATATCAAGGTCGGACGTTGTAAATTTGTCGGTTTTGTAGATGATGTGATTAATCGTGGGTGTTTGGAATATGTATTTTGTGTTAGAATCAAGGAGAAAGAGAAAGACACATTCTATATCAACTTTTATTCTATAATTTTCTCCAAAGTTTCCCCCCCCCCCTCATTACTTCAATTGAATAATTATAATGGATATATGTATGCAATTTATAATTGTTTGCTTTTTATGATGAACTCATTACTAATAAAGTTCTATAACAATTATGTTATAATACATATACAACATTTTCCAAAATCATCTTACATAAAATATTACAATATTATCCGTGTATTGTATAGGTAACTTACTAGTTATTGTTAAATCTTACCCCTTAGTCAAAACATAGGTTTTTTTTGTTTTTAAAAAGAAAACGTGGGTTATTGTGTGAAATTTCAGTTTAGAAATTTTTTATAATAACTTTTAATTTGAATAGAATTTGAATTCATTGAAATTTAAAGGATAAAGTTTTACATAAATTAAACAATGGACAAAAAGTTTGGCTACAAAATTGGTTATAGCTTAGGTTATAACTTTACTCAATATCTTTTTATTGAACGTGAATTTTGACAAATCCACTATTGGATTACATTTTTTTCTTATATCCTCCATACTTGTAAAATTTTCAGAAGATCAAAGATTAATAGCTATGTTATCAATTAAATATTTAAATTGCAAGTTTTTGTAGTATAAAATTATGCATACAAAATAAGTTTATAGATTATATAGTAAATAACCTTTGATTTATACAAAATTTGACATATATGTTAAAAGTGTGGGGGGTGAAAGCCCAACCTTATGTATTGGGTCTAGGACCCTATTTGAAGATTACTGTGTGTCCAAAGAGAGGAAAATGTTTGAAAAGGAATCCATGTGGAAGAAGTATACCTGGAAATAAATGAGGAGTATAGTCCGAAGAGATCGCCAGTGGTCCGAAGAGGTTATTCTCCTCGGATGCAAAGAGACTTGGTCAAGCAGATACCTGGGAGGTTCAAGTAATCTTTCTAACGATTTCGATGATAAGGATAGGCTTCAGGCACGTATGGAGATGATAGGAGTGGAAAAATATCTAGAAGACAAGTTGCAACCACCACATTAAATGCACTGCAGCTGCTTTTCTGGCCGCATTAATGTGGAGGAGACCTCTGAACAGTATAATCTCAACTACCACCACTCACAGAGAACTAAAGAAGATACCTGATGGGACATGTACTCAAGTGGATGCTTAGATGAAGAACAAGTGGATGATGAGGATGATGTGAGAAGGTGCTATATAAAGAGAGGAGGCCTCTGATAATGGGGATCGGAACAGAAAGAAAAAAAAGAAGAAAACAATTTTATTGTAGCTCTAAGAGTTGTAATCACCTTTTATTTAATAATACACCTCTTCAGATATTCATTTGTTGAGTTTTCAAGTGTGATTTTGTGTTAGTTCATCCTTTAATACCATAGTTAACTATTGTTTAATTCACAACCAGCCTAGCTCTTGCACTCACTCTCTACAAATTTATTGTTTTAGGTTCATTGGGCTCATAATCCAAACCTTTTGGGATTGGGCTACAAAAACTGACCCTACAAAAAGCATAAAGAACACACAATCCAACGGTTAGATTTTTAAAATACGTAGCAATATTAAAGTTGTAATCTTAGATTACAACCAATTTTGTAGCCAAACTTTTCATTAAACAATTATTAAATATTATTCCTTAATTAGTGAGAGTAGTAACTTGGTGCAACCACAAATTCTAAGCCCAACTTGACGTTGTAGGTTTGTGGGTTTTGTAAATGATGTAATTAACCGTGGGTATTTGAGATATGTATTTTGTTTTAGAATTAAGGAGAAAGAGAAAGACATATTCTATATTAACTTTTATTATAAAATTTTCTCCAATTTTTTTTTTCTCATTACTTCAATTGAATAATTATAATGGATATGTGTATGCAATTTATAATTGTTACTTTTATGATGAACTCATTTCTAATAAAGTTCTATAACAATTATGCTATAATACATATACAACATTCTCCAAAACCATCTTGTATAAAACATTACAATATTATCTGTGCATTGCATGGGTAACTTACTAGTTATTATTAAATCTTACCCCTTAGTCATAACATAGGTTTTTTAAAAAAAAAACATGGGTTGTTGTGTGAAATTTCAGTTTAGAAATTTTTGATAATAACTTTTAATTTGAATAGAATTTAAATTCATTGAAATTTAAAGGAAAACGTTTTACATAAATTAAACAATGGATAAAAAGTTTGACAACAAAATTGGTTATAGCCTAGGTTATAACTTTACTTAATATCTTTTTATTGAATGTGAATTTTGACAAAATCTATTATTGGATTACATTTTTTTTCTTATATTCTCCATACTTGTAAAATTTTCAGAAGATCAAAGATCAATAACTATGTCATCAATTAAATAAATTTTTTTTTGAGAAACAAACACACACACACACACACACACACAGGGGAGAGGGAAAGTGGTTCTAATACAAAGACATACCACAACTCCACTCAAAAGCCATGGTAACTTTTAAGGGAGGGTGGATACAAAATAAGTGTATAGATTATATAATAAATAACCTTTGATTGACACAAAATTTGACATGCGTGTTAAGACCATAAAGAACACACAATTCAACGGTTAAATTTTCAAAATATGTAGTAATATTAAAGGTGTAGCCTTATATTATAACCAATTTTGTAGCCAAACTTTTCCTTAAAAAATTATTAAATATTATTCCTTAATTAGTGAGAGTAGTCACTTGGTGCAACTACAATTTCTAAGTCCAACTTTTATTATATATGATATGATATAATATGATACCCCTTCTGTCCCAATTTGTTTGTCCTGTTTGAAAAGTCAAACTTTTTAAGATAACATAATTTATTATCTTATTTACCTTATAAAAATATTTAAGTTTACAAAACTACCCTTAAATAAATTTATCAGCTTTAAAAAAAAAAAAAAGTTATTCTTAATTAGGCAACTAAAAAGGTGCCCCAATTAGATTGATTTTTTAAATATTTGTTAGTTTTCTTTTCAAATAGTTTTGGAAATAAAGTAGGGGTATAATAGGAACATTAGTAAATTCATGACTTTTATTTTTAGAAATAAGACAATATTTAAGGACATTACAAAATGGAATAGAGGACAAACAAACTGGGACGGAGGGAGTAAATGATAAAGTTTTACTTAAATTAAACAGTTGTTATATATTATCCCTTAATTGAGGAAATATATCATAACAAAAAATACATAATTAATTTACTAATTAGTGAGAGTAGCTATTTAGCGCAACCATGACTTCTATGCCGAATTTGTTGAAATTTAAATAATAAAATTTAAATGGAATAAATGACAAACATACTAGGACAGAGGGAGTAAATAATAAAGTTTTACCTAAATTAAACAGTTGTTATATATTATCCCTTAATTGAGGAAATATATCATAACGAAAAATATATAATTAATTTACTAATTAGTGAGAATAGCCATTTAGCGCAACAATGACTTCTATGTTGAATTTGTCGAAATTTAAATAATAAAATTTGACCTATATTAAAGAGTTGTTAAATATTATCCTTTAATTGAAGAAATATATCATAACAAAAAATATATAATTAATTTACTAATTAGTGAGAGTAGTTACTTGGCGTAACCTCAATATAAAATACTTGCTTAGAGGCTTCGCTGAAAGCTTCTTCTTCTTCTTCTTCTTCTTCTTCTTCTTTTTTGAATTTTTTTCCTTCTGATATTGATAGATAGATAAATAGTGGAAGAGAGGAGGATGTGGAATTTTATTCATAGGCGATAGCCCCACCAATATGAGTGAACTATCACTTGAGCCCACTTCTACAACCAAATTTAAATTGTGTTTAAGTGTGCGTTTGTGATTTGTTCTATAAGTTTTGCTTTTTGACTTTTGTCTCAATTTATTTACAAATAATATAGTTTTTAGTTTTTTTTTAACACATTTAACATGAAAGTTACCAAAAGTTATATCTTTTAATAAACACTATAAATTACAAAAAAATAAACAATTCCTAGATGGACATTAAGCTAACCAAAAATGATATCTTATGACAACCAATTATAAGCTAATTTTTTGTCTAAATTATCCAATGTTTGTAATTCCCACACTATTTTTTATTTTAAATTTTATTTGAAATAATATAATTGGAGGTTCCTCTCTTCATCGATCATGCCAAGTAATTCATTACCATAAATTTCAAAATTTAAAAATAAGCTAATTTTTAGCTTTTTTGACTCACATTATACAAATAAACTACTAAAAATATGCTGTGGGGCCCGTGGGCCTGGTAGTCTCGGCCCATCTTGCACTTGACCCAAGGCCCATGCCGAGGAAGGATGATCGTCCGAGGATGGTGTATGAAGACCTATGCTTTTTTGGGTCCACGCCAAGGACATCCCTGTCCTCGGCGTACCAAGGCTGATTCCAGGTGGGGGAACAGGCCCAGAACAGGTTGTCACCTCCACACTAAATGCACTTATCTAACCCCCTGGCCGCATTAATGGGGATGTAACCCCTGGGCAGGGTAACATTGGTCATTGTGAACCACTCGAGTACTGATAAGACCTCAGATGGGACAGACGGTCAGAAGGAAGGCAAGTGGATGATCAACAAATGGAAGAAAGAGATAGGATGGGGAGATATATATAAGAAGGCGAGCAAAGTAGGAGGGGGGGGGGGGGAAACCTCCTCGGACAAGCGCCGAGGAGCTACCCTCAGGAATGAGTTGGGTTCATTCCCCTTCAATGGTGAAGAATACCCGGTGTACTGTTGTTAGTCTGTTAAGGCCTAATTCTTCAATCCACGCTCTAAAAATTGTATTGTTTGGGCCCAATCCAAATTGAGTCCCTACATATGCAATTTTCAAATGGACACTATATGAATTTATTTTTATCAACTTATTTTGTTTTAAAAAATAAGTTGAATCAATTAAAAAAACCAAGGTAGAAAAAAAAGCATGTTAACTATAACAATCAAACCTTATATCATTAATGAGTCATGCTAATGGGTGCTCTTAGGGCACTGGTTAACAATCCATTTTAGGAAAGTTTTGACATCACTTTTATGGAAAATGGAAAAAGCTGTCAAAACATTAATTGTTTTTTTTTTAAACGGATTATTAATCATTACCCTAATGACATCCGTTAGCATTTCCCATTATTAATTTATTAGGACAAAGTTTACTAGTTTAGTTACAAAATTGGTTGGAGCCTAAGGCCTCGCTTGGGAGGAGGGAATGGAATGGAATGGAATGGAAAGGAATGAAAAGAATCATTTTAGAATATTCTTCTATTCCCTTGTTTGGGAGTTTTAATGGAGGGAATGGAAAATCCATTCCCTTGTTTAGGAGTTTAAGTGTGTGAGAGTGCCTTTTTCTTCAGCACTATGGCCCAAGGATCCTGGGCCGTGTAAGATGTTCTTGGTGGACTGGGATCGATTCTCCGCAGCTAAAGGGCTGTTTTAAGAATCGACTGGTGCGCAAAACATACTTCCTACAATACAAATAGCTAACAAAACAAGAATATTCGTATTGAATGACATTTTAACAGTAAAGGAAATGCATGACAAGTGGAATATAACATAAGAACAAGTTAGGGATCCTCTAATTAGTGAGGTGTATTTTATTGATTTCCCTTAGTTGTGATTACAATGCTCACTAAGACGTGGTGCAAGGTTCAACTGAGTTCATAAGTTACAGACTTTGATAGCTATTCAAGCTTCAAAGACTTGCAAAATTTGAACTTGTTGAATCCGAGCATGTACTGTAGTGGCTGTCCTGGGATACCGGGGATGGTTCCTCTGTTTTCCTCTTAAGTTTACAGAGTCTCTTCTGCAATTTTATGAGACTTTAGAAAGCAATTGTGAATGCCTAAAAAAATGATCTAATCGTAAATGAATTCTCTACTCTTTTTAATCTTGATTCCCCTTCCCCCTGTAGCATGGATCCCTTCCTCCTTTTATAGCACAGCTTCGGGCTCCGGGGTACTAACGATTTCTCCCTTTTGCCCCTTAAAGTCTGTGCCGTGCCTGGTTGCTTCAGGATCATGTCGTTTCCTTTTCTTCATAGTTTCTTGCTTTTTGTTGCGACCAGATGAAAGTCCCTCAGCTCCTTTCTATTTCCAGATTTTCCGTTGGCTGGCCTGAGGTCTTTTTGGCTTTTCTTCTCAGCGCTCCAGCTTTTTCCAGTTGTACTCTTCCTTGTCTCTTTCTCCAAATGGTTGGAACCAGGCTCTTGCGTTTTGCTCTGTACTTCCACTGCGTGTCTGGGTCACAAGGTCCGCGTGCCCTTTGTCTCTTATCTCTCTTTAACTTTTGCCGTGATCCTACTTCGCGCGTCCAGGGATCCCCTGCCTCTGGGAGGCTTCTGGGATCCCGACCCAGTTCTTCCTCCTGGGCTTTCTCTGGTTCGCTGGTTCTGCCTGATTTGGGCCTTTCCTCTAGATCCCAACCCTCTGGGCCTTTTCCCCTTTCTTTCTTTCTTCTCTCTTTTCTTTATTGTGAGAGCCCACCCTTTATTATTATTATTTTTTTTGTGTGAAATGGGCCCAATGTCTTTTCTATCTCTTTGGGCCTATTTGTGGCTATTTAATTTTTTTTGAACCTCAACATTTAGCCCCCCGAGCTCATGGGTTGCCTGCAGCCCATGCGTGAGTTTTCTACAGGATTCTCTCTTGTTTTGATCTTTCTACGGGGATCCTGATCTTCCATTTCTTCGGTATCCTGGCTCCTTTGCTTCTCTTTTTGTAACTCCTCCCTTTTTCGTGGAACGTGGCAGTTGAGTTGAAATAAAACTCCTACCACCTACTTTTACGTTTCCCATAACACTCATTAATAACTGCTGATAACTTCTTCCCTTTTAAATTTAATTCCTGGCAACTGGCGCGTCTTTCCACACATTGTCTTCTCTAACTGCTCTTATTCCTTCATTCTAGCATTTTCTCATTACTCTTTTTCCTTGTCTACCTGAGTCTTCTGTTCCCAGCCCTTTTCTTTTCTTTCGATCAGTCTCGTCGCCATCTTCTTTCTTCTCTCCAGATACCCATTACTTCAATGACTTCTTCCTCTTCTCGAAAAAGAAAGGAGCGTACTCCTAGTCCCTTTGAAGGTGAGGGCTCCTCTAGTTCTACGCAAGATGAGTCTGTCATTGGGCGCCCTGTTTTTCCTTTGCGAGACCCCTGGTATACTCCTAGCTTATTCTTTTCTCGGGTGTCCCATGGCGAGACCCCTCCATCCCCTCACGCCTGGGTTTTCTCTAGTCAAGCGGGTTTTGTTGGTTCTGCACAAGTTCTAGACCCTAGGGAGATTTTTGATCTCCAAATCAGGCAAGGACTTCGGGAAGCGGTCCCCATCTTCTTTGATTTTGTCGCTGGAAAGATCCAAGGCTGGCCCATTTGGGTGGATAATGAGCTTTCTGACAAGGAGTTTGTGGGCCGCTTGGAGCGTGCCGGCGTCTTGAAGGCAGTGGCTATTTCCAGGAATCTTGAGGGTTTCAGAGATGCCAAAGGCCTTAGGCATTTGGTGCGCCGCTGGTGTCCTGCTCTGCACACTTTCTCCTTTTCTGTTGGTGAACTGACTGTTACCTTGGAGGATGTGGTCAGCAATTTTCTCCTTCCGGTGCTTGGGGATGAAAACCCCTTTGATATTAAGCTTTCTGACGAGGATCTTGAAGTGGAAGAAAAATTATTTGCTCACTTTGGTGGACGCACTACTTCTTCTGGTGGGAAACCGGCCAGGATGGGCAGGTGGTTATGACTCTTTCGCGTGAGAAGGATAAGGAAGTCAGGCGTGCCGGGTTCCTTGCATTCTAGCTTAGCAAGTTCCTGTTCAGCGAGTTCCCCGGGTATGGAATCAAGTCCACTCTTTTTCCTTTGGCGATTAAGTTGGCTCAGGGCGCTCAATATCCTCTAGCCCCCATGTTTTTGGGCTATGTTTATTCTCAATTGGATCAACTTCATGGAGATGAGGCTGAGGGTGATTCTTGTTATGTTATCACTTCTTCGCTTCATTGCGCCATTCTCCAGGTATTTATGTGGGATCGTTCTTCAGTTACTTTAGCAAAATGTAGGAATTTAAAGTTTGTGAAAGATAAGTTTCAGGGATCCCCTGATGTGGTAAAAGGGCTTTGTGGCAGCTCCACTGACAGCCACCCTATTATTTTCCGTTGGCTGAGTCTAAAAGGTGGCAATCTTAACTTGGTTGAGTTATTTGATCAAGCAGGCCATTTGAATTGGCGCTCCCCCCGGAAGTTTGGCCCCGGTTTTGTTTGCAATTCTGTGTTATCTCCCTTTCTGACTTCTACAGGGAATACTTTTGATTTACGTCGCGGTGATGAAGGTAGCTTAGCCTACTTGGCTTGCATTAGTCCTTCCTGGCTTCCTGTGCTTTCCTCGACTGGCCCACGGTACACCTATTACTCGGCGCATCGAGTACTTCGGCAGTTCGGCTTTGATCAGGATATGCCCCCAGTGTTTAATGACATAGTTCCTTCTCTTCCTTCCTTGGATCCCTTCATGAGACTTCAGGCCTTCTCTTATTGGTCACGACGGAGTCCTCAGTTTGTAGTGCCTAACTCTCAGAGAGGAGTTTTTGCCTCCAGTGGCTATGCTGGTTATTGGAGGAGGGTTCAGAAGTCCTTTGCTGATTATGCTGGTTCTGAGACGATTGGAAGAGTACCCAACCCTGGCATTTCTTCTGCCCCAACATCCAACAGGCGTCTGTCCCTGCCTACTGCTGGTGTTGTTTCTACTGCTGTGAGCAGCAAAACTGGTTTTGCAGAATGGCATGCTTCCAGGGAAGGCTAGGTGACTTATGCGCAGGATTTCCCAGAGAAACGGTTGGGGTGTGACCTTGTTGTTGGTGCTTCTGCTGGGGTACCAATTAAGAAAGGGGTAGTAGAGGCCATAAGTGCCAGTACTCTCGTTGGCATGAGTAAAGGGAAAACAATTAAATAGGAAAAGTTGAAGGAGGCCGCGGCTGAAAAGAGTGTAGAGGATGTTGGCCCTAAGTCAAAGAAGAAGAAGAAGACTGGGAAATCCCAGAAACAGTTGATACTTGCTGAGGAGAAGGAAGTGGAGCAACCTTTGGCCATAAGGGGCCGGGTGAAGACTAAGGTAGAGTCTTCTTTTCCCCAGGCTTCTGTGAGTCCTTCAGTTCATGGTTCCTCGGGACCCTCTGGACGTACCCGTAGTAAACAATAGAGACTTGGAGACCCTGTTGAAAGAGAGAGAAGGGCAAGGCCTCTTTCCTCCTTTGCTCTTTTAAGTTGCAGTTTTGTTGTTTCTTCCCTTTTCTTTTCTTTTTTTTGAACTAATGAGTGATTGTTTTTCTTGCAGTCCAAGCGTAAGCTAGATCCCAGGAAGGGTAGAAGCCAATCTTCTGGTGAAGATGTGGTATGGTTTTCCTTATCTGTGTCTTTTGCTGCTTCCTCATATTCATTTCACAAGTGTTATATACCCGTGCTGCCCTGTTGCTCATGCCCTCTCTTTCTTTTTCTTTTTTTATGTTGTTCCCCCTCTTTTTTTTTTTAGGTTGAGGTTCCTCCCCCTGTGGTTGGTGAGACTTTGGAGGAGGAGATGGCTGCAGCTGCATCCCAGAGTAGGGAGGAGGAGGCTCCCAGTGGTGGCATAGCTGAGGAGACCGGGCAACCAATGTAGGATGTCCAGGCTGCCCAGGATCCTGAGGCTCCCAAGCTTCCCGCGTCCCCAGGTCCTCAGTTTGAACAGATTCCCAGTCCTGTCAAGACCGTGTTACCTCAGACTGGGTTAAGTACAAGGACTTTGGGAGGCGCATCATCATCCGGGCAAACAGGTGAGCCTTTCTTTTCTTTTATATAGCTTTTTAGCTTTATCTCTTTTGCACCCCCTTTTTTTTTTTGAGTTCTTCCTTTTCTTTTCTTTTTTTTTCTTTTCTTTCCAGGCCAAGCCACTGCGAGATCTGCCTCTGGTGCTGTTACTTCTTTGGAATCGGAGGATTCTGAAGGTGGGGTGTTGATTGTCTTTACTGCATTCTTTCTCTCTTTCTGCCCTTTTCTTGTTTTTTTTTTTCTTTTTGTTATGGCGAAGCCCCCTGTGTCCCTGCCTTCTTTTAGCCGTTTTGCTGAGACTTCCTCACTTTTTCTTCAACTTGCCATGTGTTCTTTCCCAGAGTCCTTCAAGAAGTCAGAGGAGCAAGAGGAGGGAACTTCGCCCCAAGAGGCTGATACTGGTTTCTCCTCTACCCCTTTTGTTCCTTTTTTTTTCCTTTTTTTTTTAGCAGAAGCTAAGCCTGCCCCCCCCCCCCTTTTCTCTTTCCTCTTTTTTTTTGCAGGAGTTGATATCAAAAATTCTGAACTCGTGGTTCTTGAGGGGGGTGTAGAATCTGCTCAGGTTGCTGACCCTCATGCTGTTCAGGGGGTTGAAAGTTCCTTTGGGACCCCGGGCAATGATGCAGCAAGGGGGGAGGCTCCAGAGGTGGTTGTTTCAGATCCTGCTTCAAGGCTCCCCACCTTTTTGGCTCGCTTTGATCTTCTGGAGTTCAACAGCCTCCCTGCCAGTCACTTCTACCATTTCGGGTCCTCCTATGGCAGCTTCTTGCGGTTCTCTGTGCCTGTGGAAGGTCTACCACTGCTAGAAGGGCTGTTTAAAAGTCATGGGGACTTTACCCTTGGTTTCAGAGGAGGAATATTTTTGGGGAACATTTTGATGGAGCTGCTGTGCGCCGTGTTGATTTCTTTGAGAGATTCTTCGCTAGACTCTCTTTCTGAGGAAAAGCTCTTGGAATGGAGGGGAGTTGTTCAGGATCTCTTGGAAGCCAAGTTCAACCTGTCCTTTTTGCTGGAGTATCTGCGATCATTAGCCCAAGCGCTTTTCCAGAGGCAAGCTTCTAAAAGCATTGATGCTGAGATTGCTGCTGCTGAGGAAGCTTTAGCTCATGCTCACAAGACTTTGCAAGATCTGAAGGTCAAAAGGCAGAGGGTTCTTTCTTCTTCGGCTGTCCTTGCTCTTCCCTCGAATGGCTCCTTGTTGGCTGGCCTCCTTTCTTAGCTTTCTCTTTTTTTTTTAGCTGTTTGGATATGTATGAACAATTTGCGGTTGTATAAATTTTCTATTTCTTTGATTGGACAATGCTTCTGGCTCTTTTTTTTTTTTTTGTTTAGATCTGTACTTGTGCTTTGAGACTGCTTCCATGTACTTGTGCTTCAGTATGGCTTCTAAGTGTTGCTTCTAATCCCTTTTAATGGCATGTGGATCTTCTTTTCTTGTCTTCTCTTTTTTTTTTTACTGAGTCCTGGCCTGTGATTCCCACAAGTTTTGTTGCAGGTTCCAGCTAGGTACCCACTCCTTTTCTTCTTGATTGCGCAAGTACTGAACTGGGTACATTTGGAAATATATATATTTTTTTTTTTTCTGTCCCAGCTCATGAACTTGGCAGGTTTTTTCTTTTATCAAGTACTGGGCTAGGTATCCTCAGTATATGCTTTAGATCCTAGACCATGTATTTGAAACTTAGCTGCTTTGCAGCTATCTGTGGGGGTGATCCTGGGTTATGCATCAAAAGATTTCCCCAGGTATTCTCCCTTTTCTTCCTGGTTGTGCAAGTACTGAACGGGGTACGTTGGGCAATGTATTTTTACTTGTCCCAGCTCATGAATCTTGGCAAGTTTTTTTTTTTCGAGTACTGGGCTAGGTATCCTCAGTATATGCCTGAGGTCCTAGACCATGTATTTAAATTCAACTGTTTGTAGTTATCTGTGGGGTGATCCTGGGTTATGCAAGAAGATTTCCTCAGGTATCCTCCCCTGATTTCGTCAGTGTTAGGACTTTTGTGATACTTAGGATTTAATAACTGAGAAAAAGAAGAAATTTCATTGAATTTTAAAACATAAATGTCATTCAAGGAACACAACAAATCTAACAAAGATAGTAAGGATCATAGAATGTCCTTCTACCTCGAGTCTTGAACAAAATTACTTAAATAATAATATATGAGAGAAGGAAAAAACTTAGCAAGTTGGAGAGTTTGGCAAAAGGATTCCGGTGTACTGAGACCTCTCCCTTCTCATGCGTAGTATTGTTTCAGCCACTTCTCATTTATGGGCTCTGTCAGGATTGTCTCATCTTTCTTTGTAAGGTAGTAGTACCCACTATCATGGGCCTCCCTGATGATGTAGGGTCCTTCCCACTTTGGGGCAAATTTGGAGGGTCCCGGTAGGTTTCTTCTCACATGCTCTGTTGTCCTTAGTACCAACTGCCCTTTAGTAAAAGTCCTCGGGCGTACTGTTTGTGCATATGCTCTTGTCATCCTTTGCTGGTACCTCTGGCTTCTTCTCTTGGCTAGCTCTCTTTCTTCCTCTACCCCTTCCAGGTCTGCTAACCTCCTTTCATTGTTTGCGTCCTCGGTGTCCTCCGGACTTTCCTCAAGTACTACTCTTGGTGTGGGAACAATTAATTCTACTGGGCTGATGGCTTCTGTCCCATGGACCAGGGAGAATGGTGAAAATCCCGTGGCTGTTTTCACAGAGCTCCTGCATGCCCAAAGTACATCTGCCAGGTGGTCACTCCATTTTCCTCCATACTCTTGCTTCATTTTTTTAAGGATCTTCAATATCACCCTATTAGTGGCCTCTGCCTGGCCATTTCCTTGTGGGTAGTACGGTGTAGACCTTCCATGCTTGATGTAGTAAGCCTCAGTTAACCCCTTCATGTCTTTATTTATGAATGGGGTCCCATTGTCACTGATCAACCTCCTGGGGATCCCAAACCTTGTAATGATATGGTCTCGAATGAAGTTTGCTACAGTTGCTCCAGTGGCCTTTTTCAAGGGGATGGCCTCTACCCACTTTGTAAAGTATTCAGTGGCTGCCAAGATCCATATGTAACCACTGGATGGAGGATTTATAGGTCCTATGAGATCAAGCCCCCAAGTGTGGAAAGGCCATGGGGTTGTCATATCCTGTAACATATTTGGGTGAGTATGGATTGCATCTCCAAGGACTTGGCATGCGTGGCAGGTTTTGACTATCTCTTCGGAGTCCTTTTTCATTGTTGGCCAGTAATACCCCAACAATAGTAACTGTTTATAGAGCCTCCTCTTTCCTGGGTGACTTCCATAATCACCAGAATGGACTTCCCTGACCACTTCCCTGTCTTCCCTTGGTCTCAGGCATCTTAGGGGATCTCCACTGTATCCCCTTTTGAATAGGATCCCGTTCTGCAAGAAATATCTGACTGCGAGCTTCTTGAGCTGGTGGGCCAGCGTCTTGTCAGTTGGTAGGATCCCTTGAGCCAAGTATTCTATGAAAGGGGTCCTCCAATCTTCTGTAACAAATACAGCGTAGCTTTCTTCCTTGTCCACCGAGGGTTGGCATTCTTGACATTTTTCCTGTATTGTTGATGCCTCTTTGCTCATATTTGGCCAGTAGTACCCCATGCGCTGCATCCTCCTGTATAGACTGATATTTTCTGAGGTCCTGCAGACTTGGGTATGTAGCTCTTCCAACCTTAGCTTCCCCTCTTTCTCATTGATACATCTGGATAGGATCCTTCCGGGCTGTCTCCTGTATAGTTCTCATTCTATTAGAGCGTAGTCTCTCAGCTCCTTGACATTCCCTCCGGATCCTGTTTCTTTCATTTTTTCTTTCACTTCACTCCTCCAGTCCCATTGCTTGGACTCTCCGGGGGATATCTGTTGGAGGATTTTTAAGATGGAATGCTCCTGCCTTCCTATTCTGACCAGAGTGTCTTTTCCCTTGAATGGTACTTGGGATCCCAGGGTGGCAAGCGCATCTGCAAACCTGTTTTCACTTCTCTGCGTGTACTTTATGCTAAAGGTCAGGAATTCCTGCTCCAGCCTCTGTGCCCATGTCCTGTAGGCTGCCAAACTTTGTTCCCCTAGTGCAAAGTCACCTTTCACCTAAGAGACCACAAGATTGGAATCTCCCAGTACTCTCATGTGTTTCACCCCGATACTGAGTGCTATAGTTAGCCCGGTTAAGTACGCCTCGTACTCAGCTGCATTATTGGAGCAGGAGAAACCAAGCTTGAAAGATAAAGGTATGGTGTCCCCATTTTCACAACTCAGTACAATTCCTACCCCATTTGAGGTTGCTGTAGCTGACCCATCGAATCTCATTGTCCATTTCTTTCCTGGGATTTCTGCTACTGCTACCTCACCTGGGATCTCTTCACTTAGTGAGCTTTCCTCCTTCCCTGGGAACTGTGCCAGGAGGTCAGCTATGGCTTGACTTTTGACGGCCTTGGGGGTCCTGAAGCCTATGTCATATTGAGAAAGCAGGACCAACCACTGTGCTATTCTCCCTGTTAGGAGGGGTTGATGCAGGAGTGCTTTTATGGGATGTGACTTAGTCACTAAAAGGATTTGGTGGGCTGAGAAATACCTCTTCAGCCTCTGGGATGCATATATAACCACTAGGCAAGCCTTTTCTATCCTGGGATACCAGGTTTCGGCGTCCTTGAGTGTTCTGCTCACATAGTAAACAGGTTGCTCGTTCCCACCATCATCCTCTTGTGCCAGCAGGGCTCCTATTTCTTGGGCATTTGATGCCAAGTATAATAGCAAGGGTCGCCCACGTACTGGTACCTGGAAAGTGGGTAGATGATTCATGATCTGTTGGACCCTTTGGAAGGCTTCCTGTTGTTCTGCTCCCCAGGTGAACTCAGTTCCTTTCTTTAATAGCTTGGATAAGCCCCCTGTAACTGAAGTCAGTCCTGGCACGAATCTCCTGATGTAGGAGACCCTTCCTAGGAAGCTTTTGAGCTCTTTCACTGTTGTTAGTCTTTTCATAGTAGCAATGGTTGCAGCTTTGGCTGGATCTACACTTATGCCTCTATGATGTACCAGGAACCTAAGGAACTTTCCTGCAGATACTCCAAAGGCACATTTCATGGGGTTCATGCATAGCTTGTATTCTCTGCATCTTTTGAAAACTCGTTCAAGTACCTGAAGGTGTCCTGTCCTAGTTTTTGACTTGACCACAATATCATCCACATAGTCTTCCATTTCCTCATGCATCATGTCATGGAAGATGGCTGTCATGGTTCGCTAATATGTGGCTCCTGCATTTTTGAGGCCAAAGGGCATCACAGTGTAATAAAAATTCCCGATTGGTGTCCTGAATGCTGTCTTCTCGGCATCCTTGGCAGCCATACGAATCTGGTTGTACCCACTATACCCGTCCATGAATGAGAACATGGAACTTCCCGCAGCTGAATCCACAAGGAGGTCAATATTAGGCAGAGGGAACTCATCTTTAGGACACGCTTTATTCAGGTTGCGAAAGTCTACACAGCAACGGATCTGGCCGTTCTTTTTCTTCACAGGTACTATGTTAGAAAGCCATCTGGGGTACTGAATGGGCTTAATAAAACCAGCTGCTAGCAGCTTCTTGACCTCTTGAGTTATCTGGGCTTCTACATCAGTGTAAAAGACCCTGGCTGGTTGGATTACTGGTTTAACTCCTGGGTCCACATTGAGGGCATGGACCACTAACCCAGGATCCAGACCAGGCATCTCATCATAGGTCCATGCAAACACATCTGTGTATTCTTTGAGCAAAGCCACCAGTGACCCCCTTTCTTGTGTTGCCAACTGACTACTGATGAAAACAGGCTTCTGGGATCCCAGCTCAGCCCCCAAGTTTACTTCCTGTAATTCTTCCTTAGGCTGGATTTGTGTCTCTTTGACTAGTTCCTCTGGGACTTCCTCCTGGACTATCATACATTCTTATGGTCCGGGACCTTCTTGCACGATGCACTCAGGTCCCGCGCACCTTCACAAACGATATATTAATCTTCCCCTGGGTTCCCGTACTACTACACACTCTCGGGATTCTGAGGTACTGGGCTCCTTCTTTTGCCTTTTTCTCATCAGGAGGTCTCTCAAGTCATGGGTACCTCCTCCTTCTTCTTTTTCCAAGATAGGTGTTCCTGGGGTCCCTGGCATGGGACTTTCATCATCAAGTTCTAACTCATCATAAAACATTGTTTCTACAAAGTTTACTTCTCCTTGGCTGAAAGGGTTATGGTTGGCAGGGATCCTTACAGGCCTCCCATTCAATCTCCCCTTAACGCACTGATGGTACGTGGATGGTATAAGGCGATGCTTATGGAGCCATGGTCGTCCCAAGAGTACATGGTAGGACACTTCTGAGTTGATTACATGAAATCTGGTCAAGGCTACTATTGGCCCCACCCTTAGGGCTAGCTGTATATATCCTTCGGTTGATTCTGCTGATCCTCCAAATCCGGTTATCTCCATGGGAGCCCCCAGGATCCTCCTTCCAGCTAGGCCCATGGCTTCCAAGGTACTCAGGGCTATGAGGTTGAGTGATGCCCCCGTGTCCACCAGTGCTCTTCTGATTTGGACACCATTTATGGTGGCCATTAGGTAAAGAGGTCTACGGTGGTCTGGATGCTCAACCTCCATGTCTTCATCAGTGAAGGTTATGGCATTGGTTGTCTCCAGGAAAGCTCGACTGGCATGTGATTCTGCCGTGAAACATTCCATTCTTGAATTTGCTGCTATAGTCATGAGAGATTCCGTGGCCACCCTCCTTGCTTCTGGTCCAAATCCCAATTGATTGAATAGTGATCTAAACTTGGGATTCTTCTGAAGGGTCCTGACTGTGTTTGGGTGGAAGGATCCTCCTGGCTCTTCTGCTTCTGCCGGGTTCCCATGGATTACCACAGCTACCACCCCCTTTCCTTTGTGGTTGGGCAGGGGGTTTCTTTGTACTTCTGGTTCCTTCTGGGTGAGCTCTAGGATTCCTTCTCTTAGCTTCCTGTGAAAAAGCCTGCGGAGGGTCCATCAATCCTTTGTGGAATGCTTAACATAATTATGAATCCTGCAAAATAAAGGATTTTTCCTTTCTTCCTTGGTTGGTGGCCTGGACACAATGAATGGCCTAACCACCCCATCCCCGATCCATTTGTCCAGGACGTGGTTTAATTCTTCTACAATACATGGGATCACCGGTGGTTCCTCGAACATTTTTCCATCAGGCCTCTTCCTTTTTTCTCCCATCGATGCTGTCATGGCTTGGGATGCTGGCGCCCTCTTCGTCCTCATAGTTTGTGTTGTCCTTCTTGTTCTCTGTAACAGGTCAGCGAACTGTGTGATACATAAATTTTCGAGGTTGAGTCTGTAATCGAAAAGCATGTTAGAGACGCAAGTCTCCACAAGCTCTTTTTCTTCATGGTCCCCATAACAGTCTAGGGACACATCTTCAAATCTTTTGATGAACTGGACAGGATCCTCTCCAGGCCTCTGCCTCACCATTTGAAGGCTTTGGAAAGTGACCTTGTCCTCACCAGGGTAATATTTTGCACAAAATCTTTCCATCATTTCGTCCTAGGTCTTAATGGACCCAGGTCTCAGTGTGGTGTACCAAGTGTACGCTCTGTCCACTAGGTACTTAGCAAACTCTCTTAAACACAGCTCCCGGTCTCCTGCGTAGGGGCCCATAGTGTGGACAAACCTACTCACGTGTTCTACTGCACTTCCATTCCTTCCATCAAAAGGATGGAACTTTGGTGGCTCATATCCCTTGGGGTATGGCTTGCCAAGGAGTTCTGGTGGGATTGGGGGATCCTGGAAAGTTTTTCCCTTTCTTGGTCCAGGAGGGCACTGACATCTGCCAGTGTTAGGTATTGGGGGTTAGTTCCTCCTCCCACTGCTGACCCTCCCTCTGGCTAGGTTCTATCTTGGTTGCCCACGTGGGGGGCATTGTCTCTGACTTCTTGCGTCTTGCCTTCTTTGAGAAGGCGAACTTCTTGTTGCAAGTCTTTCAACAACGCAGTCATTTGAGCCATAGGGTCTAGCTCCTGCCTTGCATTCCTCTGTTCTGACACGGCCTTGTGCTCTGTTAGGGGCACCTCGCCTCTTTGTCTGGAGGCCACTTCATTTTCTCCCACGGGTTCAGAGGCCGTGAGTGGCACATTTGCACCTTTACTGTTCCTTTGTCTTGGAGGCATGTTCTGCGAAGGGATTGCTTCTTCCCTTTTCTTTACCCAGTCCCCAGTGGAGTCGCCAAAATGTGAGAGTGCCTTTTTCTTCAGCACTATGGCCCAAGGATCCTGGGCCGTGTAAGATGTTCTTGGTGGACTGGGATCGATTCTCCGCAGCTAAAGGGTTGTTTTAAGAATCGACTGGTGCGCAAAACATACTTCCTACAATACAAATAGCTAACAAAACAAGAATATTTGTATTGAATGACATTTTAACAGTAAAGGAAATGCATGACAAGTGGAAATATAACGTAAGAACAAGTTAGGGATCCTCTAATTAGTGAGGTGTATTTTATTGATTTCACTTAGTTGTGATTACAATGCTCACTATGATGTGGTGCAAGGTTCAACTGAGCTCATAAGTTACAGACTTTGATAGCTATTCAAGCTTCAAAGACTTGCAAAATTTGAACTTGTTGAATCCGAGCATGTACTGTAGTGGTTGTCCTGGGATATCGGGGATGGTTCCTCTATTTTTCCCTTAAGTTTATAGAGTCTCTTCTGCAATTTTATGAGACTTTAGAAAGCAATTGTGAATGCCTAAAAAAATGGTCTAATCGTCCATGAAATCTCTACTCTTTTTTAATCTTTTTTTTTTCCTCCCCCTTGTAGCATGGATCCCTTCCTCCTTTTATAGCACAGCTTCGGGCTCTGGGGTACTAACGATTTCTCCCTTTTGCCCCTTAAAGTCTGTGTCGTGCCTGGTTACTTCAGGATCATGTCGTTTCCTTTTCTTCATAGTTTCTTGCTTTTTGTTGCGACTAGATGAAAGTCCCTCAGCTCCTTTCTATTTCCAGATTGTCCGTTGGTTGGCCTGAGGCCTTTTTGGCTTTTTCTTCTCAGCGCTCCAACTTTTTCCAGTTGTACTCTTCCTTGTCTCTTTCTCCAAATGGTTGAAACTGGGCTCCTGCGTTTTGCTCTGTACTTCCACTGCGTGTCTGGGTCACAAGGTCTGCGTGCCCTTTGTCTCTTATCTTTCTTTAATTTTTGCAGTGATCCTACTTCGCGCGTCCAGGGATCCCCTACCTCTGGGAGGCTTCTGGGATTCCGACCCAGTTCTTCCTTCTAGGCTTTCTCTGGTTTGCTGGTTCTGCCTGATTCGGGCCTTTCCTCTGGATCCCAGCCCTCTGGGCCTTTTCCCCTTTCTTTCTTTCTTCTCTCTTTTCTTTATTGTGAGAGCCCACCCTTTATTATTTTTCTTTTTTTTTTTGTGTGAAATGGGCCCAATGTCTTTTCTATCTCTTTGGGCCTATTTGTGGCTATTTAATTTTATTTGAACCTCAACAAAGTGGAAGGGAATGTAATGGGTAGGAGGGAACACTCATTCCTCTCTATTCCCTTAAAACCTCAAATTTTCAGTCCCCCCGAAATTGGGAGGAATGAGAGCAAATGAAATTAGATTTAATGATTTTTTTACTAAAACTCCCAAAATACTCCTATATATTCAACTCTTTATTTTAAAATAGGGGTCTAATAGTAATATTGTCATAAAATGATTCCATTCCATTCCCTCCATGCTGCTCCCAAACAAAATTACTTATATTTCATTCATTTTCATTCATTTCTATTCCTTTATTTTAAAACATCCAATCAAGGTTACTTAATTCCATTCTATTCCATTTTTTTCCTTTACTTAAATACATTCCATTCCATTCTATCATTTTCCATTCCATTCAATTCTTTTTCATTCCCTTATGATCATTCCATTACATTCCATTCCATTCCTTTATGAACTCCCAAGAGGAGCCTAAGACTACAACCTTACTCTATATTTTTTTATTGGATTTGAATTTTGATAAATCTATGATTGGATTACATGTTATTCTTATATTCTCCATACTTGCAAAATTTCTAGAAAATTAAAGATCAATAGCTATGTTATCAATAAATTGTTTAAATTGTAAGTTTTTGTAATTTAAAATTATACATAAAATATAAACTTATAGATCATATAATAAATAATATCTGACTTTCTTTTCAGTTATATAGTTTCCCCTTGAAAAAAAAGAAAAGAAAATAATTAACACTAAAAAAATTTAACTCCTATAACTATTACATAGTATTAATTCCCAAAAACATAAGCAAAAGCAATAACAATAAAAAAAAAAAAAAAAAAACCGAAAAAAAGCTAATTAATTCCTTTTCCTTCTCTTTTAATTCAGTTCTCTCCGTAACCAAACAGGCCGTAAATAAGAGAAAATTATAAATTCAAGAAAGAAAATTTCGTAAATTCTTCTGTTTTCTCTGCAACCAAACAGACTCATGCAATATTATCATATAAAGCAACATCCAGAGTCATAAACTGATAAAATTCCTTGCTCTCTCTGTTTTGTTTTCGGAGACCAGACAGACTCTCATGCAATAATTACAAAAATGATATCTTATGACAACCAATTATAAGCTAATTTTTTGCCTAAATTATCCAATGTTTGTAATTCCCACACTATTTTTTATTTTAAATTTTATTTGAAATAATATAATTGGAGGTTCTTCTCTTCATCGATCGTGCCAAGTAATTCATTACCGTAAATTTCAAATTTTAAAAATAAGCCAATTTTTAGATTTTTTGACTCACATTATACAAATAAACTACTAAAAATATGCAATTTTTAAATGGACACTATATGAATTTATTTTTATCAACTTATTTTGTTTTAAAAAATAAGTTGAATCAATTAAAAAAACCAAGGTAGAAAAAAAAGCATGTTAACTATAACAATCAAACCTTATATCATTAATGAGTCATGCTAATGGGGTACTCTTAGGGCACTGGTTAACAATCAATTTTAGGAAAGTTTTGACATCACTTTTATGGAAAATGGAAAGAGCTGTCAAAACATTAATTGTTTTTTTTTTAAACGGATTATTAATTATTACCCTAATGACATCTGTTAGCATTTCCCATTATTAATTTATTAGGACAAAGTTTACTAGTTTAGTTACAAAATTGGTTGGAGCTTAAGGCCTCGCTTGGGAGGAGTGAATTGAATGGAATGGAAATGAATGAAAAGAATCATTTTAGAATATTCTTCTATTCCCTTGTTTGGGAGTTTTAATGGAGGGAATGGAAAATTCATTCCCTTATTTAGGAGTTTAAGTGGAAGGGAATGTAATGGGTAGGAGGGAACACTCATTCCTCTATATTTCCTTAAAACCTCAAATTTTCATTCCCCCCGAAATTGAGAGGAATGGAAGGGAATGAAATTAGATTTAATGATTTTTTTACTAAAACTTCCAAAATATCCTTATATATTCAACTCTTTATTTTAAAATAGGGGTCTAATAGTAATATTGTCATAAAATAATTCCATTCCCTTCATGCTGCTTTCAAACAAGATTACTTACATTTCATTCATTTTCGTTCCTTTCTATTCCTTTATCTTAAAACATCCAATCAAGATTACTTAATTCCATTCTATTCCATTCATTTCCCTTACTTAAATACATTCCATTCCATTTTATCATTTTCCATTCCATTCAATTCTTTTCCATTTCCTTATGATCATTCCATTACATTCCATTCCCTTCCTTTATGAACTCCCAAGCGGAGCCTAAGACTACAACCTTACGCTATATTTTTTTATTGGATTTAAATTTTGATAAATCTATGATTGGATTACATGTTATTCTTATATTTTCTATACTTGCAAAATTTCTAGAAAATTAAAGATCAATAGATATGTTATCAATAAATTGTTTAAATTGTAAGTTTTTGTAATTTAAAATTATTCATAAAATATAAACTTATAAATCATATAATAAATAATATCTGATAGACAAAAAATTTGACATGTATATTAAGAGAATAAAGAACATGCATTTCAACAGTTAAATTTTCAAAATATGTAGTAATATTTATTTTATTAAGTAAGGTTGTAGCCTTAAACTACAATCAATTTTGTAACTAAACTTTATCTAATTTATTATAGTTCAAAAAGCCGCGTAGTATAAATAAAATAACAAAATTTAGCAACAAAATTGGTTGTAACCCAAAATTATAACCTTATTTAATATTTTTTTATTGAAGGTAAATTTTGACAAATCCATCATTGGATTATATTTTCTTCTCATATCCTCTATGTTTGCAAAATTTCTAGAAAATTAAAGATCAATAGTTATATCATCAATAAATTGTTTAAATTACAAATTTTTGTAATTTAAAATTATCATAAAATATAAATTGTTTAAATTACAAGTTTTTGTAGTTTAAAATTATACATAAAATATAAACTTATAAATTATATAATAAATAATATCCATTTGATAAAAATTTGACATATATATCAATAATGTAAAAACAGTTCAACTATCAGGTATAAAGTAATGTTTATTTTACAGATTGTTGCTAAGTTTTGTGCATAAATAAAACAATTTTGGTAAATGAGTACACGTGGGCACATCCCTAACTCCCAAAAATGTAAGGTCATCTTCAACATCAACAGTCCCATACCAAAATTCCAGTTATCTACAAACTTTCCTGTACACTCCACACTACACAGCTCCTCTCAGTCTCCATGGCCTTAGCTCAAATTTCCTCGTCTCTCTCCCTTTCGGTCCGAGGTACCCTCTCTCTCTCTCTCTGTGTCTGTGTCAATGAGTTCTACTTTCATTAACCTCGTACTTTGTTTTTTCATTATAATAATGAAGATGATGACTATGTTGCAGATGTATATGCTTTTAGCTCACCCAAAACCTCTTCTGCAACTCCTCGCCTTCCACTTTCCAAGCTTTCACCATGTGGGTCCGTTTTCGCCACTGGTTCTCCGCTCTGTAAGCATTCTAATTATATTTTCTATGCTTCTTGTAGAAACTTCTACACAAATATGCAACTTAAAATGGGGCTGAAAGTATTATTATTAATATTATTTAAAATAAAGTAGAATGAATGCTACGATTTTCCATTAATCACAAAATTGTATGCTACCAAAGCTGTGCTGTGTCTGTGTGTGCGAGTTGTTGTTGTTGGTACAATCTAGGAAGCATGGACATTTCATTTGGGATGCCATACCCGTGTCATACTGGTGTCGTTCCCACCTTGTCATGTTATAAATTTTCAGAAATTGCTCATGTCAATGTGTCATACTCTTATCCGTGTCCGTGGTTCCTAGAGTACAATTAGTTATTTGAAAAGAAGATTTTTTATTGCAATTTTTGTTACAACGAATTATGTAGTGAGCAGGTAACTGATTCCGGTGTCTATATATACCATCTTGAAAAGAAGTTGTAGTTAATGTTGGTGGTCTAGTAAACCATGGGAAGAAAGAAAACTTATAAAAGCATAATCAATAGTTCTCCTTGGATTAGGAGAAGTAATAGGCAACTGGGCTTTATTATAAAAAGAAAAATTTCTTAAATGGTTTGAAGAAGGGTGCTGTCTAGGAAAAAAAAAATGAAAGAGAAGAGAAGAGTGCTGCAAGCCGGAGAGGAAAAGAAAAAAAGTTGCAGTGCGCGCGTGTGTGTGAGAGAGAGCAAAGAAAAGCAATTTGTTTTTTCTTTAGTCGTTGAGACACATGAAGAAGAAAAATTTGGGGCTTTCTCTATGGTGAGGTTTTGAAATGTGGGGTTTTAGTGCTATGAAGAGTTGTTTCATCCAGGGTGAGTGAAGGTCTTAAGGTTCTTATCATATCCTAGAAGAGCCCCTTGCTCAGACACATATGTAATAAGAAACTCCCGATTTTTTGAAGTAATTGTAAATCATGTTGGTGCCCAATGTACCTCATTATTAACAAGTCTTGCTTAACAAATCTCCCAGCTTATTATTAGCTATACACCTAAATGCTTGGATGGCCAAACACACCTTCGCTTTTGGATTTTGTTATTGCCTTGGTCTATTTTTCCTTTTCTCTATCTTTTGCCTGAGGTGGTTCATTCTTGTATACTTGGGTTACGTCCCCTTGCCTTCATTTTCTTTTTCCCTTTTCAGTTAAATTTACTTATAAAAGGTGTCTAGATATCTCTCCTTTTTTTTTTTTTTCAATCTTAGCTAGATTGTGGTACTGATTTGTGGCTGTGATGGTACAGAGCATGTGCTCAATTATCAAAATCAAATTCTTTAGCAATTAGCCTTATTGCTCTCACAACCATTTTACAATAACCGTGTTAATGATGATCTATTTATAGTTCTCACCTACCTATTTAGTATAACATGACTATAGGCATAACTTGTTTATTTTGAACAATTTGTCTAAGTCATTTTCTTTCTTAAAGATTTCACTATTGTTAGAAAATTTCTTATAATTTTGGTGATCATCTCACATTTGAACATATGAATGCAACTGTTTTGCCAGTATCCTATCTAAGGTACTTGGGTTGTGATAATGTGTTGCCAATTTCTTTGCTTACCCAGGATAACAATTGCCATGTTTGCTGGCAAAAAATGCTGTGATTCAGATGTGAGCTCATGAGCTTTTAGTCTTGAATGCTTACCTGACATGACATATATAGATTTATTTATTTATTTATTTATTTTTTTTTAAATTTAAAATCATTTTTTCATTGCTCTGAAGTTCAAACTGCATGTCTATCATCAAAATTCTTGTCTGGTCAATGTTCCCATTTTTCTTTTCTTTTTCTCTGCCTCAAATGGTCTGGCTTTTCTTTTCCTTATTTCCCTCTTATTTCTATATGGTCACTAAGAGAACATACTAAAAGAAAAGAGAATTTGAATTATTTGTAAAATGTAGTTTTAAATTTTCCTCAATATTCTTGGCAACCTAAGGATCACTTAATTGGAGAGAGCTGATGCTTGCTTTCATTTTTAGTGATACGGAGAACTTGTTACCAAAAGCAGCCTGCAGGCAAAGCAATGTCACTTTCCATAAGATGTGAGCAAGGCACCCAGGACAACAGTTTGGATGTATGGCTAGGCCGATTTGCAATGATTGGCTTTGCAGTGGCTATTACTGTTGAGATAACAACAGGCAAGGGACTTTTGGAGGTATGTCACATGCTATGGGTTTTTAGATCCAAGCAAAAGCTATCTTTTAGTTTCAAGCATAGTTTTTTGTTTCAGCACTGGTTGCTGGATACAACTTGCAGTTTTTTGCAAACCACAAATAACAAAAAAAAAAAAAAGGCATTATATTCATCAGGAAATTAAAACAAGTAAAATGTTCTATGACTATCTTTAATGATATCTGTGTATTATACGTTAAAAAAGGTTACTCTATTTGTGTCGCTTATTTCATAAACTCACACAATTTAATGTTGCTTTAAAGTGTCAATAACTAATGTGAGACACTAATGATGATCTTTAGCTCTATTAGAAGCATCATTTGTAAATTACTTGTTCAAATTTAAAGCTAGAGAAAATTATCTTGGTTTAATCAATTGAGTGAGGCCTCCTTAATCAAACAAACCTACCCCCCCACCCTCTTCCCCTCCCCATTCTATATTTATAAACACTCACAAACACCTCATCCCTCAAAAAGGAAGATATGTATGACATCACTGAAGGAAATCATCTCATTAATGAGGATTGCCTCGGACATTAGATGATGTCTGAGCCAACTGTCCTATAGTACAGTTTTCTACAGTCTTGGGAACCTTCAAGCCAGGGGCTTTGGTGTGGAGATCCTGGAGAATCTTGGCTATTAATGTATTTTAATACCTGTTGAAACATAAGATACCTTTTGGGTGATTAGTAGTTTATTGTTTCCTGTTGAGCTTTTGATGCCTGTTTCTAATGTTGGAAAGTCAAAAGTTGATGCGCACCAGGGGAATGCCACACACACACACACACATGTATATTCTTGCCAAAAAGGGAATGGTATTTCTAATCCATCATAAGGTTCAAAAATGCGAGCAATTATAAATTCCCTTGTCATTTTTGGTTTCCTCTTAGCTTGGAAGTTGGGGCATGTCAAATCATTTTCGTGGAAGTCAAGTTTATTGGTTTCAATAGTTTTTTCTTGTTGACATGGAAACCCTCTACTCTTCTCTCTCTGCACACACACACAAACAAAAGTGCACACAACCAAATATTGCAAGAGCAACATTGCACTCACGAACAATTATTAAAAAATGTTTGGTCATTTTAATTTTTGCAGAATTTTGGGCTCACAAGTCCCCTGCCTACAGTAGCCTTGGCAGTTACAGCATTGGTGGGCGTTTTAACAGCAGTTTTTATCTTCCAGTCTGCTTCAAAAGATTGATCACGTTTTAGGTCACTTCATGTTTGTAAAGTTTGTAATTCTGAAAAATCTACTAGATTACTTTTTTTCCATTTGTTTGTAATTTTGTATCAATGCGAACATTAGCATCAAGATACCAAGAGCCTTGTAACTCAATTCCATTACCTGATTCTCCCATAAAGGAAAACATTGGTTCAAATCCGCCTCCCCCACTTGTTGTAACCAAAAAACATTAACATTAAGATTTGAGAATGTATCAGATATGGAAACTTCAATATATGTAAAGGCTTTTCTCTGTGGTGTTACTTTCACTTATTCTTCAGTGCTACACTGGAGCTTTTCCTTATCCTAATGCTATTTGTAAAAAATATTCTCAAAAAATAATGCAGTTATGATTTTTTTTTTCCAAATATAATACTGTTGATGTTATAAAAGCCTAGTTTGCGTTTACTATTTTCTTAAGGTTTGAGTGACAACTACAAATATACTATGTTAGGTTTGAAAGGAGGGATGCATTTTTCCTTGGCCATAGGATTGAAGGGTGTTGAGTCTGTTGACACTTGAAAGTTGACATATAGTTTGCATTTAGGAAATGGAAGTGCAAGTGCATCAGCTATTAGTGTCTTGGAGTGGGATGGAAATGGAATTGTGTTTGTGGGTTATGGTGCAAAAGGGTATCCCCATATCACTGAAAAGCAGTTGTCGAGGCGACTTGAGCATTTTAAGGCGAGAGATTGTCCCTACATGTCATCTCTGAAAGAAGCTGCAAGAAAAACACTACAAAAATAATTTATCGAGCTGAACTTTATGTTTTAAGAGCGACCTGTGTCTCTTTAACAGCTTTCCAAATTAATAGTTTTCTTGCTTTTCACAAGTTGATTTTTGACAATTTTTATATGTCAGTGGTAATTTAGGTAATTCTAGGTTGTAACAGTCGAGGGGGATGGACATCTCTATTAGAAACACCAATTAAATTACAAAGCCCTTGATGCCTTCATAATTATATATATTTTGAAATATATTGTTACGGAATCCATATGCTTGGCAGAACATAGCCGTTTTAATCCCGACTCATTTAAATTTTGAGATGTACATGATATCAAATTGACCAAATGTGATTTATCTACTTTATCAACATCTTATTGGAAAGCATATTTTATATAAACATAATATTCAAACGTTTGCCTTAACTGAAAGCATCATAATGATGCTTGAATTTAGTATATTTCAACAAAATAAAATAAAATATGGCACTATCTTAAGAAATATTTTTCCAAATAGTAGTATTATTTTAAGGACAATAAATGCATAAGAGTTTATTTAGCTCAATGATGATACTGGGAATATTTGCTTCTACGCTTTTGGACAGGCTTGCATGAAAAAAAAATGCTTATGATAAGCAGTGTGAAGAAAAAGATTGTATTATTAGAGTTATGATTATTTGAAATAGATTGGATTCCAGGAAAGAACAATAACCTGGACCATCTGGAATCAATTAGCTCTTATTGGGGCATCATTCTAAG
Organism: Quercus aquifolioides; assembly: GCA_019022515.1. NCBI lineage: Eukaryota > Viridiplantae > Streptophyta > Magnoliopsida > Fagales > Fagaceae > Quercus > Quercus aquifolioides. The sequence goes on from CM032332.1 coordinate 39,096,132, forward strand.
TGCTTATTGAGAAGGATCTATTGTTTCAGCTTTGTTAGGCACAAAGACGTGTGTGTCGGCTTTATAAAAAGTCCAATGCACATTACACACTACTGTTTAACTTCAAACCAACCAAAAGAATTTTGGCTATCTAGTACACCAACATTTTTTGTGAGGGTGTCCCATACGATGGCAAGTACTAATGAAGTTGAACAATACAATATAAGTATATAATTTGTGCCTTTCCTCTAAAATCAGAATTTATTCTCCTTTCCCTTTCCACCCAACAATGTCCCATTTGGTGCTTGCTTTAAATACAAGAGATATCCTTTTTCCTATGTTTCTTCTTAAGTTTGTCTCTTATATAAGTTCTCATATTGATGAAACAATCCATTTTCTTTCTCTTCCAATATTTCTCTGTTGCTGAGGTTTTGTTTGAAAATTTTAATCCTAGTTGATCTTTTTTTGTTGGTAAAGTGGCATGGGTGCTATCATATCTAGACTAGCAAAGAGGTTTCTTACAAAATGTGAGATGAGGATTCTGATGGTGGGTCTTGATGCTTCTGGGAAAACCACCATCTTGTACAAGCTCAAACTGGGAGAGATTGTTACATCCATACCCACAATTGGTAACTACTACATTAGAAACTCTTACAATTTAAATAAGATGATCATGTTTAATGCTTAATGTCACTATGGAACTACCTCCTTTTCTGTTGCTTAAGCACAAGATATTTCAAAGTTTAGGTAGAATTTATTTCTTTTTATAGTTTTTGCATTGTATATATGTGACGGTTTTATAGATTGAGCTAGAAACTTTTTCATATCTTTTATCTGTGATAATTCCTTGTTGTTTGATTTACTGTTTCATACATAATGATCTATTGCCTTCATTTTTAATGGAACAGGTTTTAATGTGGAGACTGTAGAGTACAAGAATATTAGCTTCACTGTCTGGGATGTAGGAGGACAAGATAAGGTACCAGCTTGATATAATTCTATGGCATAACTCTTTTGTTAGTGATTTGCACATAAATTTCTGCCTCCTCTCTTCTGGCCTCAAAAATGAAAAATGGATTTCTGCATGATGAGAAAGTGAAAATAACAAATATTTATCCATAATGAAATCAAGTGGTTGCAGTAACTCAACTGAGTTATGTAAGGGTTAAGTTTGATTATGAAGAAAGATGAATTAGTTAATCTAGCTCATCTTTCAACAAAGATCAAAGTATCCCCATCCATTAACCTAATCATAAGTACCTTATAATTTTCCAAGGTTATTTCTCTCAAATATTTCATACATTGATGAGACACATTTCATAGAATTAATCTCATGTACCTTCCATTGTCTCTAATACTGCTTTATAATTAGTAATTGCCATTTCAATTTTGAACCATGGAAATTTTTGTTTTTGTTTTTGTTTTTGCTTACAACAGGGATTTGAAATCTGGCTCTACCTATGGTTATAATATAGTGAAAGACATTTTATTTTCTTTAAAGTAGAAAAGAAAGGTTGAAGGGTACCCCATTTGTAATTAATAAAAGAATTCATCTTTATTCTTGAAAAATATTAAAATAATAACGGTTTTGTCATTATGTTCTATGAAATTTAATAATGCTGCATATGATTTGAATTTCATTATTAAACAGATTCGACCTTTATGGAGACATTACTTTCAAAATACTCAAGGACTAATCTTTGCCGTGGACAGCAATGATAGAGAAAGAGTTGCAGAAGCCAGGAATGAGCTACATCGTATTCTTGTTGAGGTTAGTAAGGACGTGTTAGAACTTAGGAACTTGGAATTAGATTTTACCTTCTTAACTTAGAATTTCATTGTTAAACAGATTCCAAATCAATGTTTCAGTATTTAAAATCTCCATTATGATTATATCTTGAATTTCTTTTAGTGCAATTAAACCTATGCTTAGAGAATTCTTCATCCCAATATAGAAAGAACAAAAAAAAATCTGTGCTTATTGAAGTATTGCATTGATGAGTAACTATAATCATATAAATAAAGATTCACTTTTTATCATTTTTTGTTGTTGTTTTTTTTTTGCACAGTTTGAACTACGCAATGCCGTGCTTCTTGTCTTTGCCAATAAGCAGGACCTTCCAAATTCTATGAGTGCTTCTGAGGTTGCTGATAAACTTGGCCTATACTCACTCAATCAGCGTCCCTGGTAAGCATTTGCTTTCCCTATACCCCATCAAAAAGAAAAAGAATGTCTTATCAGTCATGTTCTTCTCGTTTATTTGTTTGGCTGATTTATCAGTCATGTTTTCATTCAATGATCTGTACTATTTTGTTTGTTTCTTCCCTTTAGCTCTCCTTTCTGTAGTGTACATTTTCACTCTACAAGGCAAACCCTTTAGTTGACAGAAATACAAACAGAAGAAGAAACTACTCTTGATATAGTTTTCTCTTGAAAAAAATTATCGAAATATAAATTAAGTTATGCTTTTTTATCACTTTTTTGCATAATTGTTAACATGGTCCATTGTGATTTATGCATATGATCTAAATTAAAAGTATTATTATCTTAAATCAGTGTGCATTTGGTTTAGCCTTCTAAGCTTATTTGCTTATGTACAGTTTTTTAAAATCCCACTTTTCCTATGTACAAAGGTACTTTTTATCCACGTTCAAGATATAAGCAAATCAACTAATAGGACAATCCAAACACACAAATGGGATTGCCCAAAATACATGTAGTCTGAATGGTGGTATTGATTAATTGACTTAATTCATTGTGTAGGTACGTCCAGAGTGCTTCTGCCACCTCTGGCCAAGGACTATATGAAGGTCTTGATTGGTTATCGAACAACATTTCTAACAAAACTACATGATATGATCTCTTCCCCAATGCCTCTTACAACAACTAAGACGTGGAAAATTATACCAATTAAGTTTGACCTGGGTTTAATCAGTAGAACCAAATGTGATAAGTACTAAAAAGAGGAGTTTTTGTGAAAACCCAATCTAATTGGAGCATTAATGGAGAATTCTCCTAAGCAGGCCGGCAAACATGTATTTCAAATTTAAATTCTGATATCTCAAGCAGCAGTGGTACTTGGTAGTGAAACAACTCTTATATGCAAATATCATATGATAAATTATAACCACAGGTTGGATCATTATCCAATTGAGACTGTTTAGTATAATCTTTTTTTTGCCTGATCGAGATAGTTGCTGTAATCAGTTGGGAATTGATCTATCTTAAGGAGTATTTATTAAGATCAGCTGCAGGCACATTATTCCAATGTTAAAGTTATGAATGAACTGCTAGTATTGGTGTACAAGAAGACAACATCCATTGCAAACCATTTTCCGGCTTAGGAGGCGTTTAGCTTTAGCTGGTTGTTTCACACCTGAAAAGCAGATGGTTGCGCTCATAAAAAGAACATGCGCATGCAGATTCTTTTTCTTGAAAGGACTGACAAAATATCACAAGTATATCATTGATTATTAATCCAAATACCAATATATAGAATAACAGATGGGAAGAGAACTGAACTTAAATACATGTATAAAATGAACCTTTCTTCACCTAAAAAGTTACATGGTAAAAGAACTAAATATGTGTGCTTAAATAACCGTAATTCTGCACTCCAAGCAAGTCAGCTTCATTTATAGCTTGTAGGACTCAAATATAGATTGAGTTAAGTGAATATACAGCTTTATACTTCATCCTTCCAAAAAATGAATAATCAAGGAAATCTATAATTGAAAGAAAATCCTTTTTGAGACCAAGTTCTAGAAAATAGAAAAGAAACAAATCCACGTAGACTTGTTAACCAGGTGAACATATTTCGTATTCAAAATGTAAGCGTAGGAATGTTTCAGGATCAGATACGAACAAATATGGATTATAGAAGCAGATTGATAAAGCTAATTATCAAAGGGGGAAAAATTACATTGATCGGACTAAGAGCATCTCTCGGAAATTGAAACAAAATAAACCCAGGTAGGGTTGTTAACCAGGTGAACACATTTCGTATTCAAAATGTAAGTATTGGAATGATTCAGGATCAGATCTGAACAAATATGGCTTAAAGAAGTAGATTGACAAAAGTTTAATTCACATAACCATAGATTGAGGTCCATCTGAAGCCTTAGATTTCTTAGCTTTTTTCTTCCGCCATCCATTTTTATTCTTCTTTTTCTTTGGTTTCTCATCTATAACAGGTTGTGTGCTCTGCAGGTGTTGATGAATGGCAGCCAAAGGATCCAACAGGAAAGCAGGATGATTAAGAACTGTACTCAGCTGTTTTCCTTCCTTCAAGCTGATGAAAATGAACCCAATATTACATTAAGACAGATATCACAATGAAAAAGCTTGCAACAGGAAGTAAATCATGGAATTCATATGCTCAAATTAACTTTTTCATAGATTTACAATTTGGCTTCAACTCATCTGTAGGAGGAGTTGGTTGCCGCGGGGTCTTCAAATCGGGAAGGAAATCTGAGAGGGTCGAGAGATCATATACTTTCAATTTCTTCTGTCGGCTTCTAAGTTTCTTCTTCTGGCAGAACATAAATAGATATTTAACATAATAAAGATTATGAATATTACTCAAAAATAAGTATTACAAGTGTTATCAAACATTTGCCACAACATATTAGTTCAAAAGGTTTAAACGAAACAAAAGAAAGGCATCACCTTAGATTCAGATATCAAATAAAGGTATACATTTTTTTTCTTCATATATTTGTAAATAGAGGTATACAATTTTAATACACAATTGTAACAAACAATCTAGTACTTGTGGAACACAATAGAGTCCTAACATCATCATTAAAACAACTGGTCTGTATTGAATAAAAGTTCTTTTTAAGGCTTAGACATTCCTTGTTTGGAGATTAGAATTTAGAACCATGTCCCCATGCAAAGTCCTTAGGATGGACAACAAACTCAAGAAGAATGGAATGAGAAAATACTGAGGTTTACAAGGTTTTGGTAAGATTTATGGACTCCAATGGGTCCTTTTTAATTAAAAAAGAATCATGAGAATTTGGGCAAATTAACAATTTATCATATTTGAAATCCCCAGGTCATAATTTTGCTGCAAAACAGTTTTCACTCCAAAAATCTTTGATCCAGGCTCATATTAACTTATCTTTTTGACATTTAAGAGATGAAGGTTCAACATTCTGTTCAATTGTCCACCTTTCACATTTCTCACTTAATTTTAGCTAGGTTAAAAAGGGAAGGATTGACTGCTCTATGGAAGACCCTACACGAGCCTGACCATAGTAGCACCTATCTACAGGGGAACCAATGCTTTAAGGGCCTAAACAATAAAGGGGCCGTAGACACACCCTCATAAAGGTCAAAGCCTGACCTCAACTCATGGGGTTCAAGTATCATCATCCAGTGGGTATCCTGCTTGAACCTACATCACTCCCTCAAACTCAAAACGTTGATCCCAATCGAACCACATTCCATAAACCTTTGTCACTAACCCAAATTAAGTAGTGAATAAACTACTCGATTTTGTATCTTGCATCCTAGAGGTTGATTGAAGGTACTCACCTTTACCTGTAAGTTGAACAATCTGGCTCTATCTATACATGGCACCATGTCATTTTTTAATGCTACTCCCTTAACTTGCCATACCCATTATAGAACAGAGTCGCGCCACACTAGCAGCCACAAAATGTATTTGTGGATCCTGCATACCACTTGATTAAAATTTGTCTACATCCTTGCAGTTTTGGAAAAGGTTGCATTTTGCTAAATATTGTATAATTTATTTTACAAGTACCAAAAATTTATGCCAATTCATTTTCTAAATTACTTTAAAAAGTAAGGAATCTCCAACACTCTTTTAACTTTTATGTACAAAATTCCCATTTGGAGGTAATGTCTCAACTCTAAAAGATTGACCCAAAATCAATGCTATATTTTCTTGCAAGTGCAAGATTTACTTAAATTAAATCTATCTTGAAATAGATAGGCAAACAACATGTGTAAAGGAGCTGAAATTCAGCCCATCAAAAGGAAGACAAACTTTACAACTTGGCAATGCAAGTCCTGACTGGAACTTTCTTGCTAGTGACAAAAAAAAGAAAAAAAAAGATATAAATCTTAACAACATACTAACCAATGCAATAACCAAACTGCCAATAAGCAAGTAAACACAGTTCAAACTACCCACCAACAGCACCAAAAATTAACTCTGGCAAGTGTATAACAATAAACAACGCGAATGTTAATTTAAGAATCTCACCTTGCCAATAGCCTTCTGGGCACTCAGGGCAGCAACAGTATCTTTAACCTCTGCATATTATTAAAGCACGAATGAAAACCTATAATGATGATTTCTTTTTATCCTTCATAAAATAAAATAAAATAAAAAACTATTTACAATCAATCCTTATGGGACCAAAAATTATCAAACTATAGAGGATAAAAAAGATGTAACAAATTAACACTAAACAGGAACTAACAATGTGGGAAAACATCAAATGTTCTAGAAATACTATTACTCCACGCTGGTGATGCATATCTAAAAGAGCATTAAAACCCCATAAATTTCCAAATACTGAAATGGGTATTCAGAATTTGCATAAATAATGTAAATGTGTCTGATTCTTTTGTAGGAGCAACTGTAATAATTGTCATACTTGGACCAATTCATAAAAAAAATAAATATAAAAAAAAGAAGAAGAAAGAAAGTAAGAAGAAACTTGTATAAAACTGGCGTTTCTTCTCGAATTTAAGGTCTGCTTTAGACGTCGATTCCGGTCTGCATAATTATTCATAAGTAGAAAATCAAATTTTTTTTTTTTTTGGTTCTAATGATGAACCAGGCATGAATTGAATAAAAAAAAAAGTTTGCCAATATGATAATGATAGTCTTACCGTGAGCGTGACTTGCCCATCACTGAAGGTTTGGAGCTTCCAGCGAATCAAAAGTTGAAACCCACAGATTAGAGGTTTTGGGTTTGGCTGATGAAACAGAGTGAGTAGGAGAGGAAAGAGAGGCGGAGCAAAGAAAACAGAGGATTTGGGTTTTATAGCTACTGGTCGGCGTTGGGCGGAACACCCTTTCCAAATAACAATAAATACCACAAAATTTAGTTAGTTGTCACGTTTTAAAATAATGTTGAAAACTAGCATATTGAGTGTCTAAAACTCAAATTTTTAAGTCTTGATTGGGAAAAAATTCGCGTGAAAATCGAGTTTTAAAGACTCAGTTCCATAAATTGCAAGAAAACGCCGCTATAGAGCTTTAAAACGTCACTATAGACTTAAAAACGCCACTATAGGAACTCGAGTTTCTAAAACTTGAGATCTCTGTGGCATTTTAAGCAGCAAAACACTCGCAAGGCGAGTCTATGGGACTCGAGTTTTAATATGGATCTCGAGTTTGTAAAACTCGAAATGCTACTTCTCATTATTCTTTCGAACCTTGTCTAACTTACTACATTGTTGCCCCTCACACTGCTAGTCTGCCCATTCCCCAACGTTGGGCGTGATAATTTTGTTGAAGTTTTCTCATAAATATATTATTATTATTATTATTATTATCTGTATATATTAAGAGGTTTCAGAAAGTTAGTTATTGCTTTTTTTTTCTGTCAAAAACACCCATAAATTAATTAACCAATAACTTAAAAATGAGGTTAAAATAGTAAATTGGAAAAAGAAAGTTAGTTATTGCTTTTTTTACTATAAAAAATATCCCTACCTAAAACTTAAAAATAGGGTTAAAATAGTAAATTGACAAAAATAATAAATTCCTACTTCTATGTTGAAATGTCTTCTTGCTTCTAATAAACTCTTATTTTTACGTTGATTTAAATTCCTACTTCTACTCACTAACTCCCTACAAAATAGGATTACTCTTTTATTAGTTTTAAAACTCCTCCAATCTACAAAACTCACCCCACGTTTTTTTTTTTTTTTTTTTTACTTCATCATGATGTATTTGTTTCTTCTGTCCTCATCTCTTTTCAATTAAAAAAAAAAAATTTATTACACCCTTAGTTTTTTTTTTTTTTTTTTTTTTTTTGTGATTGGAAAAAGTAAAAATCCTAAATTATAATAAATGTAAATTATTAATCTTTATCCAAAAAATAAAAAAGCTTCTGATTACGCATATGAGCGCGTGCTCAAGGCTAGTTATTATTATTGTTTTACTTTTTTGTCAATGTAACTTATGTAAAATTTTTATATGGTAAAATTATCCAAATTATGCTTGTAATAGAATAAGAGGCTTTTTATTTTTTGAATAAAAATTAATAATTTACATTTATTATAATTTGAGATTTCTACTTTTTCCAATCACCAAAAAAAAAACTAAGGGTGTAATGATTTTAAAAAAAAAAATTTGAAAAAAAGGAGGACAGAAGAAACAAATACATCGTGATGAAGTTAAAAAAAAAAAAAAAAAATACATGGGGTGAGTTTTGTAGATTGGAGGAGGTTTAAAAATATTAAAAGAGTAATCCTATTTTGTAGGGAGTTAGTGAATAGAAGTAGGAATTTAAATCAACGTAAAAGTAGGAGTTTATTAAAAGTATAAAAGTTTTGTAGATTAGAGAAGTTTTAAAACTAACAAAAGAGTAATCATATTTTGTAGGGAATTAGTGAATAGAAGTAGGAATTTATTATTTTTGTCAATTTACTATTTTAACCTCATTTTTAAGTTTTAGGTATGGGTATTTTTGACAGTAAAAAAAGCAATAACTAACTTTCTTTTTTCAATTTACTATTTTAACCCCATTTTTAAGTTGTTGGTTAATTAATTTAGGGGCATTTTTGACAGGAAAAAAAGCAGTAACTAACTTTTTGAATCCTCTTAATATGTACAGATAATATATACAGATAATCAAAGAGAACAAAAAAGGAAAAAAAAAAACTTAAAACACAAAACTAAATTGCATCAAATCAAAGTAGAGTTCTTAAAAATACAAAAAATTAATAACCTAAAGCAAAGATGCAAGAAAAATAAAAAATCCACCAAAAATTGAGAGAGAGAAATAACATTTTTTCGTGAGGGAAAATTATGCATAGAAATATAGAATAGAAAAAATAATGAAAATTTTATAATAAGAGTATAAGAATAAAAAGAAACAAAATAAATGAAGATAAATGGAAAGATGAAGAGTGATATTAAGGTAGACGATAGTGGGGAGATGAAAATGTGAAAGGAATGAAAAATGTTGAGAAAGTGTAAATGTTAAAAAAAATGAGTACAATTTTATAAGGAAATTTTTATTTATTTGTATTTAATTAAAACATTATATGTTTAATTTTTAAAAAATTATAAACACTAGTCCCATACCACGCGTTGCGCGTGATCATTTTTTTAGAATGGTTTCATTAAATATTTTATTAATACTATAATTTTAGTTATTAACCATTGGTTTTTCATTAGTTTTTAAGTTAATACAAACCTTAAATATACTTTTTTTTTTACCTTTATACACACACACACACACACATATATATAGTAAATCTTTACACATACTTTTAAGAAAACTCTATATATTCCACTTTTTTGGATGCGTAATATTATAGACTACTACTCTATAATGGTAGTGGCTAATTAATTTTATATATATTTTTTTAGTGATCTCATTTGTAACGCTTCTTACCATTATTATATATTTACTAACTGATGATTTGCATAACAAAAACGATAAATGAGAGGTAGTATTGTTCATTAGATTTTTGAAAGTAATAGTGTATGAAAATTATATATATATTATAAATAAGGTTAAATGAAATGTCAAAAAATGGATTTTTAAATTTTCTAACTTTATTTCTTATGTAATTTCTACTACTTTCAGAGAACAACTATTTTTTAGTTATGATTAATATGGTTTCCATAGTTAGAGTTTGATTAGTTTTAAATTTAAATTTAGTACTATGATTGTATCTAATTTTTGATTGTTGATTTAATTTTTTATGTGAATTTAACGGTTTATGTTATTACACTGTAAAGTTTTTAATGTTCTCTACATGGTAATATCTATTTTATTTTTTACTTCTCCTTACAACCTCTTTGTTTTCCAATCAACAATTACTAATTGACGTTTGGTTTTTTTTCTTTATCTACTCTTTATTACTTTGTATTGGTTTTTTTCTATACCATCTCTCTCTCTCTCTCTCTCTCTCTCTCCATTGGCAACCTATCATTTTCCAAAATTTGATGATGATTCTATGACATTAAATATGCGTTATTAGTTTTTTTATTTTTTATTTTTAATTTAGTGTTTCTAACTTGATTTGCTTTGTATTTCATTCTTCCTTTGATGCATTGGGTGTGAGAATGAGTGTTCCCTAGCATTACTCCACTTAATGTGGACAATTTTATTTATTTAATTTAGGAAAAATATTATATTTTAAAAATTTTAAAATAAAAAAGGAGTGGAAATATAAGTAATTTAATGATATATATGGGGGATATGGCTGAATTTAAATGTTAAATAAAATTATATGTGAAAAAAAAAATACATAATAATAAACACTAACTTATCCAAATAATTCTATGTAACATATTAATAGTGTATTCTTATATACTTTTTTTAATTATTTATAATGCTATATGATAATATTTAACAATCAAAGTCATAAAAAAATAAATAAATAAAAAAACTTAAAAAACAAAACTAAATCCTATCAACCAAAATAGAGTTCTAAAGAATACAAAACTTTATCAAGCTAAAATAGAGATGCAAGAAAAATAAAAATAAAAATCTACCAAAAAATTGAGGGAGAAAGAGTGGGAAATAACCACTTTTTTGTGAGAGAAAATTATGTAAAGAATGGAAGAGTGAATGACAAATTTATACTAAGAGGATGATAATAAAAAGAAACAAAATAAAGGAAGATAAAAGGAAAGAGGAAGAGTGATATCAAGGTAGAATGTTTGGGGAGATGAAAATGAAAAGAGAATGAGAAAAGTTGGAGAAAGTGTAAATGTTAAAAAAAAATGAGTACAATTTGATGAGTACAATTTTCTTTTATTTGAATTTAAGTAAAATATTACATTTTTTATTTTTTAAAACAAAAAGAGAGAGAGAGAAAATATAAATAATTTAATGATAAGGAGGATGTGGTTGAATTTCAATGTTGAGTAAAGTAGAAGAGAAGAAAAAAATAAGAAAAATTAAAAGATATAACAAAAACACTAAATTATCCAAATTATGCTATGTAATGGAATACTATTTTATTTTTATCTACTATCTTTAATTTTTTATAATGTAATTGGATAAAATTTAACAATCAAAAAGCAAAATAATAATAATAATAACTTCAAACATAAAACTAAATCGTATCAACCTAAATTAGAGTTCGTAAAAACACAAAAATTTATCAACCTAAAGCAGAGATGGAATAAAAAAAAAAAAATCTACCAAAACATTGAGAGAGAGAGAGAGAGAGAGAGCCTTTTTGTGGGAGAAAACCATGCAAAAAAATGAAAAAAACGTGACAAATTTATAGTAAGAGTGAAGGGACAAGAAGAGACAAATAAAGGAAGATGAAGGGAAATATGAATAACAATATTACAGTAGAGGGTAGTGGGGAGATGAAAAGGTAAGAGAAGAACAAAGGTTGAAGAAAGTGTAAATATTTAAAAAATAAGTGAATATAAAAAAAATTATAGGAAAATTGGAAATAAAAAAGAAATATATATAGATGTTAAAACCAACAAAGATAAATATGTAAAGTTAATAATCTATTTTATTTATATATATATATATTGTAGGGACAAGACCCAAAAACGGTATATTGGGCATTGGGCCTTATCTGAGAATGTTGGAATGTCCAAGGAGATACAAATAGTAGAGAGATTCCAGCTTAGTGCCTCATGAGTAAGAAAGGAGTAGAAGACGGTCCGAGGAGGAATATCTCCTCGGCCACGACGAACATTGCTTCGATACATATTCCAGCAACGAAAATGACCTCAATGGAGGCGCCAGTATCAGAGGCATGTTACATAAACACATGAGAAGGAAGGAGACACAAAAATATTTAGGGAAAGAGTGCCACCTCCGCATTAAATGCACTGCATCTACTTTTCTGGCTGCATTTATGTGGAGAACACCCCTGAACAGTGTTTCTTTAGTCACCGCAACTCACAGAGAGGTTAGAAGAGATGTCTGATGGGACAAGTATTCAAGTAGCAACCCAAATTATCGACAAGTGTAGGGGAGAGATTTTCCAAGAGGGATTATATAATAAGAGAGACCCTCCATGAGAAGGGAGGGAGGAGGAACACTGTAACAATCTAAATAATATTTATACTCAATCTCTCCCAGGTTACAGGAATGTTAGTCTTCTCGGACTATGGACTTATTCATATTTGTGTCTGTTGTTTCATTTAAATCTTCCATCTAATCTATACTAGCCGTTGTTCAATTCATTAGAACCCAGTTCTCCAACCCACTCTCTACAAATTTATTGTACTAGGCTCATTGGGCCAATACCCCATACCTTTTGGGCTTGGGCCAAAAAATGTGTCCCTACAATTGGTGCCGTCTGTGGGAAGAACTTGTGTAATAGTGAGTACAACGGTCAACTATGGTAGGATCAAGTCCACGCGAAGCAGAGTCTCTAGGATCCAAGCAAGACGATCCTTTTGTCAACCTTGAACGGAGAGGTGATCGTGAAGGGAGCGTGCACACCACACCTATTGACAGGAGTCAACGTCGAGGAGGAAGCCATATCTCCCATGCAAAGAATAACAAGGGCATGCAACTGGAGATTGACCAGTTGAAGAGAGAATTGCACCATGTGCGGCGAAAGCGAGCCCCCCCCCCCCTCCCCAACTCTGATGCTTCCTCTGACGACGAAAAGGACATCAGTTATAGGCGAAGGTCTCGAACCCCGCCTAACGAATCTTCCTCTTATGAAGAGGAACGCCGTCATGAACGAAGGACTAGAAGTCCACTTCTAAAAGGCGTAGGAAATGACGCTATGAGCAGGGCTTTGGACCAAATCTCCAAGTTGCCCTTCACACGCAAAATCGAGGGAGCTAAACTTCCTCGACGCTTCACCCAGCCTACGTTCACCATGTACAACGGCAGGACAGACCCCGTGGAACATGCGAGTCACTTTAATCAGAGAATAGGTGTCCATTCCAAAGAAGAAGCCTTGATGTGCAAGGTTTTTCCATCCAGTTTGGGATCCATCGTGATGAGATGGTTCGCCAGCCTTAGGACGGATTCCATAAGTTCTTTCAAGGAACTCACCCAGGCATTCTGTTCACGCTTTGTCACCTGCAGTAGGGCTTCTTGGCCCCTGGCTTTTCTACTATCCTTAAGCATGCGAGAGGGAGAAACCTTAAAGACTTATTCAGATAGATACTGGGAGATGTTCAACGAAATAGATGATGACTTTGATGAGGTGGCCATCAGTACCTTTAAGCTCGGCCTCCCGGCCGAGCATGGTTTGAGGAAATCTCTGACTGACAAACCTGTCTCCAACATACGCCAGCTAATGGATCGGATCGATAAGTACAAAAGAGTCGAGGAAGACCAACAGCAAGGAAAAGGAAAGGAGTATGTTATCCCTCAAGAGAGGCGGGATTTCAGGTTGGACCGATACAATAACAACTGGCCACGAAGAGATTTAGCTAGGCAATCAGGATCCGCCAACCCTCAGGCAGTCAATGCCATGTTTCGAGAGCCGGTACATAAGGTTTTAGAGAAGATTAGGAATGAGCCATTCTTTAAGTGGCTAAGTAAAATGGTGAGAAACCTCGCGAGGTGCAACCACAACCTCTATTGCCAATACCACCAAGACCACGGACACACCACAGAAGACTGTAGAAGTCTGTGGGACCATCTAGACCAGCTTGTCCGTGAAGGAAAATTGAAGCAACTCTTGCACCACTCCAGTGGTCAAAGGGGCTAGGCAAACTCAGAATCCCGAAGAGATGATTTTTCGAGACCTCCCTTGGGAACAATAAACGTCATCTTTGCTGCTCCAGGGAGGACCGGCTCCTGCCTTTCACGAGTGATGTTTGTGGCTCGGCTATCTGCCGAGGACGCTAATCAAGAGCCAAAGAAGGCAAGACTGGAAATCCAACCGGTCTTGGGCTTTTCGGACGAGGATAAAATTGGAACCATCCAACTCCACGATGATGCCTTGGTAGTTACCCTCAGGATTGGGGGGATATGACGTGAAGAGGGTGATGGTGGACCAAGGCAGCGGTGCCAAGATAATGTACCCAGACCTGTATAAAGGGTTGAAGTTGAGACTCGAAGACTTAACACCCTATAGCTCGCCCCTAGTCAGTTTTGATGGGAAAGTTGTCATCCCGAAGAGCCAAATCAGACTACTCATGCAGACTGGCTCAGAAATAGCGGAGGTAGACTTCATCGTGGTGGATGCTTATTCACCCTATACAACCATTGTGGCTAAGCCTTGGCTTCATACCCTAGGAGCCGTCTCCTCTACTCTGCACTAAAAGGCGAAATACCAATCTGGGGGCCAGGTTGAGGAGATCCTAGAAAATCAATCTGTGGCTAGGCAATGCCTAATGGTTGCCATCTAGCATCAGCCCGAAACCGAGTCCTCGGCCTATGCCGAAGGGGGTTTATAGCAATTAAAAACTCTGGCATTGCCTGTCGATGGATCGACCGAAGAGGCTAAATGTGAGGATTCGGTAAAAGTTGTTATCGGTGACGATCCGGAGAAATTATTTTAGATTGGGGCTCAGCTACCTCTTCTAGAGAAGGAAGAGTTGATAGAGTTTCTTAGAAAAAACATGGACATCTTTGCATGGAGTGCTTACGAAGCCCTGAGGGTGGGTTCGAACTTCATCTGCCATCATCTAAATGTTAGTCCATCCGTCATTCCCAAGGGGCAACCTCCTCGGCGCTCGTCCAGGGACCACTCTGATGTTGTCAGAGATGAGGTGGAGAAACTAAAGCAGGCGAGGGCTATCAAGGAGGTATTCTACCCTGAATGGTTGGCCAATACTGTGTTGGTGAAGAAGAAGAGTGGGAAATGACGAGTATGTGTGGACTTCACGGACCTGAATAGTTTTTGCATAAAGGATCCCTTCCCTATGCCCAAGATAGACAAACTGGTGGATGCAATCGTAGGCCATCCTCGGATGAGCTTCCTGGACGCCTTTCAGGGATACCACCAAATACCATTGGCCCTGGATGATCAGGAAAAGACAGCTTTCGTCACCCCTACAGGAAACTATCACTACAATGTGATGCTGTTTGGATTAAAGAATACAGGGTCTACCTACCAAAGGATGATGAATAGGATGTTTGAACCGCAACTGGGCAAGAACATCGAGATCTTTATAGATGACATAGTGGTAAAAAGCAAGGTAGTATCCGATCACTTAGAAGATCTCGAGAACATATTCAAAATTCTGAGGAAACACAAATTGCGCCTCAATGCTTCCAAGTGTTCTTTTGGTGTGGGATCAGGCAAATTTCTAGGCTACATGGTGACCTATAAGGGAATCGAAGTTAACCCTGACCAGATTAAGGCAATCAACAGTTTACAACCATCTCAGAATCCCAAGGAAGTCCAGAAACTGACCGGAATGACTGTTGCCTTGAACTGGTTTATCTCTCGGTCAGCGAATAGGTGCCAACCTTTCTTCCTACTGATGAATAAGTGGAAAGGGTTCGAATGGACCGAGGAGTGTGCCTTGGCCTTCCAACAGCTTAAGGATTATCTCTCTCGACCTCCTATCATGTCCAGCCTTGAGGTTGACGAAGTCCTGTTCGCTTATATTGCTGTGGCATCTCATGCGGTAAGCTTGGTCCTAATACGAGTTGATGACGACACACAAAGGCTAGTTTATTACGTAAGCAGGTCACTACATGAAGCCAAGATCCGTTATCTGCCGCTGGAAAAAGCTATTCTGGCAGTGGTACACACCACGCGCAAACTCCCCCATTACTTTTAGGCACACACGGTTTTTAGGCACACACGGTTGTTGTCCTAACTCAACTACTGCTCAGAGCTCTGCTCCGAAGTGCCAATTACACGGGGAAGATCGCTAAATGGGCCACGATCCTAGGGGCTTTCGACATCAAATACATGCCTCACACCTCTGTCAAAGGACAAGTCCTCATGGATCTGGTAGTCGAGTTTGCTAAATCCCTGCTAGAAGATACAAATAGTCCGAGGAGATACAAATAGTAGAGGGATTCCAGTTCAGTGCCTTATGAGTAAGAAAGAAGTAGAAGATGGTCCGAGGAGGAATATCTCCTCGGCCATGACGAACATTGCTCCGATACGTATTCCAGCAACGAAAATGACCTCAATGAAGGTGCCAGTGTCAGATACATGTTACATAAATACACGAGAAGGAAGGAGACCCAAAAATATCTAGGGAAAGGGTGTCACCTCTACATTAAATGCACTGCAACTACTTTTCTGGTTGCATTTATGTAGAGAAGACCCCTGAACAGTGTTTCCTTGGTCACCGCAACTCACAGAGAGGCCAGAAGAGATGTCTGATGGGACAAGTACTCAAGTAGCAACCCAAATTATCGACAAGTGTAGGGGAGAGATTGTCCAAGAGGGGCTATATAATAAGAGAGACCCTCTATGAGAAGGGAGGGAGGAGGAACACTGTAACAATCTAAATAATATTTATACTCAATCTCTCCCAGGTTACAGGAATGTTAGTCTTCTCGGACTATGGACTTATTCATATTTGTGTATGTTGTTTCATTTAAATCTTCCATCTAATCTATACTAGCCGTTGTTCAATTCATTAGAACCCAGTTCTCCAACCCACTCTCTACAAATTTATTGTACTAGGCTCATTGGGCCAATACCCCATACCTTTTGGGCTTGGGCCAAAAAACGTATCCTTACATATATATATATATATATATATATATATTTGTAAAAAAAAGGGAATAAATAATAAATAATAATTATGTGGCAAATGATGTGGCGATGAGGTGGCGCAACAGGAGCTCAGCAACAATAAATGTCACGCTTCAACTTTTAGTAATATATAAATATAGATATAGATGTAATAGAATACTATTTTATTTTTATCTACTATCTTTAATTTTTATAATGTAATCGGATAAAATTTAACAATCAAAGAGGAAAAAAAATAATAATAATAACTTAAAACATAAAACTAAATCGTATCAACCTTAATTAGAGTTTGTAAAAACACAAAAATTTATCAACCTAAAGCGGAGATGCAATAAAAAATAAAAATTCACCAAAACATTGAGAGAGAGAGAGAGAGAGAGAGAGAGAGAGAATATTTTTGTGAGAGAAAACTATGAAAAAATGGAAAAGAGTGACAAATTTATAGTAAGAGAGAAGGAATAAGAAGAGACAAATAAAGGAAGATAAAAGGAAAGATGAATAACAATATTAAAACAGAGGGTAGTGGGGAGATGAAAATGTAAGGGAAGAATAAAGGTTAAAGAAAGTGTAAATATTTAAAAAATAAGTGAATGTAAAAAAAAATTATAGGAAAATTGGAAATAAAAAAGAAATATATATAGATGTTAAAACCGACAAAGATGAATATGTAAAGTTAATAATCTATTTATATATATATATATATATATATATTGTAAAAAAAATAGGAATAAATAATAAATAATAAATATGTGGAGAATGATATGACGTTGAGGTGGCGCAACAAGAGCTCAGCAGCTATAAATGCCACCTTTTAGTAATACATAGATATAGATGAGAAAATATTAATAATTTAATGATGTGGAGGATATGACTAAATTTAAATGGTCAATTGTAGTAGTGCTATTGATGTTAACTTGAATATATATATTTTTTTGCAACATGAAAAATAATAAACCCTATCCATATAACTAAATTAAAGTTACTTTATGATGTTGAGTTAACAAAACGAATTGGAGGTTACCAAAAAGCTAAGCATTTTTTTTATAAAAGACTAAACCTGAAAGCTGAACATGAATTGTCTTGTTTTATTACTTGTCATTTGGGTAAAATTGAAGCCTCGCATAAATTAATGAAGCCCTATTAGACCTATCAACCATTATAGCTCTGAAGAATACCAATAACAAAAACTTAGCATAAATCAGTACTTACCCTTTGCAAGTCAAGAGGCTACGCATATAATCTAACATACATCATTATCCAACAATGTTTGAACTCACCACACAGCAAAGTAATCATGCAGATGAACTTTGAAATATCCATTTGGTGTTACGATCGATGGTATGTAGCTTTCAGAAAAAAATATGTAGTAGTGGTAAATTAAACAACAATACTATTCAACTACTCAGATTTATCACGATATGAAGAGAACATGAATGCATTATGACCCCTTTGTTCCTTATGTTATAGTTGATTTTTAATTCAAATGATTTAGATGGCCTAATTAGTAGGGTATATGCTCCACAAACTTTCAAAAGATTAGAAACATTAGTAACATAGACAGACCAAACATTAGTTTCTCTCACTCTACTTTTAAGGAACAATGTATAACTTAGAGGAGTCGATCCCTATAAAGCAAATTATTGTAGAATTTATTTTACTTTTATTTTATTTTTCATATTAATTGCTCAATAGAATCCATGGCCCATACAAAATTTAAATGATTAGAATTAAGAAGAATATATTTCTAAATATATAAATAGAATAGTTTTTGTTAGAAGTCATTCACTGCACATGAGGAGGAAAAAAAAATCAAATGAAAAGATAACCTATCAAGTCTAAAAGGAATTTGATAGAACAAATGTCGTGTTGTACAAAAATAACATATATAGAACAACTAAATAGGTGAATTCAAAGTAACCCACACTAAAAAATTAAAGAAAAACACATGTAATAAAATTAAAAATTAAAGAGAGGAAAAAACTTAAATCACTAAACTAAATCGCATCAGCTCAATATAAAGTTCTAAAAAACACAACAATTATCAACCTAAAGCAGAGATGCAAGAAAAATAAAAAATTCACCAAAAAATTGTGTGTGTGTGAGAGAGAGAGAGAGAGAATCTTTTTTTTTTTTTTTGGTGAGAGAAAATTATGTAAAGAATGGAAGAGAGAATGACAAATTTATAGTAAGAGTGTGTGAAAAAAAAAATGACAAAAAAAAAAAAAAAAGGAAGATGAAAGGAAAGATGAATAGTGATATTAAAGTAGAGGGTAGTGGGGAGATGAAAATGTAAGGTAGAGGGTAGTGGGGAGATGAAAAATGATATTAAGGTAGAGGGTAGTAGGGAGATGAAAAGGTAAGGGATAAAGAAAGGTTAGAGAAAGTGTAAATAGTTTTAAAAAATGAATAAATGTTAGAGAAAGTGTAAATATTTTTAAAAAGGTAAGGGATAAAGAAAGGTTAGAGAAAGTGTGAATATTTTAAAAAAATGAATAAATATTAAAAAAATTCATAGGATAATTAGAAAGAAAAATGATAATGACGTGGACACTAATGTGGCTCAACTGGAGCGTAGCAACAACAAATATGTCATATGCATAACGGTTTAATTCTACCTATATATGTCATATGCATAACGGTTTACTCGTATCATTCTTGGGAAGAGAAAACAAAGTTGTAGCAACATACAGGAAAAAAAAAAAAACCTCTACATTTCTGTTTCTCAGTCTGTTCATCAATAGAGTTTAAAATATTTGGCTTATTTGTTAAGTTATTTTCTAGGTTTTGAAAGGTTTTAACTTAATATTAGCTTCAGCTCGTCAATAAATCTTATAACCAAAAATTTATTTACAAGTCTTGCTTAATAATAAATCTTATGTCATTCTACAATCAAAGTTAGAATTTGTTACTGTTCACTTTGGAAGGGACATGGATGGGGCAAGAGTGTACCAGTGCTAGAAGATTGGTTATAGACCAACCTCGATTTTTATTTTTTATCTCCCTTTGTTTTTGCTATTTACAATTGATCATGTGGTTCTAAAGCATTTGGATTTATTTTTTATACAAAATTTCCCCATTTTTTCATCTTGAAGGCTTGAATGGACTGTTCTTCACTTAGGGTTCAAATTTTGAGAAACTTGTCTGGGTTCTATATTCTTTCATACTGTGGGGATGTAATTCAGTAAAATTTCATATTGAAAAATAGACACTCTACATCCAAAATGCCAGAATGTGTTCGTTTTCCTTGAATAAATCCAAGACGAAGAAAAAAATAATATGATACTTCTTGTTGAACTTAGTCAAGGTAGCTAGGATAGGGAAAAGTTTCTTTTCTTTATAACAGAATCCTTGACCTGCAAAATTTTAAGCAAATTTTGGAAGCCTAGATATATCACTGCACCTTTTTAATTTTCATACTTTGATATATTTAATTTATAAATGGTTATATCATTTCATCATTAAACAATATCTTCAAATTTATAATCAACATGTAGCACTTGGCCACTTTTTGGAAGTCAAAACTATTAAGAGTATGCTCAAGCAGAAATTTATAATCAATAGAGTTTACAACATAATTTTAACAATTGTGGTAGAAATATCACCTACAGATCAAAACGTCAATCAAGAATATATATGTACATCTCAAAGTGGGTAGGATCAAAACATCAGCATATCTCTAATTTTAACAATGATTATATGGATTAAACAAACACAGTGAGGATAAAATATATATACACAAACACATTCACACTGAATCATTAAAATCACTATTATTTCCATGGACGTAATGCACTCTGGCATTAAACTCAAACCCAGAGGATGTTTAATGGGCCTTAAGGACTTATGGTTATCTATAGGAATTGGTAACCATCACTGTGGGAAAAAAAAAATCCAGAGTCTTCCAAACTTAAGAGAAAAAGGAAAAGAAAGGCATGATTGTGTTTCTTTTTCTCTATTTTAAAAACCTCATTGACAAATACCCAAAACCAATTAACCCAAATACTCTAAACAAAAGCAAACCAAATGTGACACAAATATCCTAAAGAAAGCAGATTCTTTTTTTGAAAGAAAAGAAAGCAGATTCTAACCAAATACCGTTATCAAAACAAAATCTAACCTAGAAACAAAAATCAAAGATTTAAAATCAATCCGACAAGAATACCCAAAACTAATCATATTTAATGCCATTTTTGTAAGACCATAAGTTCAAAATCAACCCGACCAGAATACTTCTTTTCCAATGTCAAGGATACTCTACATAAACTGTTCAGCCTCTCTCATTACACGAAAATATGGATTGAATTAATGGATTCATTACACGAAGAAATCAGAGTCACCACTAAAACCCAACCCAAATACTTAAAATGAACAGACCCACAACACAAAAGAGGTAGAGCTCCAATTAAAAAACCTAGCAATAAAAATTCAACATCCTAAAAAAAATCAAGTAGAAAGAAAAATTAACATAACAATCCCCCACACCACAGCATGAAAGAGGTACTAACAAAATTGAAAAAGGATTTAAAAAAAACATCAATAAAAAGAAACAATACAATTAATCTAAGTTGCCAGGCGTGCCAATGGGCTTGGAATGCATGTGATTGCACATGATCCATATGCCCCGGCAGATCGTGCTTGTGCAATAGGTGTGGAGCTTGTGAGTTTCGATCAAGCTATAACAACTGCAGATTTCATCTCTCTACACATGCCTCTTACACCTACTACATCAAAGGTCCTCAATGACGATACTTTTGCAAAGATGAAGAAAGGAGTTCGAATTGTCAATGTTGGTCGTGGAGGAGTAATCGATGAAGATGCACTAGTGAGGGCACTAGATGCTGGAATTGTTGCTCAGGTTCTTACATTCTCATACTTGATTCACATATATCTTACGGTTGAAGAAAGTCAATGACATGGTCTCTTTGTTTTAGGCTGCACTTGATGTTTTCACAAAGGAGCCACCAGCAGCAGACAATAAGTTGGTTCTGCACGAGAATGTTACTGCAACTCCTCATCTTGGTGCCAGTACAATGGAAGCTCAGGTGTGTCTAATGAACAAGATTTAAAGTTTTACTAGCTCTATTTTTTCTCTTACCAAGTAAACTGATAATATTTTGGTTTGATGCTCAGGAAGGAGTGGCCATTGAAATAGCTGAAGCTGTTGTGGGAGCCCTTAGAGGGGAGCTTGCTGCTACTGCAGTCAATGCACCAATGGTTCCTGCAGTCAGGATCTAGTATTTTAAATTAAGTTGTAAATAGCTTTATTAAAGATAGAAGAATCACTGATACAAATGGAGAAACAAAAGAGTTTTTTGGGGAAAAAAACAGAACGCAAAAAATGGATATTCTCTCTCCCCACCAAAAAAAGCTTTGACTTTTCAGCTCATTAAATAGTTATTTTGATTTTGAAGTAGTTTCTCTCAGCCTATGTTTTCTCTCTTATCTCAAAATATGGTTAGGAAATGATTGCCTTTTTGTATTAGATTGGGAATTCATGGTAACTAGACTGACATGCTAGTACAGGCAGTATCAGGAACATATCCATTGTCGTGCATGCAAATTATATTTATATGCCTAACTTCTAGATTTATTGTTAATGTTAACTACAAGAATAAAAAACTAGCCATATGCCTTGTCTGCCACATAATGGCTGATGGCTATTAATTATGCATCATGTTTGTACTATTAAGAAAGTGGCATCTCGGTTGTTTTCTTTCAACTTTGAAGTGAATTTTAGCTATAAGGAGCACAAAAACCTCATGTTTTGTCATTCCTTTTCTATGTTCAGGTGTTATCGGAGCTGAAGCCATATGTTGTACTTGCTGAGAAGCTGGGGAGACTTGCTGTGCAATTAGTAGCAGGAGGAAGTGGTGTGAAAACTGTTAAAGTGACGTATGCTTCTGCTAGAGCTCCTGATGATCTTGACACCAGGCTTCTTTTTGCCATGATCACCAAGGGTATCATTGAGCCCATTTCCAGTGTGTTTGTGAATTTGGTTAATGCTGATTTTACTGCTAAACAGAGAGGTCTGAGGATATCAGAGGAGAGAATTGTTCTGGATGGTTCACCTGAGAGCCCACTTGATTTCATCCAAGTCCAGATTGCGAATGTGGAATCCAAATTTGCCTCTGCAATATCAGAGTCTGGGGAGATTAAGGTCGAGGGACAGGTGAAGGATGGGATTCCCCATCTGACAAGGGTAGGATCTTCCGAAGTTGATGTCAGCTTGGAAGGTAGTATTATACTCTGCAGACAGGTCGATCAGCCAGGTATGATTGGAACAGTTGGGAGCATTTTGGGTGAGGAGAATGTGAATGTCAGCTTTATGAGTGTGGGAAGGATTGCCTGGAAAGCACTGATGCGGCTTCGGAGGAGCCGCACCCGCGTCGGACTCGGCGACGCAGGAGGGACACCGCAGACCGCGTGTCCGTACCGCGTCGGGCCGCGTCCTGCCACGTGGAGCGCCGGACTCGCGCCGACTCGGCTTCGATGCACGCCGATTCGCGCCGAATCGGATCGTCTTCTTCCTCCTTTTTTTTTTTTCGCGAGCCCTTCACTTGTTCTGTTCTGTTTCTTTTTTTCTTTATCAGTTTTGTTTTGTTTTTTGTTTTTTGAAAAGAATTGTTAAATGCGTTTGGTTAATGGTGCTTTATTTTGTTTTTTGTGCCTCTCACGTGAGCCACATTTTCCCTTTTTTTTTTTTTACATTGAGCCACTGAACTGGTACGTGATCCACTGAGCCACTAATAAGCTTTTGGTTAGTGAGGCTTTATTTTGTACAGTACATTATTATTATTATTATTATTATATATGAGTTCTCTATTATTATTATTATATAAAAAAACATGTTTAGCAATATATAAAATATATAAATAAAAATATTTTTAATAATTTTTTAAGCGCCGAGTCCCGCTGCACCCGCACTCACCTTTTTAAAAAATTGCCGAGTCCCGTACCCGCATCCGCACCCGAGTCTCGAAACGCACCCGTGCTTCATAGGTTCTGCCTTAGTGTAGTGTTGCAGTCGTTTTCCCTGAAAATTTTACATATGTTGCTGTCATTTTCCAGGAAAATTTTACATTTGTTTTCGTATTGAGAGATTTAAGTACTCAACCATGATGACTAATTGATGAGTTTTTTCTTTTTAATAGGCGAAGCCCAACATGTGAGACTTTAAATAAGAGGTAGAGTGGAGGAAATAAGGATCAAACTCAAGATCTTATTCTCTGTTACTATATTAAATTACCGATTGTTTCAAAAGTTTAACCTATTGAAATATGATAAATTTAATCATTTGAAATGCAAGCTATCTAACTATATTTAATTTTCTATACTTCTTCAAAAATACATCTTAAAAGAAAGTCAAGTTAAACTCCTTGCAAATACATCACTATATTCAAAGATGTGTACTTTGCAATTGTCTATTGTTATAAAGGAGTGGAAACTGAAACATTGATATTACCCCAATCATTCTAACCTTGAAAGTAAGACTTGTTGGATATAAAGCATATTATTTACATTTCTCACTGAATTCATCATATTGTAAATCTGATTGACATGAGGTCAAAATGATCTCAACCTATCTTTTCCACTGGTCTTCCTTTGACTTTCTATATCTCAAAAAACCATGTCCACATTCCGAACAACCAGGTGCTCTCAATCTTCACTAGACTAATGTGAATTGCAACATTTCTTTACTGCCTTGTTTGAAGCCAGGGAAACATCCAAGCAAAAGCTCTCTATAGTTTATGAACCAGAAAGGAAAGGAACCTGAGCTACAGTTGTAGGTAGGGAGATGGGGAGATTATGCATTGCTAGATAGGCAGCAATGCCAGCAACATAACCTGCAAAAGCAAAACCACTCACCTGCACAAAGAAGAATGACTTCTTTTACTAAAAAGAAAAATAAAAGTTTAGTCAATAAAATGTCACTACACAGCAGTCCATACCTTCCGTAAGTACCAAAAGAAGTCCACCTTTTCCATTCCCATGAATGCTACTCCAGCTGCCGAGCCAATAACTAACATGGATCCACCAGTGCTAGCACAATATGCAATCAACTGCCAAAACTGAGAATCCTGGGGGAAGGAGGTGAGGTCATACATCCCCATCGTTGCTGCAACCAGTGGAACATTATCTATAATTGCTGATACAACTCCTATTACACAGGCAATCACTTCACTACTAGGAATGTGAGCGTCAAGGTAATTTGCCAATTCCCGAAGAATCCCTGCAGCCTCAAGGCTAGGGGAAGAAAAAAAAAAAAACAACTTCGTTATAATGCAGAAGTAATAACTTAGCATACCTCACGTGTATATGTATCCAAGTATTTTTTTTAGGAAATCAGATTAATATATCATAAATATCTTGATTATAATTCTTCCAGAGACACATAAATACAGCTACTATATCTAAAAATATATTATGTAGCATAAGAGTACATGAAACACAGAAGTTCAAAATGTGTTCCGTATTCACCTGCTAACGGACAAAAGTATTCCAAGGAAGAAAAGAACTCCCTGAGTGTCAATCCGTGATAAAGCTTGTGGCACTTTTAACTTCTGCTTTTCAGATTCACCATAGTGGATAGCATCAGTTAGAATCCAAAGAACTCCAAGTCCAAGCAGGATACCCATAAAAGGAGGCAAACCGGTTAGGGCCTTGAACACTGGAACAAAAATCAAAGCTCCAATACCTACAAAAAAAACAAGCTGTCCTCCGGGAGCCATCTGTTCGGATGCCATAACATTGGAAGACTCCTGTTCGTATCCATTAACTTCACTGGATGGAAGAAGAGAAACTCATATCACATCATCCATAATCCAAAAACTTAAACCTAGACATTCTAAACTAAAATTCACTGGCTTTGCTTTGACAATACAAGAAGCAAGACTGTTTAAACCTAGATCCTAAGATCACTGAATGGTCTACAAGATTGGATTGGGGAATTGTAAGATTTGACACACTATGTTTAATAACTATAAAAAATTATCATCTTATATTAACAAATTCAAGAAGTAGAATAGTTTGGAATGTAGCTCAAAAGGTAAAACTTTTTGTTTACAAGTTATAGATAATTTGTTAAGGTTCAAATCCTTGCATCCTTGCAATTAAAATTTGATACAATGTATATAGAGTAATATGTAAGCATATTCTAATTAACAATATCAATATTTTAGATAAGCACATAAATCACAGCTCACAAGATGATAAAAGTTTTCTATTAAATTGAAAAATACATAAGATCTTGTTTAAAATATAGATTTTTTACAATTTAAATCTAGTTCCGCCATGGTTTGGGACTAAGGCATGGTTATTATTCCACCAGATTCTACAACATGGTGTTTTTTAAAGCGTTTCGGATTGTTTGATGGAGTTGGGATTATAAAATCGTAAGGTTTTACAATTTAAATCTAGATTTTAACAACCATAGCAAGAAGGTACCTAGTCAGGGACATAAGAGCCAGTGGGACAGTTAGAGACACAGCTGAAGGTACAAATAAGTCCTGTAACAAAAGAAAATTCTATAATGGGAACTCTTTATTTAATTTCAGCACAATGCTTCTGTAATTAAACATTCCCAGTCACTGCAATTGAACAAGTATATCTCAAGTGATTTAAGGACCTAGCATTGAAAGAGCCATAGCTGGGGAGTGCTAAACTTTAACCAAATGCTTTATAAGCTTTTCTTATCACTAATTATAAACAGGTTTCCTTCCCCATATATATATAGGTGTTTAAAATTTCATCATTGCAAAGTAGATTTTATGAGTGAAGTGATTGACACTCAACTTTGCTGTCGTTTAAAATCATCATCAATAAAATTAACTTTTATACAGCATTTACACATTATACAGCATTTACACCCCCAGTTTTTTTCAACATAGATTCATTTGGACCAGCTCATGATAGGATCCTGCTTAGCTCTCTTTCTCAGACACATATGCAGTAGATAAAGAGAGAGCAAGTATGAGTTGATTACATTAAACACTAAAATCTTGCAAGCTTCACCTTTTACATAATGTATATTTAGCTACTTGGAACACACAAGCACACATGCGCATCCAACCACTCACATATCCAGTCTGTGAACTGAATTCCTAGTACTGTAATCAAGTCAAAATATTCAAAAGTTTTATATTCTATTACGTTTTAGTGACATTAGGGGAAGACAGTCAGCTAATGCAGATGTTTTGGTTGGATCTCATTGGATTAAATATGCAACAACAGCATGAAATGTATTGTATCAAGACAGTATAATGAATACCTTGGTGAGAATAAATCACACGCATCATGCATAAGTCCCATATATGGACAATGTAACACATAATTGCAGGCATATTCTAGACATGTGATGATTTAGTTAGAATGATGTTAAAATACCTTCATTGTCTGCAAAGTTGATATTTGACCGTGTATCCACAGCATAATAGTGGTAACATCACCTATTGGAGTCCATGCACCACCTGCATTTGCTGCTATCACAACAACAGCTCCTAGAAGCCTGTCAATTATATCTGAATCAGAAAATGGAGATTTATCAATAAAATCAATAATTGAAAAAGAAAAATATGATTAGCAAGGACTTGATTTAAAGTTTTCAAGAAGAGATAAGATAGCAAGCACACAGCCAGTTTCAATGTAGCAGAGATCTCCTTAAAAGCCATTAAAGTCAAGCTATTTGGACATGGCAGCAGATAGAAGTGTCTAAGAAACACAATTATCCTGTTATGATATCGTTATCTGCACTTTAACAGCATACCCCTTAAACATTTTTAGTTAAGATAAGGTTCATGACTATGAAGGCATTAAATTCTCTGAAGTTTTGCACATTTTATTGTCCTTGATTCTGGAAAGAAATAAAAAGATGATATACATTTCATAAGTATTTACTTTCAAATAGCCTTCTACCAGTCGTGTCTTCTAAGATTGTGGCTCAGGTAAGGTAAGTACATGGTCAGAATATGCAGTGACAAATAGAAAACCTATCTATCATATTAGAGAACCCCTAGTAGATAAAGATCGAGAATAGGATCTTTAATTCTTTATCTTCCTTGCTGATGTGACAGCTAACTCCACATTCTTCATAATAACCATCTTGTACTTTAGTAAGTATTAAGAGTGTTGGAGCATATCCATATATAAATCATACCCATGCCCATCATTTTAAGCTTTTAGAGTAACTATTTTGTCAATATGGTATCAAAGCTAAATTTCCTGGTTCAAGCCTCCACGCTTTCTGATACTATAAGTAAAATACACAAACAAAACAACCCCCCTTGGAAATGCACTGAATTAAGAGATCCACCATTAACATATATTCCTGAAATGCATTCTCAAGAAAATAATTATGAAAAAGCTACATTTGAGAACCCCAGCTCTAAGTTAAACACCCTAATTTCGTATAGTTTTTGAGGATTGTACAGCAGAACTCAAACTTGTAATACTGTAGTAAATATTTTTATTTGAATGAACTGTTGAAATTCAATACATGATAAGAAACTAATGAAATGCAAAACTCATGATGATTTAAATCACATGAGATAAAATAAAGTAATAGTCAGCTCATACTTGCGAAATTCTGATGGAGGTACTAGTTTCCTCAATAAAGAAACCATGACAATGGTAGACGTCAGGTTATCAAGGACTGAACTAAGGAAAAAAGTCACCAAACCAATCTGCAATTTTCATGGCTGTGTCAAACTTCATTAACTGTTAAGGAAATGTAGTGTAGAAGGAAAAGGCTGATACAGGAAGATTTATAATCAAATAGACCACAAGGGTCCCTGCAGAGAAATGCATTGGTGGAATAAGACAAGTTATAGCTAATTTCTATAAAAAAAAAAAATTAAAAAATTCAATATTTTGGAATTTCTTACTGAAAGAGGGACTAAACATCATAATTATGATAGAAAATTAGCTAATAATTTCTGTGTAGCATTTAACTTAAAGAGAAGAATAGCAATTCCATTTTTGATGAATCAGCAGGGGAAACACTTCAGCATCAAGGAATGATGCTGACAAGCAATGTTCACTAAGGGACATGGATAAGCTACCCCTATATTCCAACTAATCCAAGTTATTCGATTGATGTACAATAGAAACTGAAGTTTGGACTACGGTGAACAGACAACTTGGTTTGCCCAAGGTTTGTATCAATCTATCCTTTCTTTTCATAATTTTCCAAGGCTTTTGTTGACCACCAAACCGAATACCAATACCATGAGTGATCAAAACCTTGGACCATAGGGAAAAAATGTTAGTTTAGATGTCAAGATTAAATTTGATATATTAAAACTTCCACATTAGTTAATAACAGCAAAAATAGAGCACTCACCACCCAGAGGAGAGTCCTCGGCTTTCGGGTGGTTATATTGTCGGTAACCAGCTTAAAACCTTGATGAGCATCAACTATCTCCACAATGGTCATTGCACCAAACAAGAAAAATACTATTTCACTGACTTCTGCAGATGCATTCGTTAGCTCTGAAACAGCTATATCAGTTGAAGGAGCCTACACAAGTCAAACACCCACACAAAGTAATTAAGATTGAAAAAAAAAGAACCCCGCATTGCAATCAATACGTTTTTAACATATAGCCACATCATTGTAGTAAGAGGCATTAAGATCTTGAAGTTTGTATAAAAGGATAAAGAAAGTAGATTGCTCTAAAAACATACAATAAGTTTATTTCAGATGAAACTTACGAGAAAAAGCTATTATTTCACAATACCAAACATGTAAAAAGTTTGCAAGAATTGTCAGACATAAATATCCTCATCTCCCTTGCTCATGGGGGTTGTTGTTTTGGGGTGGGGGGGGGGGGGGGGTGGTGTGGGAATTCCTTTTTCTATATAAATGATTCTATCTAGAGATAAACAATAATACTAAAAATTGTTTTTTATACATGTCTATGAATGGAACATAGACGAGATGGTCCCGATACACACAAAGTAACTGAGAAAGAAGAAGAAATAGAACTGGTATAGGACCTAGCCAATGCATCCAGCTAGCAAGGTTGGTCAGAATGAAAAATACTTATGAATTAGATTTCCCAAAGTAGTATCAATGTATAGATATTCTTAAATGATTTGAATTTGACTAGTAAGAGTAGAAATAATACTTGACTTTAAGGAAGGCTTACCCTAATCTCTATTACATTAAAAAAAAAAAAAAGTCCAAAATGCCTTCAGGATCATCGGAGTGTAAACTAGATTAAAAAAAAAAAAAAAACCACTGTAAACTCACAAAAGAGCAACACTCTGAATATACTGTTTTAGGAAAAAGGGGGGGGGGGGGGGGAATTCAATTCAGCACCTGTCATATCTAAAGCTAAAAATGAACAGAAGTGTTCAAAAGTTTGATCTCATTTCATATCTGGCAGAAGAATTAGTCAGTCCCATAAGCAACTTTGATGTCTTAATCTCAACACCAAACGAAGTAACAAACTCATCAATTAAACCGATGTTAATGGTGGTCCTAGTGAAAGTGATGTTGCACTAATCACAGTTTGTCACCTCCACAAGTAGTGAAATTTTTAATATTGTTATGTCTATAGCATTGTTGAATTTGCATTGCTATGCCGAGGAATTCAGCATTAGAAAAGGATATATCAACTGAATACAGCCCATAAATGCCTACTTGGATATATGAAGCCTTCCTTGCCAGCAAAACTTATATCATAGAAGGAATCGTCTACGGGTCTTGGCTAGATAATATGTCATTAATTTCAAGTAGTGAGAAAGAATCTTACCCCAATGCTGCGCACTGCCCACCATAAGCTCACGGCCATCAGTAATCCTACTCCACTTTTATTAAAAGTTAAAGATTCTTCAAAAATGATGCCTGCATATCCTATTCCAAATATCAATGCCATCGCAACATCCTATATCACAAGGCACGATCAAAACAACCAAGGTTATACTAGTTTCTCCAAAAAAAAAAAAAAAAAATTAAACAATTTAGTAACTAAAGTAATTTAATAATAATTTAGCACAAGAAATTTAGTGTTGAATTTCCACCTACACAAAAAATCAATTAATGTTTTAATTTGATAATGAAGAACAATCATCACAGCATAAATTGAAACTATCTCTCAACAAATTGGAAACTGCCCGTTTGGTACATGTGTTTAAACCCCTGTTTTCAGTATTTAAACAACATTACACATATTTTCACACACTTTTTCACCTACACGTATTTCTAAAAAAACTGAAAACTGTTGTTTAAACACATGTAGCTAACGTGTCTTAACAAATCATAAATTGTAATGATTCTCATGAAATAATTCTCAAAAACTTACAAACATGTATCGATATTAGAGAGTTATTACACTTGGATAAATGAAAAAAAAAAAAGGGCATATGAAGCTATTACAAATGAAAAGAGTTACAACTTACAATTGAAGGAATTCGGAACATTGGATAGTTTAGTTACAAAAGGATTTTTTTCATATAGAGAATTGGATGCTAGGAAACACCACGTCTTGTATTCTGGGAAAGACTCCTTTAAATAAGCTTAGAAAGAAGCCTCTTGAGTCTTGAAGGATGAAGTTTCTTCTTCCATTTAGTTATTTTATGATATGTTTAACTAAATTTTGTCTATAATTATAAGGCATAAATGCACTTTTAGTCTCTATATTTTGGAGTCATTTCTATTTTGGTCCTTACATTTCTATTTTACCACTTTTAGCCTCTAAAATTAAAAACGCGTTCCATTTTGGTCCTTACCATCACTTACTTAACGGAAATATCCTATATGGCAAATGGAATGCACTGTTGGCACAGTAAATGTTGACGTGTCCATTAAAATAATATTAAAAAATCTCACATCACAATCCACGCCAACCTCTAACTTAAAAAAATAAATTTATCAAATTTTAAAATTACAAAATTATAAATAAATAAAAAATTTGTTGACGTGTCCATTAAAATAATATTAAAAAATCTCACATCACAATCCACGTTCAACCTCTAACTTAAAAAAATTAATTTATCAAATTTTAAAATTACAAAATTATAAAAAAAATTATAAAAAAATAGTGGAATTTAGATTTGTGTGTGATTTTGTTTGTACTCGTTTCTTTTACTTTTTTATTTTCTTCTTTCATTTTCTTATTCTTCCCCAGATCGATCTCTCAGTTTCTCCGCCTCCATTCCTTACTTTTCTTCTTTCTTTCTTCTTCTTTTTCTTCTTTCTCCCTCTATCTTGGTGCTTAGCCTTCTTGAACTCTCTTTATCTCTTGATTTTGCTCAAACCCAAACCCATATGCCTCAAGCTCCTTTCTCAAATCAATGAGTCTCTCTCTTTGGCTCAATACAGTGCTTTTCTTTCTCTCTAGCTCAAATCGATGCTCCCTCGGTGGGTTTGATCTAGCTTAACAAAATTTAGATCAGTGGTTCTGCCTTGGTCTGTTGGGTTCGATCGGTGGTTGTGAAGCAGCGATCTGTTGGGTCCGGTGGTGGGTTGAAGTAGAGGTGTGCATGGGTCGGGTTAAGGGGATTTTTTTGACCCAACCCACCATGATGGGTTAAAAAAAATTCAACTCAACCCAACCCATCATATAAGTCCAACCTAACTCACATGGGTCGGGTTGAACCCATGGGTTGGGCAATTTTTTTATTACTACTATTATTAAATTGAGCAAAAAAATATAAACATAAATAGATTAAAAAAAACCCAAAAATTAGTATCAATGTAGCTCATTAAAGGCAAACAATACTAATGACTAAACAACAATAGTAATTTACTAGGGTTTGTGTGAACTAATTAGCTTTTATATAGAATAGGAAGAGCTGGTTATTTTAAAAAAATGATTAATTATATAATATATTTTAAATATATGAGTGGGTTGGGTCAGGTTTGGCGGGTTTGGAATTTTATAACTCGAACCCAACCCAACCCAACCTGCCATAAAAAAAAAAAAAATTGTAACCCAACCCAACCCACCAAGCCCTAAAAACCAACCCAACCTGACGGGTTGGATTGGGTCAGATTTGTTTTGGCGGGTTGGTTGCACACCCCTAGGTTGAATGGTGGGTTTGTTGTTGGAGGGGTTTGTTTTGGTGTTCTTGTTGGTATGGTTGAAGCAGTGTTCTTGTTGTGGTTTTTTTTTTTCAGAAACCGAGAAATTTGGCTTGAAAATGTGATTTATTCTATGTAGAGGGTGGGCAAATTGCTTCTGGAGATGTGTATGGTACTTTGGTTGCTTACAGATTGTTACAGATTTCTCCGTAAACATTGTTGATGTGTTTGGTTCGTAGAAAAGTAAAGAAATTGTGATCTTGATATTAAAATTTTTCTTTTCAAAATTCATATTTCAGATTTTATCTAGGTCTTTTTGAGAAACCGAGAGAGAAAGATTTGGATTTTATTTTTTATTTTTTATGAGAAGATTTGTATGTTTTGTTCATGTTTAGATTAGAGTTTTAATTTAATTAATTTAATTTCTTTTTAAATAATCTGTTTTTAAAATTTTTTTATTTAGTTAAAATTAATAAATTAATTTTTTTAATGATGTGGCTTTTTTAAATATTAAAATGCTGATGTGGCATTAATTAAATGCAAAATTAAAATTTATTATTATTATTTTAATAGCAATGTAAGCATTATGAGTGCTGACTGTGTATTCTGCTTACCACATAAGCAATTTATGTTAAGTGAGTAACGATAAGGACCAAAATGAAACACGTTAATTGATTTAAGGACTAAAAGTAGTGAAATGAAAATGTAAGGACCAAAATAGAAAAAATGCAAAATGTAAGGACTAAAAGTGAATTTACGCCTAATTATAATAGTAAGTTAACAATTTAGTAACTAAAGTAATTTAACAATAATTTAGCACAAGAAATTTAGTGTTCAATCTCCACCTACACCAAAAATCAATTAATGTTTTAATTTGATAACAAAAAACAATTATTAAAAGCAAACAGCATAAATTGAAATTATCTCTCAACAAATTGGAAACTATGTCTCAACAAATCGTAAATTGTAATGATTCTCATGAAATAATTCTCAAAAACTTACAAACATGTATCGATATTAGAGAGTTATTACCCTTGGATAGATGAAAAAAAGTGGCATATGAAGCTATTACAAATGAAAAGAGTTACAACTTATAATTGAAGGAATTCGGAACATTGGATAGTTTAGTTACAAAAGGATTTTTTTCATATAGAGAATTGGATGCTAGGAAACACCACATCTTGTATTCTGGGAAAGACTCCTTTAAATAAGCTTAGAAAGAAGCCTCTTGAGTCTTGAAGGAAGAAGTTTCTTCTTTGCGTTTGGATCACGTTTCGACCTAATTATTCAGCGTTTGCGTTTTTGGCTGGGTCCCACAGCACTATTCATGACCCAGCCAAAAACGCAAAAACACGCATATTAATGCATTTTTAGGTCCCACGACACTAGTTATACCTTTAAAAATTATTTTGCTACAACGTTTTCAGTAATAAGTTTTCAGTTTTCAGCAAATAAGCGGTATCTAAACAGACCCATAGCCCAAAACACGTGTTTCTAAGCCCAAAATCTAAAATGCCTGTTTGGTAAATTATTGCCACCTCGTTATCAATAAGCAGCTTTTCCAAATACGAAGGAGTATCGCATTTTGAAAATGGACCTTGGAGCTGCTTTACCGAAAACGCAAATAAGTTTGAAATGTTGCCGTTGGTCATTTTCAGCATTATCCCTAAACTACCCTTATTTTTATTTTGAAATCCCAATTTTACCAAGATCTCTAAAAAAAAAAAAAAAAAATACCGTGATTCTTCTTCTACTGCTGCAAGCTTCTTCTTCAATCCCAACATAAACCCACTACTGCGGGTGAGTTTGATTCAGCTTTTTGATATTGTGCTTTTTTGAAAAAGTAGGAATTTTAAAAAGCGCAGTATGAAACTGTTAAAAAGTGTTGGGTGAAAGCTGAAAAAAGTGTTAAAAATTCCCACTTTGAAAAAACTTAGTGTTTGGCTAGCACTTATAAAAGCTGAGTAATAAATTACCAAAAAAGATAATGTATATATAAAAGAGTTTATTTCATACTTAAATCAATTACTCCATAATACTTACTAAAAAAAACCTACTTAATAATAAATTAATAATAACAATAATAAAAATAAGAATAAAAAATATATTATTGATATTATTTTAATAATATTATTTTGCAAGGAAGCTTCAAGGAAGCTTCCTTTTTCACTCTTTAATCCCCCACCACATAGATATCTGACCACATTCTCTTTTTTCATTTCCTCTCCTCGTTGTCTTTTCTCTTCTTCATCTTCGTCTTGTCTTTTTCATTTTTAATCTCTTCCCTTGCCATGCTGCTACAGCTCTCAAGTTCTTTTTTCTCCCTTGTCATCTTCAGATCTTCTTCATCGTTTGTTTCATTCACCTCCTCAGTTTATCAATTTTCACAGAGGAGGCGAACCTGGGGCTGCACTGTTGATCCGCTCTGGTTCTCTGGGGCTGCTGCTGCAATCTTGGATTTGTGGAGCTCACTTTCACCGTGTAAAATTGTGTTATAAGCAAAGGGATAAAATTGGGTTTTTAAGAATAACTAGTTGGGAAATTTGCGCAACTTTCAACGGTAACATGAAATGCACTTCAGCTTTT
The DNA here is from genome assembly GCA_019022515.1 of Quercus aquifolioides. Lineage (NCBI taxonomy): Eukaryota > Viridiplantae > Streptophyta > Magnoliopsida > Fagales > Fagaceae > Quercus > Quercus aquifolioides. The sequence goes on from CM032332.1 coordinate 39,131,564, forward strand.
TTTTTTGCAATGGAGCTTGCTTTCGCATCAAATACAATAATATCACTCTCTAGGATATGAAAAGAACCTTAAGACCTTCACTCACCCTGGATAAAAACAACTCTTCGTAGCACTAAAACCCACATTTCAAAACCTCGCCACAGAGAAAGCCCCAAAATTCTCTTCTTCATGTGTCTCAACGACTAAAGAAAAAAACACATTGCTTTTCTTTGCTCTCTCTCACACACACACGCACTGCAACTTTTTTTCTTTTCCTCGCCAGCTTGTAGCACTCTTCTCCTAATCCAAGGAGAACTATTGATTATGCTTTTATAAGTTTTCTTTCTTCCCATGGTTTACTAGACCACCAACATTAACTACAACTTCTTTTCAAGAAGGTAAATATAGGCACAGGAATCAGTTACCTGCTCACTACATAATTCGTAGTAACAAAAATTGCAATAAAAAATCTTCTTTTCAAATAACTAATTGTACTCTTGGAACCAAAATTTATAAAATGACAAGGTGGGAACGACACCAGTATGACACGGGTATGGCATCCCAAATGAAATGTCCATGCTTCCTAGATTGTACCAACAACAACAACTCGCACACAGACACAGCACAGCCTTGGTAGCATACAATTTCGTGAATAATGGGAAATCGTAGCATTCATTCTACTTTATTTATTTTTAAGCAAAAACAAAAAAAACAAAACAGTACTTTCAGCCCCATTTTAAGTTGCATATTTGTGTAGCAGTTTCTACAAGAAACAAACAAGAAGCATAGAAAATATAATTAGAATGCTTACAGAGCGGAGAACCTGTGGCTGAATAATTGGGCTGAAACGTGATCCAAACGCAAAGAGGAAACTTCATCCTTCAGGACTCAAGAGGCTTCTTTCTAAGCTTATTTAAAAGGAGTCTTTCCCAGAATGCAAGATGTGGTGTTTCCTAGCATCCAATTCTCTATATGAAAAAAATCCTTTTGTAACTAAACTATCCAATGTTCCGAATTCCTTCAATTGTAAGTTGTAACTCTTTTCATTTGTAATAGCTTCATATGCCACTTTTTTTCATCTATCCAAGTGTAATAACTCTCTAATATCAATACATGTTTGTAAGCTTTTGAGAATTATTTCATGAGAATCATTACAATTTACGATTTGTTAAGACATAATTTCGGTGGAAATTGAATACTAAATTTCTTGTGCTAAATTATTATTAAATTACTTTAGTTCCTAAATTGTTTTTTTCTTTTGAGAAACTAGTATAACCTTGGTTGTTTTGATCATGCCTTGTGATATAGGATGTTGCAATGGCATTGATATTTGGAATAGGATATGCAGGCATCATTTTTGAAGAAACTTTAGCTTTCAATAAAAGTGGAGTAGGATTACTGATGGCCGTGAGCTTATGGGCAGTGCGCAGCATTGGGGTAAGATTCTTTCTCACTACTTGAAATTAATGACATATTATCTTGCCAAGACCCGTTGATGATTCCTTCTATGATATAAGTTTTAGTGGCAAGAAAGGCTTCATATATCCAAGTAGGCATTTATGGTCTGTTTTCAGTTGATATATCCTTTTCTAATGCTGAGTTCCTCGGCATAGTAATGTAAATTCAACAATGCTATAGACATAACAATATTACAAATTTCACTACTTGTGGAGGTGACAGATTGTGATTAGTGCAACATCACTTTCACTAGGACCACCATTAACATCGGTTTAATTGATGAGTTTGTTACTTCATTTGGTGTTGAGATTAATAAGACATCAGAGTTGCTTATGGGACTGACTAATTCTTCTGCCAGATGTTGATAATATATGGTTACTTATGATATGAAATGAGATCAAACTTTTGAACACTTCTGTTAATTTTTAGCTTTAGATATGACAGGTGCTGAATTGAATTCCCCCCCCCCCCCCCCAAAACAGTATATTCAAAGTGTTGCTCTTTTGTGAGTTTATAGTGGTTTTTTTTCTTTTTTTAATCTAGTTTGCACTCCGATGATCCTGAAGGCATTTTGGATTTTTTTTTTTTTTTTTTTTAATGCAATACAGATTAGGGTAAGGCTTCCTTAAAGTCAAGTATTATTTCTACTCTTACCAGTCAAATTCAAACCATTTAAGAATATCTATACATTGATGCTACTTTGGGAAATCTAATTCATAAGTATTTTTCATTCAGACCAACCTTGCTAGCTGGATGCATTGGCTAGGCCCTATACCAGTTCTATTTCTTCTTCTTTCTTAGTTACTTTGTGTGAATCGGGACCATCTCGTCTATGTTCCATTCATAGACATGTATAAAAAAAAAATTTAGTATTATTGTTTATCTCTAGATAGAAATCATTTATATGGAAAAAGGAATTCCCCCCCCCCCCCCCCCCCCAACAACAGCCCCCATGAGCGAGAGAGATGAGGATATTTATGTCTGATGATTCTTATAAACTTTTTATATGTTTGGTATTGTGAAATAATAGCTTTTTCTTATAAGTTTCATCTGAAATAAACTTATTTGTATGTTTTTAGTGCAATCTACTTTCTTTATCCTTTTATACAAACTTCAAGGTCTTAATGCCTCTTACAACAATGATGTGGCTATATGTTAAAAATGTATTGATTGCAATGCGGGGTTTTTTTTTTTTCAATCTTAATTACTTTGTGTGGGTGTTTGACTTGTGTAGGCTCCTTCAACTGATATAGCTGTTTCAGAGCTAACGAATGCATTTGCAGAAGTCAGTGAAATAGTATTTTTCTTGTTTGGTGCAATGACCATTGTGGAGATAGTTGATGCTCATCAAGGTTTTAAGCTGGTTACCGACAATATAACCACCCGAAAGCCGAGGACTCTCCTCTGGGTGGTGAGTGCTCTATTTTTGCTGACATGACCATATTAACTAATGTGGAAGTTTTAATATATCAAATTTAATCTTGACATCTAAACTAACATTTTTTCGCTATGGTCCAAGGTTTTGATCACTCATGGTATTGGTATTCGGTTTGGTGGTCAACAAAAGCCTTGGAAAATTACGAAAAGAAAGGATAGATTGATACAAACCTTGGGCAAACCAAGTTGTCTGTTCACTGTAGTCCAAACTTCAGTTTCTATTGTACATCAATCGAATAACTTGGATTAGTTGGAATATAGGGGTAGCTTATCCATGACCCTTAGCAAACATTGCTTGTCAGCATCATTCCTTGATGCTGAAGTGTTTCCCTTGCTGATTCATCAAAAATGGAATTGCTATTCTTCTCTTTAAGTTAAATGCTACACAGAAATTATTAGCTAATTTTCTATCATAATTATGATGTTTACTCCCTCTTTCAGTAAGAAATTCCAAAATATTGAATTTTTTAATTTTTATTTTTATAGAAATTAGCTATAACTTGTCTTATTCCACCAATGCATTTCTCTGCAGGGACCTTAGTGGTCTATTTGATTCTAAATCTTCCTGTATCAGCCTTTTCCTTCTACACTACATTTCCTTAACAGTTAATGAAGTTTGACACAGCCATGAAAATTGCAGATTGGTTTGGTGACTTTTTTCCTTAGTTCGGTCCTTGATAACCTGACGTCTACCATTGCCATGGTTTCTTTATTGAGGAAACTAGTACCTCCATCAGAATTTCGCAAGTATGAGCTGACTATTACTCTATTTTATCTCATGTGATTTAAATCTTCATGAGTTTTGCATTTCATTAGTCTCTTATCATGTATTGAATTTCAACAGTTCATTCAAATAAAAATATTTACTACAGTATTACAAGTTTGAGTTCTGCTGTACAATCCTCAAAAACTATATGAAATTAGGGTGTTTAACTTAGAGCTGGGGTTCTCAAATGTAGCTTTTTCATAATTATTTTCTTGAGAATGCATTTCAGGAATATATGTTAATGGTGGATCTCTTAATTCAGTGCATTTCCAAGGGGGGTTGTTTTGTTTGTGTATTTTACTTATAGTATCAGAAAGCGAGGAGGCTTGAACCAGGAAATTTAGCTTTGATACCATATTAACCAAATAGTTACTCTAAAAGCTTAAAATGATGGGCATGGGTATGATTTATATATGGATATGCTCCAACACTCTTAATACTTACTAAAGTACAAGATGGTTATCATGAAGAATGTGGAGTTAGCTGTCACATCAGCAAGGAAGATAAAGAATTAAAGATCCTATTCTCGATCTTTATCTACTAGGGGTTCTCTAATATGATAGATAGGTTGTCTATTTGTCACTGCATATTCTGACCATGTACTTACCTTATCTGAGCCATAATCTTAGAAGACATGACTGGTAGAAGGCTATTTGAAAGTAAATACTTATGAAATGTATGTCATCTTTTTATTTCTTTCCAGAATCAAGGACAATAAAATGTGCAAAACTTCAGAGAATTTAATGCCTTCATAGTCATGAACCTTATCTTAACTAAAAATGTTTAAGGGGATGCTGTTGAAGTGCAGATAGAGATATCATAACAGGATAATTGTGTTTCTCAGACACTTTTATCTGCTGCCATGTCCAAATACCTTGACTTTAATGGCTTTAAGGAGATCTCTGCTACATTGAAACTGGCTGTGTGCTTGCTATCTTATCTCTTCTCGAAAACATTAGATCAAGTCCTTGCTAATCATATTTTTCTTTTTCAATTATTGATTTTATTGATAAATCTCCATTTTCTGATTCAGATTTAATTGACAGGCTTCTGGGAGCTGTTGTTGTGATAGCAGCAAATGCAGGTGGTGTATGGACTCCCATAGGTGATGTTACCACTACTATGCTGTGGATACACGGTCAGATATCAACTTTGCAGACAATGAAGGTCCTTTAACATCATTCTAACTAAATCATCACATGGACAGAATATGCCTGCATTTATGTGTTACATTGTCCATATATGGGGCTTATGCATGATGCGTGTGATTTATTCTCACCAGGGTTTTCATTATACTGTCTTGATACAATACATTTCATGCTGCTGTTGCATATTTAATCCAATGAGATCCAACCAAAACATCTGCATTAGCTGACTGTCTTCCCCTAATGTTACTAAAACGGAATAGAATATAAAACTTTTGAATTTTATGACCTGACTTCAGTACTAGGAGTTCGGTTCACAGACTGGATATGTGTGTGGTTGGATGCGCATGTGTGCTTGCGAGTTCCAAGTAGCTAAATATACGTTATGTAAAAGGTGAAGCTTGCAAGATTTTAGTGTTTAATGGAATCAACTCATACTTGCTCTCTCTTTATCTGCTGCATATGTGTCTGAGAAAGAGAGCTAAGCAGGATCCTATCATGAGCTGGTCCAAATGAATCTATGATGAAAAAAAATGGGGGTGTAAATGCTGTATAATGTGAGTTAACTGTAGTGGTGAAAAACACTTTTCTATTCAAACTTTAGACTTCAGGTATGTTAAAATTTTGTAACTCTCGGAGTTGAAATTTCTCCTGTAAATTTATGGAATTCACTTTTTTAATAAAAGTTAATTTTATTGATGATGATTTTAAACTACAGCAAAGTTGAGTGTCAATCACTTCACTCATAAAATCTACTCTGCAATGATGAAATTTTAAACACCTTTATATATATATGGGGATGGAAACCTGTTTATAATTAGTGATAAGAAAAGCTTATAAAGCATTTGGTTAAAGTTTAGCACTCCCCAGCTGTGGCTTTTTCAATGCCAGGTCCTTAAATCACTTGAGATATACTTGTTCAATTGCAGTGACTGGGAATGTTTAATTACAAAAGCACAGTGCTGAAGTTAAATAAAGAGTTCCCATTATAGCATTTTCTTTTGTTACAGGACTTATTTGTACCTTCAGCTGTTTCTCTAGCTGTCCCACTGGCTCTTATGTCCCTGACTAGGTACTCTTCTTGCTATGGTTGTTAAAATCTAGATTTAAATTGTAAAACCTTATGATTTTATAATCCCAACTCCATCAAACAATCCGAAACGCTTTAAAAAACACCATGTTGTAGAATCTGGTTGAATAATAACCATATCTTAGTCCCAAACCATGGCGGAATCTAGATTTAAATTGTAAAAAATCTATATTTTAATTAAGATCTTATGTAGTTTTCAATTTAATAGAAAACTTTTATCATCTTGTGAGCTATGATTTATGTGCTTATCTAAAATATTGATATTGTTAATAAGAATATGCTTACATATTACTCTATATACATTGTATCAAATTTTAATTGCAAGGATGCAAGGATTTGAACCTTAACAAATTATCTATATAACTTGTAAACAAAAAGTTTTACCTTTTGAGCTACATTCCAAACTATTCTACTTCTTGAATTTGTTAATATACAATGATAATTTTTTATACTCATTAAACATAGTGTGTCAAATCTTACAATTCCCCAATCCAATTTTACAATCCAATCTTGTAGACCATTCAGTGATCTTAGGATCTAGGTTTAAACAGTCTTGCTTCTTGTATTGTCAAAGCAAAGCCAGTGAATTTTAGTTTAGAAAGGCTAGGTTTAAGTTTTTGGATTATGGATGATGTGATATGAGTTTCTCTTCTTCTGTCCAGTGAAGTTAATGGATACGAACATGACTCTTCCAATGTTATGGCATCCGAAAAGATGGCTCCCCGAGGACAGCTTGTTTTTTTTGTAGGTATTGGAGCTTTGATTTTTGTTCCAGTGTTCAAGGCCCTAACCGGTCTGCCTCCTTTTATGGGTATCCTGCTTGGACTTGGAGTTCTTTGGGTTCTAACTGATGCTATCCACTATGGTGACTCTTCCAATGTTATGCCACAAGCTTTATCACGGATTGACACTCAAGTTGTTCTTTTCTTCCTTGGAATACTTTTGTCCGTTAGCAGGTGAATACGGAACACATTTTGAACTTCTGTGTTTCATGTACTCTTATGCTACATAATATATTTTTAGATATAGTAGCTGTATTTATGTGTCTCTGGAAGAATTATAATCTAGATATTTATGATATATTAATCTGATTTCCTAAAAAACATACTTGGATACATATACACGTGAGATATGCTAAGTTATTACTTCTGCATTATAAAAAACTTGTTTTTTTTTTTCTTCCCCTAGCCTTGGGGCTGCAGGGATTCTTCGGGAATTGGCAAATTACCTTGACGCTCACATTCCTAGTAGTGAAGTGATTGCCTGTGTAATAGGAGTCGTATCAGCAATTATAGATAATGTTCCACTGGTTGCGGCAACGATGGGGATGTATGACCTCACCTCCTTCCCCCAGGATTCTCAGTTTTGGCAGTTGATTGCATATTGTGCTAGCACTGGTGGATCCATGTTAGTTATTGGCTCGGCAGCTGGAGTAGCATTCATGGGAATGGAAAAGGTGGACTTCTTTTGGTACTTACGGAAGGTATGGACTGCTATGTAGTGACATTTTATTGACCAAACTTTTATTTTTCTTTTTAGTAAAAGAAGTCATTCTTCTTTGTGCAGGTGAGTGGTTTTGCTTTTGCAGGTTATGTTGCTGGTATTGCGGCCTATCTAGCGATGCATAATCTCCCCATCTCCCTACCTACAACTGTAGCTCAGGTTCCTTTCCTTTCTGGTTCATAAACTATAGAGAGCTTTTGCTTGGATGTTTCCCTGGCTTCAAACAAGGCAGTAAAGAAATGTTGCAATTCACATTAGTCTAGTGAAGATTGAGAGCACCTGGTTGTTCGGAATGTGGACATGGTTTTTTGAAATATAGAAAGTCAAAGGAAGACCAGTGGAAAAGATAGGTTGAGATCATTTTGACCTCATGTCAATCAGATTTACAATATGATGAATTCAGTGAGAAATGTGAATAATATGCTTTATATCCAACAAATCTTACTTTCAAGGTTAGATGATTGGGGTAATATCAATGTTTCAGTTTCCACTCATTTATAACAATAGACAATTGCAAAGTACACATCTTTGAATATAGTGATGTATTTGCAAGGAGTTTAACTTGACTTTCTTTTAAGATGTATTTTTGAAGAAGTAGAGAAAATTAAATATAGTTAGATAGCTTGCCTTTCAAATGATTAAATTTATCATATTTCAATAGCTTAAGCTTTTGAAACAATCGGTAATTTAACATAGTAATAGAGCATGAGATCGTGAGTTTGATCCTTATTTCCTCCACTCTACCTCTTATTTAAAGTCTCAAATGTTAGGCCTCGCCTATTAAAAAGAAAAAACTCATCAATCAGTCATCATGGTTGAATACTTAAATCTCTCAATGCGAAAACAAATGTAAAATTTTCTTGGAAAATGACTGCAACAAATGTAAAATTTTCATGGAAAACGACTGCAACACTACACCAAGACAGAACCAAACATGCATCAATTAAGTAATACAATCAATGCAGTACAAACTTTTCATCGCAAAGCTAATTTATTGTTCTTCCTTTCCATCAAGCTACAACAACACTCATAGAAACTATCAAAATCAGCGCTAGGATGTGGTTATGACTAATACCAACCATCCAAAAAGGAAAAAGAAAGATGTAGTAATTGTGATCCACACTACAACTTGAGAAAAACAAACTCTTCAATGGCCAAAACTTCACCAATCTTCTTCAAAGCTTCCTTGCTTGGTTGGTCATCCACACCAATTGCCATTACAGCTTGCTTTCTGGGGGCAATCCTTCCCACACTCATAAAGCTGACATTCACATTCTCCTCACCCAAAATGCTCCCAACTGTTCCAATCATACCTGGCTGATCGACCTGTCTGCAGAGTATAATACTACCTTCCAAGCTGACATCAACTTCGAAAGATCCTACCCTTGTCAGATGGGGAATCCCATCCTTCACCCGTCCCTCGACCTTAATCTCCCCAGACTTTGATATTGCAGAGGCAAATTTGGATTCCACATTTGCAATCTGGACTTGGATGAAATCAAGTGGGCTCTCAAGTGAACCATCTAGAACAATTCTCTCCTCTGATATCCTCAGACCTCTCTGCCTAGCAGTAAAATCAGCATTAACCAAATTCACAAACACACTGGAAATGGGCTCAATGATACCCTTGGTGATCATGGCACGAAGAAGCCTGGTGTCAAGATCATCAGGAGCTCTAGCAGAAGCATACATCGCCTTAACAGTTTTCACACCACTTCCTCAGTAAGAGCATTCACATCAGCTCATGCATAAATTTTTCCATTTTACACGTCCAAAACCTACTTTTTCTATTTTACACCCTTATTTTTATAAGACATCCACATCAGTTTGTCTATTATACACATTTATTCAAATAAAATATTAATTTCTTTGTCACACAGCCACCGACCCACACCCACAATCCACACCGGTATCACACCGGAATTCACACAACCCACCGGCAAAAAACAAGAAAAAAAAAACCCACACAATCCACACAACCCACAAAACCCACCAGCAGAAACCCACACAATCCACACAACCCACCGGAATCCACATAATCCACAAAACCCACTTATCAAGATCGACGCCTCGCCTTGAGCAACAAGATCGACGCCTCCGGTGGCGATGGTGAGAACGAGAAACAAGATTGACGGTTTACATCGACGCCTCTGGTGGTGATGGCGAGAACGAGAAACAAGATTGACGCCTCCAAAGGCAAGCGGTGGCGGTGGCGATGGCGATAGCGAGAGACATTCAATCCGAAACCCACTGATCAAGCCCATTCAACCCGAAAACAATGAGAATCAAAGGAATAAAGAGCGATCGGCGGCGGTGGCAATCGGCGGAAGCTAGAGGAAGAAAGATTGATGAGATGAGAGAAAGAGAGAGTTGTGCGCCTGAGAGAGAGAGAGGAGCTGAGAGTCAGGTACAGAGAGGAGAGAGAAAAAATTGTTAAAAAATTATATATACATGCTATAGTTCCTGTGTAAATTTACACGGGTACTGTAGCTCGTGGATAAATTTGGAAGACTTTACACATTTTTAAATGGACTGATGGGGAAAGTTTTGTGGGTTAAATGTGTAAAATTCCTCACTTTTTCTATTATACAAGACTATATAAGAGCTTATGTGAATGCTCTAAATGCTCATTTAGTCTTTACGTTTTGGGGTCATTTTCATTTTGGTCCTTACATTTTCATTTTATCACTTTTACACTGTATTTGGTTGGGAGGATAATAGGGACGATGGAAAACAAAGGGAGGAAAATAGAGTGGAAAACAGTATTTTCCACTGTTTGGCATGCTAAGGAAAATGCTGAGGATGGAAAACCCGAGAGAAAATTTTCTCTCCCGGGCCCACAATTTGCATCCTCCCAAATCAGGAGGAAAATTGTGGAGAGAAAACTGCTCTCACTATGGAATTACATAAATGCCCTCTCCCACCTACCCTCTTCACCTGTTCTGGAATCAAGTAAAAAAAAAAAAAAAACAGAGAGCAAGACCGCAAGAGTTGGAGACAAAAAATAGAGAATGAGAGCACTTCTTGAATGAGGGAGAAAAAGAAAGAAAAGAAGGGGTAGATAAAGAGATAAGGACAAACTTGTATGGAGGAAGAAAAAAAAAAAAAAAACAGAGAGCAAGACCGCAAGAGCTGGAGACAAAAAATAGAGAATGAGAGCACTTCTTGAATGAGGGAGAAAAAGAAAGAAAAGAAGGGGGAGATAAAGAGATAAGGACAAACGTGTATGGAGGAGGAAAAAGAAGAAGAAGAGAAAAACGTATGGATGAAATGAAATGAGAGAAAGAGAAATAATATAAAGAATAAAAAATTCTAATTGAGAAATGTTATTACGATATTTTCACAATATTTTTACAATAAATTTTAAGTAATAGATTGTTATTAGTTAATATTGGTGAGTAAAAAAATAATTTTAGTGTTGGGTTTAAGTTAGAACTAATAACAACTTTCCACATAAATTTTGTTGTGAAAGTATTGTGAAAAATGTTGTGGATGTAATACTTCTCATTGAAAAATATAATTGTTGGTAAATTTTAAATTATTTAATGAGTACAAATAAATCTATTTTTTACCTATTATGTAATAAGGGTATAATAGTCAATTTATATAAACTATATTTTCTATCCTCTCACTTTTCTTTTCAACCAAACAAAATAGTTTTCCACCCTCCCACTTTTCCATCCCTCCAACCAAATACACACGAGGGAAAACTAAATATTTTCCATCCTCCCACTTTTCCATCCTCCCTCAATTTTCCATCCTCCAACTCTTCCACTCCTCCAACCAAACAGACCCTAATCCTTAAACCAATTAATGCGTGACATTTAAGTCCTTACCGTCACCCAACTAACAGAAAAAGCTGATGTGGCTGACGGCACATTAAAATAATAATTAAAAAATCTATTTTGGCATTAAAAAAATGCTACATCAGCATTTAAATTTAAAAAAAAAAATTAATTTATTAATTTTAATTAAATAAAAAAAATTAAAAACAAGAACATCAAACCCAAAAATAAACCCAACAATGACATCTAACCCAGAATCAAAGAGCAAACCTAGAATAAAAGAACATGAACATCAAACCTACAGGGGGGGAAAAAAAACATAAATTTATGCCTATTTTTTTCAAAATACCTATCTGATTATACCTATCTGATGAACAAGAGCAAAAGCTCAAGGACAACATCGAAGCTCGCCTCAAATACCCTAACCAACCCAATCGATTCGCCGACTCTGAAATCGACCTCCACAATGACCTCCACAAGCTCAGCATCCACGCCGGAGCTCCCGAGCTATATTCGGATCTCATCAATCTTAATGTGATTCCTTCGATTTTGAACCTCCTTGCTCACGATAACACCTATATCACGGTCGATGTGGTTCAGTTGATTCAGGATCTGACGGATCCTGATGTGTTTGAGGACGATGAGGAGAGTGATGAGCCGGCTAGGGTTTTGGTTGACTCGCTGGTGGAGAACAATGTGCTCGAGCTGCTTGTTCAAAATCTGCAGCAGTTGAATGATTCCGATCCCGATGAGATGGCTGCGGTGTATAGCACGCTCACGACGGTGGAGAATCTGGTGGAGGTGAAGCTTGTGGTGGCGGAGATGGTGTGCGAGAGGATGAAGTTGTTGATTTGATGTGGTGGTCGGGTTCTGGGTTTCAATGTGAGTTTGGTGATTGAAGAAGTGTGGGTTGTGGCTTCTGGGATTTGATGATTTTTTGGTTTTGAACTTTCTGGGCTTATGGCTTGGGGATTTGATGATTTTGCTGTGGTTGAAAATGAGGGCTTTGAGATTTATGATTTCGTTTTTGAGCTGAATTTCTTGGGTTTTTTTGTGTGTTTGTTTCTCAAGAAAATTTTTGGGAATGAACCCAAGGAACATGAACATGTTCTTGAGAAAAAAATAATGAAAGAAATAAATTTTTTTAATTTAATTATCTTATTTTATTTTAAAAGAATTTAGAAAAAAACATGAAAATGTCTTTTTTTATTATTATTTTATGTTGATTTGGCATTTATTAAATAATAAATAATTTTTTATTATTATTTATTCGTCACGTCAACATTTATTATGTCAACAGTGCATTCCCTTTGCCACGTTAGCTTTTTCTATTAGTTGGGTGACGGTAAGGACTTAAATGTCACGCGTTAATTGGTTTAGAGACTAAAAGTGGTAAAATGAAAATGTAGGGACCAAAATAGAAATGACCTCAAAATATAAGGACTAAAAGAGCATTTACGCCTATTTTGAACTTATGGTCTTACAAAAATGACATTAAATATGATTAGTTTTGGGTATTCTTGTCGGATTGATTTTAAATCTTTGATTTTTGTTTCTAGGTTAGATTTTGTTTTGATAACGGTATTTGGTTAGAATCTGCTTTCTTTAGGATATTTGTGTCACATTTGGTTTGCTTTTGTTTAGAGTATTTGGGTTGATTGGTTTTGGGTATTTGTCAATGAGGTTTTTAAAATAGAGATAAAGAATCACAATCATGCCTTTCTTTTCCTTTTTCTCTTAAGTTTGGAAGACTTTGAATTTTTTTTTTCCACAGTGATGGTTACCAATTCCTATAGATAACCATTAGTCCATAAGGCCCATTAAACATCCTCTGGGTTTGAGTTTAATGGCAGAGAGCATTACGTCCATCGAAATAATAGTGATTTTAATGATTCAGTGTGAGTGTGTTTGTGTATTTATATTTTATCCTCACTGTGTTTGTTTAATCCATATAATCATTATTAAAATTAGAGATATGCTGATGTTTTGATCCTACCCACTTTGAGATGTACATATATATTCTTGATTGATGTTTTGATATGTAGCTTATATTTCTGCCATAATTGTTAAAATTATGCTGTAAACTATGTCGATTATAAATTTCTGCTTGAGCATACTCTTAACAATTTTGACTTCCAAAGAATGGCCAAGTGCTACCTGTCGATTATAAATTTGAAGATATTATTTAATGATGAAATGATATAACCATTTATAAATTACATATATCAGAGTGTGAAGATTAAAAAGGTGCAGTGATATCTAGGCTTCCAAAATTTGCTTAAAATTTTGCAGGTCAAGGATTCTGTTATAAAGAAAACAAACTTTTCCCTATCCTAGCTACCTTGACTAAGTTCAGCAAGAAGTATCATATTATTTTTTTCTTCGTCTCGGATTTGTTCAAGGAGAACGAACATGTTCTGGCCATTTTGGATGTAGACGGTCTATTTTTCAATATGAAATCTTACTAAATTACATCCCTACAGTATGAAAGAATATAGAACCCAGACAAGTTTCTCAAAATTTGAACCCTAAGTGATGAACAGTCAATTCAAGCCTTCAAGATGAAAAAATGGGGAAATTTTATACAAAAAATAAATCCAAATGCTTTAGAACCACATGATCAATTGTAAATAGCAAAAACAGAGGGAGATAAAAATATTAAAAAAAAAAAAAAAAAAAACCAAGATTGGTCTGTATCCAATCTTCTAGCACTGGTACACTCTTGCTCCATCCATATCCCTTCCAAAGTGAACAGTAACAAATTCTAACTTTGATTGTAGAATGACATAAGATTTATTATTAAGCAAGACTTGTGAATAAATTTTTGGTCATAAGATTTATTGACGAGCTGAAGCTGGCATTAAGTTAAAACCCTTCAAAACCTAGAAAATAACGTTACAAATAAACCAAAAGAATTTTGGCTATCTAGTACACCAACATTTTTTGTGAGGGTTCCCATATGATGGCAAGTACTAATGAATTTGAACAATACAATATAAGTATATAATTTGTGCCTCTCCTCTAAAATCAGAATTTATTCTCCTTTCCCTTTCCACCCAACTATGTCCCATTTGGTGCTTGCTTTAAATACAAGAGATATCCTTTTTCCTATGTTTCTCCTTAAGTTTGTCTCTTACATAAGTTCTCATATTGATGAAACAATCCATTTTCTTTCTCTTCCAATATTTCTCTGTTGCTGAGGTTTTGTTTGAAAATTTTAATCCTAGTTGATCTTTTTTTGTTGGTAAAGTGCATGGGTGCTATCATATCTAGACTAGCAAAGAGGTTTCTTACAAAATGTGAGATGAGGATTCTGATGGTGGGTCTTGATGCTTCTGGGAAGACCACCATCTTGTACAAGCTCAAACTGGGAGAGATTGTTACATCCATACCCACAATTGGTAACTACTACATTAGAAACTCTTACAATTTAAATAAGATGATTATGTTTAATGCTTAATGTCACTATGGAACTACCTCCTTTTCTGTTGCTTAAGCACAAGATATTTCAAAGTTTAGGTAGAATTTATTTATTTTTATAGTTTTTGCATTGTATATATGTGATGGTTTTATAGATTGAGCTAGAAACTTTTTCAGATCTTTTATCTGTGATAATTCCTTCTTGTTTGATTTACTGTTTCATACATAATGATCTATTGCCTTCATTTTTAATGGAACAGGTTTTAATGTGGAGACTGTAGAGTACAAGAATATTAGCTTCACTGTCTGGGATGTAGGAGGACAAGATAAGGTACCAGCTTGATATCATTCTATGGCATGACTCTTTTGTTAGTGATTTGCACATAAATTTCTGCCTCCTCTCTTCTGGCCTCAAAAATGAAAAATGGATTTCTGCATGATGAGAAAGTGAAAATAACAAATATTTATCCATAATAAAATCAAGTGGTTGCAGTAACTCAACTGAGTTATGTAAGGGTTAAGTTTGATTATGAAGAAAGATGAATTCGTTAATCTAGCTCATCTTTCAACAAAGATCAAAGTATCCCAATCCATTAACCTAATCATAAGTACCTTATAATTTTCCAAGGTCATTTCTCTCAAATATTTCTACATTGATGAGATACATTTCATAGAATTAATCTCATGTACCTTCCATTGTCTCTTATACTGCTATATAATTAGTAATTGCCATTTCAATTTAGAACCATGGAAATTTTTGTTTTTGTTTTTGTTTTTGCTTACAACAGGGATTCGAACTCTGGCTCTACCCATTTGTAATTAATAAAATAATTCATCTTTATTCTTGAAAAATATTAAAATAATAACGGTTTTGTCATTATGTTCTATGAAATTTAATAATGCTGCATATGCTTTGAATTTAATTATTAAACAGAATCGACCTTTATGGAGACATTACTTTCAAAATACTCAAGGACTAATCTTTGTCGTGGACAGCAATGATAGAGAAAGAGTTGCAGAAGCCAGGAATGAGCTACATCGTATTCTTGTTGAGGTTAGTAAGGACAACGTGTTAGAACTTAGGAACTCGGAATTAGATTTTACCTTCTTAACTTAGAATTTCATTGTTAAACAGATTCCAAATCAATGTTTCAGTATTGAAAATCTCCATTATGATTATATCTTGAATTTCTTTTAGTGCAATTAAACCTATGCTTAGAGAATTCTTCATCCCAATATAGAAAGAACAAAAAAAATCTGTGCTTATAATAGAAGTATTGCATTGATGAGTAACTATAATCATATAAATAAAGATTCACTTTTTCTCAAAATTTTTTTTTTTTTTTTTTTTTTTTTTTTTTTTTTTGTGCGCAGTTTGAACTACGCAATGCCGTGCTTCTTGTCTTTGCCAATAAGCAGGACCTTCCAAATTCTGTGAGTGCTTCTGAGGTTGCTGATAAACTTGGCCTATACTCACTCAATCAAAGTCCCTGGTAAGCATTTGCTTTCCCTATACCCCATCAAAAAGAAAAAGAATGTCTTATCAGTCATGTTCTTCCCGTTTATTTGTTTGGCTGATTTATCAGTCATGTTTTCATTCAATGATCTGTACTATTTTATTTGTTTCTTCCCTTTAGCTCTCCTTTTTGTAGTGTACATTTTCACTCTACAAGGCAAACTCTTTAGTTGACAGAAATACAAACAGAAGAAGAAACAAGAAACCACTCTTGATATAGTTTTCTCTTGAAAAAAATTATCTAAATATAAATTAAGTAATATTTTTTTATCACTTTTTTGCATAAATGCTAATATGGTCTATTGTGATTTATGCACATGATCTAAATTAAAAGTCTTATTATCTCAAATCAGTGTGCATTTGGTTTAGCCTTTTAAACTTATTTGCTCGTGTACAATTTTTTAAAATCCCACTTTTCCTATGTACAAAAGTACTTTTTATCCACGTTCAAGATATAAGCAAATCAACTAATAAGACAATCCAAACACACAAATGGGATTGCCCAAAATACATGTAGTCTGAATCGTGGTATTGGTTGATTGACTTAATTCATTGTACAGGTACGTCCAGAGTGCTTCTGCCACCTTTGGCCAAGGACTATACGAAGGTCTTGATTGGTTATCCAACAACATTTCTAACAAAACTACATGATATGATCTCATCCCCAATGCCTCTTACAACAACTAAGACGTGGAAAATTATACCAATTAAGTTTGACCTGGGTTTAATCAGTAGAACCAAATGTGATAAGTACTAAAAAGAGAAGAGTTTTTGTGAAAACCGTTATTGGAGCATTAGTGGAGAATTCTCCTAAGCAGGCCGGCAAACATGTATTTCAAATTTAAATTCCGATATCTCAAGTAGCAGTTGGTACATGGTAGTGAAACAACTCCTATATGCAAATATTATATGATAAATTATAACCACTGGTTGGATCATTATCCAATTGAGAATGTTTGGTACAATCTTTTTTTTTTTTTTTTTTTTTTGCCTGATCGAGATAGTTGCTGTATTCAGTTGGGAATTGATCTATCTTAAGGAGTATTTATTAAGATCAGCTGCATGCACATTATTCCAATGTTAAAAGTTATGTATGAACTGCTAGTATTGGTGTAAAAGAAGATAACAACCATTGCAAACCATTTTCCGGCTTAGGAGGCGTTTAGCTTTAGCTGGTTGTTTCACACCTGAAAAGCAGATGGTTGCGCTCATAAAAAGAACATGCGCATGCAGATTCTTTTTCTTGAAAGGACTGACAAAATATCACAAGTATATCATTGATTATTAATCCAAATACCAATATATAGAATAACAGATGGGAAGAGAACTGAACTTAAAGACATGTATAAAATGAACCTTTCTTCACCTAAAAGGTTACATGGTAAAAGAACTAAATATGTGTGCTTAATTAACCGTAATTCTGCACTCCAAGCAAGTCAGCTTCATTTATAGCTTGTAGGACTCAAATATAGATTGAGTTAAGTGAATATACAGCTTTATACTTCATCCTTCCAAAAAATGAATAATCATGGAAATCTATAATTGAAAGAAAATCCATTTTGAGACCAAGTTCTAGAAAATAGAAAAGAAACAAATCCACATAGACTTGCTAACCAGGTGAACATATTTCGTAATCAAAATGTAAGCATAGGAATGTTTCAGGATCAGATACGAACAAATATGGATTATAGAAGCAGATTGATAAAGCTAATTATCAAAGGGGGAAAAAATTACATTGATCAGACTAAGAGCATCTCTCGGAAATTGAAACAAAATAAACCCAGATAGGGTTGTTAACCAGGTGAACATATTTTGTATTCAAAATGTAAGTATTGGAATGATTCAGGATCAGATCTGAACAAATATGGCTTATAGAAGTAGATTGACAAAAGTTTATTTCACATAACCATAGATTGAGGTCCATCTGAAGCCTTAGATTTCGCAGCTTTTTTCTTCCTCCCTCCATTTTTATTCTTCTTTTTCTTTGGTTTCTCATCTATAACAGGTTGTGTGCTCTGCAGGTGTTGATGAATGGAAGCCAAAGGATCCAACTGGAAAGCAGGATGATTAAGAACTGTACTCAGCTGTTTTCCTTCCTTCAAGCTGATGAAAATGAACCCAATATTACATTAAGACAGATATCACAATGAAAAAGCTTGCAACAGGAAGTAAATCATGGATTTCATATGCTCACATTAACTTTTTCATAGATTTACAATTTGGCTTCAACTCATCTGTAGGAGGAGTTGGTTGCCGCGGGGTCTTCAAATCAGGAAGGAAATCTGAAAGGGTTGAGAGATCATATACTTTCAATTTCTTCTGTCGGCTTCTAAGTTTCTTCTTCTGGCAGAACATAAATAGATATTTAAAATAATGAAGATTATGAATATTACTCAAAAATAAGTTTTACAAATGTTATCAAATATTTGCCACAACATATTAGTTCAAAAGGTTTAAACGAAACAAAAGAAAGGCATCACCTTAGATTCAGATATCAAATAAAGGTATACATTTTTTTTTCTTCATATATTGGGAAATAGAGGTATACAATTTTAATACACAATTGTAACAAACAATCTGGTACTTGTGGGACACAACAGAGTCCTAACATCATCCTTAAAACAATTGGTCCGTATTGAATAAAAGTTCTTTTTAAGGTTTAGACATTCCTTGTTTTGGAGATTAGAATTTAGAACCATGTCCCATGCAAAGTCCTTAGGATGGACAACAAACTCAAGAAGAATGGAATGAGAAAATACTGAGGTTTACAAGGCTTTGGTAAGGTTTATGGACTCCAATGGGTCCTTTTTAATTAAAAAAGAATCATGAGAATTTGGGCAAATTAACAATTTATCATATCTGAAATCCCCAGGTCATAATTTTGCTGCAATACAGTTTTCACTCCAAAAATCTTTGATCCAGGCTCATATTAACTTATCTTTTTGACATTTAAGAGATGAAGGTTCAAGATTCTGTTCAATTGTCCACCTTTCACATTTCTCACTTAATTTTAGCTAGGTTAAAAAGGGAAGGATTGACTGCTCTACGGAAGACCCTACATGAACCTGACCATAGTAGCACCTATCTACAGAGGAACCAATGCTTTAAGGGCCTAAACAATAAAGGGTACGTAGACACACCCTCATAAAGGTCAAAGCCTGACCTCAACTCATGGGGTTCAAGTAGCATCATCCAGTGGGTATCCAGCTTGAACCTACATCACTCCCTCAAACTCAAAATGTTGATCCCAATCGAACCACATTCCGCAAACCTTTGTCACTAACCCAAATTAAGTAGTGAATAAACTACTCAATTTTGTATCTTGCATCCTAGAGGTTGATTGAAGGTACTCACCTTTACATGTAAGTTGAACAATCTGGCTCTATCTATACATGGCATCATGTGTCATTTTTCAATGCTACTCCCTTAACTTGCCATACCCATTATAGAACAGAGTTGCACCACACTAGCAGCCACAAAATGTATTTGTGGATCCTGCATACCACTTGATTAAAATTTGTCTACATCCTTGCGGTTTTGGAAAAGGTTGCATTTTGCTAAATATTGTATAATTTATTTTACAAGAACCAAAAATTTATGCCAATTCATTTTCTAAATCACTTAAAAAAGTATGGAAACTCGGACACTCTTTTAACTTTTATGTACAAAATTCCCTTTTGGAGGTAATGTCTCAACTCTAAAAGATTGACCCAAAATCAATGCTATATTTCTTGCAAGTGCAAGATTTACTTAAATTAAATCTATCTTGAAATATATAGGCAAACAACATGTGTAAAGGAGCTGAAATTCAGTCCATCAAAAGGAAGACAAACTTCACAACTTGGCAATGCAAGTCCTGACTGGAACTTTCTTGCTAGTGACAAAAAAAAAGATATAAATCTTAACAACATACTAACCAATGCAAGAACCAAACTGCCAATAAGCAAGTAAACACAGTTCAAACTACCTACCAACAGCACCAAAAATTAACTCTGGCAAGTGTACAACAATAAACAACGCAAATGTTAATTTAAGAATCTCACCTTGCCAATAGCCTTCTGGGCACTCAGGGCAGCAACAGTATCTTTAACCTCTGCATATTATTAAAGCAGGAATGATAATCTATAATGATGATTTCTTTTTATCCTTCATATAAAAAAAATAAAAATAAAAACTATTTACAATCATTCCTTATGGGACCAAAAATTATCAAACTATAGAGAATGAAAAAGATTCCACATGACCAAGAGATGTAACAAATGAACACTAAACAGGAACTAACAATGTGGGAAAACATCAAATGTTCTAAAAATACTATTACTCCATGCTGGTGATGCATATCTAAAAGAGCATTAAAACCCCATAAATTTCCAAATACTGAAATGGGTATTCAGAATTTGCATAAATAATCTAAATGCGTCTGATTCTTTTGTAGGAGCAACTGTAAAAATTGTCATATTTGGACCATTTCATAAAAATAAAAGAAACTTACTTGTATAAAACTGGCGTTTCTTCTCGAATTTAAGGTCTGCTTTAGACATCAATTCCTGTCTGCATAATTATTCATAAGTAGAAAATCAATTTTTTTTTTTTTTTTGGGGTTCTGATGATGAACCAGGCATGAATTGAATAAAAAAAAAAAGTTTGCCAATATGATAATGATAGTCTTACAGTGAGCGTGACTTGCCCATCACTGAAGGTTTGGAGCTTCCAGCGAATCAAAAGTTGAAACCCACAGAATAGAGGTTTTGGGTTTGGCTGATGAAACAGAGTGAGTAGGAGAGGAAAGAGAGGCGGAGCAAAGAAAACAGAGGATTTGGGTTTTATAGCTACTAGCCTTAGACCCACGCAATGCGTGGGAATATATAAATAACATGTAATGAGGTGTAATATATAAAAAGTAACAAATACTTTAAGTATTGTCTATTTAAAAAAGAAAAAAAGAAAAAAGATTTCTACAATATAGACACTATCTTATCCCATATCATAGATGTGGGAAAAAGCTTGATTGAATTACTCCTAACAAAAAGATAATAAACTTGGTCTCTCAAATAAACAGAAAGTTGCTCATATATGTGGACCGAACTGCCAGAATATTTTTCATATTATAGTAATTCTACCTATATATGTCATATGCATAACGGTTTACTTGTATCATTCTTGGGAAGAGAAAAAAAAGTTGTAGCAACATACAGGGAAAAAAAAAAAAAAAAATTTACATTTTTGTTTCTCAGTCTGTTCATCAATAGAGTTTAAAATATTTGGTTTATTTGTTACGTTATTTTCTAGGTTTTGAAGGGTTTTAACTTAATGCCAGCTTCAGCTTGTCAATAAATCTTATGGCCAAAATTTTATTCACAAGTCTTGCTTAATAATAAATCTTATGTCATTCTACAATGAAAGTTAGAATTTGTTACTGTTCACTTTGGAAGGGATATGGATGGAGCAAGAGTGTACCAGTGCTAGAAGATTGGATATAGACCAACCTCGGTTTTTTATTTTTTATTTTTTTTTAATCTCTCTCTGTTTTTTTGCTATTTACAATTGATCATGTGGTTCTAAAGCATTTGGATTTATTTTTTGTATAAAATTTCCCCATTTTTTCATCTTGAAGGCTTGAATGGACTGTTCTTCACTTAGGGTTCAAATTTTGAGAAACTTGTCTGGGTTCTATATTATTTCATACTGTAAGGATGTAATTCAGTAAAATTTCATATTGAAAAATAGACACTCTACATCCAAAATGGCCAGAACGCCAAGACGAAGATAAAAAATAATATAATACTTCTTGCTGAACTTAGTCAAGGTAGCTAGGATAGGGAAAAGTTTGTTTTCTTTATAACAGAATCCTAGACCTGCAAAAAAATTTTAAGCAAATTTTGGAAGCCTAGATATCACTGCACCTTTTTAATCTTCACACTCTAATATATGTAATTTATAAATAGTTATATCATTTCATCATTAAACTTAAGAGAAAAAGGAAAAGAAAGGCATGATTATGATTGTGTTTCTTTTTCTCTATTTTAAAAACCTGATTGACAAATACCCAAAACCAATTAACCCAAATAGTCTAAACAAAAGCAAACCAAATATCCTAAAGAAAGCAGATTGCTAACCAAATACCGTTATCAAAACAAAATCTAACCTAGAAACAAAAATCAAAGGATTTAAAATCAATCCGACAAGAATACCCAAAGTTCAAAATCAATCAATGTCAAGGATACTCTACATAAACTGTTCAGCCTCTCTCATTACACGAAAATATGGATTGAATTAATGGATTCACATTCACTACACGAAGAAATCAGAGTCACCACTAAGACCCAACCCAAATACTTAAAATGAACAAACCCACTACACAAAAAGAGGTAGATCGAGCTCCAATTAAAAAAAAAAAACTAGCAATCAAAAATTCAACATCCTAAAAAAATTCAAGTAGAAAGAAAAATCAACGTACCAAATGGTTGGAGCGCTGGCATTAGCAAGCTGAAGGGTTGTTTTCCGAAACCGTGAAACATATAAATAGTAAACCAAATGGTTGGGAGACAGAAACACGGGCTTGGGGTTGGGTTTGAGTTTGGGCTTGGGCTTTACGGTGGTATTAAAGCAATAAAGATTAGAGTTTACGGTGGAGATTGGGTTAGGAATTATTATTTTTTTATTAGTATTTTAAAATTATAGAAGAAACTCGAGAAAATTTGTGCTAATGACATGACTATTGATGTAACTCAACGTGAACGTAACAATATTAAATGTTACGCTCTAACTTTTAGATTAAATATAAATATAGATAGGGTGGGTCCGGTCACCGGTGTGTTCGGAAGAAAAGAAAATGTGAGTTGAAAGTTGAAGATTGAATATCGGATTTTGGGCCTTATTTTTTAGGCCTAAATTAATAGCTAACTGAGCTGAAAAAGCTAGCCCAATTTCACATATTGGATTTGTTTATGATGGCTTCGTTTAATGCAGCACAGATTGATTCTTTTAATGGGCTAAACCATGAAATTATTTTGTTTTTATCTTCGTTTCAAAAAAATATTTATGAAATTATTTTGTTGAGCTGTCATTTCGTTTGTGGGGATGAATATGATCATGTTGCCTTGAAATGACTAAAATATTAATTTTTTTTTTTTAACTTTAAAAGTGATAAGAGTATTCGTATCAACTCATGCAATAATTTATATTTATTTTAGTATAAGAATCTATTTTTATTTATTTATTTATTTTAAATACTCACTTTTCAAAACAATCTACATTATATTATCTATTTTACACTATTTATTAAAATATAAATTTTTTTTGATTTTTTTAATTGTTTCTATTTTTTCACACACAATAACCACCACTTCCTCTCTTCCTTTATGCTCAAGATATGTAAATAAAGAATAAAAAAAAAAAACTAAATGCAAAATGAATAACGCTAGTATAAATTTTTATGGTTAATGTAACAACTATATATTTTTACATAATTTTACATGGTCTGATATGAGTAAATTTTGAACTTAATTGGCTAAAATGCGATAACCATTTACAATGTTTTTGGCAGTCTTGAGTACTTTTTGTTTTAGACTAATTTTTCAAGACTTGGAATGATGATGAATATGGTTTGTCCCACTAACAACCTCATATTAGAATATGCTAAGATAATGCATAAAATAACATCTAAAGTTTTATTTTAAAATAAATTATATACTGATATGAATTGATATGAATTGACATGTAGAATAAGATGCAAAACACAAAGGTTAAATAGTTAATTGTTTGTAAAACTAATCCACCCTAGCATTAGAAAGCCGACAACAGCTATCAATCTTGAACAGGGATTTATATTGGTCCAGCCCACTGTAAATTGTTGAAAACTAGTCAAAATCAATCTACCATTGGTTGAACTACTAGGATCAAGAATTGGACACTTCCTCAAAAAAAAAAAAAAAAAAAAGATCAAGAATTGGACAGTTTTTCATTCTCAAAAATGAATTGGACAGTTTTTACTTAAAATTAAAAATAAAAAAAAAATCACATGGAAATTTGTGATATATATTAAAAGAAAAATACCAAAAAAGGTTAAGTATTACACTCAAAATTTTAGGAAAGTTCCGTATTTTACAGAGAAATCACATGAAATTTTGTATAGTTTTTCCAACAAAATTTGA
This sequence comes from Quercus aquifolioides, assembly GCA_019022515.1. NCBI lineage: Eukaryota > Viridiplantae > Streptophyta > Magnoliopsida > Fagales > Fagaceae > Quercus > Quercus aquifolioides. The sequence continues at coordinate 39,155,816 of CM032332.1, forward strand.
CTTATCCAATAAAAAGTAAGTTACATACATTTTTATTTTTAGTGTGAGTTTGGGAACTAATGAAAATTATAAATTATTTCACTATTCAGCTTATTTTTGCTATTATTCATGAGCTCCACTGCACTTTTTGATACTATTCATAGGACTCACTGTAATAAGTTTTCAATTTCAATAAAATAAGTGGTATCCAGATAAACCCTTAATTAAGAGAGTAAATAAATCTCATAGCAAACCAATATTGAACTAAAGAATATAAGTGCCACATAAAAGTCAGATCATACATTCCATTTCATGTTTAAAATATTTGATAAAGCTCTTATCAAAAATTTTTTTTTTAATGAAGCGTGTGTAATATTTACATAAATGAATCTCTCTTTCTTTCTTTTTGGAGAAGATACATAAATGAATCTCATAACAAACAAAAACAAAAAAGAACATTAAACCTTACCATTTATTGTGTGCATGTTTTAAAGAGTAAGAACGCAAACCAATTTAATGTTATACTTCTCAAAAAAAAAAGTTATTTTTGGATTTTTTTGTAACTATTATTAATTATTATAAATTTATTGTATTTATTTATATTTTTAAATCATTATTAATCAAAAATTTTATGACATCACTTGTTCAAACCAATGGTCCAATCTTGATCAAAACAGATAGAAAATAGAAACCACGTACAATATATTGTATTTACTTTCATATCTCTTACTAAGGTATCTCCCCTGTGGCTTCTCAAAAAAAAGGTATCTCCCCTGTGGCATACTCTTAAAAGATGGGTCATCGTGTGGCTAATTTTGTGTTAATTACTTCTTTTGTAGGTAGTTTCCTGAGGTATTAGTGTTTACTTTAACGAAATTGGATGAATCTAACAAGTACTAAAACCATTTACTTAAAAAAAGAATAAAAATATTGAGCAAGCCATTATATTAGCAAAATTTTGAATGTATGTACATTTCATTTTTTTTTATGAGAGAGAGAGAGAGTTTGGAAAACCAAATCCCCTTTCTCCTAGTGAAAATAATTTTCTTATGCCTCCCTCTCATATTGTGTGGGCGGCACCGCACAATGTAAAATAAAGAATGCATATATTCGATGCATAAGATATATACCTTATTCTTCTTGTGAGCCTTCTATCACAAATTCACAATTTGAAACCAATTAGCCATGGCTAAGTTGACAGAACCATGTGCCATGTTATCCGGCATAATTGTGATATATCATGTGTTTGTTTTTTATATATTTTATTTTATTATTATTTTAAAGTTTGATTATTTCATAAGAAAAGTAAAAAGAATATATGACAGGTTGTGATTGACAAAATATAGAGTAAAACAGAAAAAAATAGAGGAAAAAGGGCCTTCTCTTGGTATTTCAAGTTCCTCACCAAACAAACTAATGATTTGGTGCTCATCCTACCAATTATTTGGTACTTATCTAACCAAATGGAAAACATCATTGTCAAACATCAATTAATCTGTTAGCAACAGCATATTTGAAACTTTTTCTTTGGGCATAATTAATTAGTTATGTTTGCATTTTTTTAATTCGTTAAACAATGTCTCTTGCATGACTTTAAAGAGAGAGGAGGAATTGACAAGCTAGATAAATTTAACTACTATTTAGCAACCAATACTTAAGACTTTGATACTAATTTGAGGTGGGTTGCAATAATACTTTAAAAAACCTAATCCACACCTACCCTATCCTTCAACGAATACTTTAGAAGAAATAATGGAATTACCTAACTGGTTGCTTATGTGGTCTAAGGTCTTATATAGACCTGAACATAGCAATACCTATCCCTTGAAGACTCATTGCCTTAAAACCCTATATGGAGATGAGGGGCTTTAAGCATTTTTTTTTTCTCATCTAGGTTCAACCGTAGCTTAACATTAGTCCCATTGAGGTCCTAGGAACAATTGATGGGTGTCCTGAGTAAACCAGCACCACCCCTTTGAGATGGTCCATATGACATCCTTAACTAGACTACTCACCCTCGGCCTCAATGAGTCAATGGTTTAATCCTTAAATTGATGGAAAAAAAAATAGATTTTATTAGACAGCCAAAATTCCATTGCTTTTTTTTTTTTTTTTTTTTTAAAGAGAGGAGGTCTTATTTAATTAACTAGCAGTTACATAAGATGATCCATATGACATTCTTTGAGAATGTCTAGTTTTCAAAGATGTTAAAGAGCACTCTCTAGGAGTGCCTATTTCCAAAAGATCCCATGCATATATAAGGATTAGTTACAAAAGTTAGACATTGTTCATATTCTACAATGCTACTTATTTGCTTAGCTCATCTCTTGGCCAAACTGCAACATTATTTGCTTCACGGAATACGTGATGTGGTAGGACGGTTTATATTTTGCTCAGGAGGGCCCTGTAATCATAAATTAAGAGAGCCAAAGCTGGAGCCATAGTCCCATTTGTTGTTAGCGAACAAATCACAATTTCAAAATCAATTTGCAAGTTTATAAATTTAAAACCAAGTTCCTATGCAATATATAAGCATGTGTCATGAGAATTGTGAACATGATAGGTGTCAATTAGGTTACAAGTCTGGGAAAATTTCATTAGTTTGGAGCATTGACAAGTGTCACTCTATGGTTGATATATTTTTATATTTTATTTTTGCTTACATTAAGTGGGTGATTGATATATTATTAGTTGTTATCCTCGTAATACCTCTAAGCACAAGACAAATCTCTTGCCCCCCTTGTTGATATTTTTCTATATCCATATTAGAAATTAGAGTAGATTAATTATTGGGGAATGTTAAAGACAAAGCCTCTTGCCAACTGGTATTTTTCATATAAAGAATTGATTGAACGACGTTTGCTATACTTTGAAGTATATATAAAACAAACCCTTTATGGATATCTTTGCCTCCTGTTCTTAACATAAAATAAGTTCTATCTGCTGCAACTACATTGACGATTCCTGTGTTTACTGTAAAGAATTGGAAAGCAGTTGATTCTTAGGGAAATTAATCATTATAATAATACGACGAGTCAAAAATAAATTGTCAAAGTATTTTAAAATAGCCAAATTGTGATTCTGCAGTCCCTTTTTTGTTTTTGTTTTTTTTTTTTTTTTTCAAGAATCTAAGTTATATAATTGTAGTAGAAAATTTTGCCAGCTTGCTCGATCTATTATAATTAAGAAATGAAACTTTACAGTAGTAGCTCGAGCTGAATCCGGGATTCAAAGTATTATTTTATTTTTTTGACGGTTCTTTGAAATAAAACAAAGTGGGAAAGTCGAAGCAATGAAAATATTATTTTCACAACAAAAATTCATTTACATTTATCTTTCTTCTTGGAACATCCTGTGCTTCACTGGTGGTAGAGACTGTCATGGTTTTATTCGCAAAAGTGACACATACATGCACACATGTGCATGCGGGTACTTAAGACCAATTAATTTGAATAATAGGTAGAATATTTTTTTCGTTTTAAAATTTTGCATGAATTTAGTTTTAGTCTCTAAACATTAAAAACTTTTTTTTCGTTCCTATACTTTTTAAAGATTTTTTTTTTTTCAATATTTTAGGGATGGTTTTAAAAAAAATATAAAGTTTAGGAACAAAAAGTGTAGCATTTTTAATAGTTTAGGAACACAAAACTGACTTTTTAAATTTTAGAGATAAAAAATGAAATTCATCCAAACTTTAGGGATGAAAAAAATGTTTTCGCTTTGCATGATAAGAGCCCATTCATTTGTATACTTAATGATATTTTAATAGTCTATTAGTTATTATATAAATGAAAAAAAAAATGAAACACATAAAACAAATCCATGAATATAAAAAGAGAAAATAATTTAAAAAATTCAAATTTTAAAATGGGAACAATGGGAGTGGCAAAACTGATTAAGAAACCATCGACCTTAATATTTTTGGGTGGGCTGAGGGTTAAAAAATCATAAATTTTTTAAATTTATATATAATAATTTTTTTTTTTTAGGGTGGAACCGCCTTTGCCTTTGACCAACAAGCTTTTCATAAGTATCTCTAGGGCATATATTGATGACATTAATTTCCTTATTCAAGAAAAATTTCTATAACCCACTAATTAAAATAGTCATTTACATGTTTTTTATTTTATTTTAAATTATATGACCTATTTGATAGGCATATGATTAGATGATTTAATAAATCATGTGATTACAAAATATATATAAAAGTAGTTATTTAAATCATTATGTAATAAATTGATGGAGGAAATCCCCCAAAACTAGTTAGTAAAAAACTTCATTCAACTTATTTAAGTTTATAAATATGTTTAAATTCGTTTTGAACTAATCAAACTTGAACATTATGTAAAGCTTAATCTTAAGTTCAACTTTGGCCTAAACTCTCCAATAATCCAAATGAATAAAACTTGAACATCTTACAGTTTGACTAAGTTTTGTTGGGTTATAAATTGACCCCAATTAAATTAACCAATTATCCAAGTTGATTAATTAGTCCAACTATATACAAGATTCAATTAAGATACAACCAAATCGCCAATCTAGAGTTAAGTGCAACAAAAAATAAATTTTGACACGACGATATAGTTACGATGGAAAAAATTTTTGCAAGGAAAACTCCAACGGGTGATTATTTAGGTCACTACTCCTAAAAAATTTACTAACAAGAATTGAGGCTGCAAATATAAGAATCTTCTACAATTGGACTCCTTGCAGAAGATTTCTTTTGTGCAGAAATCTCCTATCTATGTCTAACTCCACAACAATTAGTGATTGTTGTAGTTTGGGTGCAAAGTTCTTCTGTGAACCAGTAGCAACTCAGTATGGAACACTAGATGCACAAATGTCGCAACAACTCTAGTGCACAAATCCCAATACAAGTCATGTCATCCTGGGCCGGAATGGAATTTATTGTTCTGAATTTCTATAACTTAATAAATCGAGAGGTATTGAACCAGATATCAAGCTTTAGTAAATCTCGATAGAGTCTCAAGTATCTAGGGACATGTACAACAGTTTTTCTTGAGCAGTTTCTTAAATTGATTTATTGTGTCTTCATCGAATCCATACCACTTAAATACAATTACAGACACTCAACCTAAGACTCAAGTATACAAAAAGTACATTTTAACTTGGATATGCTAATCTAAAAATATCACCCTAACAAGTAACAAGTTTTTAAATAATGATGAGTAGCATTTGATAACCCCAAAATATTTCTTTGGCTTCTGGTCCATCACTATATACCTAAGAAAAATTTAACAGTGGACATCACTTAGGTTAGGTATATGGTGGTGGATTGAGCTTTTGCCTGGTCCCCCACGGCCATATCACGGGTCCTTGAGCTTTTGTCATGACACACAGCTGGTTGAAAGACAATAACCACCCTCACCTATCTTGTACACATCAATCATTTGATTCATTTCTCTAAGAATAAGGAAAACTTATACGGATACCTTGTTACGTGAAGGAGAAAAAAGATCATAAAAGAAAAAGAAGACTTGAAAGATGTTCAATTTGGCATAAAGGAAAATGTAATTATTGTGGGTGGGGAACAGGGAACCATGTAAAGCTGAAAGTAGTATCCAATCTACTTTTGCATACTAGTGGGTAATTATGAACATTGATTATAAACCTTAAAATATAAGTGAAATCCTACGGAGCTAGTTAGTCAATTTTCTGAAGCTTGAGTATTCAAAATTGAGCAAATTTATTGCCGCAATCATTTCTATAATTTTGGTCACAACTTACTTAATGATAAATTGTAAGTGGTAAAAAAAAATGATAAGTTTACAATTTTACGTACAAGTTGCAGCAAAATAATAAAAATGATTGTTGTATCATACTTACTTATTTAGAACTATATAACAGGATAAGGCAAGTGGCAAGCACAAATGTAGGTCCCCATACTTATTCTTTGTAATTAATATCCTACCTCATGCCAGCATTTTCGACATTTAAGCCTTTCGCCAGCAAATTTTAATTCATGCACAAAATAAACTGTGTGTTACTACAAATGGGTCAGGAAACCAGGTAGACTTTAGAACTTAGGTCATGAAAGCTAGTATTTATGGTAGCCTTGGACTCATTATAGAAGGGCTACAGTATTTGGTCTTTACTTTTGGCAATCAAAATTGAAAATTCTCCTTTTCCTTTTCTGTTTTGACTCCAATTTAACTGTCAAACACTTTCCTTCATTGCAAGGTAATTAAGGGAAAAGCAAACTTTAGAATAAGTAGTAATTAATAACTTAGAAACACGGGTGTAACTTTGCTATAATAATTGATGATCTTTAATGGTAGCTTTGTTTTGAAGGTTCAATTTAAGATTGGACATTATGTACAAAGTAATGTAATTTTTTACAGACTTTATAAAGTGAGGAGTCATTAGAGCTAATTTTTTAAATCTTGCTTATCCTCCCATCAAAAAAAAAAAAAATTCTTGCTTATCCTTTCAGCTATATTTTCAATTTCTCTCATAAATTCATTACAATTTTTTATTAGTTAGATCCTCTCAATAATTCATCTTAAACGGGCACCATACAGTGCCCATAAATATTTTTCATTAATAACTTAGCATAACTAAAAACCCGGGTGTAATTTTGGTATAATAATTGACGGTCTTTAATGTTAGCTTTGTTTTGAAGGTTCAATTCAAGATTGGACATTTATGCACAAGCAATGTCATAAAAATCAGTGAAAAATAAGACATTTTTGATAGATGGTCGTTGGTACCAGTTTCTCAACAAAAAAAAAAAGTCGTCGGTACCAACTACCACCGACACAGTACAGCCACACCATACGCCAAATAATAAGAGGATTTTACTAATGTGTGCCCTAAGGGCACACATTAGTTTTCATTTTTGGAAATTTTTTTTTTGAGAATTAAAAAAGTATTGACAGTTTTTTCAATTCTCGAAAAAAAATTTCCAAAAGTGGAAAGCTTAATGTGTGCCCTAAGGGCACATATTAACCGGACCCATAATAAGAAAGTGCATCATCAAGGATACATGTCAAAATCAACTGCATTTAACGACTTTGCTTTATGAGTTTATTGTGGTTTTCCATACAAAGACACACACAGTCAGTACTCAGTAGCAGTAAAAATCAAAATCAAAAGGCAAATTTTACATTCAGACATTTAATTTAGGAGAATGTTAACCAGCACCGCCTGGTGCTGGTTAAGTGCAGAAAAGACAAAAAAAATTTGTCAGAAAAAGTCAAAAAAAATTCTGACTAGTACTACAAAACTGAAAAAATGACATGAATTGCAAAAAAAGACAAAAATTTGTCAAGAAAAAAAGTAAAAACGTTGCCGTTAACACAACCCTTTAATTTATGCAGAGAGAGAGTGAAATGCTTTCTGTCACAGTCAGTTTACATTTCTGCCAAACTGTAACGAAAGATCCAAGACACATTTTTTGTACTGGACAGCCTGCTCACACTTTTTTCCACAATTTCTCTTACATTATAATTTTTTTTTTTAAAAAGAAATCATTAATGAGATGTTTCTAGAAATTTAATTTGATGCTTTCTCAGGGAAAAAATTTAAGTAATTTTGGAGCAGTGGTTTGAGCTTTTACAAAGAACGTGACTTGTGCGCCCCATGGTGGGACTCATCTCTTTTTGTAGAGTCCCTATTACTTAAGAATTTCCTGTGATTGAGAACAACCTCTTCTTATTATTGCATATCCTTTGGCCAAATTACTTTTAAAGTGAACTAAAAATGGCCGCTTCAAACTGTTAGACTAAAAAAAGATTGTTTTGAATTTTAATGGTTAAAATTGTTTATGAATTAAAATTCAAGGGCTAATAGATTTTTTTTTTTTTTTTTTAAACCCATTCATGAATTACAAATCAAAGGGGCTAGAGGTAAAGTAAAGCTAACCAAAGATACAAACTTGATCAGAAAATATATGTAAAAAACTACCATATTCTATATACAAGCATCCCTATGATTTTAATAGTATGTGTACCTGCCTATATCAATATTTATCTTATACAATTTTTTGGTACAGCTTGCTTCTTTGTTAAGCATTTCAAATTGATACATTTTTTTATTCATTCTCTAAGAAGCAACAAAAATAAAAATAAAAATATATGACTGACAATTATCTGACCATTTAGGACCTTGGTTTTTCATCACCATGACCATAGGCATGTTTGCACATAGCATTGGGTTTCTGAGAAGGCACACACAGTTGTGAAGAAGCAGGGCAGCCCTGTAGACAATTGTACCCCAAGCTACCGGACACTGACGTGCCGCCGGCAAAGAACTCTGCCGGAGGCTTTCCGATCAAGAAATTTCCGTCCAAATACAACCTCCTTAAAAACTTGTTCTTGCTGTACTCCAATGGGATTTTGCCACGTATTCGGTTGTAACGAAGTGTTAGAGACGCTAACAGAGGATAACTAGCGAAATTCACAGGCAAGTACCCATCAATGCCGTTGAATCCCAAATCAACGGCCACGAGGTTGCTGTTGCCACCGACGGGCTTCCAAACCTCGACACGTGTCAAGCTGTTATTGGCCAAGTCAACTTGTTGAAGTGACGGCAAGAGAAAAAACCAAGGTTGTAGTGTCCCCGTGAAAGAGTTTTCACTGAGTTCCACCACTTCCAACTGAGTCAACCCTTCAAAAGACGAGTTTGAGAGATACCCAGATAAATAATTGTGCTTTAGAGCGAGTTCAAGCAAGTTTGGTGGGAGTTTAGGGAGTGACCCAGTGAGTTTGTTGTAACTCAGATCGAGTCTTCTCAAGTTTGAGAGCGAGTTGATTGAATTTGGAAGAAACCCAGTTAGAGAATTGTGAGAAAGGTCCAACGAGTCAAGAGATTTAAGGTTGGTAATGAATACAGGTACTGAGCCAGAGAATGAGTTGGATCGGAGACTAAGGGTTTGGAGGTTTGAAAGAGAGGAAATGGAAGAAGGTATAGGGCCAAAGAAAGAGTTATCAGAGAGGTCAAGGTAAGTGAGTTGGGAGAGTTGAGAAATGAGTGGGGTGAGTGTACCTGAGTAACCTGCTGGGTCGAGAACGAGGTGGGTGACTCGGGTCGAGTCAGGGTTGCAGGTGAGGCCGCAAGTGAAGGAGGTGCGGTGAGGGACGGTACATGGGTCGGTGGTGAAGTTCCAAGAGGCTAAGCAAGACCAAGGTGGAATAGAGGAGGGTTTGATTGAGGCTTTGAAGGATTTGAGGGCTGAGATATCTGTGGGTGAAGTGAGGGCTTGGACTCGGAGAGTTTTGGTGTGGAAGAGACAGAGGTGGAGAAGCAGGAAGAGTAGGAAGTCGGGGATAGTTGGTGCTGACATTTTTGGAAGTTTGGGTTTTTTCTTGGGGTTGCTGACACTCTTGAGAGAGAGAGAGAGAGAGAGAGTTATATAGACTATGGAGAGATTGTGAAAATTGAGAGGGTAAATGCAGCGTAAACTTATGTTATGTACTGTGTATAGTATAGGTGTGAAACTGTCTAATGGAAGTGGGGTAGTGTGTATACTGTCACACACTGCCGTGTTGTTTGTGGAATTCGAAGGGTTATCTCATATCTGATTCTCTGTCTAGTTGGAAAGCACTCATTTGAGGTAATGATACTTTACGCATGTTTATGCTTGACTAAGTTTTTTTTTTTTAAGAAGAAAACTAAAGTTAAGTAGGGTAAGAGTATTTAAATATAATTTTTTTTGTAATATATTCATAAAATGATGGGTCTCACACTTGAATTTATTATTTAACTAATATTTTCTAAATACATTTTTCAAAAAACTATATCCTATTTTCTCAATTTAAAACAAGATTTTGAAAAAAGTTAAGGAGGTGTTTGAAGGATATAGAAATTGTTTTTAATGACATAGTTGTAAATAATTTGAAAACGGTGGACTCCACATATTTGTCCAAACTCTTTTGTCTTTTAAATTAAGGAGATTATTTTTATCACAAAAAGAATTCTCATACTTCAAATTTGAAACTTATCATTAAAAAAAATGATGAGCTCTATTCTCTTATTTATATTGCTATTTAAGGGGCTTCCCCCCTGTTCGGACCGGATTTTTTTATTCTAAAATACCCCTACAACCTACATTTAAGTATGACCAAAACTTGAGGATAACACTAAAAAAATATATCTCTAACTCTCACCTAAAACATTTCCTACAAAATAGGATCACTCTCTCACTAACCCACTTCTTCTATTCCCTTATCTATACTACTATTTAAGGGGCTTCCTTGTTCGGACCAGATTTTTTTATTCTAAAATACCCCTATAGCCTACGTTTAAGTATGGCCAAAACTTGAGGATAACACTGAAAAAATATATCTCTAACTCTCACCTAAAACATTTCCTACAAAGTAGGATCACTCTCCCGCTAACCCACTTCTTTTATTCCCTTATCTATACTACTATTTAAGGGGTTTTCCCTGTTTGGACCAGATTTTTTTGTTTTAAAATACCCCTACAGCCTACGTTTAAGTACCTAAAACATTTCTTACAAAATAGGATCACTCTCTCACTAACCCACTTCTTCTATTCCCTTATCCATACTACTATTTAAGGGGCTTCTCCTGTTTTGATCAGATTCTTTTGTTCTAAAATACCCCTACAGCCTACGTTTAAGTATGGCCAAAACTTGAAGATAACATTGAAAAAATATATCTCTAACTCTCACCTAAAACATTTCCTAAAAAATAGGATCACTCTCCTACTAACCCACTTCTTCTATTCCCTTATCTATACTATTATTTAAGGGGCTAAACATTTCTTACAAAATAGGATCACTCTCTCACTAACCCACTTCTTCTATTCCCTTATCTATACTATTATTTAAGGGGCTTCTCCTGTTTGGACCAGATTCTTTTGTTCTAAAATACCCCTACAGCCTACGTTTAAGTATGGCCAAAACTTGAGGATAACATTGAAAAAATATATCTCTAACTCTCACCTAAAATATTTCCTAAAAAATAGGATCACTCTCCCACTAACCCACTTCTTCTATTCCCTCATCTATACTACTATTTAAGGGGCTTCCCCTGTTTGAGCCGGGTATTTTTGTTCTAAAATACCCCTACAGCCTATGTTTAAGTATGGCCAAAACTTGAGGATAACATTGAAAAAATATATCTCTAACTCTCACCTAAAACATTTCCTACAAAATAGGATCACTCTCCCACTAACCCACTTCTTCTATTCCCTTATTTATACTACTATTAGTATTATACCCGTGCGATGCACGGCTTAATAAAAAACTTATATATAAATTTTAAAAAATATATTTTTTGATAATATAATCAAATCTAATAACAAATAAAATAGTAAAAAAATTAAGTTACATGGAAAATGTATATTATGTAAGTTTTTTTTTTTTTTTTTTTTTTTTTACAAAAGAAGATATTATAAAATAATTTAAAAAATTATGGCAACTTTTAAAATTCTAAAAGCTCTTAGTAGTAAAATTGTAATTTAATTTTATATTTATATATATATATATATATATATATAGATATAAAAATATCTAAACCTTCTAGGGTAACACAATCAAAATAATTTCAAAAATAGATAAATAAAAGTACATAAAGAGAAAACAAAAATTGCATTGCAATTTAAATGTAAAAGTTTACATATAAATTACCTGTGTCTAGCCATTTTGATATTGGCACTCATGTCTAGCCATTTTAATATTGTCATAATTGAGGAAATAATTTGCACAATCAATTAAGAACACCAAATCAAAAAGTACATCAATAATTAAAATGAATTGCATTATGTGAAATATTTTAAAAAAAATCATAGAATTTAAGTAATTATTGAACTACGTTAATAGAAAAATAGAAACGCAAAAAAAAAAAATTAAAAAAAAAAAAAAGAAGATAGCTATTCTCACTGAAAAAGTCAAATCCTTCCTTCTACAATTCTTCACTTAATTTTGGTTTTTTATTGATTGATTTTAGCATTCTTAAATAGTAGAGTAGAGTAGGCTCAATAGAATTTTAGTTCAACTCAATTTTTCTTGGATTCAAACTTAATTTGTGGAGGTGTGAAACGTTAACTCAATCATATATTGAGTTGCTTTTTTATTTATTTTTTTATTTTTTTTATATGTGTAGTAATTTTTTTTTATTGATTGATTTTAGCATTCTTAAATAGTTTTAGTTCAACTCAATTTCTGTTGGATTCAAACTTAATTTGTGGAAGTGTGAAAAATAATCATGTTTCTTTTTTTTTTTTTTAATCCAAAAAATTTATAGCTAATAGGTGTAGTAATATAATTTAAATGAAAAAAAAATTAGATGAAGATGAAGATTTTGGATTGTAATCAAATTAAGAAGAAATAGATGAAGAAAATAATTTGGATTGTAATTAAATTAAGATTTTTAAAAACTTAGAAATTATAAGAGAAAAAGATAAGGAAAAAAATATCTAATTTTAAAAAAAATCTATAAATATGGCTGCAATTTATGATTATACCACTTTTTTTTTTTTTCTTTGTAGTATACGATTTCTGCAATTTAAGATACATTAGACCTCTTTTTTTTTTTAGTGTAGTAAACCAGCTGCAATTTAAGATGCATTAGACATTTTTTTTTAATGGAGTAATTAAAAAATAAAAAGAATTAGATTACACTACGTTGCTACAATTAAATTTTTTTTTTTGCAAAGTTCTACATATAGATTACAAACCTTTCTAAAGATGCTTGAAATCTTTCTTGACAAACCTGGAAAAAAAAAATAAAGAAGAAAATTAAACCGAGTTTAAAAAAAAAAAAATAGAACCATATAGATTGCAAAATTGTATGTAAATTTAGTAGTCTATGATTGGAATTTACTACGACAACTTACATATGAGTCTATGACCACTTATTATCGGGCTTTAAAATAAATAAATAAATTTATCATTTCAACTTTGATTTTATTAATTTAGTCAAATAAGTTCCATAATTGTAAAGGAAAAAAAAAAATCTATTTTATAGTGACGGCTCAAGAGTAAAAATTATCAATACATAAAAAAATTGATATTGGAAGAATGATGACATTGTAAAGATTCAAAAAATTTGGGAATTAAATTTCCAAAATTTGGCCATTTAAAAAAAAAAAAAAAGATTAATGAAATTACCAACCTTATTGACCTTCAAAACTTGCTAGTGCCATAAGTCATCTTTTGTTTCTTGCAACATTTCTGTCACTTCCTTGCTTAAGGCAACTTGGAGAAATTTTTTTTTTTTGTTAACCATCTCTATTTGAATGTATTTGAATTAATGAGAGTGTATAAAACATGTTATAAGAATTAAACAAAAAATTGTAAGTAAAAACTTGATAAGAAGAATTCAATAAAGAAATTGATTAGAATAAATGATCTCATGGGCAAGTAAAAGTAAAACATGTTAATAAGAACAATTCAATAAAAACTTTTGATGTGAAACTCTTACCCTTATGCTCCAAATTTGATTTGATGAAGATTGAACAAATTTAGGATATAATTAAATATTGGACAACAAAATAATTAAATTGGATCAAACCATTAACATATAAATTAGATCAAACATAAGGAAATTAGCTTAAACAGAAGGCAACAAATACATAAAACATATTCAATTTGATTAGTAAACAAATATATACCTACATGATTGTAGGTAGGAAAATGGAAGCCTAAACCAAAAAACTGTATAATAAGTTGGAGAATGAAAAAAAATACACCAACCGTGTATATATATACATACTCGACCTAAAAAAGGAGTCCAAATAAAAATCAAATACCCTAAACTCCTTGAAGTCTATGTTAATATAGATCTTTGAAGAAGTTGATACGGAATATAATTCTTTTTATTTAAAAATTTCCTGATTATGTGTTAATTTAGTTTTTGATATATATATATATATATATATATATCACCATATACATCTATTAAACTTTTTCTCTTCCGGTCAACCTTTTTATCCTCACCAACAATGCCTTTTTCTTTGGGGGATATATATGGATTTTTGGATAGATTTACATTATATATGGTTTGTTAGGATTATTCATCAAAGCCTAGATCTAAATGCTGATATACATCACCATATGATATTTATTGAAGTTTTCCTCGGCCAGTCAACTTTTTATCTTCAGCAACAACGTTTTTTTTTTTTTGAAAGGGTGATATATATATATATATATATATATACAGTTTTTTGGGATAAATTTACAATGCCGTGATACTACTAATTTAAGATGCATTAGACCTTTATTTTTAAATGGATCGAGTAATTAAAAAATAAGAAGAATTAGATTACACTATGTCTACGTTGCTGCAATTTAAGATGCATTAGACTTTTTTTATGTAAATGTTTTTTTTTTAAATCTAAAAATTTTAAAAAATTTCTGTAATTTGGTGCTGCCATTTGACGCAACCACGGCGTCTAAGCCCGACTTTTATTATATATAATATAATATGATTTAAGGAGCTTCTCCTATTTGGGCCGAGTTTTTTTGGTTCTAAAATACCCCTACAACCTACGTCTAAGTATGGCCAAAACTTGAGGATAACACTGAAAAAATATATCACCAACTCTCACCTAAAACATTTCCTACAAAATAGGATCACTCCCTCACTAACCCACTTCTTCTATTCCCTTATCTATACTACTATTTAAGGGGCTTCTCCTGTTTATATCGGATTTTTTGTTCTAAAATACTCCTATAGCCTACATTTAAGTATGGCCAAAACTTAAGGATAACACTGAAAAAATATATCTCTAACTCTCACCTAAAACATTTCCTACAAAATAGGATCACTCTCCCACTAACCCACTTCTTCAATTCAACTATACATTTGTTGTTGTTGTTGTTGTTGTTTCCCCCCCCCCCCCTTAAAAAAAAAAAATCAACCCCACGTTTATCTTCAAAGAATTTTTTTTTTTTTTTAAACATCCTTAAGTTTATCAAAAAAAAAAAAAAAAAACTAAATAGACATATACAAGTTTGATTACAATTTAAACTACTTTTAACTTCTTTTTTAAAAAAAAAAAAGAAACCATCTCATAAAAATAAAAAATCCCACGTTCTATCCAAAAAAGCCTACCCCAGCTACACTTTTTTTTTTTTCAAATTTGTGGATAACTACACGTTTAAAAACTCTTCAATAAAAAATAAAATAAAATAACTCAAGTAAAATATTAATGTTCAAATGCTAAAATTTTGAATAAAACTACCACTCTCCCATAATCACAGATTATCTGTATATATTAAAAGGATTCTCTAAAAATACTCTGTAAGGAGCAGATTTGAGTCCCTAGCCCAAAAGGTGGATGGACTTAAGCTCAAAAAGCCCAAAACAATAAATTTATAGAAAATGGGTTGAAAAACTGGGCTTTAATGAGTTGAACGATAAGAATAATGGATTCAGGTGACAAAAAAAGGAAAATAAACTGATTTAAACTAAAGAAAATCGTCCTCGGCACAGTCCGAGGAGATCAGTTCTTATATATTTCGCTCAAGTTTGATTACAAAGTCAGTTCTTGATGGCTACAGTGTTTTTCTCTTCGTTTTGATCCCCTTCTCCCATTACTTCCTTCTTCTTTTATTCTCTCTTCCACTTTCATCTCTACCCTCCACATGCAGGCCAGATGGTTAGTGTTGATACTTGTCCCATCAGCACTTTCCTAAAATCTTTATATAGTAGCTGTAAGACTGAAAGCCACTGTTCAGGTATCACCTCCACATTAATACGGTCAGAGAGTTAGCTGCAGAGCATTTAATGCGGTGGTAGCAGCTTTCTTCTTAGATATTTTAGGACTCCCCCTTGTCCTATGTTTCTACAATACTTATCTGTTCCAACAGAACTCCCTGAAACGTTCCCCTGGATGGCAGACCACATATTCGGACCTCAGTTTTTGTTAGCCAAGGAGACATTTGTCCTCGACCCACCCTCCTAGGTCATTATGACCAAAACTAACTTCTTCATCTACTAACACAGACTCCCTTGACAATGTTTACTCCTCCTCGGACGACCTCTAGTCCTCGACTTGGGTTTTAGGTATAACATATACATAAATAATAAGCTCCTGGGCCCAATACCCCTACAATAGCCAATCAAGATTCTTCTTTCTGGCTTCTCGTGAAGAAAGGAGGATTTCAATATCACTGTAGTTGCTCTATGCTCATCGCATCCCACCTCTATCTGCGAAGACGCCTTTTTAACTGCCCAAGGCATGCTTCTGATGCTTCGGCATTCGAGATGCGTCTTCATTAAATTTTTACGACTTCTTGTCCCCTACGTTCTATGACGTGATGCGAATCCAACGACTAAGGATTTTTTTGGGAACTAAGTGGGAATTTTCCCGCTTCTAGTTCCCTCCTTGATATAAATACCACTCAAATCAATCACTCATCTCACTTTAGCATTCACTTCGTTTTAGCGCACATACTTCAAACTTGCAAACTTTCCTAACTCACTCGTACCCCTACAAATACCAAAAGCCTGTCCAAGGACACTTTTATTTTTTCTGTAAGTTTTCCTAAACCTTTACTCTTTATTTTTCTATACACTCTTCTTTTCTTTGTGTCTTTTCCTCTTCGGCCCCACTTTTTTCTCTCAATCTTCTTAGTTCCTCCACACATTTCTAGAAATGGGTAGATTCAAAAGTTTGGTAGACTCCGAGGAAGGAATGGAGAGCTTTAGAGCCTTGTATAGGATTCCACCCGGAGTGTTTACTAGATACTGTAAGGAGGGAGAGTGGCACAAAAAAGGCAAAAGGGAGAAGTGGTGATCGCAATGATTGCCTTTACAGAGGGTGGGATGAGGATTCCCATGGGCACCGTTACCAGGGACTACCTTAGGGCTCATAGGTTAGCTCCCACCTAGTGCGCACCCAACATGTTCAAAATCTTAGGTAGTGTAGATGCCCTTAACGAGAGAATAGACTTAAACCTCACACACCACGACGTCAATTGGGTTTACAACCTTCATCACTTAAAGGGGCAAGGGTATTACCTAAAATCTAGGTACCCCAAGGTCAGGCTTATCCAATGCCTCCCCGATTCCAATAAAGGCCTAAAAAAGGATTTCTTGATCGTATCAGGGGAATGGCACGATGGCCTCCCCTGTCCGACAAGAGAGGGGAAACCAGGTGGGGCTCTAGATCTAGATTTACAATTTCTAAGTTGCTTCCTTTTCTTTTTCCTTTGTTTGTGTTTGTACCTGAAAATTCCTTTGACTTGAATTGTCCTTTGCTAATGATTTTTTTGTTTCTCTTGATGGTTTTGCAGATGAGAGAGCTGTCATTCCCAACTTCAGTCTAGTGAACCAACAAAGCTTGGACAAAATCCTGAAGGCCAAGGTGTTTGTCCACACAGACGGACGATTAAGAGCTACCCACTTAATCTTGGATTACATTTCGATTTCCAAGACCTTCTAGGCGCCGAAATGCATTATCAAGGCACGGGACCCACATCTTCATTGGATAAGTGTAGTTGCGTCGGGTTTCCTTATTTCAGGCCCAATACTAGAGGGCGTCCTTACCACTAGCCCCATACCAGAAGGCATACCCAAGGTAGAGGCTTCCCCTTCCCGTCCTATTATCAAGGAAGAGGAGGAAGAAAAAGAAGAAGAAGAAGAAGAAGAAGAAGGAGAAATAGTTGAAGTGTCCGACTTCGAGGACGACTTCGAGGTGTTCAACCAACCACAATCTCCAGTTGAAGAAACCCAAATACAAGAGGCCTCCCCCGTTCCAGACATCATGGGAATACAATGAAAGCCGATGACCGGTCTCTTGGACGTGATGGAGTCTACCTCGGGGAACAAGGTGCCCAAGAAGAATGCCCAAGCCAAACTCCCACCTCCTCCTCCCACTCGGCCTCTCTGAGTTGATCCTGTCGATCACAAAAGGAAGAGGGATCAAAAAAGCCAAGATTTGGGGGAGGGAGGCAAGGGTCCTATTCCCAAAGATGCCGATCTCCAAAAGGGGGCCAAACAAGCCAGGACAACCCAAAACCTGGCAGATAAAAGAGCTAAAACCCAAGTTGGGGCTTCTGCCTGGGCACCTCCCCTTATTCTGGATGGAGCCCCCCCTCTCTCTGATGCATCCATCGGGAATTCCAAGCTAGAGAAGGCGGGGTATGTTGCTGACGCATTGAAGTAGGCCATGCTGTTACCTGCAGATATGCTCGATCTGAGGACTATGAGGAAACATGAAGTGTTCCTCAGTCTGAAGAGGGACTTGGCCCAGGTAAGCCTATTAATAACTTCTGTCACTTTATTTTCATAGCATTAATTTTTCTTGTACCTATACTCACTTTTTGACTTTCTTAACTCACATATCTTCTCGTCGTTGTTTGTTGTTTGTTTGTTTTTTTATTTATTTTTATATATATATATATAGGCTGTCCAGGCTGCCCACAGAGCTGAGGAGATAGTTATTAGCTCTCACAGACTAGCCAAGGATGAGGAGGGTAGGCACATTGCCGCCGTGAAGGCCTTTAAGATAGCTGAAAAGAAGTCTCAAGACCTCATTGCCAAGCTAGCAAAGGCTGATCACGCTAAGAAGAGTGCCGAGGTTGCTTTGGACGTAGTGGAGAGGCAGACTGAGAGTCAAAAGATACTCCTTCGTCAGGCCGAGGAACAGTTGGCCACCTTCAAAGAACAAATTATTGCCTTTAAGAAGAAGTTGGAGGAGACTGAGAAGGCCCGAGATCAAGCCGAGCAAGACGGCTATGACATAGGAGTGGCAGAGACCAAGGAGACCTTAAGGGTTGAGGTAGCGGGGGTGTGTAGGCACTACTGCTCCCAGGTGTGGGATGAGGCCCTCAACCAGGCTAGAGTTGAGGCTTCTTCTGCTCTTAGGAGGGTAGAAAACGTGTACTACCCCCCAGCCATCCGTGCCTCCTCATCCACTAGCTCCAAGGCAGACCCTCCTCTCGAGGCGGCAGAGCCTGAGAAGGGCAGTTCTGACAAGGTCCTCCCCTCCTCTGGCAACCCTCCAAAAGTGGCCGAGTAGCCTAGGGTGAAAGAAAAGAATGTTGAGGTGACCAAGGGAGTGGCCCCTGATGCCACCAAGCCCCCAGCTGCTTCCCAGGATTCTACCAAAGACAAGGAGGCTCCCAGAATGGAGATTGTCCTTTCCAATCTTCCAATATCTGCAAAAGGTAACCCCAAAGGTACAGACCAGGGATCCTCAGAGGCTGCAGTTTCCCAGTCCAAGGCCCCGCCCCAAGGAAAAATTGTAATAAAAAAGAAGTAGATTTTAGTATAGCTCTTTCTTCTTGTTTTTCTTTTCTTTTGTTTTGTTTGCAGCTTCTGCTTTGGTTTTCAAAGTTTGTAACCAAGCTACCCCCTTTTGTACTCAATTTTCCTTGCTTTAAGGCTTTAATTAATGAAAGTTTTATGCATATTTTCTTTCTTCCTAAGATTCTCATACTGATGTTGATATAATTTCTATCTTATCTAACACTTAAACATAGTAATGAGGTAAAAATCTTCTTATTAATTTGCATAAGTAACCGAAAAGCTATCCCATCTCATATGGTCAGCAGCAAAACAAATTAAGTCCACGAAGTCCATCACCTTGGCAAAGCATAATTTTAACTTTAAGGACATACACAGTAATGTAGCATACATACAGGCTTAAACTTACTTTATTCCCTACTCATTAGTAAGTTTGAAGGACCTGAGGGATAACCAATTGTCAAACAAATATAGGTATGCCTGTAAATGCTTTAAGTGATGCTCATGAGCATCCATTTGAGCCTGCTATCATAGTGAAAATCATTGCTGTTTAGAGTGGGTGATCATTTTTGACATTCAAGTAATCAATAAAAAGTACTAATTTACCCTAAGTATGTAGTCTGAGGAGTCTGAAATAATTAAGGCTTTGCCCTGACACTTAGTAAAATGAGGGAAAGTATTAATTTACCCAAAGTATGTGATTCTAGGAGCTAGGCATAGCTGAGGTTCTGTTTAGCACTTGAAAAATGATTGTAAGATATCAATTTACCCAATGTATGTGGTCCGAGGAGCCAGACATGACCAATGTTCTGTTTGACATTTAGATAGATGTCAGGAAGTATTAATTTACTCAAAACATGTGGTCCGAGGAACCAGGCATAGCTAAGGTTATGTTTAATACTTAGAAAACTGATTGTAAGATATCAATTTACCCAATGTATGTGGTCCGAGGAGCCAGGCATGACCAAGGTTCAGTTTAACACTTAGATAGATGTCAAGAAGTATTAATTTACCCAAAGTATGTGATCCGAGAAGCCATATATAGCTAAGATTCTGTTCAATACTTAAAAAAATGATTGTAAGATATCAATTTACCCAAGGTATGTGGTCTGAGGAGCCAGAAATAACCAATGTTCTATTTGACACTTACATAAATGTCAGGAAGTATTAATTTACCCAAAGCATGTGGTACGAGGAGAAAGACATGACCAATGTTCTATTTGATACTTAGATAAATGTCAGGAAGTATTAATTTACCCAAATCATATGGTATGAGGAGCTAGTCATAGCTAAGGTTCTGTTTAATACTTAGAAAAATGATTTTAAGATATCAATTTATTCAAGGTATGTAGTCCGAGGATCCAGGCATGACCAAGGTTCTGTTTGACACTTAAAGAGATGTCAGTAGTATTAATTTACCCAAAGCATATGGTCCAAAGAGCCAGGCGTAGCTAAGATTCTGTTTAATACTTAGAAAAATGATTGTAAGATATTAATTTACCCAAGGTATGTGGTTCGAGGATCCAGACATAACCAAGATTATGTTTGACACTTAGATAGATGTCAGAAAGTATTAATTTACCCAAAACATGTGGTTCGAGGAGCCAAACATAGCTAAGGTTTTGTTTAATACTCAGAAAAATGATTGTAAGATATCAATTTACCCAAGGTATATGGTCTGAGGAGCCAAACATAACCAATGTTCTATTTGACACTTAGATAGATGTCAGGAAGTATTAATTTACCCAAAACATGTGGTACGAGGAGCTAGTAATAGTTAAGATTCTATTTAATACTTAGAAAAATGATTGTAAAATATCAATATACCCAGGTCTGTGGTCCGAGGAGCCAGGCATGACAAGATTTTGTTTGACACTTAGATAGATGTCAGGAAGTATTAATTTACTCAAAGCATGCGATCCGAGGAGCCATGCATAGTTAAGGTTTTGTTTAATATTTAGAAAAATGATTGTAAGATATCAATTTACCCAAGGTATGTGGTCCGAGGATCCAAGCATGACCAAAGTTCTGTTTAACACTTAGATAGATGTCAGGAAGTATTAATTTACACAAAGTATGTGGTACGAGGAGCTAGTCATAGCTAAGATTCTGTTTAATACTTAGAAAAATGATTGTAAGATATCAATTTACCCAGGTCTGTGGTCCGAGGAGCCAGGCATGACCAAGGTTTTGTTTGACACTTAGATAGACGTCAGAAAGTATTAATTTACCCAAAGCATGTGGTACGAGGAGCTAGTCATAGCTAAGATTCTGTTTAATACTTAGAAAAATGATTGTAAGATATCAATTTACTCAGGTCTGTGGTCCGAGGAGCCAGGCACGACCAAGGTTTTGTTTGACACTTAGATAGATGTCAGAAAGTATTAATTTAACAAAGCATGTGATCCGAGGAGCCATGCATAGTTAAGGTTCTGTTTAATACTTAGAAAAATAATTGTAACATATCAATTTACCCAAGGTATGTAGTTCGAGGATCCAGACATGACCAAACTTCTGTTTAATACTTAGAAAAATGATTGTAAGAAATCAATTTACCCAAGGTATGTGGTATGAGGAGCTAGGCATGACCAAGGTTCTGTTTGAGACTTAGATAGATGTCAGGAAGTATTAATTTCCCTAAAGCATGTGATTCAAAGAGCCATGCATAGATAAGGTTCTGTTTAATACTTAGAAAAATGATTGTATGATATCAATTTACCCAGGTCTGTGGTCCGAGGAGCCAGGCATGACCAAGGTTTTGTTTGACACTTAGATAGATGTCAGGAAATATTAATTTACCCAAAGCATGTGATCCGAGGAGCCAGGCATAGTTAAGGTTCTGTTTAATACTTAGAAAAATGATTGCAAGATATCAATTTACCCAAGGTATGTGGTCCGAAGAGCCGGACATGACCAAAGTTCTATTTGACACTTAGATAGATGTCAGGAAGTATTAATTTACCCAAATCATGTGGTACGAGGAGCTAGTCATAGCTAAGATTCTGCTTAATACTTAGAAAAATGATTGTAAGATATCAATTTACCCAGGTCTGTGGTTCGAGGAGCCAGGCATGACCAAGGTTTTGTTTGACACTTAGATAGATGTCAGAAAGTATTAATTTAACCAAAGCATGTGATCCGAAGAGCCATGCATAGCTAAGGTTCTGTTTAATACTTAGAAAAATGATTGAAAGATATCAATTTACCCAAGTCTGTGGTCCGAGGAGCCAGGCATGACCAAGGTTTTGTTTGACACATAGATAGATGTCAGGAAGTATTAAATTACCCAAAGCATGTGATCCGAGGAGCCACGCATAGTTAAGGTTCTGTTTAATACTTAGAAAAATGATTGTAAGATATCAATTTACCCAAGGTATGTGGTCCGAGGAGCCAGACATTACCAAAGTTCTGTTTAACACTTAGATAGATGTCAGGAAGTATCAATTTACCCAAAGCATGCGGTCCGAGAGGTCAGGAATAGCTAAAGTTCTGTTTAATACTTAGAAAAATGATTGTAAGATATCAATTTACCAAAGGTTTATCATCTGAGGAGCCAGGCATGACCAATGTTTTGTTTAACACTAAGATAGATGTCAGGAAGTATTAATTTACTCAAAGCATGTGGTCTGAGGAGCCAGGCTTAACTAAGGTTCTGTTTAATACTTAAAAAAATGATTGTAAGATATTAATTTACTCAAGGTATGTGCTCCGAAGATCCAAGCATAACCAAGATTCTGTTTGACACTTAGATAGATGTCAGAAAGTATTAATTTACCCAAAACATGTCGTCTGAGGAGCCAGACATAGTAAGGTTCTGTTTAATACTTAAAAAAATGATTGTAAGATATCAATTTACCCAAGGTATGTAGTCTGAGGAGCTAGGCATGACCAAGGTTCTGTATGACACTTAGATAGATGTCAGGAAGTATTAATTTACCTAAAGCATGTGATCCGAGGATCCATGCATAGTTACGGTTCTGTTTAATACTTAGAAAAATGATTGTAAGATACCAATTTACCCAAGGTATGTGGTCGGAGGAGCTAGACATGACCAAAGTTCTATTTAACAATTAGATAGATGTCAGGAAGTAATAACTTACCCAAAGCATGTGATCCGAGAGGTCAGGCATAGCTAAAGTTCTGTTTAATACTTAGAAAAATGATTGTAAGATACCAATTTACTGAAGGTTTGTAATCTGAGGAGCCAGGCATGACCAAGGTTTTGTTTGACACTTAGATAGATGTCAGAAAGTATTAATTTACCCAAAGTATGTGGTCCGAGGAGTCAGGCATAGCTAAGATTCTGTTTAATACTTAGAAAAATGAGTGTAAGATATCAATTTACCCAAGGTATGTGGTCCGAGGAGCCAAACGTGACCAAGGTTCTATTTAACACTTAGATAGATGTCAGGAAGTATTAATTTACCCAAAGCATGTGGTACGAGGAGCTAGTCATAGCTAAGATTCTGTATAATACTTAGAAAAATGATTGTAAGATATCAATTTACCCAGGTCTGTGGTCCGAGGAGCCAGGCATGACCAAGGTTTTATTTGACACTTAGATAGGTGTCAGAAAGTATTAATTTACCCAAAGCATGTGATCCGAGGAGCCATGCATAGTTAAGGTTCTGTTTAATATTTTGAAAACTGATTGTAAGATATCAATTTATCCAAGGTATGTGGTCCGTGGATCTAGGCATGACCAATGTTCTATTTAACACTTAGATAGATGTCAGGAAGTATTAATTTACCCAAATCATGTGGTCCGAGAGGTCAGGCATTGCTAAAGTTCTGTTTAATACTTAGAAAAATGATTGTAAGATATCAATTTACCGAAGGTTTGTGATCTGAGGAGCCAAGCATGACCAAGGTTTTGTTTGACACTTAGATAGATGTCAGAAAGTATTAATTTACCCAAAGCATGTGGTCCGAGGAGTCAGGCATAGCTAAGATTTTCTGTTTAATACTTAGAAAAATGATTGTAAGATATCAATTTACCCAAGGTATACGGTCTGAATAGCCAAACATAACCAAGGTTCTGTTTGACACTTAGATAGATGTCAGGAAGTATTAATTTACCCAAAACATGTGGTACGAGGAGCTAGTAATAGCTAAGATTCTATTTAATACTTAGAAAAATGATTGTAAAATATCAATATACCCAGGTCTGTGGTCCGAGGAGCCAGGCATGACAAGATTTTGTTTGACACTTAGATAGATGTCAGGAAGTATTAATTTACTCAAAGAATGTGATCCGGGGAGCCATGCATAGTTAAGGTTTTGTTTAATACTTAGAAAAATGATTGTAATATATCAATTTACCCAAGGTATGTGGTCCGAGGATCCAAGCATAACCAAAGTTCTGTTTAACACTTAGATGGATGTTAGGAAGTATTAATTTACCCAAAGCATGTGGTACGAGGAGCTAGTCATAGCTAAGATTCTGTTTAATACTTAGAAAAATGATTGTAAGATATCAATTTACTCAGGTCTGTGGTCCGAGGAGCCAGGCACGACCAAGGTTTTGTTTGACACTTAGATAGACGTCAGAAAGTATTAATTTACCCAAAGCATGTGGTACGAGGAGCTAGTCATAGCTAAGATTCTGTTTAATACTTAGAAAAATGATTGTAAGATATCAATTTACTCAGGTCTGTGGTCCGAGGAGCCAGGCACGACCAAGGTTTTGTTTGACACTTAGATAGATGTCAGAAAGTATTAATTTAACAAAGCATGTGATCCGAGGAGCCATGCATAGTTAAGGTTCTGTTTAATACTTAGAAAAATGATTGTAAAATATCAATTTACCCAAGGTATGTGGTTCGAGGATCCAGGCATGACCAAACTTCTGTTTAATACTTAGAAAAATGATTGTAAGAAATCAATTTACCCAAGGTATGTGGTATGAGGAGCTAGGCATGACCAAGGTTCTGTTTAACACTTAGACAGATGTCAGGAAGTATTAATTTCCCTAAAGCATGTGATTCAAAGAGCCATGCATAGATAAGGTTCTGTTTAATACTTAGAAAAATGATTGTATGATATCAATTTACCCAGGTCTGTGGTCCGAGGAGCCAGGCATGACCAAGGTTTTGTTTGACACTTAGATAGATGTCAGGAAATATTAATTTATCCAAAGCATGTGATCCGAGGAGCCAAGCATAGTTAATGTTCTGTTTAATACTTAGAAAAATGATTGCAAGATATCAATTTACCCAAGGTATGTGGTCCGAGGAGACAGACATGACCAAAGTTCTGTTTGACACTTAGATAGATGTCAGGAAGTATTAATTTACCCAAATCATGTGGTACGAGGAGCTAGTCATAGCTAAGATTCTGCTTAATACTTAGAAAAATGATTGTAAGATATCAATTTACCCAGGTCTGTGGTTCGAAGAGTCAGGCATGACCAAGGTTTTTTTTGACACTTAGATAGATGTCAAAAAGTATTAATTTAACCAAAGCATGTGATCCGAGGAGCCATGCATAGCTAAGGTTCTGTTTAATACTTAGAAAAATGATTGAAATATATCAATTTACCCAGGTCTGTGGTCCGAGGAGCCAGGCATGACCAAGGTTTTGTTTGACACATAGATAGATGTCAAGAAGTATTAAATTACCCAAAGCATGTGATCCGAGGAGCCACGCATAGTTAGGGTTCTGTTTAATACTTAGAAAAATGATTGTAAGATATCAATTTACCCAAGGTATGTGGTCCGAGGAGCCAGACATGACCAAAGTTCTGTTTAACACTTAGATAGATGTCAGGAAGTATCAATTTACCCAAAGCATGCGGTCCGTGAGGTCAGGAATAGCTAAAGTTCTGTTTAATACTTAGAAAAATGATTGTAAGATATCAATTTTTGAAAGGTTTATCATCTGAGGAGCCAGGCATGACCAAGGTTTTGTTTAACACTAAGATAGATGTCAGGAACTATTAATTTACTCAAAGCATGTGGTCTGAGGAGCCAGGCTTAACTAAGGTTCTGTTTAATGCTTAAAAAAATGATTGTAAGATATTAATTTACTCAAGGTATGTGCTCCGAAGATCCAGGCATAACCAAGATTCTGTTTGACACTTAGATAGATGTCAGAAAGTATTAATTTACCCAAAACATATCGTCTGAGGAGCCAGACATAGTAAGGTTCTGTTTAATACTTAAAAAAATGATTGTAAGATATCAATTTACCCAAGGTATGTAGTCCGAGGAGCTAGGCATGACCAAGGTTCTGTATGACACTTAGATAGATGTCAGGAAGTATTAATTTACCTAAAGCATGTGATCCGAGGATCCATGCATAGTTACGGTTCTGTTTAATACTTAGAAAAATGATTGTAAGATATCAATTTACCCAAGGTATGTGGTCGGAGGTGCTAGACATGACCAAAGTTCTATTTAACAATTAGATAGATGTCAGGAAGTAATAATTTACCCAAAGCATGTGATCCGAGAGGTCAGGCATAGCTAAAGTTCTGTTTAATACTTAGAAAAATGATTGTAAGATACCAATTTACTGAAGGTTTGTAATCTGAGGAGCCAGGCATGACCAAGGTTTTGTTTGACACTTAGATAGATGTCAGAAAGTATTAATTTACCCAAAGCATGTGGTCCGAGGAGTCAGGCATAGCTAAGATTCTGTTTAATACTTAGAAAAATGAGTGTAAGATATCAATTTACCCAAGGTATGTGGTCCGAGGAGCCAAACGTGACCAAGGTTCTATTTAACACTTAGATAGATGTCAGGAAGTATTAATTTACCCAAAGCATGTGGTACGAGGAGCTAGTCACAGCTAAGATTCTGTATAATACTTAGAAAAATGATTGTAAAATATCAATTTGCCCAGGTCTGTGGTCCGAGGAGCCAGGCATGACCAAGGTTTTATTTGACACTTAGATAGGTGTCAGAAAGTATTAATTTACCCAAAGCATGTGATCCGAGGAGCC
Organism: Quercus aquifolioides; assembly: GCA_019022515.1. Taxonomy (NCBI): domain Eukaryota; kingdom Viridiplantae; phylum Streptophyta; class Magnoliopsida; order Fagales; family Fagaceae; genus Quercus; species Quercus aquifolioides. The sequence goes on from CM032332.1 coordinate 39,182,922, forward strand.
ATGCATAGTTAAGGTTCTGTTTAATATTTTGAAAACTGATTGTAAGATATCAATTTATCCAAGGTATGTGGTCCGTGGATCCAGGCATGACCAAAGTTCTATTTAACACTTAGATAGATGTCAGGAAGTATTAATTTACCCAAATCATGTGGTCCGAGAGGTCAGGCATTGCTAAAGTTCTGTTTAATACTTAGAAAAATGATTGTAAGATATCAATTTACCGAAGGTTTGTGATCTGAGGAGCCAAGCATGACCAAGGTTTTGTTTGACACTTAGATAGATGTCAGAAAGTATTAATTTACCCAAAGCATGTGGTCCGAGGAGTCAGGCATAGCTAAGATTTTCTGTTTAATACTTAGAAAAATGATTGTAAGATATCAATTTACCAAAGGTATGTGGGCCGAGGAGCCAAAGATGACCAAGGTTCTGTTTGACACTTAGATAGATGTCAGGAAGTATTAATTTACCCAAATCATGTGGTATGAGGAGCTAGTCATAGCTAAGATTCTGTTTAATACTTAGAAAAATGATTGTAAGATATCAATTTACCCTGGTCTGTGGTCCGAGGAGCCAGGCATGACCAATGTTTTGTTTGACACTTAGATAGATGTCAGAAAGTATTAATTTTCCCAAAGCATGTGATCCGTGGAGCCATGCATGGTTAAGGTTCTGTTTAATACTTAGAAAAATGATTGTAAGATATCAATTTACCCAGGGTATGTGGTCCGAGGATCTAGACATGACCAAAGTTCTGTTTCACACTTAAATAGATGTCAGGAAGTATTAATTTACCCAAACCATGTGGTCCGAGAGGTCAGGCATAGCTAAAGTTCTGTTTAATACTTAGAAAAATGATTGTAAGATATCAATTTACTGAAGGTTTGTGATCTGAGGAGCCAGACATGACCAAGGTTTTGTTTCACACTAAGATAGATGTCCGGAAGTATTAATTTACCCAAAGCATTTGGTACAAGGAGCCAGACATAATCAATGTTCTATTTGACACTTTGATAAATGTCAGGAAGTATTAATTTACCCAAAGCATGTGGTATGAGGAGCTAGTCATAGCTAAGGTTCTGTTTAATACTTAGAAAAATGATTTTAAGATATCAATTTATGCAAGGTATGTGGTCCGAGGATCCAGGCATGACCAAGGTTCTGTTTGACACTTAGAGAGATGTCAGTAGTATTAATTTACCCAAAGCATATGGTCCGAAGAGCCAGGCGTAGCTAAGATTCTGTTTAATATTTTGAAAAATGATTGTAAGATATTAATTTACCCAAGGTATGTGGTTCGAGGATCCAGACATAATCAAGATTATGTTTGACACTTAGATTGATGTCAGTAAGTATAAATTTACCCAAAACATGTGGTTTGAAGGGCCAGACATAGCTAAGGTTCTGTTTGATACTTAGAAAAATGATTGTAAGATATCAATTTCCTCAAGGTATGTGGTCCGAGTAGCCAAACATGACCAAGGTTCTGTTTGACACTTAGATAGATGTCAGGAAGTATTAATTTACCCAAAGTATGTGGTATGAGGAGCTAGTCATAGCTAAGATTCTATTTTGTACTTAGAAAAATGATTGTAAGATATCAATTTACCCTGGTCTGTGGTCCGAGGAGCCAGGCATGACAATGTTTTGTTTGACACTTAGATAGATGTCAGGAAGTATTAATTTACCCAAAGCATGTGATCCGAAGAGCCATGCATAGTTAAGGTTTTGTTTAATACTTAGAAAAGTGATTGTAAGATATCAATTTACCCATGGTATGTGATCCGAGGATCCAGGCATGACCAAAATTCTGTTTAACACTTAGATAGATGTTAGGAAGTATTAATTTACCCAAAGCATGTGGTCCGAGAGGTCAGGCATAGCTAAAGTTCTGTTTAATACTGAGAAAAATGATTGTAAGATATCAATTTACCGAAGGTTTGTGATCTGAGGAGCCAGACATGAGCAAGGTTTTGTTTGACACTAAGATAGATGTCAGGAAGTATTAATTTACTCCAAGCGTGTGGTCTGAGGAGCCAGGCATAGCTAAGTTTCTGTTTAATACTTAAAAAAATGATTGTAAGATATCAATTTACCCGAGGTATGTGGTTCGAGGATCCAGGGGTAACCAAGATTCTGTTTGATACATAAATAAATGTCAGAAAGTATTAATTTACCCAAAACATGTGGTCTGAGGTGTCAGACATAGCTAAGGTTCTGTTTAAAACATAGAAAAATAATTGTAAGATATCAATTTACCCAAATTATGTGGTCCGAGGAGGTAGGAATGACCAAGGTTCTGTTTGACACATAGATAGATGTCAGGAAGTATTAATTTACCTAAACCATGTGATTCGAGGAGCCATGCATCGTTAAAGTTCTGTTTAATACTTAGAAAAATGATTGTAAGATATCAATTTACCCAGGTCTGTGGTCCGAGGAGCCAGGCATGACCAAGGTTTTGTTCGACACTTAGATAGATGTCAGGAAGTATTAATTTCCTCAAAGCATGTGATCCGAGGAGCCAGGCATAGTTAAGGTTCTGTTTAATACTTAGAAAAATGATTGTAAGATATCAATTTACCCAGGTCTGTGGTCCGAGGAGCCAGGCATGATCAAGGTTTTGTTTGACACTTAGATAGATGTCAGAAAGTATTAATTTAAACAAAGCATGTGATCCGAGGAGCCATGCATAGTTGAGGTTCTGTTTAATACTTAGAAATATGATTGTAAGATATCAATTTACCCAAGGTATGTGGTTCGAGGATCCAGGCATGACCAAACTTCTGTTTAACACTTAGATAGACGTCAGTAAGTATTAATTTACCCAAAGCATGTGGTCCGAGAGGTCAGGCATAGCTAAAGTTCTGTTTAATACTGAGAAAAATGATTGTAAGATATCAATTTACCGAAGGTTTGTGATCTGAGGAGCCAGACATGAGCAAGGTTTTGTTTGACACTAAGATAGATGTCAGGAAGTATTAATTTACTCCAAGCGTGTGGTCTGAGGAGCCAGGCATAGCTAAGTTTCTGTTTAATACTTAAAAAAATGATTGTAAGATATCAATTTACCCGAGGTATGTGGTTCGAGGATCCAGGGGTAACCAAGATTCTGTTTGATACATAAATAAATGTCAGAAAGTATTAATTTACCCAAAACATGTGGTCTGAGGTGTCAGACATAGCTAAGGTTCTGTTTAAAACATAAAAAATAATTGTAAGATATCAATTTACCCAAATTATGTGGTCCGAGGAGGTAGGAATGACCAAGGTTCTGTTTGACACATAGATAGATGTCAGGAAGTATTAATTTACCTAAACCATGTGATTCGAGGAGCCATGCATCGTTAAAGTTCTGTTTAATACTTAGAAAAATGATTGTAAGATATCAATTTACCCAGGTCTGTGGTTCGAGGAGCCAGGCATGACCAAGGTTTTGTTCGACACTTAGATAGATGTCAGGAAGTATTAATTTCCTCAAAGCATGTGATCCGAGGAGCCAGGCATAGTTAAGGTTCTGTTTAATACTTAGAAAAATGATTGTAAGATATCAATTTACCCAAGATATGTGGTCCGAGGAGCCAGGCATGACCAAAGTTCTGTTTGACACTTAGATAGATGTCAGGAAGTATAAATTTATCCAAAGCATGTGGTACGAGGAGCAAGTCATAGCTAATATTCTGTTTAATACTTAGAAAAATGATTGTAAGATATCAATTTACCCAGGTCTGTGGTCCGAGATGCCAGGCATGACCAAGGTTTTGTTTGACACTTAGATAGATGTTAGAAAGTATTAATTTACCCAAAGCATGTGATCCGAGGAGCCATGCATAGCTAAGGTTCTGTTTAATACTTAGAAAAATGATTGTAAGATATCAATTTACCCAGGTTTATGGTCCGAGGAGCCAGGCATGACCAAGATTTTGTTTGACACTTAGATAGATGTCAGGAAGTATTAATTTACCCAAAGCATGTGATCCGAGGAGCCACGCAAATTTAAGGTTCTGTTTAATACTTAGAAAAATGATTGTAAGATATCAATTTACCCAAGGTAAGTGGTCCGAAGAGCCAGCATGACCAAAGTTCTGTTTAACACTTAGGTAGATGTCAGGAAGTATTAATTTACCCAAAGCGTGTGGTCCGAGACGTCAGGAATAGCTAAAGTTATGTTTAATACTTAGAAAAATGATTGTAAGATATCAATTTACCAAAGGTCTGTGATCTGAGGAGCCAGGCATGACCAAGGTTTTGTTTGACACTTAGATAGATGTCAGGAAGTATTAATTTACACAAAACATGCGGTCTGAGGAGTCTGGCATAACTAAGGTTCTGTTTAATACTTAAAAAAATGATTGTAAGATATTAATTTACCCAAGGTATGTAGTGCGAGGATCCAGACATAACCAAGATTCTCTTTGACACTTAGATAGATGTCAGAAAGTATTAATTTACCCAAAACATGTGGTCTGAGGAGCCAGACATAGCTAAGGTTCTGTTTAATACATAGAAAAATGATTGTAAGATGTCAATTTACCCAAGGTATGTGGTCCGAGGAGCTAGGCATGACCAAGGTTCTGTATGACACTTAGATAGATGTCAGGAAGTATTAATTTACCTAAAACATGTGATCCGAGGATCCATGCATAGTTAGGGTTCTGTTTAATACTTAGAAAAATGATTGTAAGATATCAATTTACCCAAGGTATGTCGTCCGAGGAGCAAGGCATGACCAAAGTTCTGTTTAACACTTAGATAGATGTCAGGAAGTATTAATATACCCAAAGCATGTGGTCCGAGAGGTCAGGCATAGCTAAAGTTCTGTTTAATACTTTGAAAAATGATTGTAAGATATCAATTTACCGAAGGTTTGTAATCTGAGGAGCCAGACGTGACCAAGGTTTTGTTTGACAGTTAGATAGATGTCAGAAAGTATTAATTTACTCAAAGCATGTGGTCCAAGGAGTCAGTCATAGCTATGATTCTGTTTAATACTTAGAAAAATGAGTGTAAGATATCAATTTACCCAAGGTATGTGGTCCGAGGAGCCAAATATAACCAAGGTTCTGTTTGACACTTAGATAGATGTCAGGAAGTATTAATTTACCTAAAGCATGTGGTACGAGGAGCTTGTCATAGCTAAGATTCTGTTTAATACTTAGAAAAATGATTGTAAGATATCAATTTACCCAGGTCTGTGGTTCGAGGAGTCAGGCATGACCAAGGTTTTATTTTGACACTTAGATAGATGTCAGAAAGTATTAATTTGAACAAGGCATGTGATCCGAGGAGCCATGCATAGTTAAGGTTCTGTTAAATACTTAGAAAAATGATTGTAAATTATCAATTTACCCAAGGTATGTGGTTCGAGGATCCAGGCATGAACAAAGTTCTGTTTAACACTTAGATAGATGTCAGGAAATATTAATTTACCCAAAGAATGTGGTCCGAGAGGTCAGGCATAGCTAAAGTTCTGTTTAATACTTAGAAAAATGATTTTAAGATATCAAATTACCGAAGGTTTGTGATCTGAGGAGCCAGGCATGACCAAGGTTTTGTTTGACACTATGATAGATGTCAGGAAGTATTAATTTACTCAAAACATGTCATCTGAGGAGCCAGACATAGTTAAAGTTCTGTTTAATACTTAAAAAAATGATTGTAAGATATTAATTTACCCAAGGTATGTGGTCCGAGGATCCAGGCATAACCATGATTCTGTTTGACACTTAGATAAATGTCAGAAAGTATTAATTTACCAATAACATGCGGTCTGGGGAGCCAGACATTGCTAAGGTTCTGTTTAATACTTAGAAAATAATTGTAAGATATCAATTTACCCAAATTATGTGGTCCGAGGAGCTAGGCATGACCAAGGTTCTGTTTGACACTTAGATAGAGATCAGGAAGTATTAATTTACCTAAAGCATGTGATTCGAGGAGCCATGCATATTTAAAGTTCTGTTTAATACTTAGAAAAATGATTGTAAGATATTAATTTACCCAGGTCTGTGGTCCGAGGAGCCAGGCATGACCAAGGTTTTGTTTGACACTTAGATAGATGTCAGGAAGTATTAATTTACCCAAAGCATGTGATCTGAGAAGCCAGGCATAGTTAAGGTTCTGTTTAATTCTTAGAAAAATGATTGTAAGATATCAATTTACCCAAGGTATGTGGTCCGAGGAGCCAGGCATGACCAAAGTTCTATTTGACACTTAGATAGATGTCAGGAAGTATTAATTTATCCAAAGCATGTGGTACGAGGAGCTAGTCATAGCTAAGATTCTGTTTAATACTTAGAAAATGATTGAAAGATATCAATTTACCCAAGGTATGTGGTCTGAGGATCCAGGAATGACCAAAATTCTGTTTAACACTTAGATAGATGTCAGGAAGTATTAATTTACCTAAATCATGTGGTCCGAGAGGTCAGGCATAGCTAAAGTTCTGTTTAATACTTTGAAAAATGATTGTAAGATATCAATTTACCGAAGGTTCGTGATCTGTGGAGCCAGGCATGAGCAAGGTTTTGTTTGACACTAAGATAGATGTCAGGAAGTATGAATTTACCCAAAGCATGTGGTACGAGGAGCCAGACATGGCCAATGTTCTATTTGACACTTAGATAAATGTCAGGAATTATTAATTTACTCAAAGCATGTGGTATGAGGAGCTAGTCATAGGTAAGGTTCTGTTTAATACTTAGAAAAATGATTTTATGATATCAATTTATTCAAGGTATGTGGTCCGATGATCCAGGCATGACCAATGTTCTGTTTGACACTTAGAGAGATGTCAGTAGTATTAATTTACCAAAAGCATATGGTCCGAAGAGCCAGGCGTAGCTAAAATTCTGTTTAATACTTAGAAAAATGATTATAAGATATTAATTTACCCGAGGTATGTTGTTCGAGGATCCAAACATAACCAAGATTATGTTTGACACTTAGATAGATGTCAGTAAGTATTAATTTACCCAAAACATGTGGTTCGAGGAGTCAGACATAGCTAAGGTTCTGTTTAATACTTAGAAAAATGATTGTAAGATATCAATTTACTCAAGGTAAGTGGTCCGAGGAGCCAAACATGACCAATGTTTTGTTTGACACTTAGATAGATGTCAGGAAGTATTAATTTACCCAAAGCATGTGGTACGAGAAGCTAGTCATAGCTAAGATTCTGTTTAATACTTAGAAAAATGATTGTAAGGTATCAATTTACCCAGGTCTGTGGTCCGAGGAGCCAGGCATGACTATGGTTTTGTTTGACACTTAGATAGATGTCAGGAAGTATTAGTTTACCCAAAGCATGTGATCCGAGGAGTTATGCATAGTTAAGGTTTTGTTTAATACTTAGAAAAATGATTGTAAGATATCAATTTACCTAAGGTATGTGGTCCGAGGATCCAGGCATGACCAAAGTTCTGTTTAACACTTAGATAGATGTCAGGAAGTATTAATTTACCCAAAGCATGTGGTATGAGGAGCAAGTCATAGCTAAGATTCTGTTTAATACTTAGAAAAATGATTGTAAGATATCAATTTACCCAGGTCTGTGGTCCGTGGAGCTAGGCAGGACCAAGGTTTTGTTTGACACTTAGATAGATGTCAGAAAGTATTAATTTACCCAAAGCATATGGTACGAGGAGTTAGTCATAGCTTAAATTCTGTTTAATACTTAGAAAAATGATTGTAAGATATCAATTTACACAGGTCTGTGGTCCGAGGAGCCAGGCATGACCAAGGTTTTGTTTGGCACTTAGATAGATGTCAGAAAGTATTAATTTACCCAAAGCATGTGATCCGAGGAGCCATGCATAGTTAAGGTTCTGTTTAATACTTAGAAAAATGAGTTTAAGATATCAATTTACCCAAGGTATGTGGTCCGAGGATCCAGCCATGACCAAAGTTCTGTTTAACACTTAGATAGATGTCAGGAAGTATTAATTTACCCAAAGCATGTGGTCCGAGAGGTTAGGCATAGCTAAAGTTATGTTTAATACTTAGAAAAATGATTGTAAGATATCAATTTACCGAAGATTTGTCATCTGAGGAGCCAGGCATGACCAAGGTTTTGTTTGACACTTAGATAGATGTCAGAAAGTATTAATTTACCCAAAGCTTGTGGTCCGAGGAGTCAGGCATAGTTAAGATTCTGTTTAATACTTAGAAAAATGATTGTAAGATATCAATTTACCCAAGGTATGTGGTCCGAGGAGCCAAACATGACCAAGGTTCTGTTTGACACTTAGATAGATGTCAGGAAGTATTAACTTACCCAAAGCATGTGGTACGAGGAGCTAGTCATAGCTAAGATTCTGTTTAATACTTAGAAAAATGATTGTAAGATACCAATTTACCCTGGTCTGTTGTCCGAGGAGCGAGGCATGACCAAGGTTTTGTTTGACACTTAGATAGATGTCAGAAAGTATTAATTTACCCAAAGCATGTTATCCGAGGAGCCATGCATAGTTAAGGTTCTGTTTAATACTTAGAAAACTGATTGTAAGATATCAATTTACCCATGGTATGTGGTCCGAGGATCCAGACATGACCAAAGTTCTATTTAACACTTAGATAGATGTCAGGAAGTATTAATTTACCAAAAACATGTGGTCCGAGAGGTCAGGCATAGCTAAAGTTCTGTTTAATACTTAGAAAAATGATTGTAAGATATCAATTTACCGAAGGTTTGTGATCTGAGGAGCCAGGCATGACCAAGGTTTTGTTTGACACTAAGATAGATGTCAGGAAATATTAATTTACCCAAAGCATGTGGTACGAGGAGCCAGACATGACCAATGTTCTATTTGACACTTAGATAAATGTTAGGAATTATTAATTTACTCAAAGCATGTGGTATGAGGAGCTAGTCATAGCTAAGGTTCTGTTTAATACTTAAAAAAATGATTTTAAGATATCAATTTATTCAAGGTATGTGGTCCGAGGATCCAGGCTTGATCAATGTTCTATTTGACACTTAGAGAGATGTCAGTAGTATTAATTTACGCAAAGCATATGGTCCGAAGAGCCAGGCGTAGCTAAGATTCTGTTTAATACTTAGAAAAATGATTGTAAGATATTAATTTACTCAAGGTATGTGATTCGAGGATCCAGACATAACCAAGATTATGTTTGACACTTAGATAGATGTCAGTAAGTATTAATTTACCCAAAACATGTGGTTCGAGGAGCCAGACATAGCTAAGATTCTGTTTGATACTTAGAAAAATGATTGTAAGATATCAATTTACCCAAGGTATGTGGTCCGAGGAGCCAAACATGACCAAGGTTCTGTTTGACACTTAGATAGATGTCAGAAATTATTAATTTACCCAAAACATGTGGTCTGAGGAGCCAGACATAGCTAAGGTTCTGTTTAATACATAGAAAAATGATTGTAAGATATCAATTTACCCAAGGTATGTGGTCCGAGGGGCTAGGCATGACCAAGGTTTTGTATGACACTTAGATAGATGTCAGGAAGTATTAATTTACCTAAAACATGTGATCCGAGGATCCATGCATAGTTAAGGTTCTGTTTAATACTTAGAAAAATGATTGTAAGATATCAATTTACCCAAGGTATGTGGTCCGAGGATCCAGGCATGACCAAAGTTCTGTTTAACACTTAGATAGATGTCAGGAAGTATTAATTTACCCAAAGCATGTGGTCCGCGAGGTCAGGCATAGCTAAAGTTCTGTTTAATACTTAGAAAAATGATTGTAAGATATCAATTTACCGATGTGATAGGCGACAAACTGAATGACCCCTTGTGATTAAACTAATTAATTAATTAGCCAAGTTATTAATTAATCAATTTATCATGCAAACGCGTGGAAGTACAAACAAATCACCAATTAACTAATTAAGAAGTGGAAAATAAATTACACGGTGATTTGTTTACGAATGGGGAAAACCCTTACGGCAAAAACCCCACCGGGTGATTTTCAGGTCACCACTCCCGAAACTCCTCTATTATCAAATCAAGCGGTTACAAGTAAAGGAATCCCAAGTACCTTACTAACCTACAGTTGAACCCTTACCCCAATACCCAATTGAACTTGATCTGTAGTGACAGTTCCCCCTTTTGATGCACGGCTCCCAAGTACGTGACTAACCAATTTGATGCGCGGATCCTAGTACGCGGCTTACTCCTTTGCATGAATCCCAGTACGTGACTAACTCCACAGCAACCCTTTGATTGTTGTAGTTGATTTGCAGCAGCTTCACATAGAAACACCAATATGATCTTCAATGTTGGTGCAAGAGACTTTGCTTGGTTACAGAACCCAAAGGCGTACAAGAAACGCAGCAAGAACTCTTTCTTCTGTAGGAGGAGGCTAGGGTTTCAAAAAGAAAACCTTATGAAGCTCTCTAGGGTTAGGTTTTTCTTTTTCCCACCTCCTTTAAATAGGAGCTTAATGGGCTCTCCTATTCCAAATAGGTTTACACAAACCTTGAGCTTTCCTAGTCCAATAAGGATTATACAAACTCATAAACAAATAGCCTTTTAGAATAAAAACATTGTGGCTATAATCTGAAAATCCGTAAGCTCAATCGATCGAGACATCTATCGAGCTTTAATGAATCTCAACAGATAGAGCTTCTGTCGAGAAGGTATTGAGACCTGCAGATTGCACTTTTCTTGAGCAGTTCTTGAGTAATCTTCATGTCTTCAATTTAACCACTTGTGATGATCATCTTGAACCTACTTTGATTTACCCAAATACAAGTAAAGTGCGTTTTGTCAAAGGATATGCTAATTACATAAAAATATGTCCCCAACACGAAGGTTTGTGATCTGAGGAGCCAGGCATGACCAAGGTTTTGTTTGACACTAAGATAGATGTCAGGAAGTATTAATTTACCCAAAGCATGTGGTACGAGGAGCTAGTCATAGCTTAGATTCTGTTTAATACTTAGAAAAATGATTGTAAGATATCAATTTACCCAGGTCTGTGGTCCGAGGAGCCAGGCATGACCAAGGTTTTGTTTGACACTTAGATAGATGTTAGAAAGTATTAATTTACCCAAAGCATGTGGTACGAGGAGCTAGTCATAGCTTAGATTTTGTTTAATACTTAGAAAAATGATTGTAAGATATCAATTTACCCAAGGTATATGATCCGAGGAGCTAGGCATGACCAAGGTTCTGTTTGACACTTAGATAGATGTTAGGATGTATTAATTTACCCAAAACTTGTGGTCTGAGGAGCTAGATATAGCTAAGGTTCTTTTTAATACTTAGAAAAATGGTAATATGACGCTCAATAGATAATGTAATAAACGAGAATGTGACAGGGAAGACTTTCGTTGATAATAATACATTTTCAGGTTATTTACATTCTAGGGGCGGGGTACAACATTCACATCTAGGTCTTCAAGATGATATGCACCTATACTGGCCACCAAAGTGATGCGATATGGCCCTTCCCAGTTGGGCCCTAACTTTCCCCCTGCTGGGTTCTTTGCAGTACCCAAAACATTTATTAACACTAAGTCTCCAGGCGCCAGTGGCCTTAGCTTCGCGTTGGCATCATACCCTTACTTGAGCTTGTGTTGATAATAGGCCAATTGGACCATGACATTTTCTTTTCGCTCTTCAATTAAGTCTAGGCTCTTTCCTAACAACTCATCATTGTGGCTCGGAGTGAAAGAACTCGTTCTTAGTGTTGGGAATCTAGTCTCTAGAGGAATAATAGCCTCAGCTCCATAAGTCATTGAAAAGAGGGCCTTCACAGTGGACCTACAAGGTGTAGTCCGGTATGTCCAAAGGAAGTGTGGCAACTCGTCTACCCATTTTCCATTTGCGTCATCCAGCCTCTTTTTAAGCCCACTCACTATGACCTTATTGACAACTTCAGCTTGTCCATTCCCCCGTGGATATGCCGAAGAAGAGTATCTGTTTGTTATGCCCAAGTCATAACAATACCTCCTGAAAGTTTTGCTATCAAACTGTAGACTGTTGTCTGAGATGAGCGTATGAGGGATTCCAAACCGAGTGACAATATTTTTCCAAACAAATCTCTTGGCATCCATGTCCCTGATATTCGCCAATGCTTTAGCTTCAACTCACTTGGTAAAGTAATTCATGCGGACCAACAAATATTTCTTATTCCCTACTGCCTTAGGGAAAGGACCTACAATGTCCAAGCCCTATTGAGCAAAAAGCCAAGGGCTGGACAGAGGATTAAGGACTCCTCTCGGTTGATGAATGTTTGGTGTAAATCTTTGGCATTGGTCTCACTTTTTCACATACTTCTGTGCTTCCCTCTGCATATTTGGCCACCAATAGCCTTGAGTGAGAGCCCTGTAAGACAAAGATCTGCCTCTTGTGTGACTTCCACAAACTCTTTCATGTAACTCTTCCAGGAGTAGCTCAACTGCTTCAAGGTGTATGCATAGCAGATAAAGGCCAGAAAAAAAAATCTCTTATACAATTTTTGATCCTCGAACAGCCAAAACCTAGGAGCCTTTCTCCATACCTTGTCGGCCTTGGGCTTACTCTCGGGCAAGACATCTTCCTTAAGGAATAGCACAATAGAGTCCATCCAGCTAGGCCACACCCTTATTTGATGAACATGAACCCCATCTCCCCCTACCTTAGTAGGTTTACACAAGTCTTCCATAAGGATCACCCGAGGTAAACTTTGTGCCGAGAATGTTGCCAACGTGGTAAGAGAGTCAGTATGGGTATTTATACTTCTAGGGATTTGTGACAAATTAAAAGACTCAAATTCAGACTGTAAGTGTCTTACCTGGTTCAAATATTCTTGCATTCTGAGATCTTTGGCTTCCAAATCTCCTTGAACTTGGCCCACAACCAACCTTGAATCAGAGAAGATTTCCACTATTTTTCCACCCATTTTCTGAACCATGGTCATCCCTACCAATAAAGCTTCATACTCAGCCTCATTATTTGTGGCCGAGAAGCCCAATCTCAAGGATTTCTCAATCGTGATCCTTTCTGGAGATATCAGAACTAGCCCCACTCCAGATCCTCTATGGTTCGCTGCACCATCAACGTATACCTTCCACGACAAAGGTTCTTGTAAGGAGATTGCACAAACCGATTTTCTATCCATGTTCTGCTTCTCTACTCTCTCTTCTAATGGGATTTCTGCAAACTCAACCACCAGATCGGCGAGGACTTGACCCTTGACAGAAGTGCGAGGCATGTACTTGATATTAAAAGCCCCTAGTATCGCACCCCACTTTGCAATCCTCCCTGTGTAGTCAGCTCTCCGAAGTAGAGATCTGAGCGGAAGTTGGGTTAAGACAACAACTATGTGTGATTGAAAATAGTGGAGGGGCTTACGTGTAGCATGCACCACTGCTAGAATGACCTTCTCTAGTGGTAGGTAATGGACCTCAGCCTCATTTAATGACTTGCTCAGACAATAAACTGGCCTTTGTGCACCACTATTGACCCATATTAGCACCAAGCTCACCGCGTGTAAGGCCACTGCAATATAGGCAAACAAAACCTCATCCACCTCGGGTCTGAACATAATGAGTGGCCGAGAAAGATACTCTTTCAACTGTTGGAAAGCTAGGGCACACCCCTCGATCCATTCAAATCCCTTCCATTTGTTCAACAACCGAAAGAAAGGCATACACCTGTCTGCTGACCGAAAGATGAATCAGTTTAGGGCAGCGGTCATCCCTGTTAGCTTCTGGACCTCTTTGGGATATCGAGGTGGCTATAAATTATTGATTGCCTTAATCTGGTCAGAGTTTATTTCAATTCCGCGGTGTGTAACCATGTAACCCAAGAATTTTCCTGATCCGACACAAAAAGAACACTTGGAAGCATTAAGTCGCTACTTGTGTTTCCTCAAGATCTCAATGATATTCCCGAGGTCATTAACGTGCTCAGATTCCAACTTGCTCTTGACCACCATGTCGTCTATATAAACCTCAATGTTTTTCCTTAGCTGTGGCTTAAACATCCTGGTCATCATCCTTTGATAGGTGGACCTTATATTCTTCAAACCAAAGGGCATTACCTTGTAGTGGTAATTCCCAGTTGGAGTGAAAAATGTTGTTTTCTCCTAATCATCCAAGGCTAAAGGTATCTGATGGTACCCTTGAAAGGCATTCAAAAAGCTCATCCAAGGATGGCCTATAGCTGTGTCCATGAGTTCATCAATCCGAGGCATGGGGAAGGGGTATTTTGGACAGACTTTTTTCAAGTCTGTGAAGTCTACACATACTCACCATTTCTCATTCTTTTTCTTTACTACCACTGTATTAGCCAACATTCAGGGTAGAACACTTTTTTAATAGCCCCAGCCTGCCTAAGTTTCTTCACCTCCTCCTTGATAGCCTCCGAATGTTCCTTAAATAAGCGCCGAGGTGGCTGCTTCTTAGGGATGACAGACGGGTTGACATTTAAATGATGGAAAATGAGGTCTAGGTCCACCCCAGGAGCTTCATAAGCATTCCACACAAACGCATCAATGTTTCTCCTAAGGAACTCTACCAGCTCTTCCTTTAATTTCCTGAGGAGGCAGCTGAGTCCCGACTTGAAAAAATTTCTCCGGATCATCATCTACAACAATTTTCTCCAAGTCTTCACACTTCACTTCCTCGGCTACCCCCTTCACGGATAACACTAGAGTCCTTGATTGTTATAAGTTCTTTCCAACTAAGGCCGAAGATTCCCCTCCTGACTGATGTACTATTGTAGCGATTAGGCACTGCTTTGCTACGGATTGGCTCCTAACCAGCTCCTCAATCTGGTCTCTGGACGGATACTTGACCTTCAAATGCAGAGTGGAGGAAATGGCTCCTAGGGTATGGAGCCAGGGTCTTGCCACAATGGCTGTGTAAGGAGAATAGGCATCCACTATGATAAAATCCACCTCAACCACTTTTGAACCCACCTGCATGGGCAATCTAATTTGACCCTTTGGAATGACAACCTTCCCATCAAAGCTTACCCAAGGTGAATCATAGGCTGTCAAATCCTCAAGCCCTAGGCCCAGTCCGTTGTACAAGTCGGGGTACATAATTTATGTCCCACTGCCTTGATCCACCATCACTCTCTTAACATCATACCCTCCGATTCTGAAGGTGACCACTAAAGCGTCATCGTGTGGCTGGATGGTTCCAATCTTGTCATCGTCCGAAAAACTTAGTGTCAGTTGGATTTCCACTCTAGCCCTCTTTGACTCAGAATTAAAGTCCTCGGCCTGTAGCCGAGCCACGGACATCACCCTAGAAGGATGACAATCAGTTCTCCCTGATGCAGCAAATATGACATTAATTGTGCCCAAGGGGGCCTTGAAGAAGCATTCCCTTGAGCCCCTGACCTCGCTTGACCTCCTTGCCCGTTGGGCCGATACAAAAACTGCTGTAACCTTGCCTCTCTGACCAGTTGCTCCAGATGGTTCCACAGAGTTTTACAATCCTCGGTGGTATGTCCCCACTCTTGGTGGTATTGGCAATGAAGGCTCTGATTGCGCCTCAATGGATCTCCACTAATTTTGTTCGGCCATTTGAAATATGGCTCGTTCTTGATCTTCTCCAAGACTTGTTGCACCGATTTTCAAAACACAGTGTTAACCACCTGAGGAGCTGTAGACCCAGATTGTCTAGCAAAATCCCTCCGAGGTCTATTATTGTTGTAGCGGTCCAACCTGAAATCTCTCCTCTCTTGAGGGATAACCTTACCCTTTCCCTTGCCCTGCTGTTGGTCCTCCTCAACTCTCTTATAGTTATCAATCTGATCCATGAGCTAGCGCACACTGGTAACAGGTTTCCCAGTCAAAGACTTCCTTAAACCATGCTTGGCAGGTAGGCCAACCTTGAAAGTCTTGATGGCTACATCGTCAAAGTCACCATCTATCTCATTAAACATCTCTTAGTATCTTTCCGAATATGTTTTCAGGATCTCCCCTTCTCTTATGGACATGGACAATAAGGAATCTAAGGGCCGAGGAACCTTGCTGCACGTAATAAAGCGGGATCCAAACGCTTGAGTGAGTTCCTTAAAGGAATCAATGGAACCTGCACCCAGACCATCGAACCACCTCATCGTCACAGGCCCCAAACTGGATGGGAATACCTTGCACATTAAGGCTTCATTCTTGGAATGCACAGCTATTTTTTTATTGAAGTGGCTAACATGCTCCACAAGGTCTGTTCGACCATTGTACATGGTGAATGTGGGCTGAGTGAACCACCGAGAAAGTCTTCATCCCTCAATCCTGCGCGTGAAAGGTGATTTGGAAATTTGGTTGAGTGCTCTACTCATAGCATCATTTCCTAGGCCTCTCGAAGATGAATTTCTGTTTCTGCGCTCATGATGGTAGTCTTCATCATACAAGAAAGACTCACTAGAAGGAGTCTTTGATCTGCGCCTATAGCTACCATCCTTTTCACCATCAGAAGAGAAGTCAGAATTGTAAGCTTCTCTTCAAGTGATCAATCTCCAGCTGCATGGCTTTGGTATTTTTCTCATGAGAGAGGTAGCTACCACCCCGAGAGTGACCCTTACTAGTATGGGCAGTATGCACACTCCCTTCCCGATCCCTCCTTTGTTCAAGATCACGGAAGTGATTTTGACGTTGAGACCCCATTGATTCTGCCTGGTTTGAACTTGAACCTACGATTGTTGAACGTTGGACTCACTATAACACCAGTAATCCCCACAGACGACGCCAATTGTAAGGATCAGATTTGAGTCTCTAGCCCAAAAGGTGGATGGACTTAGGTCCAAAAAGCCCAAACAATGAATTTGTAGAGAATGGGTTGGAAAATTGGGCTTTAATGAGTTGAACGATAAGAATAATGGATTCAGGTGACTGATTTAAATTAAAGAAAATTGTCCTCGGCACATTCCGAGGAGATCAGTTCTTATATATTTCGCTCAAATTTGATTACAAAGTTAGTTCTTGATGGCTACAGTGTTTTTCTCTTCGTTTCAATCCCCTTCTCCCATTTCTTCCTTCTTCTTTTATACTCTCTTCCCCTTTCATCTCTACCCTCTACGTGCAGGCCAGATGGTTGGTGTTGATACTTGTCCCATTAGCACCTTCCTAAAGTCTTTATGTAGTAGCTATAAGGCTGAAAACCACTGTTCAGGTATCATCTCCACATTAATGTGGCCAGAGAGTTAGTTGCAGAGCATTTAATGTGGTGGTAACAGCTTTCTCCTCAGATATCTTAGGACTCCCCCCTGTCCTATGTGTCTGCAATGCTTATTCATACCAACAGAACTCCCTGGAACGTTCCCTTGGATGGTAGACCACATATTCGGACCTTGGCTTTGGTTAGCCGAGGAGACATTCATCCTCGGCCCACCCTCCTAGGCCATTATGACCAAAACTAACTTCATCTACTAACACGGACTCCCTTGACAATGTTTACTCCTTCTCGGACGACCTCTAGTCCTCGTCTTGGGCCTTAGGTCCAACATATACATAGATAATGAGCTCCTGGGCTCAATACCCATACATACTCAATAGCTTAAAAAAACACCCACGTCTTTACCTTCCCTACGTTTTCTAAATAGAACTTCTCACAAACAAAAACACTTCCCATTACTCTGTTATGTGTACAATAAAAGTTCTCAATAGAACGTTTCCCATTACTCTGTTACGTGTACAATAAAAGTTCTCAATATAACTTCTCACAAACAAAAACTCTTCATATTTCTATTATTCCTAATTTAAATAGAATTTTTGTCAGTTGCACATCTACAAAAACTCTTCTCAATCGTTTATCAAAGATTACTATTCCTATTCCTAATTGAAATACAATTTCTGTCAGGCAGCTAATTCTTTGTATAAAAGTAGCGTATGTGTGGTTTAATTGAATAGAAGAGAGAAACACGCCAGAAACTAGAAGAGAAAAACACGTTCTTTGAGTACTACATCCGTTGAAGTGTGCTAAAGCTGAAGTGAAAAAAATTGTTCTACAAACTTTGCTTTATTTCATTAAAAGGTATGTAACTTTTCTTCAAGGTATCATTATTTTATTTTTATTTTTTGTGGAGAATTTGTTTATGGTTGCAAAATCCACTAACCATTAATAATTTACACATGCTATAATTAAGAATCGGTGCATCATTTTTACTTTTAATATTTTTATTTATTGTGTTATTTTGGTGTTTGAACTTTTTTTTTTTACCTCACATCTCTCTACATTGTATTATTTTTTCCTTTTAATTATAGACTTTTCTCTGCAATAATTTCTAATGTGATCAAAAAAATTAAAATAAAAAAACACAACAACCATGTATTTGTTTTTTTTTTTTTTTTAATGCATGATGACTTTTTTAGTGGATTGCATAAAGGCCAAAGCATCGCAGTTTGGTGTTAGTTGAGTTTGGGTGAGAGAAGAAGTTAAAACTTGCATTCAATCATACACAGCTCCTTAGTAATTCTTTGTTTTGTAAAATAAATAATTGCTTTATTATGCCTAAGTTTATTGATATGTGTAACACTTACATTCTTTAATTAGTTTATTTTTTGGGATTAGTGGTATAATTTTTCACTTATTTCAATGTGAGGTTTACACTTTTTGATAGATCAATAATTGCACATTTATTCCATCAAAAAAACAATTGCACATTTTTTTGAGTAAACATTAATTACTTATTAGAACACACAAAAATAGTAATATTAGTATTTTAAACCGGGTTTATAATACACTACTAATCAAAGTACAACTATAAAAGGGACTAACCTTTGTAGTTGTAGACTGAGATTATAAACAGCGGACACTATGCACACACAACTAATGTGGGATAAACATCCCTATTTTTAGAACCACTAATACAACCAAAACAAATTCACACCCAAATATATGATTTCAATGCTATTTTAGTGTCATGTCCCCTACCCGTTGATAGCAATATTTTATCCTGAAAAATATAAAACGGCCTTATTTAGGAGAAAGAAGGGGAGAGATTAGAAAAAAATTAGTAGAGAATTTTATTATTATTATTTTTTTAAAAGTGATAATTGATTATCCTATCCAATTTTTATTAAGACTTAAGTTTGTACTTTTTTTTTTTTTTTGAGAAAGAAATTTTAAATAAGTTAAAACTTAAGATTTTTAAGTTTTAACTTATCAAAAATTTTTAAGTTTAGTTAAGGAGTAACCAAGTAAGAAGTACAACTTGAATTGCGCAATGCAAATAGGAGAACGTGTGCATGGTGGTGGAAGTTTGTATTTGTGTAGAAGTTGAGTATTTTAAATTTTAAATAGTTAATGGATGTCTTTCCTATGTGCAAAATAAAAAACAAACTAACTTGCAGTTCCATGTTTATCTTAATCTATAAAAAAGATTAGTGTTTGCTATTTATTCATAGAATATTTAAAGTCCATCTATTGCTTTTTTTTTTTAATTGTTGCAAATCCGTAAATATTTTGTTATCTACCTTCAGATTTTTATAAACTACTACAAAAGCGTATACTATAAACTAGCCTCTAAGCACGTGCTCATGCGCGTGCTTAGGGGCTCTTCTATTTTTTGGATAAATTTTAATAATTTGAATCCAATATAATTTAGGATTACTACATTTTTCAATCACAAAAAAACCTAGGGGTGTGATGAAAAAATTATTTCACCCACAAATGCATAATACTCATCATATTCATCACACCCCTAGGAATTTTTTGTGATTGAAAAATGTAGTAATCCCAAATTATAATTGATGTAAATTATTAAAATTTACCCAAAAAATAGAAGAGTCTCTGAGCACGCTGACCATCATGGCCAGATCCCTGCCTTTATTTATTAACACCGACCTCTATAACAACGTTTACCCGTCCTCGATCTACTAGGCGTCCTCGGACAGGGCCCTCGGCCCAATATATACTACTGGACCCATCAACCCTACAATATGCGTCATTATTTTATGCATTACCAAAGGTACTAATGTCACCATTTTGTGTTGAAAAGTGCTACAGCCACAACATTTTCACAACACTTTCAACGAATCATAAGTGATAAGGTGTTATTAGTTCTAATTTGAATCAACAACTTAAATTACTTTTTTGCCCACCAAGAATAACCAATAACAACCTACCACTTAGAATTTATTATGAAAATAGTGTGAAAATGTTATCGACGTATCATTTCTCTTTTGTATCCATTGATGGTAAGGATTCAAATTTTTTAATAGATAATAGATAGATAAATGGGAATAAGCCATGCAAAAGAAAAATAAAATGTTACAAAATATGTATGATGGGTAAAAAATAATTGGACTTGGCTTACGCAGACTTGTAGAATTTTTTTTAGTGAAATGACCATCAACACCTACCAATTTATTTGGACCTTTGATGCAACAAATGGAAGTCCCCACATTTTAAGGAGGTGGGTTTTATCAAGCATTTTTTTGGTTGATGGTTGGGATTTCCTTTCCTCCCTTGTTTTTGCTATTATACCATACATGCGAGATCCATACATTTGAATCCTAAACATCCTGTAAGAGATTTCTTTTTTTGGAGAACCAACACACTTTGAAAGATTGATTTAATAAAACGGTCTCATTGATTACCCTATCTTATGTTAGAGGAGTAGTATGGGGTTTAAAATGTTGAAATCCTTTGTTGTATTAATATTATTCTTTGTCCCTTATTAGCCAATAAAAAATATATATATATATATATTGTGGGGCCTGTTATCTAAAAAGATACAGGAATCACAAGAAATGGGCTTGGGGCCCAGCGGCCCAGTCCGAGGACACTCACGTGTCCGAGGATAGGTTAAAAGAATTATTGTGGGACTAGTATATGAAAAAGGGGTGAAAGTCATGTATAGTGGCACAGGACACGTCCGAGGACGAAATTCACCTCGGATACTACAGTCCGAGGTGGATGTAACTATCATTTTATCCAGAGTACTCCGCAAAGTTGTGTTAGAACTGGAAAGTGAATATAGACCTAAGGAGGAGTCGGGAAAGATAACAAATATCTTCCAAGGCTACTACCTCCGCATTAAATGCGTTCCAGCTAACTCTCTAGCCGCATTAATGTGGAGGTGATACCTGAACAGTAACCAAGCAGCTTTATGGCCACTGAGCAAAGGTTCCGGTAGGTGCTGGATGGGACAGAAAGGAGTTCCCAGGATAGGAACTACACGTGTACGGTGGAAATGGAGTAAGGAGTAAGGAACGTAGTATATAACATGGAAGCAGATGACATTAGAAGGGACTTTTGGAAAAAAAGAGAAAAGAACAATAGAACTCATAAGGAAGCTCACTGAAACCTAGCCGAGGAGAGTCTTGGTCATACAAACGGTTTGAAGTGTCTTTTATTGCACTATAACTGTAACCTTTCCTATCAAGTAGAACTAGTTCTTGTACCCACACTCTAAAAATTTATTGTTTGGGCTTGCTGGGCTGAAAACTCATTCTTATTCTGAGTCCAATCCAATTTGAGTCCCTACATATATATATATATATATATATATATATATATATAGTCACAACTCAGCAACTCACCATCTTATAGCATTAATTAGTATACTTTCACCATATTACTTAGTATATAAATTTTTTTTAGCTAAGAGAGATATTCGCTCATGATAATTGTTTTTTATTATCAAATCAATCCACTTGATTTTTCGTGTAGCCGAGAATCTAACTCTAAATCTTTTATTCTAGATACTTAGGGCCTGATTGGTAGGAGGATTTTTGTTTTTGTTTTCAAAATAGTATAAAATTTTTTTTCAAAAAATTGAACTTGAAACTAGTTTTTACATAATAATTTTTATATTTTATGTGTTTGGCTCCCACTTTTAAGAACAATTTTCAAAATACTAAAAACAAAAATAATTTTTTGGAAGACTATTTCTATTTTTGAGATTTGGAAAAAAAAAATATTTACAAAAGGCAACGTGCAGAATTTGTAAATTACTTCTTCTTTTTTTATAATGACTAGTCTCTGAGCACGCAATCACGCATGTGCTCAGAGACTCTTCTATTTTTTGGGTAAATTTTAATAATTTGCATCAATTATAATTTGAGATTACTACATTTTTCAACCACAAAAAATTCCTAGGGGTGTGATGAGTATTATGCATATGTGGGTGAAATAATATTTTCATCACACCCCTAGGCTTTTTTTTGTAATTAGAAAATGTAAAAATTTCAAATTATAATGGATGCAAATTATTAAAATTTACCTAAAAAATAGAAGAGCCTCACGCACGTGCTCAAAGGCTAGTTTATAGTATATGCTTTTGTAGTAGTTTATAAAAATCTGAAGGTAGATAACAAAATATTTACGGATTTGCAACAATTAAAAAAAAAAAGCAATAGATGGAGTTTAAATATTCTATGAATAAATAGCAAACACTAATCTTTTTTATAGATTAAGATAAACATGGAACTGGAAGTTAGTTTGTTTTTTATTTTGCACATAGGAAAGACATCCATTAACTATTTAAAATTTAAAATACTCAACTTCTACACAAATACAAACTTTCATCACCATGCACACGTTCTCCCATTTGAATTGTGCAATTCAAGCTATACTCTTAGAAATCTCTCTTACTCAGTCACTCCTTAACTAAACTTAAAAATTTTAGATAAGTTAAAAATTAAAAATCTTAAGTTTTAACTTATCTAAAATTTCTTTCTTTCTCAAAAAAAAAAAAAAAAAAAAAAAAAAATCCTTACACCTACACTTCTACACCGATGTTTCAGTATCCACTTAAAAGTACAAACTTAAGTCTTAATAAAAATTGGATAGGATAATCAAATATCACTTTTTTTTTAAAAAAATAAAATAAAATTCTCTGCTAATTTTTTCCTAATCTCTCCCATTCTTTCTCCTAAATAAGGCTGTTTTATATTTTTCAGGATAAAATTTTCCTATCAACGGGTAGGGGACATGACACCAAAATAGCATTGAAATCATATATTTGGGTATGAATTTGTTTTGGTCATATTAGTGGTTCTAAAAATAGGGATGTTTATCTCACATTGGTTATGTGTGTCTAGTGTCTATTGTTTATAATCCCAATCTACAACTACAAAGGTTAAGCCCTTTTGTAGTTGTACTCTGATTAGTAATGTATTATAAACCCGGTTTAAAATACTAATATTACTATTTTTGTGTGTGTTCTAATAAGTATTACTGTTTACTAAAAAAAAAATGTGTAATTTTTTTTTTTGATGGAATAAATGTGCAATTATTGATCTATCAAAAAGTGTAAACCTCACATTGAAATAAGTAAAAAATTATAACACTAATCCCAAAAAATAAGCTAATTGAAGAATGTGAGTGTTGCACATATCAATAAACTTAGGCATAATAAAGCAATTATTTATTTTACAAAACAAAGAATTACTAAGGAGTTGTGCATGATTGAATGCAAGTTTTAACTTCTTCTCTCACCCAAACTCAACTAACACCAAACTGCGATGCTTTGGCCTTTATGCAATCCACTAAAAAAGTCATCCTGCATTTAAAAAAAAAAAAAAAATACATGGTTGTTGTGTTTTTTATTTTTATTTTTTTGATCACGTTAGAAATTATTGGAGAGAAAAGTCTATAATTAAAAGGAAAAAAATACAATGTAGAGAGATGTGAGGTAAAAAAAAAAAAAGTTCAAACACCAAAATAACACAATAAATAAAAATATTAAAAGTAAAAATGATGCACCGATTCTTAATTATAGCATGTGTAAATTTGTAATGGTTAGTGGATTTAGCAACCATAAACAAATTCTCCAAAAAATAAAAAATAAAAAACGATACCTTGAAGAAAAGTTACATACCTTTTAATGAAATAAAGCAAAGTATGTAGAACAATTTTTTTCACTTCAACTGTAGCACACTTCAATGGATGTAGCACTCAAAGAACGTGTTTTTCTCTTCTAGTTTCTGGCGTGTTTCTCTCTTCTATTCAATTAAACCACATGTACGCTACTTTTATACAAAGAATTAGCCGCCTGATAGAAATTGTATTTCAATTAGGAATAGGAATAGTAATCTTTGATAAACGATTGAGAAGAGTTTTTGTAGATGTGCAACTAACAAAAATTCTATTTAAATTAGGAATAATAGGAATAGGAAGAGTTTTTGTTTGTGAGAAGTCATATTGAGAACTTTTATTTTACACGTAATAGAGTAATGGGAAAAGTTCTATCGAAGAACTTTTATTGTACACATAAAGAGTAATGGGAAGTGTTTTTGTTTGTGAGAAGTTCTATTCAAAAAACATGGGGAAGGTAAAATACGTGGGGTGATTTTTAAGCTATTGAGTATTTTTAGGGAATCCTCTTAATTTATACATATAATTTGTGATTGTGGGAGAGTGGTAGTTTTATTCGAAATTTTAGCATTTGAACATTAGTATTTTACTTGAGTTTTTTTTTTTTTTTTTTTTGATTGAAGAGTATTTAAACGTGTAGTTATCCACAAATTTGGAAAAAAAAAAAAAAAAAAAGGCTAGGGTAGGCTTTTTTGGATAGAACGTGGGATTTTTTTTTTTTTTTTTTTTTTTTTTTTTTTTTTTAAGTTAAGAACGTGGGTAGATAAATATTTTTTGTAATAGGGTAGATAACTTATTTCATAGAACGTGGGGATTTTTTTTTTTTCATTAGGTTTTTTTATTTTATTTTTATGAGATGGTTTCTTGTTTTTAATTTTTAAAAAGAAGTTAAAAGCAGTTTAAATTGTAGTCAAACTTGTATATATCTATTTAGTTTTTTTTTTGGATAAGCTTGAGGATGTTTTAAATTATTTCTTTTCTTTGAAGATAAAAATGGGGTTGATTTTTTTTTTTTTTTAAGGAAAAAAAAAAAAAAAAAAAACAACAACAACAAATGTATAGTTGCATTGAAGAAGTGAGCTAGTGGAAGAGTGATCCTATTTTGTAGGAAATGTTTTAGGTGAGAGTTAAAGATATATTTTTTCAGTGTTATCCTCAAGTTTTGGCCATACTTAGACGTAGGCTATAGGGGTATTTTAGAACAAAAAAATCCGGTCCAAACAGGAGAAGTCCCTTAAATAGTAGTATAGATAATAGTTAAGCTCCTTTATGTTTTATTAATTATTATCAATAAATCATAATAATCATTCAAATAATAGTTACATTTTTTCTCACCTCTATATATATATATATGCAAACCATAACATGAAGTCCACAAGTATAAGAGTAACATTCAACCACACAAAAATTTATAGGTGTGCACTGATTACAAAGTTTAGCCAATTGAGGGCTTGAATCTGCTTAAAGAAAGCGAGGTTTGCACCTTAGTCCAAATGGTGTTGTGTAATCTCTTCTAAATAAATAATATTTACAAATATATATATATATATATATATATAATCTTTCTTATTCTATTTCTCTTGTGCTATATCTATTATTATTGTGTATGCACTAACAGAAAATAAACAAATTAAACATAGGCTTGTAAACAAACAACATCACATGATTCATATGGATCATATTAAGCAAAGGAGTAGATCATGGGATGGATACCATACATTGCTTAAGGATCACAGATTTTAGGTTATTTAACAAACTCCCTTAGTGCCTACAACATAGATTCAGATTAAGAGAACAAAAAGAACCCAACAATACTAAAATAATTACAACTCAAGAACAAAATATTTTGAAAAAAAAGTTTTGAGAACAAAGTTAAAAACTAGTTTCTGCCTTAGTCACTGTTAGAGAAAGAAGTTTTGAAGACTTAGAAAACGTGAAAAGTTGCTGTGTGTGAGATTAGAAAATAGAAAATAGGGTTTTAGAACACATGGAGGCAAAAATCAACTCTCGCTAAATAGGTTTTTGGATGGAGGCATAAGGTGAGTGTATATATATATATATATATATATATATATATATTTATATATGTAAACTAGGGTTTTTTGGGTTTTTTAGAGGCTTTTGGACGTTCCCAAGTGTCTGGAGGGCTATCCAACCCGAAAAGTCAAACTTTGGGGCCCTAAATTTGAAAACATGGTGTTCTGGAAATGAGGCTGTGCTCATAGCCTCGTGAAGGTGAGTAATTAGAACCCTAATCTGATTGCACTGATGACCCAAAATTCAAATGGCTATAATTCAATCATTTTAAATTTGAATTAGGAAATTTTTTCTGTCCAAGTTGAAGCCCAAGATGTCCAATTTCCAATGAAAAAAGCCACATTTAGAAATTATTTATGATTAAAAAGTTTTGGTCAAAATAGTGAGAAAATGTCATTTTTCAGCATCGTTTTCAAATAAATTTGAGCACTTTTGAGTTATGATTAGCTTTGAACCATTGAGAACACTTTAATTAACCTTAGTTGAAATATGTGAAGCTCATCATTGGGACTGAGGACTAAAGATTATTAATGATTATAAAATAAGGTGTCTACAAAATGTATTTATATCTTGTATTGTAAATTATTTAATTTTTGAATTTACATGTTGTATAATATTAAAAGGTACCTTTTTAAGAGTTTTTTTTTTTTTTGAGAAACAAGAGCAAATATTAAAGGTAGATTGGAGTCATTAAACTAAACGTAAATTAAAAAAAATGTAAGTCCATCATTTTTAAAAAAAAAAGTAAGTTTAAAAGACGTTTAACTCCACTAGAATTTCAGAAGGGGATGTCAAAAATTAAAACTTTATAAAAAAAAATTAAAAAAAAAAAAACTCCACTAGAATTCATCATATAGAGAACTTCATGAGGGGGGAACAAATAACAAAACAAAAAAAAAAAAAAAAAAAAAAAAAAAAAAAAAAAAAAAAAAACTCCCTAGAAGGCTAGAAGTGCACGGCTTCCTCTAGACTGCAGAAAATGCTAAAAAATTAATATTAAAAAAAAAAACACCAACAAAGCTTGGCTCTGCATGAAGTTGTGATCAATTGTCTAATTATATTTTGAGAGAGAGAGAGAGAGAGTAAATACCAATGAGTGAAGCTCTAAAGGGCAATCCAAAGCTGGGGTTTTGTTTTCAGTTTTATTTTTATATTTCTGTGCTTCTCTTTTAGTTCTTCAGAAATCAGACACTCCCTCAGTCTCTTTCTCTCTCATCTCAAATTAGGTTTTTGGTTTTTCTTTTTTGAGAATTAAAATCTGATTGGTTAGGCTAACAATAGGCTTTTTATTTTATTTTATTTTGTTAACTTTTGGGTTGTGTAGTGTTGATCATTTTTTTTTTTTTTTGATGGGGTGTAGTGTTGATCTTTGGGTTGTCTTCTTGGACCATTTTTTGATTTAAGGGCCAGGGACTAAATCCTAATTTAACCTTAGTGTAAAGGAAACTTTTCTTGAAAAAATATCAGAGGAGGCTGCAGCCCCCCCAAGGCCAAAATGTGACCTTGTTCATGGGTCCACATGACTCTTTTACGTATATAACCTTAAAGTTATAACAACTTAGTAAAGTTGTCGGCAATGAATAGATTTTTCTCTTTATATTCTTCGTACTGTTAAGAAAATGTTTTATGTTTTTGTGGTATGAATAAACATGTACATGTCGTATGTACAAACTGGAGTGTGTTGTATGTATAAACATGTCCATACTTGAAATAGTGTGCATGAGTACGCCAAGCAATACCACAATAGTGAAAACAAGAGTAGTCTACTAGTCTTTAGGACTACTTTTATTCTTCAAAGGAAGTCTAGATGCAAACTTACACTCTTAATTAAAATTTGATTTGATGTGACCAATGATACCATAATGGTGACACCTGGATACAAAATCAGTTTTTTCTTATAGCCTACGATATATGACTTGTACAGCTGTCATGTTGTAACTAACATGAAGATTAAGTTAGTATATTAGTTGTAGTCGTTGGCACTGCCGCAACTTTCTACTAAGCTCTCTTACTTTGTTCGTATTATATACAAACAGAATAGTAATTAGTTTGATTAATTAATAAGAATTAGATATTTTCTCTTAATTTTTGATAAACCACATGAGGGTGTTGACCATGTATTGTCGAAATGTAAAGCAACTATTTACTATTGGAATTGATCATCATCATACAAATATGGCCTGCAACACAGCCGCCACAAGGCTAGTCTCTTTTGAGGTGTGGTAGTAGTAATATTATGCATGTTATGAATTATTATGTTATTAATCAAAGTAACTAAAAAATAAATAATTAAATAAAGCTGGCCATTTCTATTAGTTTGAGGAGGTTTTTTTTTTTTTTTTTTTTTTTTTTCAAAATGAAAAATGGATGGAAAATTGATTAGAATAAGAAAATAAACTAAATTTTTTTTTTGTTGGTATGTACAAAATGTCATTTTTTTTTAACTACATTAAAGAACAGGGTGTGTGGTTTTCCTCGAAAACCGCATGCCATTTTTTTTTTTTTTTACAATTTTTCATTTTCATTTTCACTCGATTCATAAACTTCTTTTCACCCAATTCAAATCTTTGTTCAACCTAACCTCGGGGATGAGGGGTTATATGCGACAACTATCTACAGGGCCTACACTTTATTATAGGGAAAGGTTCCAATTTTTGAATTATGGGCGTAAGCGCCCACGATGAGTGGTTTTCTCATGGGAAGACGCTCCGCCGAGTGGATCGAGTAAAGGGTAAAAATGGAATTGCTACCTAGATTAGGTCTAGGAACTATATGTATAGCACCCTTATGTGAAGGACTGATTACCAGAGCGTGTGTCCAGAGTTTAGGTAGGAGATGGGAAGGTGCTAAGCACCCAACTCCACCTGACCCATAGGTCGGCCTCCACTTATTGTGTTCCAAATCCTAACCCTATCAAAGGGTCCTCTAATAGATTATTCTACACACACACACACACTAAGCATATCCTAACATGCATCTAACACACAACATTGAATATCCCTATCATTCATCTAATTTATTGATATTGTATTTTGTCCGGCCCTAATTCACGCGTCAAATCGAAGACCAAAAAATCAAAAAATTGGAAAAATGTGCAAAATTATGAATTTCAAAGCCAAAAAGGGTAAAAGTAAGTACAACGTGTTTGAACTGTGAATAAAAAAAGTCACGATGATTGAAAAATCTATTTTACAACAATTAATACCTAAACCCTAATTGGATATGGTCAAAAGGTTGACTTTTTACTCCGACCGTTGGATCGTGTTGAATTTTGGACTATCTCACAGGGCATATGTTTCCCTTCGAAACGATAGTTTACAGGCCAAAATTAGAGTTAAAACATATGAGATATCAATAAAATATCGAAAACCCTAATAAAAATTTCATTATTTTTTCAGGAAAATTGGCAGTTTTTTACTCGATTTCGTGCAATAAATTGTACCGATTGGGTAAGAACTAGAACGAGCAGGCTGGACCATCTTGAAAAACCAGGTCTTAGCTATCCACAACAATTCAAAGCATGATGGTTGAGAAGTAAGATTTAGGTTTGAGTCTAACCTTAAAAGCTCCCCTCAGCACAACCATTCTCTACACATGAGAAGTAAGATTTGATTTTTCTCATAAACCTTTTAAGGGAGAAGATCGTGTGGGACTCATATACCTGTGAGACAATGATCCCATGAAACCAGCGTAGGAGATATCATCTCTTTTTACGAAGGGCGTTTATCCTTTTTTTTTTTAAGGAACTCGTATACAAATACAATTGATTTTGTTTTTCTTGCTTTTTATGTTTGATTTCTTTTACAATTAACACTTATCCATTATCTTCATTCAATTTTTTCTTATGAATTCATTCTCAAAGTTTGTCAAAGCCTCTACGTTTTCACAAGTCATGAGTCCTAACATTTAGATGTCTCTCAAAATTCAATCGTTTTCACTAATCCTCGCATACAATCCCACATGCAAACCAAAACTCCGAAGCATGCCTGGCGGCAAAACGGATTCTTGTTCAAGTCTTTCTCGGTTGGTTGCTGAGATGGGGTTGCTGTGGGGTGTAAATATTTTCGTTTAGGCATATCGGTTTGCCATCAAGTCTCACTCTATTTTTCTTTTTTACCCTAAAATAATATTGATCTCTGACTTCTCATCATTTTTGAAGATTTAATTTGAGTGTTTGGTACTACTGCATTGTTTTGGTTTTGGAATCTTGTGCTCTCTTCGGTTCTCAAGAAATTATAAAAAGGATTTTGTGGATTTCAGTTTTTTAGGATTTTATATTTGATGAGTTTTTCCTTATATGAGTATTGTTGTTTCTAAATAAAATAAAGAGAAAAATGAAAAGTTGATGGAAAAATGGATTAAAATTGAAAATAAAATAAATTTCTTTTACTGACATGTACAAAATGATGTCGTTTAATTGAATTAAAACTATGTCATTTATACTACTGCATACCCTTAGTGCGATAGTCACTTTACAAGTATAAGTGTTTGTGAGGTGTGGGAGGGGGAGGGGGGAAGGGCAGAGGTTCAAGTCTCCAAAAGGGAGCTTCACACACATATACACTTAAATTAAATTAGAGTAGAATTTATATCTTGTATTAATAAAAAAAAATAAAAAAAAAACCTGTCATTTATGAGTTAAAGTGGCACTCAACGAACAACTAGGTACTACAAATTGGCAGACATAAGGAAATCTAAACAATACTTAATGTGAGGGGAGTGAATCAAAATTTTGAATATTTATGGGTCAAATTTAAAATTATCACAAACTCTAAGAATGTAACTTGCAATTTAGTCTTAATTAAACATTTAGGATTTTATAGCTAAAGCAGTAGCAGAATTTCTAAATAATGTATTTTCATATATATTAATAGGGGTATAATTTGTAATTTACCCAAATATTTATCTATACTACTAATAAGATGATTCCCCTATTTGAGTTTCATCATTTAGTGTACCAAAATACCCTCAAATTAAGATATTTAGAAAGTTTAAATAATAGGGTTACACATGTAAAATTACTAATTTAAAAACTTATAAATTTTAGATAATTTATAAAATAAAAAAAATAAAAAAAATAAAACCTCTTTTTTACCATCGACGCTTCTCCCTCTCCACGTTTCTTTAACAATTTTTTATTTGAAGAACAAGTTTTTTTTTTTTTTATAGATAATTTCAAATGGTTTTTTTCCCCTTCTCTCATGTTAGTCTCTCTCTCATGTTAGTCAAGTTCAAAATATTACCACTTCTCATGGGATACTTACCATTCCCCTTAATTAAGAAATTATTTCTCCTTAATTATTATCATAAAAAAGAAATCCTACCAAAATACATTACTTTCTCCAAAACAAATAATATACCATTTTGAATACACTATTTTTTTTAGCTAACTATTTATTTTAATTCAAAGATAACCTTTCATCCATATCCCTTAAAATTAGGCACTTCCATTTCTCCATATTTCTTCTGAATGGCAAGTCAATTGCCAAAATCAAACATAAATAAATGTATCTCTTCCTCCTGTTTAATCTATAAAAAAATAAAAATAAAAACTCTCTCTTTCTCTCTCAAAAGAAGGAGTTGTCTTTTCCTACAAGCTAATTCTCTTAGTGTTGTTTCTTTTTTTTCTTTTTTCTTTTTTTTATTGTTTTATTGCTATATGATTTTGATTTATTTGCTAAAGAAATTGTAAGAAAAAGATTTGAAATAATAAACATTGTATTGTTGCCACACCTTTTGCCTTTATTTTGAATCAATGTAGGTCGCAACTGCTGTATTTTAGTCGGTATAACTATTTTTAGGGTTTTTGGATCAATTACAGTTGTTGTATATCTGGTTTTGTGGGGGCAAAAATAAGGAACTAAGGACCAAATAAGGTTGAAGTCAATGACAAAGCTTTAAGGGATGGCACCATTTTCTTAACATATTTGTTTTGTTTTTTTCTTTTCTTTTCTTTTCTTTTCTTTTTACCATGTGAATAGATTTTTTTTTTCTTTTTCTCTCTCTTTTTTTTTTTTTTTTGTTGTAATTTTGTAACTGTTGAACTTTAGAAGTTCAGGTAAAAAAGTGTAATTATTTACTTTATTTTATTGCAATTGGTTTGTCCATGATTATAGGTTCTAGAATGAACGGACACGGAAATAGGAGAGATAAAGTAGGATGAAATCCCTATGAAAAATAAGGTCATGAGTCGATGCTTAATATTAGTAGGAGAATGTGTTAATACCCAATTGTGATTAATGAAAAAAAAAGGCTAATATATATTTTATGGACGTGTTTATCCATATGAAATGAACATATTTATACATACACACACACAATAATGTGTAAAAAAAAACACACATATATATACACACACACACACAATAATTCATGTTTAGTTTGATTCATCATCAAACAAATAATGTTCAAGAATTCCTTTGTGACACAATAATTCAATATCTTTTGAAGAGTTAATGAGATAATCCATGAAGTTTACATAGTCAATGAAATAATAGAGATAATTATCACCATATTGCTCTAATGTAATTATATTTTTGAAGTTGAAATCTGAGTGATTGTCTATTATCAATAATAGGATTTGTATTTGCCTATTGTTGAATTTTATATCAAATAAGTTTTCTAATGACTTCTTGAACTTGACTTCAGCCTCCAAAAATTACGTGGCACAATGCATTAACTCACAGTTTTCTGTATTATGTGCAATTCTTGGGAATGAAGGACATTTTTTTATGCACCATACTAAGTAAGGGTTTGGCTTACTTCCAGTACTTTTTCAACTGGACATCTCCTTTTATTTTTAATATATAATAGCAAGTGGTAGTAGGTTTTAATCTCCACGTTTTAATTAGTTAGTGGGTGATGCAATAATTTTTTATTAAAACAAAAGGAGATTTCAGTTAAAAAAGTACTAGAGGTAAACT
Organism: Quercus aquifolioides; assembly: GCA_019022515.1. Lineage (NCBI taxonomy): Eukaryota > Viridiplantae > Streptophyta > Magnoliopsida > Fagales > Fagaceae > Quercus > Quercus aquifolioides. The sequence continues at coordinate 39,215,622 of CM032332.1, forward strand.
AAACCCACCAAGAAGTTGCTCAATATTATTGATTTAATTATCTACAATTAATTCATGGATATAGTTTTCAAAACCAAAGAACTTCAAGGCGAGATGAATACAGTTATATTGCAGAGTACGAACCTCATTCATTGTAAACAACTTAATTAGAACAATGAATAGAAGTTAATTTTTTAATACAATAGATAGCCTTCTCAAGTTGTGTGGCACACCACATTGAGTCGCAGTTCTTTGTATTTTATACAGTTTTCGAGAATGAATGACACATTTTTTTATGAAACAGACCAAGTAGATTCTCAGTATTATCAATTGAATTATCAACAATTGATTTATGGATATAATTTTCAAAACTAGAACTTCAGAGCAAGATGGATAATGTTTTATTGTTAGGTAAGAAGCTTGTTCATTGTGAACAATTTAAAGAGAATAAAGAACAACAGTTGATTATCTAATAGCATTATATCATGTGCCAAGGTATGGCTCATCAATTTCATTTTAAAAATTAAGTCATAGTTACCTATAAGATTCTCCATCAATTATCAACTTTGACAGCTTTGAGCTTGGGCTTTTATCGAAGATGCTTCATATTCACTTCTTATTAATCAAACTATCATACTTTGGCCCATCTAAAGATGAATTCTTTATTTTTTTTTTCCTTAAGTCCACATGACTCTTTACATATAGTAGCTTATGGTTATAGCAACTTAGAGTTTGTTTGGAATGTGATGAAAATCTCAGATTATTTAAGTTTTTAGCTTTTTTTTTGTATTATTTATGGGTCTCATTGCACTTTTTGGTACTATTCATGAGTTCCATTGTGCTATTCAGCTAACTTTTAACTTTTTCTTTTTTCCTACACTTTCAGCAAAAAAATTTCAGTTTTAGTTAAATAAGTTGTTCCTAAATGGAACCTTAGTAAAGTTGTCGGCAATAAATTGATTTTTCTCCTTATATTCTTTATATGTTAGAGGAATTGTATTATATTTTTGTGGTTTGAATAAACATGTCCATGTTGTATGTATAAACATGAGTATGTTATATGTATAAACATGTCCATACTTGAAATAGTTTGGATGAGTGTGCCAAGCAGCACCACAATGAAGGCAAAAATGAGTAGTCTTAGGACTACATTTCTTCTTCAAAAGAAGTCTAGATGCAGGCTTATACTCTTGTCTGAGAATGAAAATTTGATTTGGTGTGACCAACAACACCACAATGGTGACACATGGGTACAAACTCAGATTTTTCTTGTAGCCTAGAATTTATGACTTGCACAAGTTTCATGTTATAATTAACAAGTAGATTAAGTTAATCTGTTAGTAGAAGCCGTTGGCAATGCAACAACTTTCAGGTAAGCTATCATACGAGAGGGTGTTTAACAATAAATTGTTCAAACCTAAAGTTTTGTCTATCATTGGAGTATATAAAGAAAAGAAATGTCCTAATAGTTAATATCAAGAACCCAGCCGCAAGACTAGTCCAAGCACTGTTGAATTTAAATTTATTTTTATCAAACTAGTCAATTCTTGGGGTGTTGTAGTGGTAAATATTATGTTACCAATGACGATGTTAATAATTAAAGTATTTTTTATATATAAAACTGGCTATTTCTATTAGTTTGAGGGTTTTTTTTCCCTTCCAAAATGAAAAAGTGAAGGAAATTTTATTAAAAAATGAAAATAACATAATTTTTTTTGTTGGCACGTACAAAATGATGTTGTTTTAGCCACATTAAAAGTATGTCTTTTTTTTTTAATTTTTTGAAGTGACACTTAACAAATAATTACATACACTAAAGGAAGCAAATCCAAACGATACTTAACATTAAGGGAACAAACAAAAATTTTAACATTTTTAGGGGATAAAATTAAATTTATTGCCAATTTTAAAGGTGTAATTTGCAATTTTATCATCGAATTCTATAGCTAAAGCAATTACAAAATTTTCAAACAATGCATTTTTAGACATATTACATAATAATTGTTATAAATATTAAAGTAAAATGTTTATACATACAAAATGAACATATTTATACATATATCCAATAATTTATGTTTATTTTGATCCATCATCAAATAGATGGTGTTCAAGAATTTCTTTGTGACACAATAATTAAACATCTATTGGAGAGTTAATTGAGATAATATAGTAAGATCACATGGTCAATGAAAAAATAAAGATCATTATCTAGACCATATTGCTCTAATGTAATTGTATTTCTAAAGTTAGACTTTGAGTGATTATCTATTCTCCACAGTGGGATTTGCATTTTCCCATTGTTGAAGTTTATATCAAACAAGTTTCCCAATAACTTCTTGAGCTTTACTCTAGCCTCCTAATGTTTTGTCGCACATTGCATTGACTCGCACTTCTTTGTATTATGTATAGTTCTTGGGAATGAAGGACACATTTTTATGCACTAGACCAAGTAGATGCTCAATATTATAAATTGAATTATCAACAATTGATTCATTGATATAATTTTCAAAACCAAGGGACTTTAGGGCAAGATGAATAATGCTATATTGCTGGGTAAGAATCTCATTCATTGTAAACAACTTGCTGAGAACAAAGAACATAAGCTGATTTTATAATAATAGTTAGTTGATAGCCTCCTAAAGCTTTGTGGCACAATGCATTGGCTCGCATTTCTCTGTATTATATACAATTTTTGGGAATGGAAGACATTTTTTATGCACCAAACCAATTTTTATTTTTATTTTGTTATACATACAAGATAGAAATTCTACTATAACATATTAATTTAAGTGTATATGTGTATAAAACTCCTTCATAGAGACTTGAATCCCGGCTCTTGCCCCCCACACCCCACAAGCACTTATACTTGTGAAGTGACCTTTGCACCAAGGGTGTTCGGTGGTTGCACTAGACTAAGATGAATGCCCAATATTATGGATTGAATTATCAACAATTGATTCATCTATATATATATATATAAAACTGAAACCTTTGAAACTCTCACAATTTTTCACGTCAGCACAATATTTAAATAAAATGATAATTTTAGTCCAAACTTAACAATGAGTGAAACTTTATCTCTCTAACAAGTCCAACTTAAACTCAAACTCATCATTATCATTTTTTTTAAACAAAATTATTTTTGTTTAATCCAAACTTAACAATGAGTGAAACTCTATCTCTCTAACAAGTCTAACTTAAATACAACAATAATATTATTAGCAAAAAAAAACATACAACAATAATATTTGTTAGTTATAACTTGTAATCAGCATTTTCTTCTGATGATGAACAGAATCAGTAGGCTGGACAACTCAGCTTCGATGGGCTGAAAGTGGTGGCGAAGGCCTGAAAAATAAACAAAATATCAAAGGAGACCGGGGTGGACCGGCCTAAGACCCTCTGATGACTAAGTTAGTATCTTCTCACGAATGGAGTTCTAACTGTATTGAAGTAATGTCAGAATGCTCTCATACCTTTGCCTGATTCAGACCGGTCCTTATATAGGAAACCTTGGGGCAGTTATTTGGTTTAGTAACTTCCCCAAGATTCGTGGAAGTTCGAAATTACGGAAATAACTTCCCCAACGGCTATAGAAGTAGTAACCGCTGATGGAAATTACATACTTAGGAGATATTGCTAGCGATGAACACGGGTTGGTTAACCACTCTAGAACTCCAGAATTTTGTCAAGTGTTACATGGTCGTCCATGTGCTTTGCCCATGGACGACTCTTTGTATACAGACTGATGTTGTGTGGTCGTCCATGAGCTATGCACATGGACGACTCTTCCGTCCTGATTGTCTGAGGTTTATTCGATTGATCAATACTCAGGAACGACATATCTGGACGAATCAGAGATGGTCTGGCCATTTGGCTAACTGGTGATCATGGACGACTCATCTGGACGAACCATAGATAATAATTTTTGCTATCCCATCAGTTGCCCCCTTGTCTAGGGTGTCGTCCAAGGATATTGTGGGGATTTAATCCACGCCTTTTTGTAGCCACATGTCATGATTTAGTTTGTTGACCTGTTGCGTCAATTACATTTTCCCAAGTGACTGCCACGCTTCGTTTTCTGAATGGCTGGCGTCCAACTTAAACTAACAAGTCCAACTTAAACTCAAACTAAAACGTTGATAATTTAATCTATATATATATATAACCGAACTTTTGGTTGACCTCTAGAGAGACTCACATAACAAAAAAAAAAAAAAAAGAGTTAGGATTAAGAAAAAAAAAAAGAGAATGACTCCTATTAGGAGTCTCTTTTCCCTCCTTAAAACCTTAGCAATTACCACTTCAAAACCCTAAACTTAACTTCACTTTAGGATTTTTTTTTTTTTTTTTTTAAATCGCAAGCAATCTGATTCAACTTTCTTCTATGATTAATGAATTTTATGTCAAATTTTTTATATCGGTTTTATTAATAAAATTTCAATTCAACATATGTGGATATTTGTTTATATTGTTATTAATGAATTTTATCTTTTATGTCGAATGTTTTATTTGCTTTCATATGTGCCTGAGATTTTCTTTCTATCTTATTCTTTTGTTATGTTTAGAATTGATTTTCTTTTGAGTATTTGGGTTAATCTCCATATTTATATTGACATTGTTTTCGTGGGTTTGGTTTTTGAGTTGAAATTTCTACTAATTATTTCTTTATATTGTATATGGCAGATAAAATATCTCTATTTTTTTGGAGAAAAATCAAAGCTGCAACCTATGTCTTCCAGCCTAGGGAATGATAAATTTTTATTTGGTATGTTATATATAAATTTATTGAATTTGGTTTGGTTTTGAAGTAGAATTTGGGGGTTCTATAAATTTTGAAGTTTTAAGTCTTGGGGTTTTTGGTATTTGCGTCTCAGTAGGTTGATTTTAATTCTTCACCTTAAATGCTTTTTATTTAGGTTCATGTGATTTTTTTTTTTTTCATATTAAAAGCTATGATTTTTGGTTGATTAATTATTTGTTTGGATTCAACATAAAAGATAATGGAATTAGGTATTATAATTTTGATATTGTTCCATGTTTTGAATTATCTATATTGTTATTACTACGAGAAAGTCATATTGGTACTCAAATTTGAAACTTAGTGTGTCTTCCCCATATCATGGTCTTTGTTTATATATTTGCAATTTATATTAGTTTTGAGTGTGTGTGTATATATAACTATTGGGAGTTTTGCTTTATTAATTTAAGAATTGTAAATTACTTTGTAAGTTTCGGTAACTATGCACTTGCAACTCAATAATGTTCAATGTTAGACAATACTTCTAAACTATGGAAAAATATAGAAGTTAAATATTTCATCAATTTTTTTCTTTTTTAAAAATATTAACTAGCAAAATATCTATTTACTCATTGTTGGATTTTTTTCCAAAGTCAATAGTTTTTTCGTGCATTGCACGGGTTAGCGATTAGTGATTATAATTTTCAAAATAAAAAAACTTAAAGTAAGATGAATAATGTTATATTGTTTGGTTGGAACCTCATTCTTTATAAATAACTTACTGGGAAGAAAGAACATAAGTTGATTTTCTAAATAACATTAGGTAACGTGTCAAGATACGACGCATCCATTCCATTTTGAATTATGCGGTAGAGTGTGAGAGGTGAAAAAAAAATTGTGGATTCATATGTGATTAATAAACAATTACTCACAATATGCAATGTCAGAATTGTGGCAAAAAATTACAGAATAATTTGTGGTCAATCTCTAAGAATTTATCAACAAGAAGAACAGAGAAACAGACTCCATTCCCACACACCCAAACATCGTGTGTTTATCAGTTATCACTTGACCTCTCACACCATTTAAAAGCTCCACCACACCACTCCTCCATGGTCAAACAAAACGTGACTTCCTCTTCCTCACTAGTCCTCCTCCTCATCGGATAATAAAACAACAGTCTCTAAAAATATTGCTAAGACAATATACATTTCTTGGATTAAGATTTTTTTGAGTTATTTAAGAATATTTAGAGTTACTTTTAGAGTAGATTTCTAATCTGAGTAGGTTTCGGAACTCGGAGGGAGGTTGAAAAGCATCTAAAATTTTATGGTACTTTTATATTTTTTATATTTCAGTGAAGAGTTAATGAATGCTACGAGAGAGTATTGATTTATGAAATATATTTTCAAAAATTATATAAAAAAAGAAATATATAACTGAATTTTTAATAACTTCTTATATTTTTTTAAAAAGTTGTATTGAATCTTTTCTAAAATGACTAGCTAAAACCCTTAGAATCTCACGACACTTTCAAATTGCAATCAAAGGAACGAAAGTGAAAAATATAAAAATCCCAACTTGATTTTTTCTTTTTTTCTTTTTTCCCTTAAGTTTACAACAAACACAACACTCCCAAGTCCCAACATAAACTAGAACCAGATTCCATCCACACGCTCCCGAACATCGCGTGTTTATCACTCGCCCTCTCACACACCATTTAAAAGCTCAACCACACCACTCCACCATCAAACAAACAAAACATGACTACTTCTTCTTCTTCCTCACTGGTCCTCCTCATCCTCCTACTCTGCACCGCGTCGCACACGATCCCCACCCTATCCTCCGCCAACCTAGAAGCCTATCCTTCAATCCCAGGAACCCAAACAACCGCGGACTTTTCAAACAATGGCGAGCTTGATCTTGCACCGGTTCGCCGGGAAGTCTACGGCGGCGGCCGAATCATCGATATCAGCCACCGGTACACGCCGGACATGCCGTCGTGGGACTCGGTTGATGGGGTGGGTCAGTTTCTGTGGCTTCCGAAGAGCATGAAGAATGGCTCGCTCGCTAACAACTCGGAGATGAAGCTTCCCACTCATACGGGTACCCATGTTGATGCCCCGGGACACGTGTTCGATCACTACTTCGACGCTGGCTTCGATGTCGACACGCTCGACTTGGATGTGCTCAATGGTTCGTTTATTCTATTCACTGTTCTTGTTCTGTTTTTGTTTTCTTGGCTTTGTGTTCGATGTTGAATCATGTTCTTGTTTTGCTCATTGTGTTTGACCACTTTCTTATATTTATAAAAAATAAAAAATAAAATCACTTTTAAGCGTAACTTTTATTATGAATCAATTGCAATGGGGTCCATTTCAGCAGTTTTTTTTTTTTTTTTGGAAAAAAAAAGTTAATAAAAAATTTGGTGTATTGATCTTATTGTTATTAGATAATTTTTGTTTGGTTAAATTGCATGTTTGGTCCTCTACTGTTGACATTTGTTTTAAAATCGTCTTTTTTACTTTTATAAAGTGTTTGGATTTGATTCCTATAATTTCAAAATTGTTTCATAAATCATCTAATGGCTGAAAAATCATGACACTTTTTAAAAGTAAATATGCAGTTTAACCTTTTTTTGTATTAGTGTGTATTTTGGTGGTCAAAGCTCTTCTGTGTGATTTCTCTGTACTTTACCGCTTTCTTGTTGGATACTATGGCTTGTGTGCAATAATTTTGAATGCATGGTGGATTGGAGAGTGCCTGTTCCACTAAAAGGAAGGTAAGGTATTATGTGTTGACTTCTTCATGGGATGAGTTAAGCTTAAATGGGCAAAATGTATGTTGGATGGGGCATTCTAATATAGTTGAAGATAAAATTCGAGTTTCATGTTCTATTTTATGGTTTATGAAAACTGTTAAATTCATTTAAACAAATGTCAAATCTTCTACTGGTTTTGGTAAAGTCTCCTTCCTGATTTCTCGAGAAATGCTTATTATACAATCTGTCATGCTTTCTTTTATTTTTTGATATGTTTTTGCTCTTCATACCTTGCGCATCTAAATGGGAATTTCTCCCATCTTTTTCTGTGATGAAATGTAAGATCAATTTTAGATATATAGTAATTACATTTTATTGTTTTGATGAGATATTATTGGTGATGATCGGATTATATTTGTTTATTGCAATAGGTCAAGCATTGTTAGTTGATGTTCCAAGAGACAAGAACATAACTGGTATGTATTTCTAAAGAACCCTCTTTTTGTAACCTGTGATTAGCTTCTCCCTATGTTAAAAGGAAACTTTTTTTGGAGGGGGGTGGGGGATGCTGCTACAGAATTTTCAACATGGTACTTCATTTTTGTTGGGCAGCAACATTGAAATTCTACTTTATGTGTCTGTGATGAAATTAGATGCTGCATCAGTTGGTATCGCCTGCAGGGGCAGAGCCCAGATTTGTTGCTGGGCGTGGGGTGGGAAGGTGTTTTTAATAGAATTATATATATCTGTGTATGTGTATGTTTGCGTAAGTGTTAGTGAAAAATATCATGTTTTCTGAGAAAGGTGTAAACCAACACCATTTGAAGATTATTGATTTAATTTCTCTTGAGTTTCTTATTTCCATGTTCTATTTTTGATAAATAACTTCTTAACATTATGAGTTTTAATTAGATATCTTTCTTTCATAAAACTTTGTATAAAGTTCAATAGTAATTTGTCATACAAAATTGAGAATTTTAAAGATTAAACTTTATATTTAAAAATTGTATGAAAATTACACTTTTTTATTTAAAAGATCACTTTTGATTTCTTAAAGATTGGAACCTCTTGAATATTATAATTTAAAAAACATGTGTCCATTTATAAATAGACTTACCATGCGATCTAAGGCGGGTGCTTATTAGCCACAAGGCCCACCACTACATGATTTTTTTTCAGCTAAATGGAATGTTGTTATATTTTCTAAGTGATGAGAACATTTTGTGTGTTATATTTTCCTAAGTTTTGGATATATTTGTAGATAACAAAGTCTATTCCTTACAGCTGAAGTTATGAAATCCTTAAATATCCCCAGGGGAGTACGTCGTGTCCTTTTCAGAACTTTAAATACTGACAGGTAAGTTCAGAATTGCTACTGTAGTGGAACTTTTTGTACTGATGACTTTATCTTATATTAAGTTGTTATTGGTGATACTGGTACTAATGCATTTGATGTTTAATTAAAAGAAGAAGATGAACTATTGCATGTCTCATATTTTAAAAAGAAGTTGTTAATGGTTATTTGTATTTAACTATGAAAGCAATAGTTACGCATTTTGGTTTGTGCTAACACTTGTTGCAATTTCAGGAGGCTTATGTTTAAAAAGGAGTTTGACACAAGTTATGTGGGATTTATGAAAGATGGGGCACAATGGTTGGTAGACAACACAGACATCAAACTTGTTGGTAAGATAGGCCAACGCTCTGTATCCTCTTTTTGTTACTGGGTCTTCCAGTTGTGAATTACCTAAACATTTCCTGCTAATTCAACAGATAATGCAAAAAATTCTACAAAAAATTTCTTTCTTGCAATGTGCTAACCCTTATAAAATTCATTGAAAACTGACTCTGCAAATAGAGTTGTGTGTTTAGCTATTGCAAATCAAGAAGGCATTAGTAAATTTCAATTTCTTTTCTGTTCATGATATTTGCATTTCTGTGCTTTTTCTTGCCAATCTAGTGTTTGCACTGACACCTTTTGCTGCTATGGAATGTAGGAATTGATTATTTATCTGTTGCTGCCTATGATGATTTGATCCCATCTCATCTTGTCTTGCTGGAAGACAGGGTAAGAAAATCTTTATTTGATCTTCCATGTTTGGCTTTTAGAAATGTTTTGCTGATTTTACCTAGTATTTTAATTGAGCATAATATTTATGGTGAGGATTCATTTTTCCAGCTTCAAAAATTGAGATTCTTTTGTCCAACTGTATATATAGTTTGGTATTTCATTGTTTGGGTTTATGTTAGAGATTCTTGTGAGATTTCTGAGGTTGATTCTCTGTCTATGAATCTGAAGTAATGTTGTCCTGGTGATTGGGGCCAATATGACATAAGATCTGGTCTCAAGTAATGTTGTCATTCAATTGTGAATCATTAGTGTATATCAGGATTGGGTCATAGCTACCTCCGTTTGCTGTGTGTTTCTCGGCTGTTAGTGCAGTGATGTTAACACGAGCCAAATGCATCAGACTACTTCCCTACTACCCTTCTCCAATCATGAAAATCATCATTGTCCCAGACCCCACAAACACCGTCATTAATTGGTTTAACCTCAACCTCATATTTTGGATGGAAAAGTTTTTGACTAGTAAGTTACAAACGCACCAGTGGGGCTTGAACCCACAACCTCACCTTCCATCCCGTTATTATGGGAGGAGGAAATGGCATTAGGGCTATATATTAGTGGGGGCTTCACCTCTTTATGTACAGTATTTTGACTGCTTTTTCTTTAAACCACTTTTAGGTTCTTTTTTAAGTATATTGTATTTAACTTAAAAAAATAATCTAAAATATCATTAAAAAATTCTGTTAACAATTGTTCAAGCAAAAGTTGTGGATGACTGGCTATTGTGGTGGTATTTAGTTATTTACAGTAAAAAAACTGCCATTATCTTTCCAGCATTGACTTTTATATAACTTGGTGAAGAGTCATATTCCCCTGTTGGCCATTGTAGAGATTGTTAATTTAGTCAAGCTCTCAATCAATGTCTTCTTCCCCCTTACTGTATTTGGCTAATAAGCATCTACCAGAAGGTTGATGCCTGGGATCTTGAATTGCAGAGCAGCTGGTTCTGGTTTAATCTCAGACATGTTTGTTTTCCCACATTTATCTTCTTTTACATTAATGAGTGCAACGTCCCATTTGCAAAGCATCATTTATTAGTCTATAGGTGATCCAGATTGGGATTAAAATTCTATTATATGTCTATGCCATGGCTTTAAAATATAAAGTAACAATTGAATTTTGTTGTGTTTGGATTCATATAGAAGTAGTAGGGTCAACACACAATGCTAATAACGCTTTAAAATTCAGGAAATCATCCTTGTGGAAGGCCTAAAGCTCGATAACGTCCAGCCAGGAATATACTCTGTCCATTGCTTACCTCTTAGGTTGCTTGGTGCTGAGGGATCACCAATAAGATGCATTCTCAGCAAATAAATAATAGTTTCCTTGTAAGTGTATATTACTGAAAGTGATCTATCTTATGCAATAATTTTCCTCATTTAATCTGAAACCTGTTTTCTTATTGGTTTTAGTGGTATACTCATGCATATTGGTTAAATTGTTACAGGGAAACAATGTTAGCCTAAGAAGGCGAGTGGAATCAGAATGAAGAGATGGGTTTTCTTGTGCTAAATTAGAGCAGGAGAGATATGTAATAACATATGGTAAAAACTCAGCAAATGTTATAAATTGGTTGGGCCTTTGGACTTTTTGTACAGGTAATAAAACTATTATTCCTAGTTTTTGTATACTCAACAAAAATGAACCACCAAAAAAAAAAAAAAAAACCAGACACACACCTACATTGTTAAACATGCCCATCAAAACATATCCATCACTTAGAATAATCATTTGGACTGAGTGGTGAATAGAGAGGTCAAACCTTAAAATGTTGCATGCTAGGAATTTCTGGCCTATTATTGGTAGGAGAAGATGATAATCCCTTATTTATCGCAATCAGTTTATACTTTATAGCAATAACAGCGGCTATTCATGAAGCAGGGTCTAGGACACGGTCATGTACATCTATGGAGCTAATAGGGGCAGTATTCTTACTTTTGAATTTCATTGTGCCTTACCTAGATCAATAAATCGGAGATAAATGTGAACCAGAAAAATAAATAGTTTCAGTAGGCTGTAGCTAGAATCATATGGCTATATCCCTCATTGATTTCAAGCATAATGGTACGTAACATTGAATTGAATGTCTTTGAAGTTTGAACAATGAAAGATCAGGCAGTTAGCATACAGAACAGCTTATAAAGTATAATAAATTATCCAAAACAAAAAACACAAATCTTAATTAATGAAAAAGGAATGAGGAAACCAATCATGTACTAGCTCTTGCACCATAATGGAAAGAAAAGAAAAGAATGGGAGAAAGTTTTAATTACGTATTTAGTCTCCAAGTTTTAAAATGGTTCTCATCTTTTGAAATGTTTCATTTTAGTTATTATAATTTTAAGATTGTGTCAAAAAATTTCTTACCATTAATATGTGCTTTAATTTTCTCAATTTCTAAACAGATATAAAGAAGCAAACAAAGTTTTTTTAATTACCAATCCCTTCTCTCACTTATTGTTATAAATATATAATTTCAAAATCAAAGCAATAGTTAATGATATTGATATGGTCCAAGTGGCCTTTTCCTTATGTGGATTTCTTCTTTCCCTTTGGGCTCCCATAAGGTGGATTTTGGGCTACCTAGCTAATGAGTAGTGAGGCGATGAATCTTGGGTTTTTACAGACAAAGTTTGGCCCATGCCATGTAGTCTTGTGAGTGGAGAAAATATCGGGCCCAATTGGCTCTCTAAGGGGAATTTTTTAACTTCTGGTTTGGTGGGTTTTCTATCCCATTTCGTGTAGTGGTATGGATATGGGACTAAATAAAAGATGAGAAAGGCGTCTTGGGCAAAGTCCAACCCATGAAGTGTAAGGAATAGTTTTATTGAGCCATTTCCTTTTTTCTTATTTTGGTCTTTTGCTTATTGGGCAAATAATACCCAATGAGATTAGGCCATGCAAATTGTAAAAAATATGTCACCAAACAGGCAAACATTTAGCCCTCTAAGTCTTGTGTCGGACCGCTACAAAACATTACAAATTGTCATTTTAATAATTGTGAAATTTGTTTTGATGTTAGATTTATTGTCTAATACACTGTTCTATATGGTAAAAATGTAGCCATTTGTTGTGGATGTCGGTTATCAAGCTAAACTATGTTAATTCTTCTCCTCTTCTCATTCTCTTAATAATAATTTTAATATGTTGTCATAGTTAGGTTTCGTCAATTGAATAAATTCGTTAAGAGCCTTGGCGTTTGGTACGAGATAATATTTTAGGATTCCTAGAAATGTTTAATATTCTCATGTTTGGTTGCAAATTACACCAAACATGTGGGTATGTAGAAATAGGAATGTGAATTCCTTTTAAAATATGTGGGTATGTAGATTCCCAAACTTAAAGGAAATTATATTTTTTATAAATTGACAATTTTAACCATTTTTCCTTATCATTTAAGCAATGAAAATAAAACATAAAACAAATCATCAATATCTTATAGACCTAAATGCTGTCAGGTTGTTTTGTTATGGGTTAAGCTCTTTTTAAAATCATGGTTAAAATTTAATTTTTCTCCTTTTTATATCCCCTATTTGGGATTGGTTAGATGCTAAAGTGAAATAAATTATTTATTTTTATTAACAAGATTTTCGTAAAGAATAAGAATTTAAATAGTTATTTTTATATTGTACTTGTCATTTTGAAATCTTAGACTATAGTTTTAATGTATTTGTCATAATTTATAGTTTACATTTTCTTTGTCAATATTTATTTGGAGGAAGATCTATTAAAAAAAAAAAAAACTTGATATTGAATTTACAAATCTAAGGATAGTATGGCAAAAATAAATAATTCATTTAAGATTCTTATGAATAAACAAAACATTATAAACTCACATTTTTAGGAATCTTATTAGATTTCCAGTTAAACTAAACATAGAAATAGTTACATTCCTAAGCATTCAGATTATAAGATATCACATTTCCAGTAATCTGGATGCCAGGAGTAAGTTTAACTAGTTGATTCTTCACGGTATTTCCAATGGAATCATTTAGAGTTCAAATCTCATTCACAACTTTTGAATTATTGAAAAAAAAAAAAAGAGAGAATAAATTCAATACCCTTTATCTTTTTAATGTGGTAATGAGGTTTCACCAAAATATTGATAGAATCCACAATCATGGTTTTAAAAACCGGACTGGACCGACCGGTCTAACTGGTTGAACAGAGAACCAATCACCAATTCAGTCCGAAAAAACCCCCTAAATCTGGGTTGAATCGGGAACTGAAACCAAAAACAGTTTTGCTGTAGTTTGGTTTTTAAAACCATGTCCACAATTCATAATTTCATACTAGATAGAGGAATATTAGGTATGGTGAATAATATATAATCTAATCTAATCATCTAATATTAGACAACAAATGTCAATCACACATGATATACTAGTATAGTGCTTTGAAATTGGTCTTTTCTTTTTTATTTATCTTTATATTGTCCTTTGCCCTCGTCTTGTCTCATTGTCATTCCTATAGTATAGTGCTCTAAAATCGGTCTTTTTTTTTCTTTATCTTTATGTAAATATTTAATTATAGAAATTATTTTATTTAGTTTTTCTTTTCTTTTTTTTTGATAGTGATGATGCAAAAAATTGTCAGTGAGTCACACGGTCCTCACGCGCTCTAAATAAAACCTGCAAAACAAAAACAAAGAAGACCTCTGAATGTTAAGTTAGAGAACTTTCACAACTCTAGAATGCCAAAATTGGGGTAAATTAGCGTACCTCGATTTGTGAGGACTTTGGGGTTTTTATAGTGACATAGAGTTGACATTCATTTCTTGGAGAAGAAGGTTGTAGGGAAGATCCTCATTAATGCATATATTTTGCGGGATCCTTTCTTTATAGAGATTCCCTTGACTAGGGTTAACCATGGGGTACAAGATATTTCCTTGCATAGATATTCATGGAGGCCAAGCAAAGCCACATTAGACCTGTCACGCTCTTTTATTCCCTTTGAACTCTTTTTTCCCGTCGGCCTCTTGTTCTGTCGTTTCGTGTAGATGTCGCCGAGTATTGAAGTGGGGTCGTCGGCCAATGACATCATCGCTTTCGTGCTTCTGCATATGCATGTGAAGCTAACGGGCTAAATGGAGCCGTCCGCTTCCTCACATGTATCGAGTTTACTTTCTGAAAACAACCTTGTCAGATAGAATTTAGTGCTCGTTTGGATAGGAAGGTTGCGTTTCCTGCGTCTGGCGTTTCACGTTTCTTCACTTTTTTTTTTTTTTTCCCCTTGCTGCTGCGCACTCTTTTATGGGACAACGGCTACTATTCATGTGAACAGTAGCCAGCAATTGTTGACTTTTCAGGCCTTTTATCAGTTCTGTGGGTCCTGTGAACAGTGCACGAGACCTACAAATCTCACTTTTTAGTAACTTTTTTAATAAAACTGGGTCTCACGGTACTATTTACATATTTAAAAATTATTTTACTACAGTATTTTTTAATTTTTAATTTTTAGCTTTCAGTTGTATCCAAACGGACCCTTAGTTTTTCTTTTTAGTAATATTTGAATCAATTATTTATTATTATTTTTTTGATAAGGTGCTCTGCGCCATGCTCGGGATATTGTCTTCTTATATCAGCTATACATTTGCAAGTCAATTTAATCTAAAAAAAAAAACGTCACTCAAACTATAATAAGTCTCTTCCTAATCCTAATCCGAACTACTTAACACGCGGAACACGTACAGCCATACATTTGTAACAAATTAATTTAATATATAATATATATCTCTCCCTATCTCTGCTTCGGGACTTTAGCGTATTTTTCCACTGATTCCACACTTTTGCAATCTCTCATCAGTCATCACAAAGCCATGATCACCATGGCGATGATGGTCAAGCCCCTTCTCTTCTTACTACTCTGCTCACTACTGCACCCGATCGCCGCCACCGCCGGCAACCTCGTACCTGAACGCAGAGAAGTGTACGATAACGGTCGAATCATAGATATCACTCACAAGTACACTCCTGAAACTCCCTCAGGTGGTGATTCTGAAAATGGGGTTGGACAGTTTCTCAGGCTCCGCGACTCCATGAAGAACGGCTCGCTCTACAATGGCTCCGAGCTCAGGAAGCTCTTCGTTCACGCCGGCACCCACGTCGACGCGCCGGGTCACATGTTCGATCACTACTTCGATGCCGGCTTCGATATCGACACCCTTGACTTGGGAGTTCTTAATGGTACTATTTAATCTCACACTCTCGACTTGAGCCTCGTCTACTCCTTGCTCTGCTCTGCTCTGCTTTTTCTGTTTGATGCTATTTCTGATATACTAATTTGGGTTTTTTATTTTTATTTATTTATTTATTTATTTTTTAAGGTTGAGTTGTTATATATTGTGCAAATGTGATGTGATAGATGATTATATGTATGTGTTTGTTTGTTTTGATAGGTCCGGCGTTGTTAGTTGATGTTCCAAGGGATAAGAACATTACTGGTATGTATATTTTTAGTCAACTTTTCTGGTTTAAATACTCTGTTGGTTTCTAAAGATTAGTACACGAGCGATCTTAGTTCATGGAGTTTAAAAGTGATCGCTTTTAAACTAAAAATTGACACGTCGTCACTCCATTAAACTAAATTCGATCATTTTAAGTGTTTTAGGGACTATAATTGATCACTTTTAAGTATTTAGGAGCTAAAAGTGATCACTTTAAGTATTTTAGGGACTAAAAGCGATCGCATAAAGTGTGTTAGGGACTAAGTTAACTCGTGGGCTAAAGTTTAGGGACCAACCATGTATTTTGGCATAGTTTTAATTGAGGGTATGATTGTGTGTGCGCACGCGCGCAGGATAAACCATGTTAAATTTGGCACTTCTTATGCCCTGCTATGTAACAAGTTTTTTGAAAGCTAAATGAAAATGTGCAAGTGATGAGAACATGTTGTGTCTGATGTTCTTAAGTTTTGGACAGTAGGCCTAACGAAGTCTTCTCCTGACAGCTGAAGTTATGCAGTCTTTAAATATCCCCAAGGGAGTACGCCGTGTGCTTTTCAGAACATTAAATACTGACAGGTAATTCTAGATCAATTTTGTTTTTGAAGATTTTCACCATAGTATTTCAGTTTCTGTTCACAATTTTGGCTAACAAATAATAAATCTGCATTAATAGGTTTGATGATATTCATGATATTGGTAATTGGTTTGATTGAAAATTTTACATCTTACATGATATCAGAAAACTGTAATTGTTAAGATTCTTTTTAACTGAAAATATTCATTGCTATATTTTTTCCCCTCACAATCAAAGGTTTATGGAAGACATTTTTATTTGTGAACTAAAGTTTATCTTCAGATCAGAGTCATTTTTGTTTTGTGGATGTACTTACTACATGCAATCTTTTAAGAATGCCATCAAAGGAGGCCAGAATGTAGAATTTTAGCATGCCTGCCCATGTACTTGCTCAGCATGCTAAACAATGTTGAAGACTTTGTGGGTTGGCTGGAGGAAACTCCTAGCCTTATTGAGCATGCGTGTGCTCAGGATGTAATCCATTTGTCTTCTGTTGTTGGTTATTGAAATTTCCAGGTTTCCCATAAAATAAAATAAAAAGTTGCCACAATTTTTTGTACTTGCATAAGGTCAACATATCATACTGATTTTTTCTTTACCTTTTATTCTCTATCCAATTGTCTTTTGAGCTTATTAATGGTCAAATTATTAGGTATATATGACGTGTTGTTTACTGTGAAAGTGTTTAGGGTTTGATGAGTCAACCCTAACACACAAAATACTATTTATATATAAAGTACATGATATTACTGTTTTGTCCCTATTACTCATAACACTCCCCCTCAAGCTGGAGAGTATATATCATACAATCCTAGCTTGTTACATAATAAACCCAAACGAGTCTTACATAAAGCTTTAGTAAACATATCAGCAATCTAGACTCTTGTAGAAACATATGGAGTAGCAATTACACCATCTTCTACTTTCTCCCGAGTGACAATCTACTTCAATATGCTTGGTTCGCTTATGGAACAGCTTGATTATCACAATGCATAGTCATAGGCAGCTTCACAACGAATCTTAATTCCTCAAGTAAATGATTAATCCACATAAGCTCACATGATGTGTGTGCCATGGCTCTATACTCAGCCTCTGCACTAGACCTGGCAACAATAGTTTGTTTCTTGCTTCTCCAAGTAATCAGATTTCCTCCCAAAAAAGTGCAATACCCAGTAGTGGATTTTCTATCTGACGGTGATCCAGCCCAATCAGCATCAGTGTAGGCTTCTACCCGTAGGTGACCATTAGCTTTATACAAAAGACCACGGCCTGGATGTGCTTTAAGATATCTCACAATTCGAATTATTGCCTCCCAATGTGGAAGGTGAGGATCTTTCATATACTGGCTCAAAACTTTGACCGCAAATGATATCTGGGCGAGTAATGGTGAGATAGTTTTGTTTACCAACCAAACGACGATATCTCTCAGGATTGGGTAATAGCTTCCCTATCTTCATACAATTTGACATTAGGATCCATAGGAGTCTCCACTGGTTTAGATCTTAATAAGCTAGTTGCTTCCAAAATATCCAACACATACTTTCTTTGTGATAGTCCTTTAGATTGTGCTACCTCAATACCCAAGAAATAACGAAGTTTACCCAGATCTTTAGTTTGAAAGGAGTTTTGAAGGTGTCTCTTCAAATCATCAATACTCTTCTTGTCATCACTAGTGATTATAAAATCATCAACATATACTATCAGCAAAATCTTTCCTCTTGTAAAGGTATGAGAAAACACAGAGTGATTAGAATGGCAACGTCGCAATCCAAACTTTAACACTACTTCACTAAATTTACCAAACCAAGCTCTGGGAGATTGTTTAAGACCATAGATGGCCTTATGCAACCTACACACTTTTCCAGACTCCCCCTGAGCAACAAACCCAGGTGGTTGCTCCATATACACCTCTTCCTTCAAATCGCCATTCAAGAAGGCATTTTTAACATCTAACTGAAATAATGGCCAACCCAAATTAGCAGCCAAGGAGATCAAAATCCGGACAGAAGAAATTTTAGCAACAGGTGAGAATGTCTCGGCATAGTCAACACCGTATGTCTGGGTATACCCTTTGGCAACCAAGCGAGCCTTCAAACGCTCAATAGAACCATCAGGCAAATACTTCACAGTATACACCCAACGACAACCAACAATAGTTTTCCCTAGAGGACGAGTAACTAAAGACCAAGTAGCATTTTCAAACAGGGTAGACATTTCTGCCTCCATAGCAGATTTCCAACCAGAGATGGACATAGCCTCTTGGACAGACTTAGGAACAATAGTAGAATTCAAGGATGTGGTAAAGGCATGAAGAGCTGAAGACAAGTGACCATAAGAGACAAATTGAGAGATAGGGTGAGAGGTACAAGAACGCTTACCTTTGCGCAAAGCAATTGGAAGAAAGGCAGGATCAGGAGTCGGATCACTAGGCGGGGTAGAGGTCTCGGTTGGAGGTTTCTGCCGACGACAATATACCTGGAGTGGTTTCTGAGGAGATTCAATAGGAGACACAGGTGGTAGGAGAGGAAGACAAGGAGGAGAACTGTCTCTAGCAACCGAAGGAGAGAAATAGGACTGAGATTCATCAAATGTGACATCAGCACTAATGAAACGACACCGAAGAGTAGGTGAGTAACATCGATATCCTTTCTGAGTACGAGAATACCCAAGAAAAACGCATTTAATGGATCTAGGATCAAGTTTGTCTCTCCCTGGACCTAAGATGTGAACATAGCACACACAACCAAAGATCTTAGGAGGTAGATGAAACAAAGGTGCATCAGGAGAGAGTACAGTATAAGGGATCTGACCACCTAGAACAGTGGAAGGCATACGATTAATCAGGTGACAGGCAATGAGAACAGCATCACTCCAATATGATTTGGGAACATGCATATGAAACTTTAAGGCACGAGTGACCTCTAACAAATGACGCATTTTGCGTTCAGCAACACCATTTTGTTGTGGAGTATGAGGGCATGAAGATTGGTGAATTATACCATGATCATCAAAAAATTGAGACAAAGATGTATGAAAATATTCACGGGCATTATTAGACCGAAAAATATGAAGTGAAGCATTAAATTGAGTCTTTATTTCCATATAAAATGATTTGAAAATTGAGTACAATTCAAACCGTTCTTTCATAAGATAAAGATAGGTGACTCTAGAATAATCATCAACAAAAATGACAAAATATCTAAATCCCAACAATGAGGGAGTGTTTATTGGACCCCAAATATCAGAATGAACTAAATGAAAAGGACTACTAACACGACTCTCACGCCTAGAGGCAAAAGGCACCCTATGGTGTTTACCCAACTGACATGCTTCACATTGTAAAGACTCAATTTGACAACACGACGGAACTAATGACTTCAAATTCTTGAGAGATGGATGACCAAGGCGACAATGATGCTGAAGAGGCGAGATAGACAAATGAGAAGCCACTAAACCGGAAGAACCACATCGATCCAAGTAATAAAGTCCACCGGCTTCATGCCCTCCACCAATAATCTTCCCTATCTTGAGATCCTGAAAGATACAATGAGTGGATAAAAAAATGGCAGCATAATTCAAAATTTTAGTAAGCTTACTAATTGACAAAAGGTTAAAAGGAAAATCAGGAATATATAAAACAGAAGAGAGAGAAAGATTAGGACTAAGATTGGCAGTGCCCAAACCAGAAACTGTAGTGGCTGAGCCATCTGCCAATGTAACATTGGGAAGGCTACTAGATTGCTCAAGGTCAGAGAGTAAACCTGAGGTACCTGTCATATGATCAGTAGCACCTGAGTCAATGACCCAAGGGTCTTAAGTGGCAAGACAAGCAGCGGAAGTACCTTGTTGAGCCAAAGTAGCAGTAGAATCAGACCCAACAAAGTTGGAATGCAGAGTCAAGAGGCGATTGTACTCTTCCTCGGGAAATGAGACTACTCTGGATGTTGGTGGAAGTGACTATGAAGGTGGTTCTTGAACTTGAAAACTAGCTTGGTGAGCCGAGGGTTTACCATACAACTCCCAACAAAAGTCTACTGTATGATTCTCACCATGACAATAAGTGCACTTACAAAGACCACGTCCTTTACCACGACCCCCTTGTTCACTCCGACGTCCCCCTTGGTCATGACCTCCAGGGCCTCGGCCCCCACGACCTCGACCTCCACAACCACCTCTATTACTCCCCATATAAGTGTTAAAGGCAGATTTATCACCAGAAGGTAATGCATCAATATTGGAGGAAGAGAAATGGTCAGTACTCGAATCAGATAATGTGGCTTGTCAAAGTCTACCAAAAACTTCACTCAATGAAGGGAGGTCTGGACTAGCTAAAATTTGTGATTTTACTAGATTCAAACTTTTAGGCAATCCAGAGAGGAAGCGAGCAACATGCATAGAATCTCGTTGTTTCTTCATAATTTTAACATCAGAGGAGATAGGCTGATAAATATTGAGTTCTTCACATACACCCTTAAACTTATTATAATAGTCTTCTAAAGACATATCACTCAAACTCAAGGAGAAATAATTTTGATGAAGATCATAAATCCGCTTCAAATTGTTAACACCAGAGTAAAGTTCCTTGGCTTGTTCCCAAACAAGTTTAGCAGTTGGTAAGAAAACCAAACTACAACTGATCTTAGACTCCATGCTATTCCACAAACAACTCCTAATTTGTGCATCTTCGGCTCTCCAATCAGCAAATTTAGGGTCTGTAGGTACAGGAGGTTCCTTAATCACATAATCAAACTTCTTTCTACCAAGAAGAAAGACTTCAACTGCCTGTGCCCACTGAGCATAATTACTACCATTTAGATGAATGGAGGTAATTGATAACATATCAGGAGATAAGAAATAATTAGGGGGCTGAGCACTGTCTTTGGACTCCATAATAGCAATCTGAAGAACAAACTAACACTAAAGAAATAAGTTGGACTGAATTAAAACAAACTCCAACCAGCAACCAATGTACTTCAACCAATCAGCCACGCCAATAGTAACTCATCTATCAAAGAATCAACACCAAACTATTCCAAAAACAAGGCAGCAACAAATCCATACCAACACCAAAAAAAAAAAAATGCCCAATCCACCACTAAACATCAACCTAAGGCTGCCTGAACAGATAAGCAGAGAACGTATTGAAGAAGAGAAGAAAATCAGACCATGGTTGAAACCCTCAATTGAAAAACTCCAGCAGCGGCGTGAGGACCGGCGAGTAAGCTAGAATGGTCGCCGGAGGAGGGTGAGTAAAACCCTGCCTCTCTTGCGATCAGGCAACGTCGATTTGGTGTCGCAAGACTGGAGAGAGGGTCACCGGCGCAAGACAGCTCCTTCAGCCACCAAATCGAGATCGTCGGAGTCTCTATTAGGGTCGTCGGAGCTAGTGAGTAAGGATATGGTTGCCGGTGAGTGGTGGTCGGAGGGTTAACGGCAGCGGCGGGTTGGTGGCTCTGATACCATGTTGTTTACTATGAAAGCGTTTGGGGTTTGATGAGTCAACCCTAACACATAAAATATTATTTATATATAAAGTACATGATATTACTGTTTTGCCCCTATTACTCATAACATGATGTTAGAATCATATTAATGAACATCCATTTTCCCTTTTATTTGGTTCTTGTGGGTTCATATATTAGCTAACAAATATAGATTTCTCTCTTGTGATGCAAAATGAGTTTATATTATTTACGAATCCTTATCAGATGAATCCCCACCACAACCCCCCCCCCCCCCCCCCCTTCTCATTTCATTTTCCCATTATAAGTTGCTTCATGTTCAAGACTCATGGTTTGCAGGTGGTTAGATGACTCTAGATAACACAATTCGTTATATTATATTCATTGTTAAAATTCTGCCACTGGTTACAGTGGCCCTAAAAGAGGTAAACATATTGACAGCAGAATATCATAATCATTGCTGTTGGTTACACTAGCCCTAAAAGCGGTAAACCTGTAGACAGTAGAATGTCGTTAAGGGTTAACTATCAAAGACCATTATAATGTTATGAAAAATGTGATGGTGCACATCATAGGAGAGGCAGATAATTAATGATGATGAAGTGGGAAAAATGACCATGTGAAGATGAAAGTTGAAGTTATTAAGAAAAGGTAAGATATAATATTATAATATATGAGAAGGCCTTTATCCTTGGATTTTAAGTTCTCTGTACTCCTTCACCTTTCTTCTTCTGGATACATAATAATTCTCCTAGAAAAAACTGGCTTGTTGGATTCAGCAAGTTGCTGTATTATTGGAAAAGCGAGAAAGGGTCTTGTTGTGATGACTATAGCCTCCCTTTCAGATTGCTTCCAACTACTTCCCCTTCCTGAAAATGATTGTTTGAGTTAAAAATGCTGAACCTTTGCAATAGTAATAATTAGAAAATTTGATTTGAAATAAAACTTATCCAATTTCAGGAAGCTTATGTTCAAAAAGGAGTTTGACACAAGCTTTGTAGGATTTATGAAGGATGGGGCAAAATGGTTGGTGGACAACACTGACATCAAACTTGTTGGTAAGATATAGATTGACTTTGATAAATTTCAGAGCCACTTTTAGCCTTTTTGCTATGTGGAATCTTGCATCAATGTTGGATGACAGCACTTAATTTTCGAAATGTAGTTACTAATGTATGCTGTTTATGATATGGAACCTCAATCACTACATAGGATGTCCAAGATCTTTCAAGTAATAATCACAGACAAATTTTCACTTAATTTATGCATGTATAATTATTATGTTTTTCAATGCTGAACATGACTATGAAAAACAAGTGCAAAGTAGGCTATATGATATGGACAGTATCTAGTAAGTTTAGAGTAAATATTTAGTATAAGTAAAAATTAGAATTTTTCCATATTTAATATTGATGTATTATTTTGATACCAAGACAAAATTATGATTCCATGTTGCCTTGGATTCAATTTGAAAGAGTAATGTGTGAGACATAATGTAGATGCTGAACTAAAATAACACACTATCTACAAAATAATGTATTCCTATGGAGGGGGATTATTTTGATTATGAATAAAATTTCTCTTGAAATTGTCCCAATGGCCTAGTGCTGACTCTAGCCAACCCTAGGTGTTGAAGTTGTCTCTCGCTTGGTGGTGACTCCAAGCAAGCTGAGGCATTGATTCCTAGGTTCTCTATCTTTATTTTGTCTGTCTCAGTGTAATAAACTAAACAGTGTCTTTCTAATTTTTAAGGTACAATTACATTAGTTGTGATTCACTATTCCACCGTATCTAGATCATACTTTCCATTTAATAAGACACCACTGTTCCTTATTCTGTTCACCTCAACCTTCGTCCTTTTTGGCACTTGTAACTGGAGGAGTCAGTAATCTTCATTGTAGAAGATGTAGCCATCTTAGCAGAATCTCTCAATTTGTACCCAGATGACTGTCATTTGTGATTCATCTCCTTTTATCTTGCCTCTTATCTATATCACATCCCCATTTCAGTTATGCTCATATGAACTTGTTGATTGTTGGAGACTTGGAGTCCATTATTCTTTATGTTAAGGGGGCTATCTGATGGTGTTTTCAATGCCCTCCTTAAGGTGATATTAAACATTGATTATGCAATAATCTGGGTGTTAATTGATTTGATATTGCTGTTCTAATTCTATAGGCAGCATCCTTTTCAGCCTAAGTTTGTGATGATGGAAAAGATACAGTATTTTTGTGGGTTATTAATTGATGAATATTTTGTTTCTACTCACCTTGATCTTTACTAATTTGTTGAGGATTCATAACCGACCCCAAAAACTTTGGGGACTAAGGCTTTGTTGTTGTTGGGAAGGAGTAAGATGGGTAATAGCCTTTACTAAAAAGATCATACTCAGTGCACAAAACTCTCACTTTTGTGTGGTCTGGGAGAGGTCATGCATTGGTGCTATGGCAAGTTCCTTTCACTAAAAGCGACAAGTTGCAAGTTCAAGTCTGGGAATCAGCCTCTCCTAAAAATGTTTTGAGCATCACAAATTAAATGCTTTGACTGACATAAATTCTCTTTCCCTGTTCCTACTCTACTTACTCATCTTTGAGAAAATGTGGGAACTAAGGATTAAATTCCTTTCTGCTCCTCCTTTTCATATGCCATTACTGTAGCATTCAGCAACATGCCAAGGTTCAATCATCTTCTTTGTCATTGGTTCTTCAATACTTCAGATACTGCAAAAAGCATTCTATGTATAATTTCTTTGTTGCAATATGCTAGTACCCCTTTAAAATTCAATGAAAACTATTGAGAGGAATGTTCAACTAATCCACAGGGAGGGGACATTGGTGAAATTCCTTTCTGTTTATGATATTCTCATTTATGTGCTCTCTATTGCAAATCTAATGGTTGCACTCACGCATTTTCCTGTTACAAAGTGTAGGAGTTGATTACTTATCTGCTGCTGCTTATGATCATTTGGTCCCAACTCATCTTGTCTTTCATGAGGGCAGGGTAAGAAAATACGTCTGATAGTTTAGTGACTCATTCTAGTTAACTTTCTACGAGTGTTTTGCCGTTTTTATATGGTATAGCTGTTGAGCAGTAACTATCTACTAGGTGAAGGATGATTTCATCTTGAACTGTGGAGCAGTTGACATATTTTTTTTCCCTGCAAGTTTGTCCCTTACAATCAAGAGTGCAACATCATAGTTGGAAAATATGATTTGACTAGTCTATAGGTGTTCCAGATTGAAGTTGAAATACCATTATATGTCTCTGGCTTCTTTTACAGGATAAATAAAAACTGAGTTTTGTTGTAAAGGTGCAACAATGCATGGATTCATGTAAAATTAGAAGGGTCAACACAAGATGCTAAGATTGCTCAAATATTTCAGGAAGTCATACTCGTGGAAGGCCTAAAGCTTGATGACATCCAACCCGGAATATATTCTGTACATTGCTTACCCCTTAGGTTGGTTGGTGCCGAGGGATCACCCATAAGATGCATTCTTATTAAATAATAGTTTTCATGTAAGTTTACTTTCTGATGGCATAGTGATCTCTCTCTCTCTCTCTCTTAATCAGTACGTATATGGTATACTCATGCACAACGATTAAATGTTACAGGAAACAATGAAAGCCTGGGGAGGTGTTGAGGAGAAATACCGTGAAGATAGGTTTTATTGTGCCTCACTGAAGCAGAAAGAATATGCAATAAAGAAACTCTGAAAGATATGTTGGATATTTATTCCTAATATTTAGCATAGGTTATTATGAACCATGTAGAAATGCTTAAAAACTGTACGCTTGCATTGCTCTTTGATTGTGTATAATATACCGCATAATATACAGACGTGGTAGAGCAGTACTCACAGGGTAGCCTAACACTCCCCTTGTAAACTTGATGATCTGAGGACAAGTTTTGACATAGAAGCCTGTTGTGGTGTTTATGGAGCTCCTTGGTGAAGAGATAAACAGATTGATCGGTATGAGGATCAAACTATACACAGCAACAGTTTATAGGATAAGTTCATGGATGAAACGATAAACAAGCTCAATGTGCTTGGTGCTAGCATGGAAAAACTAGGTTGCCATAGTAAAGTTTAACCAGCTTGGA
The DNA here is from genome assembly GCA_019022515.1 of Quercus aquifolioides. Lineage (NCBI taxonomy): Eukaryota > Viridiplantae > Streptophyta > Magnoliopsida > Fagales > Fagaceae > Quercus > Quercus aquifolioides. The sequence goes on from CM032332.1 coordinate 39,241,817, forward strand.
GATCAAAACATGTTATATTTTAGATGGTTAATTGGCAGTTGGCACATGTGAGCTAGCCAGCAATATTCAAATTCAACACTACTCGAATGAGACACTGTAGGCCCTTAAGATCAGGTTAGGGCCCAAGAAAACATAAAAACCGTAAATGGAACATCGAGTGTTAGCCGGTTAGGACAATCAACCTAGCTAGCTAGTCAATCTCAAGGCTTCATGCAGACCAAAAGGACTAGAGGACGAAGAGCATACAACCAACCCAAGATTCAGGAATATCCAATACACTCTACGCTGAAGACGCTGCCATGGAAGTATCACTAAAAAAAATAAAAATAAAATAAAAAACTCCTTGGGAATAGTATGATCATAAAGACTATCGCATATTCCTAGCCGCGGGTAGACAAAAGAGGATGTCACGTGCGTAAGAGGATCCACCAGTTCACTACATATGTACGTAGGTTCGACTACCTTTTACCATAAACAAAGAAGGTTCAACTACCTTTTGATTTTTTCCATAAAAGAGGAAGGTTCAACTACCCTTTTAAATCCGAGGACTAAGGATAAAAAAAAAAAAAAATGGGTTGAGGAATATGAGTAAGGGTAGTAAAAGGATGTTATTATTATTTTTTTATAAAAATTGTTAACGGATGTACTAAGGACTTTTTATCCAGAAAAAAAAAAAAAACTGATTTTTTGAAATTTTTTTATATTTCCTATAAAAGTTGTAATAAAAATTTTCTAAAAGAGAAATGATATGTCCGCTACATTTTCATAATAATTTCACAACAAATCATAAGTGGCAAGATGTTACTAACTGTTACAGTTGGTAAAAAAATAATTTTAGTAATAAGTCTAAATTAGATTTAGTAATAACTTTTCGCTTAAAATTTGTTGTAAAATTTCTTCTAATTTTTTATTTTTTAAAATGTTATAGACATAACATTACTTTATTTATACTAAAGCTTAGTAAAAAAAAAAAAAAAGAAGAAGAACAAGTTGTAATTAAACTAATAGTTGCAGGTTTGGTTAGAGGGCCTACCTGGCGACATTGCTCCTTCGGCCTATTTTGATGTTCATTAAGGTTTTTTGATACTGTTTTGCTAATAAATTCCCAGGCAGCTATTGGTCAAAAAAAAAAAAAAATAATAATAATTTCTCTTCGGTTCACATTGATAAATGATAGTGTAATTAGCCAAGACACGTGTAAAGTGATGCATGACAAACCATAAAATTAGATCAAAATACACATTTCCTCTACAATCAAAATCTTTATGCCTAGTCTAGAAAAATATATAAAAGGTTGAAGTATAATAATAAAGCCTGTCAGTAATTAGTATAATATGCAAGAAAGTTTAATAAAAAAAATTGATATCCTATCACTATTTTTTTCCCTCTAAATAAATAATTTTATAGTTATAGTAATTATTGGTAGGTATCCGTTATTCCTTCACAAAAAGAAAAAAAAGAAAAGAAAAAAGAAAAAAGAGAGTATGATTGTCAAATATCAATAGTTGATTTGATGTGGCAAAATATTGAGACATCAACGAAAAGCAAAACTTCTTTTGTTGGAGGAATATCAAATGAGGATAAAATTAGGAAATTGAGCTGAGGGAAAAGATGAAATCCTAGTAATCAACACCTAGGGGTTACCTGAAATCAGTATTAAGCAAAGACAAACTTTAGGATAAATGACTAAGTAACAATGGTAAATTTTGCAATTCAAAAAAATGCGCAGGGGGATGGGGTAACCCTTATGTGCTCAGGGTAGCCGAGAGAGAGATGCACACCAATGCGTGTATTAGTGGAGGAGAGGTGACTCAAACTCTGGATACCAATGTGCTTACTGTTGGCCCAAGGCATCGACCACTAGGCCACCTACCGCGTTGGCAATTAAAAATTTTATCTATTCAAGAAATTCTCTTACCAAGTTTATTGGAACCAATTTAAATAGACTTTCAAAGAGGGCATAAAAAGGAAATTAATTAAAATATAAAAATATAATCCATCAAATCTTCAAGATAAATGACATAAATGAAATTGTCACCGAACGATATCAAATGAGCACAATTATGGATAATTTGAATTTTTTTCTTCATAAAAAAAAAAAAAAAAAAAAAAAAAAAATCAAGTTAACCCTAATCTTGGTGCCCACACCAATGCCATGTAACTCGAAGTATTTTGAAGTATTATTATAATATTATTAAGAGAAAAAGTTAATAGATACTTTAAAGATATTGATTTACGACTATAAGTAATTTTTAGAAACTTTTTTTATAAGAATAGAAAGAGGTAATTAGTCTTTTTTTTTTTTTTTAATAACTTTATATATTTATCATGAAAATAATATAAAAACTCTCTTAAAATAGTTAATTAACAAATATCCTAAACACTCATTAACTTGGCCTTATTATTATATGAACAAGTATATAACAGTTTTGACAACAATTTGAGCTCACATTAACATTATTATTTTATTTACTACTAATAATCTGCACTATAAAAAAATATCAAATTTTTTGGGAAAAATTTACACAAATTCAAAACCAACTGAAATCACGTGTAAAACAGTTTGTGTTTAATCACAGTTGCAACAACCAGCAGCAGCGACGCCTATCCTATTCTCTCCGAATGCGCCGGCGGAGGGAAGTGTACAGAGATGGTAAGATATTTGATATAAGTTTCAGGTACAGCGAGGACATGCCGGTCTGGGGCTCCGACGAAGGGCTCGGCCAGTTCCTGTGGCTCCGCATGTCCATGAAGAACGGCTCGCTTGTCAGCGTTTCAGAGCTCAAATTCAATGTTCACTCTGGCATCCATGTCGACACGCCAGCCCATGTGTTCGACAACTACTTCGACGCCGACGCGCTTGACTTGGATGTTCTTAACGGTAATAAACCAACGTACTAGTTTTTAGGCCAAAATAGAATATACTCAACCCTTTCAGTGCCAATAAAACGAATGTTACGATTTTTTTTTTTCTTTCATAAATGAGTGTTATTGATGAATTCTTTCTATTTTCATGAGTTTTGTAGAATTGTTGGTTATGTTACTTTGTATGCTTTATTTTTTTAATAAAAACAAGTTGTCAGTGCTCCGTTATAAGTACAATTAATGTATTTAAAGATAGGGTAAGCAAATGTAGGCTAAACAAATGTACGAACGTTGTATACATGCATTTGCAAAATTTATAAATTTTAATTTTGCAAATGCATGTGTACAATATTATATACGTTTGGTTAGTTTACAATGTAAATATTATGTTGCTAATATAATATAAACTAAAAAATTTCTTAAAAAATATTATCAAATTTCTTAAAAATATTATCTAGATAAGAAGTTAATAGAGAAATCAATAGAATATCTTAGGACAAACAAAACATTCTCCCAAATAAATAAATAAATATATAAACTTTAGAGCTCAATTGTATATTTTGGCCTAGTTTTTAAATTTTTTTTAAAATTCTTTTAATTAAATTTTTTTAAAAAAAAAAACTTATTTATTAAAAGAGAAAACCACCTATATGTGCTAAGATGGGTTATATAATAGTGAAAGATCTGTTTTTTTTTTTCCTTGTCCTTCTTACTGCCCAGGTTAAATGGCTTTATTTATTTAATTTTTGTGTTGCTCTTTTACCGTTTTAAAACTAAGGGATATTTTATACTAGTAATTATATTTGACACCCTACGTTTCTAAAATTTTCTAGTCACGCTCTGCGTGGTATTCAAAGACCTGTCATACAAACATATATCTCTCTCTAATTGATGCTACATCATTCTATCATTTTCTCAAAAAAATACTACTAATATATAATGCTACCCCATGTGATATTATTCAATTATTCTCCTGTAACTAATTTTCATTGATACATTTGGATTTGGATCTGGTACAATTTGGGATGTCTATATATGAGGTAGTTAGGGTTGTGTTTGAGGTTAGATTACCACTCGATCCGATCAATTAGGGTTTGGAATAACACCACTTGTCGCCAATTGTGGTTATATGGGTCTAGGACCGCCATGGCTTCACTATTCCTACAGTCAAATTAGTTGAAATCACTAGGTCTAGTTGAGATACCGTCGATTATGGTGGAGCTATAATTTCTAGTGGAGATTTGATGGATTTCATTACATTTTGGCCAAGATCTCACCAGATCTGGCTAAGATCTTGACGTATTTGCTCTAGCTTTGTCAAGATCTTGTCAAATTTAGTTGAGATTTCACTAGGCTTGATCGAATTCTCGTCACATTTGGCAGAGAAACCAACATATTGGCAAAAAATGGCAAAGTCTAATGGTGGCAATTGGTCAGATCATTTGGAGTCAGATTTTCTTGCAAAAAAGACATGCCACCCCACCGGTGGTTGTTGGATTTTCTTGGTAAAGAACCACCGTTGACTGTTGCAATAATTAGTTTGATTGATTTCTGGTTTGGGTTTGATTGGATCCTTTAAATGGGTCGGGTTGCTCGAGTAAGTGGACAACCTAGGTGCAATAGCTAGTTATTGCACCATATTTCAATTTAATAATTTTAATGATTAATGATGTAAATAATTTACTAGAGCAATATTTTAATATCACGGCAAGTGTTATTACTGATTAGTTTTAGAATAATAGTGTAAACTTACATTTCTAGGATGAGTGGTAGTTTATAAAATAAAAATTGAAATATCAAGGACATCAAATGACATACATCTATTTTACCTATCATTTTACAAAATACTCTAACGATTTAAAAAAAAGAAAGCTGCTTTATTTATTCCTTTTCATTAATAAACCTCTCAACCAAGTCATATATTAAACATAATTTGGGATGATCGAGACAATAATTTTGGACAGAGGGAGTGTCGTATTTTATGTGTTTCATAAAGTGGAAGTGAATCGAATTTTCACACTAACTGTGCGTTTAATATTAGTTTATTTAGTTTTTTATTGAAAGTATACTAAAGTATACTTATATTTTGAAAAAGTGAAGAAAAAAATTAAAATTTTTAAAAATTGTACTTAAATGCTAAAAACTAAAAGCTAGTAATAAAACTGGGCTCAAATGGACTTTATATGAAGGATACTGTTGTTATTTATCAGCTACAGCAAAAGTATTTTAAGGATCTATCATATAGGTGATTGGGAAGAAAGATAAGCTATGTTTAACGTTCTTGGCTTAATAATCATCTCTCTTCTTTCTTTTATTTTTATTTCTTGTAATTCTTAGTTATTCCGTGATTTAGATTTTGAAAACTGCAAAAGCTCTCCTCAATTTAACTAGAATATAGACATGGTGGATTGGAATTGGTGGGAGGCCGAGGATGGCCCAGGTGCGTGTTATAAGAAGTGAACACGCTTTTTCGACTATTAGATTAAATGAATAAATTTACCATCTCCTAATTACTTAAGTTTTTGAGAGAATTGATAATTTGTAACTTATGCTTTGTTTAACAAATGGTAAATTTAAAGGGATATGTAGTGGCTTCTTTCTCTCTCTTTATTTATTTATTTATTTATTATTTTTTATGTGACCTTCTAGCACTTATTTATTTATTTATTTTTGTTATGTATACTCTTTACATTGGAATTGCATCAGCATCTCCTCTCTTACAAATTTTTTTATTTAAGTAGTTATGTGATATTGATGATTATTTATGTTTGTTTTGACAGGTGTTGCACTGTTAGTTACGCATTTTGTATTAATTACGCATTTTCCATATTTTCCATATGCTCTTAATTTTGTATTTTCCACATGTGCTTTTGTAGTTAGTTACAATTAGTTAGAGTTAGTGATGTTTTTCTTGACTTTCCTCTTGGTATATAAGGGAAGTTAGTAATCGATTAATATCATTCATAAATTTTGAAATTTTAATTAAAATAGAGAAGCTTGTAGAGTTGGACCATAATGATTTAAGAAAAAAAAATTCACCCTTAAGTACTGAAAATCAATTTATAAACAAGCTCATTTGTGCCCTCCACTGTGCCAATTTTCTTTTGGTTTGCCTGAAATACTACCTATTCCTTGGATTTAGGATGCATATATAGTATGGGGTGATACCTGTCATTTATCACAACTCTAATTTTTAAGAGATTATGAATGTTTCTGAACAAGGAAGTTAATACCATACCGGTGGCTATACCGGTTTGGCCAGTGGTACGATATATTTCGGATACCGGTCAATACCGGTATACCGTTTCGGGTTTACCGCTATTTTATATATTTAATAAATATATATATACACACACACACATACACAAAATCTCTATTTACCATAAAACATTACCTCAAATATCTCTATTTACTATAAAACATTATTTCAATTGTTCATTACTTAAAAAAAAAATAACATAATATAAAAAACAAAAAACTTAATTCTTCTTTTTTTTGGTAAGCCAGAACTTAGTATTAAAACTACACAGGAACAATTCTATTACAAAAAGAAGCCTCCTTATCAGCAAGGAGGAGATCAGCCACCACAGGTGGTGGATACAAAAAAACAACAAAATTAGAAATGGATCTCCCCCCAAATCTTGCCAGCATGTCTGCACATTGATTAGCCTCACGGTATGTGTGCACCACCCTCTTGTTGGGAATGGCATCTAGCAGCTTCCTGCAATCAGATAGCAAAGATTCCATTAAAATATTTGCCTTATTATTATTCATGAGCAGAACAATGCTTAAGGCGTCCATCTCAACAATGAGGTTGTTTAGACCAAGCTCTATTGCGATTTCAAGGCCATCATGGAGAGCCCATAACTCAGTGTAGGGGCCTTTTTTGTGTTTGGGCTGGGTTGCCTCCTGCGGTGATGGGCCCGAATGTTTTCTCTGAGTAGGGAAGTTGAGACCGGCCCAACTGTAACTCACTTTGGGCCGGTTTGTGCACAAACTTTGTCTTGTCTGCCAGGAACACCCTTACGGCAAGCAGAGCTATTACAACAAGATTACGGCAGACAGATAGAATGACAATGAAAGGAAAACAGAGTGCAGTAGCTTTTGTTAATAATAAACAACCGAATATCACAGTAGTAATGATGGTAATAATAACAATGGCTTTTATAAGAAAGAACAATTGATTGAACGATGATGGAGGTTAAAAAATAAACATCAAGCCAAAAATCGAGTCTGTAATGGCAATAAATCAAAGAGGAAGAACGCTTCTTCTCAATGAAACTAACCTCCCAGGAGAATATCCTGCCGTGGGGATTAGTGACTTTGAGGGAATCGGACCTAAGTGTTAGATGCCTGCGGAAAATTCTTACTGCTTAACTGTTCTTAGAGAGTGGGATTTTGAGGGGGAGAGGAAAGAAAAGATCTATTGGTGCATGCCCATTATCCTCCCTATTTGTTTTCTTATCTTTCCTTCTTTTCTTTTCTTTTTCTTTCTATGTTTTCTCTTCCTCTGTTTTTCGGTCCTTTTTACAGGGCACGGCAAGGGTCCTTTTATAGGGCCTGCCGTGATGGTTTTTTACTATTTCACCCCCTAACGGCCTTTGTCTGGTCTGGGCATGCTTGCCGACCACCGTCTGTACACTGCTTGCCCTTGCCAGACAAAAATAGGTTGGTTTTGTTTCTGTTCGCCGTGGCACTGTCTTCTGCTGTGGCTTAAATGCTCTCTCTCTCTTCCTATGGCATGCACCCAACGTTCCCTCCTCAACCTTACCTCTTTTGGGTGGTCTGTCCTCCCAGCAGGACGTACCTCCCAAAAGGGTTTGGACAGGGAACGTAAAATAAATCTTTTCCCCCCTCCCCACCACCAAACCGCACCCCCCTTTACCTCTTTCCACTGACCCATGGCCCCACCATGACCCATATTGGCTGGGTACAGGCTGGTGGCACCTGGGCCTTGCGCATGCTTTCCTGTTATGTACGTTCAAAAGCTTGCCTGCGGCCCACGTGCTTGTTGTGCTCTGGAGCTTTGCTTGCATTCGTCTGCCATACTTCTTCGTTCTTTCATGTGGGCCGTTCTGAACTTTCACTGCTTCCCTTTGGGATTGGGCTTTTCTTAACACTGGGTTTCCCATTTCTCGGTTTGTATTCATGTCTTGTTTCATTACTTGGCATTTCCTACCACGACGATGTGTTCCTGCTAGGCCTCTTTCAAGCCTGCCGTTCCATTCTTTCCCCCAGTGACTTAAGAGAGCCTACTGGTGTTCTTACTCATGGGCTCCATTGTCCCTTTCTTTTTTTCTCTTTGGGCCTGCGGCCCTTTTACTTTCCTTGGGCTTCCCCGGCCCATTTACTGACTTTGCTTTCCCATGGGCTTTTACTAACTTAATTGGGCTTCCTCGGCCCAATCTCCTCATACTCATCCTTGAGGGGGCTTGCCATCAACCCCTACTTTCTTTGTTTACATTGCCTTAGGCCTGCCGCGGCCCATTCTCGCTTTTTCATACCATACTCTGCCCATGGGTGCCATTTTTCTCTTTCCGGGCCCTTTGGGCCCATTTGCTTCCTCAAGACCCATTTATTCATGTTATGGGCCTGTGTTCTATTCTTCCTGCCGCTTAGGCCTAACAGTCTTATTCTATGCCTGTCACTCTTATTGCCTGCTTTGCTGGGTTGGGCTGGCTTTACAAAAATGACCCTCAACACTCAGCTGTGGAGCTGCTGGAGTTGCCGTGAGCCCTGGCATAACCTCCGACCCAATTTCCCTGATGATCCCGAATTAAACCCCCTCCCCTTGCCTTGCCCGGGTTCCCCAAGGCAGACCCGTCAGAATTGAGCTTCATCCAGCCCAGAGGAGGCTTTTCCCAGGCCACACGAATTACCTTTTTCATTTTATTACACCGGTCCTTGGTCCCAATGGAGTAAAATTTCGCACTTTCTTTAATGCACTTCATATGGATCAGCTTATCAACAACACCTGTTTTGAAAAGAAAATTGTTACGGGCTAACCATAACTGCCAAATTCCCATGGGAAACACAATTCTCCACGGAATGCCTATATGCACAGAGGCAGCCCCAGTAGAACAGTTCGTCTCCAGCCATTTCTCTAGAGGTTGATCAAAAGAGTATAAGAGATCACAAGGCACCTTCAGTTTTCGCCATACGTCCTGCGCCACGATACACCTTCTTAGCATAGAAAACAAATAATACAAAATTATTAATAAAAGATAGTAACTATTAGAAAAACTATTCAATGGGTGGAACTCACAAAAACTGAGGGAAAAAGAAAAAGCCAACCTGTCATCACGGCTTCCAAAGTTGACTTCCCACTTCACATTTTCAGATCTCAAGACACACTCTTTCTCTGTGTTCAAGTTCAAGCTTTTAGTTTCAGCCTCTCTTTCTCTATCTATTACTCTAAGCTTTAAGCCCCATTTCTCAACGTCAACGAATCAATGGTGCCACCATTCACCTCCAGTCAGCAATATTGTCCTAGTGTTAGGCGAAAAAATCAATGGCGTAAAGGGCAAAGAGTTGGAGAGAGCCCATTCGGCGTGAGGAGGAGAAAACCAATAGATTAGATGGCATTTTTGGGTCAAGTTCAGTACCGGCCGGTATCCATTAACTGGCCGGAATCTAATATTTACGCCGGTACGGCCGAAATGATCCCGGTATGACCGGTATTTAATTCGGAACGAAATCACTACGTTTTTGTCCCGGCTGACCTATCGGAACGAAAAATACCGGCGGTACCGGCCGGTACGGTACGAAATCGTCTTCCTTGTTTCTGAAACCTCCAAAACAATAGTTGTAGTGTTCAATACTAGGCTATATAAAAAATAGATTAAGCATTTTATTCAAAACTTGCATGGTTATTTGATCATTTAAACTGCCTCAGTTTCAAGATTCCAGGAATTTCATGTGTACTTATCTAGCATTAGAATGCAAGGCCAACTTTTCTCAGTTATCTTGCTATAATTTATGGTCCTTTTCCTTTTCCATATGTCTATGACATCTCTCTCTCTCTCCTAATTAGAGAAGTTAGTGGGTTTTGGGTTTAGTGCTATAGAAAGATAATCTAAACATCTCAAATTGGAGTCATACTGAATAAAAAATAAGAACTCAAGAATGACAGGTAATGGTTAAAAAATAGATAAAAATTAATCTGGTTTTTGTTGCATGAGACACGCACACATTTCAATAAATTGTCGCTTACGGCACACATGTGTGTACAATGGGAGAAAAATATTTAATTAGACAAGGTGCTCAACATTTATCGTGATGTTATAACATGAATAGACATATTTATTCCATTTGTCTTTCTTTGGTTGTGGGTTGGTTTTAACAAAGCCCTCTACTTGACCCAGCTGAAGTTATGAAATTCTTGAATATTCCCAAGTGAATTCGTCGTGTCATTTTTTTTTTTTGGATGGTGAAACTTGGAATATCATCCCAACTTGAAATTGAATTACAACAGAGCTAGGACTTAAGGCAGAAAAACATCAAAATAAGTTACATCAAATCATTTATAAGAATCTGCTGAATGAAAGGGGGGTAACACCCTTCCAAATATGAGTTAGGCCCGAGAGTTTTTGCTTCTTTGGCTAACACATGTGTAGCTCTGTTTCTATCCCTTTTCAGGTGCTGGAAGGTATAACATGTGAAGGAGTGCGAAAAAGACCTGATATCATGGAGGATATGACCAATATCGCCACTAGAATCCCCCAAGGTCAGCGCTTGAATCACTGATAGAGCATTTGACTTGAAGATGGCTCAGGGAATCTTCATCTCTAAAGCAAATAGGACTCCCTGGAGGAGAGCAAAAGCTTTAGTCACCTTAGCAGGATAGTTTGATGGGAGAGGTTTGCTTAGTACTTTGATGGTGTTGCCCGAGCTGTCTTTGATAATTACTCCTATGCAGGAGTTCCTCCCATTATCTGTAGTTGCTCCATCTACATTAACCTTGTAGTAGCCTGGGGGGGGGGGGGGGGGGGGGGGAGCTGTCCATTTATGGTGGGAGATGGATTGCACTTGGGGGGGGGGGGGGGGGGTTGGAAGCAAGCATTGTTGAAATCTAATAAGACTCTTCTTGTTGATTCCTAGGCTTGAGAAGGTGGGAAGCCTGCATCATTGTGGATGGCTTGGTTTCTGTTTCCCCAAATGGTCCAAGTAGTCATGAAGAAGATATCTAGCTCCCTGAGGGACCCTTTTTCTATGAATTGGCCTGCAATGTCCATAATGTCCATTTCTGAGGATGCAATGTCCATCAGGCAGTCCTACTACAAGGCCCAAGTTTGCCTTGCATGGTCACAATGCAGGAGGGCATGAGAAATGGATTCCATATGTTTATCACATAAGGGACCAAAACCAGCAAAATTCATACCTCTGCAGCGGAGATTGTACATGGTGGGGAGGCCATTCATGTAGGCACGCCAAGCAAAAATTTTAACTTTTGGTGGGACTTTGAGCTGCCAGATTTTCTTCCAAAAGGGTGGGCCAGAGTGGTCTGCTGTGCTTCCCTCATTCCCATTTTGCTTAATCACCTTTGTAGCAATGTAATAGGCACTCTTGACAGTGAATGAGCCACTTTTGTTCCCCATCCATATTAGACTAACCTCTAGTATACTATAGCTATTAGGAATCTTGAGGATAGTATCAACTTCAAATGGAAGAAACAGGGACTTCACAAGCTTAGATTTCCACTATTTGGTATCTTCATCAATGAGTGAGGAGACCATCGGGAAGTTGTCAAAAGGTTTTTGGGGGAGGGGGGGGGGGGGGGAGATCACCTTATTGGTGGTCGGCGTTGGGAGCCACCTATCCTCCCAAATATGGATCCTTTTGTCGTTACCCACCCTCCATTTGGTGCCATTTCTTGTAATCTCCAAGTTGTTATGAATACTCCTCCACATGTAGCTTGGGTTGCTGCCTTTCTTTGAGTTCAGGACATCATCATGAGAAAAGTACTTGGCTTTGTAGACCCATGCCACTAAGGAGTTAGTGTTTGTGAGAATCCGCCAACCTTGCTTAGCTAATAATGCCAAGTTGAAGGCTTGGAGATTTTGGAAACCCATACCACGAAAAAGCTTGGATTTTGCACATCTTATTCCTACTTACCCATGCCAATTTTGTTTCTTGATTTCTTTGGCCCCACCAGAAATTCCTCATCATTTGTTCAAGGTCATTGCACAAAGTTTTACGTAATTGGAAGCAACTTATGGTATACGTTAGTACAACTTGAGCTACGGCCTTGATGAGAATTTCTCTATCCCTTTTGGAGAGAAGCTTTTCCTTCCAGCTAGCGAGCTTCTTGCCCACCCTTTCTTTTATTTCAGCAAACACTTGTGTTTTTGATTTACCTATTAATGAGGGAAGACCGAGATATTTCTTATGCTGAGTGTCCTGCATTGGACCTAGAATCCTCAAAATCCCTTCTTTAACCTCGAGGGGAGCATTCAAACTAAAGAAGACCGATGACTTATTTGCATTAATTTTCTGCCTCGAGGCCCTTTCATAGGCATTAAGGATGTTGATCAGCTCCATGCATTCCGAAGTGTTTGCCTTGCAAAATGGCAGACTGTTGCGTGCGAAGAAAAGATGGGTGATTGTAGGGCAGCCTCTACAAATGGATATGTCATTGAGGGTTTGGTTCTTGGTGGCTTGGTGAATAGGTGTAGAAAGACCGAGGCACAAAGAAGGAAGAGTTCGAGGGAGAGCGGGTTGCCTTGGCGAAGGCCTTTAGTAGGAGTGATATTGCCATAGGCCTCACCATTGATGATCACCGAGTATGAGACTGAAGAGATGCATTGCATGATGAGGTTAATCCATTTCCTATTGAAGCCCAGTTTTTCCATGACTCCTTTAACGAAGCTCCATTCCACCCTATCAAACGCCTTACTCATATCAAGTTTAATGGACATAAAGCTCTCCTTCCCTTTGGATTTGTGGTTTTGGTAATGCATGAGTTCAAAAGCTACCAAGTAAAGGCGCTTTGGTTCTTAGTGATAACATGGGGGAGGATGACTTTAAGGCGTTAGCCAGTACCTTGAGATAAGCTTATATACTACATTACATAAGCTGATCGGCCCTAAATTCTGTCATTCTGGTGGGATTGTTGGGTTTGGGAATAAGGGAAATGTTGGTTTTGTTAATTTTCACCATAGGCATATTGAGGTTAAGCACATTCAACACCATGGTGGTGACATCAGATCCCACAATGCTCCAATATTTATGAAAGAAAATGGTAGACATACCGTTGAGTCCTTGGGCCTTGGTAGGGTGAAGTTGCTGGAGTGCACTTGTGACTTCTTGCTGGTGAAGGTTTTGGTGAGCTCGACATTCATCTCATCTATAACACATTTAGGAATGGCATTGGTGATTTGTTGGGTACCACTAGGAGAGATGGTAGTGTAGATTTTTTCAAAGTAGGCTAGTGTAGTAGCCGAAATACTGTCTTTGTCATCGCACCATCTACCTTCATCGTTCCACAAGCCCAAAATTGTGTTCTTCTTCCTTCTATTTGATGCTCTAGCATGGAAGAAATTTTGTATTTTTGTCTCCCTCTCTATACTAGTGAATTTTGCTATTGCTGATGCCACAAAATCTCCTCACTATCCAGAAGGTCATTTATTTCTTTCCTAATTTCATTGATTGCTGCCCCATGAGAGCCATCATGATCTTGGACAGTGAGGTTGTTAAGAGCTTTCCTTTTTTCCTAGATTTTCCTTGGAATGGTGCCAATCACACTTTTATTCCATGAAGTTATTCTGATGTGCAGCGACTAAGATTGGAAGCGATCCCCTCAGGAGTGTTCAATGAGCGCTCCCATTCCAAGTAGCTTCAATGATCTCATGATAGTCTTCTCTTTTTGCCCACATGGCTTCAAAATGGAAGCAGTGTTTTCTGGTTGGAGGCGAAGGGTAGGAGTCCGTAATTCTTAGGAGGCAATGATCTGAGGTGGACTCACTAGGTGGTGGACCCTGGTATCTTTGAAATGTTGAGCCATTTGGAGTTGGCAAAATCTATCTAGTCGAAGATAGATTCTGTTACTACCTTCTTGCATATTGCACCATGTGAATTCAGGACCGGAGAAGCCAAGGTCTTGGAAGTCACAAGCATTCATAGCATCTCAAAAGCCTTCCATTTGCCCCCTGTGATCTCTGAGTTTCACCTGATTTTTCAGACAAAGTTAAGATTTCATTAAAATCTCCGCAACAAAACCAGGGTAAAGAATATTGGGCATTTAGATAAGTGAGAAGGTTCCAGGATTCCTTCCTTATGTGGGATTCTGGATGACCATAAAAGCTAGTAAATCTCCATTTGAAGCTGCTTTGCTGATCAGTGATAGTGGCATTGATGTGGTGTTGAGAGAAGGATATGATTTCCAAATTGATTTCCTTTGACCAAAGAAGGGCTAAGCCTCCACTTCGGCCTTGGTTGGGGACAATTAGGAATTTGAATTTGAATTTCTCCATACACTTTACTTTTGATTTAGTCTCCACCAGGAAGATGATATAGGGATTTCATCGTCACATGTAGTCGTGCAACACAAAAACTGTCCGGGGGTTCCTAATTCCCCAGCAGTTCCAACATATGGAATTCCATTGTGCCCGACGGTGCTTCCTTGCAGCCACTGCCGATCTAACTAGTGAGGCAACTGAGCTTGCAGAGAGGCTTTCGCATTGCCTTTGGGGGGGGGGGGGATTTTCTTCTAAAATCAACTGAGAAGTCCAACTTAACTGGCCATTTGGACCCTAACAGGTCCTCAATGGTTTGCATGGAAGCTCCTTGGGCCTGTTTTCCTTTTCCAATGCTACCTCTTCCAATTACCTTTGCCTTTAGGCTACTTGCTTTAACTTAGGCTTGGTGGAGTTTCAGGTTTTTCCGTGGGGGGTTATTATCTCAGTGATGGGCTTCAGAGGGCTAGTAACCTCTTGGGCCCTCGTGGAGGAATGGATTGAGAAGGCCCACAAGTGAGGGACTCATCTCTGGCCTTTTTGCCCAAAGCTTTTATCTTGTGCTCGTCA